>CM059815.1:32567037-33167037 GCA_030435695.1 Brachymystax lenok tsinlingensis | reverse complement strand
GTAGGGCAATAAATAGGCCATGGTGGCGAGGTAATTACAGTATAGCAATTAAACACTGGGATGGTAGATGTGCAGAAGATAAATGTGCAAGTTACTGGGGTGCAAAGGAGCAAGATAAATAAATTCAGTATGGGGATGGGCTGTTTACAGATGGGCTATGTGTAGGTCCAGAGATCAGTGAGCTGCACTGGCAGCTGGTGCTTAAAGTTAGTAAGGGAGATATGAGGCTTCAGTGATTTTTGTAGTTCGTTCCAGTCATTGGCAGCAGAGAACTGGAAGGAAAGGCGGCCAAAGGAGGAATTGGCTTTGGGGGTGACCAGTGAGATATACCGTCTGGAGCCCGTGCTGCTATGGTGACCAGTGAGCTGAGATAAGGCGGGGCTTTACCTAGCAAAGACTTGTAGATGACTTGGAGCCAGTGGGATTGGTGACGAGTATGAAGCGAGGGCCAGCCAACGAGAGCGTACAGGTCGCAGTGGTGGGTAGTATATGGGGATTTGGTGACAAAACAGATGTCACTGTGATAGACTGCATCCAATTTGTTGAGTAGAGTGTTGGAGGCTATTTTATAAATGACATCGCCGAAGTCGAGGATCGGTAGGATGGTCAGTTTTACAAGGGTATGTTTGGCAGCATGAGTGAAGGATGCTTTGTTGTGAAATAGGAAGCCGATTCTAGATTTAATGTTGGATTGGAGATATTTAATGTGAGTCTGGAAGGAGAGTTTACAGTCTAGCCAGACACCTAGGTATTTGTAGTTGTCCACATATTCTAAGTTAGAACCCTCCAGAGTAGTGATGCTGGACGGGCAGTGATCGGTTGAAAGCATGCATTTAGTTTTACTTTCATTTAAGAGCAGTTGGTGTCCACGGAAGGAGAGTTTGTATGGCATTGAAGCTCGTCTGGAGGTTAGTTAACACAGTGTCCAAACGGCCAGAAGTATACAGAATGGTGTCGTCTGCGTAGAGGTGGATCAGAGAATCACCGGCAGCAAGAGCGACATCATTGATGTATACAGAGGAGAGTCGGCCCGAGAATTGAACCCTGTGGCACCCCCATAGACTGCCAGAGGTCCGGACAACAGGCCCTCCAATTTGACAGACTGAACTCTATAAGAGAAGTAGTTGCTGAACCAGGCGAGGCAATCATTTGAGAAACCAAGGCTGTTGAGTCTGCCAATAAGTATGTGGTGTTTGACAGAGTCGAAAGCCTTGGCCAGGCCAATTAATATGGCTGCACAGTAATGTCTCTTATCGATAACGGTTATGATATCGTTTAGGACCTTGAGTGTGGCTGAGGTGCACCCATGACCAGCTCTGAAACCAGATTGCATAGCGGAGAAGGTACGGTGGGATTCGAAATTGTCTGTAATCTGTTTGTTAACTTGGCTTTCGACGACCTTTTGAAAGGCAGGGTAGGATAGATATTGGTTGAGCAGTTTGGGTCTAGAGTGTAACCCCCTTTGAAGAGGGGGATGACCGCGGCAGCTTTCCAATCTTTGGGAATCTCAGATAATACGAAAGAGAGGTTGATTAGGCTAGTAATAGGAGTTGCAACAATTTCTGCAGATCATTTTAAAAAGAAAGGGTCCAGATTGTCTAGCCCGGCTGATTTGTAGGGGTCCAGATTTTGCAGCTCTTTCAGAACATCAGCTATCTGGATTTGGGTGAATGAGAAATGGGGGAGGCTTGGGCGAGATGCTGTGGGGAGTGCAGGGCTGTTGACCGGAGTAGGTGTAGCCAGGTGGAAAGCATGGCCAGCCGTAGAAAAATGCTTATTGAAGCTCTCAATTACTGTGGATTTGTCGGTGGTGACAGTATTTCCTAGCCTCAGTGCAGTGGGCAGCTGGGAGGAGGTGCTCTTATTCTCCATGGACTTTACAGTGTCCCAGAACTTTTGAGTTTGTGCTACAGGATGCAAATTTCTGCTTTAAAAAGCTAGCCTTCGCTTTCCTAACTGCCTGTGTATATTGGTTCCAGATTTCCCTGAAAAGTTGCATATCGCGTGGGCTATTCGATGCTAATGCAGAATGCCACAGAATGTTTTTGTGCTGGTCAAGGGCAGTCAGGTCTGGAGAGAACCCAGGGCTATATCTGTTCCTGGTTCTACATTTTTTTGAAAGGGGCATGCTTATTTAAGATGGTGAGGAAGGCACTCTTAAAGAATGACCAGACATCCTCTACTGACGGGATGAGGTCAATATCCTTCCAGGATACCTGGGCCAGGTCGATTAGAAAGGCCTGCTCGCTGAAGTGTTTTAGGGAGCGTTCAACAGTGATGAGGCGTGGTCGTTTGACCGCAGACCCATTACGGATGCAGGCAATGAGGCAGTGATTTCTGAGATCTTGGTTGAAAACAGCAGAGGTGTATTTGGAAGTTGGTTAGGATGATATCTATGAGGGTGCCTGTGTTTACTGATTTGGGGTTGTACCTGGTGGGTTCATTGATAATTGGTGTGAAATTGAGGGCATCAAGCTTAGATTGTAGGATGGCTGGGGTGTTAAGCATGTCCCAGTTTAGGTCACCTAGCAGCACGAGCTCTGAAGATAAGCTTAAGGTCCTTCGCTACAAGGAAACCGGGCCCAGATCCTTACAATTGATATTAATGTGTAACTCCACTTAAAGTTACAAGTCAGTGATGCACGAAGTAAACTGCAATATCGGGCCGATTTCCGCAACAACTAAGAATGTGAATCGCGAGGCTACACTTCTCTGCTGTTCTGGTCCTGCCGGGCGCGTTCCTCTGCCCATGCGTTGGTGACGCATGCCAGATCTTACGCCTGTATTTTACGTATCAGCTAACCACATCACGTTATAGCAATCTGGTCCCCAATGGCACGGTCGACGACGTGGAACACAACCATTGGTTGATGCATGTAACATCTGAGCAGGGAAACGCGACCATGATGTTTCAGCAATGTGAAGTGCACATGGGCAGATATTTTTTGCTTCTTCAACGTCTTGGATCAACCTCATCTGCAGTTCATCCTTATGCTCGTTGCAACGTCATATCGCTGAGTCTGTTTAAATTGTAACATGAGAGAGAAAAAAATAAATGAGTAAGCCTTGTGAATCCCAAACCAGCCCCTTGCCCCTCCCAACTCGCTCGGAATTCCCTTCATTTTCACGTGTAGCTGACAACTAAGAGGGTGACTTCCAGAGTGGCAAGAGTATCAAATAAAGGATCTAATTAGCCCCTCCCACCCTCTATAATTTTAACTCCTTCAGTATTTGGACACTTGTGCATATGATTGAGGCGCATGTGATTGTGCAAATCGAGGGGCGAGGGGGAAGATGAAAGGCCTGGTTTGGGATTCAGCATTCCTAAATCCTATTTAGTATTTCTGAGTTGTCATAAAATATTTTTCCTCACAGGTGGAAAATCAGCACAAAGAGTTCACATTCATTAAGACCAGCTCATCCTGTATGCTGACACCCACAGCCAAATATAGTGTGACTTCTGACCTCAAACAAGGCTTTCTTGTTCAACCCAAAGTAAGTGGAACAGCAAACCAGAGAAATCTTGCTAATGATGTCACATGTTGTTCTGCCTTCCATTAGGACTAACCATACCATTTGTCCATCTCTCTTTCAGAAATACACTTTGCACATTGCACATTGCACATACCAACATGCCACCTTTGAGGTCTTCTTGAACCGTAGTGTCACAGAACTCAAGATGAAAATTCTGGAGACAAAGCTAAAGACGCGGAAACGCTGGTGTCGCCGAGTGATTCTCAACACACCACGGGGTAACAGTTTCCCTCTGACCAACCAGTCAGACAGGATATTTGCTTTCATACACAGATTTAATTTTAAACCTGTACCGTTATCCTACATTACATTCAATCGGATAACCATCTTCTCAGAATGTAGGCTACTGTATGTTATCTCATCTGTCTGCTGCATTAAATAAATTCCTGGCCACACCATGTCTCCTCTCCTACTTTCAGCAGATAATGCTGCTAAGGTGAAAAGATTCACTGAGCAGCAGTGGATAAAGAACCTGTGTGAAATACTGGGAGAACTGTCAAAGGACCAAAGGAAGAAGCTTAAGTCAATGATGAGGAATAAGGAACAAAATCCAATCACCAAGAGTGCTCTGGAGGGACGAAAAAGCCCTGAGGAGCTTGCAGAGCTGATGGTGCAGACCTGGGGGATGCATGACTCCATCAAGGCCACCCAAGAGTTCATGGAGAGACTGCCACGCAAGGACAATCGAGTGACATCCTTGCTGCAGCCATTCTTGTAGCAATTTGGCTAAGGGTGAAGTGGGAGATGATGGAAGTGTGGTGGCTACCTGCAAAAAACTGAGAGTATGCTTTTACAAGGTCCAAAAAAACCTGGGAAAATAAAATACATTGAAATTGATATAATGAACAGAACATTTAGAGAACAACTATTCTGTATTGCAATTGTCTTTAATGTTGTCTTTAATTTTGTAAACTTGAAAGTTTAGTTGAACAATATTTTGAGATTTGATGTAAATTTCTATCATTTAAAACTTGTTTTAATCACTGAAATATGTACAATATGACCAATGACAACTTTGTAGTTCAATGTATATTTGTAAATGTTTTTTTTTTTTTTTAATTTCAACCACTAGAATAATATGTAAAGTATGACCAATTACTTTTTCTACCTGTTTGAATCATAGCGTTGTCTCATCCACACATTCTGATAAAACCATGAATCTAATCTGTGGCCAAAAAAAATTATACTCTTTCACTGTCATAATGGTACAAATCTTTGCCGCAAATCCTAAAAATAGTATGTACGATTATTGTTATTATCATTTGACATCAGGAAAGACAAATGCCAATGCCCTCATCATTAGTGTACTTGCTGTTATTCCCTCTTAATAGTCCGTTTGCATTACATAGTAACCAATTCTTGATATTAACCAATTGCCTACACTGCTGTGCTTGATATTTTTTTAAATTTTTTTATTAAATATGCTTTTCTATGCAATAAAGATATTTTGTTAGAGTATTTAATTGTCTTACAAAAATAAATTTTAAGGTAAGAAAATGTGGTGATTAGTTTGTAAATTTACATTTGTGAATATGAAATTCGGCCAAAAGAATAATGGAATTAATTACATAAAATTGTTTCATCTTATTTCTATCGTAGGTAAAGAATCCAAGCAATACATCTCTCTACAATATTGTAAAATCTTCATAAATGTGTTCAATTATAAATCTACTGATGTCTTGCCACTGTCTTCTGACATGAATACAATACCAGAAAAGATGCAACACCGTTTCTGGGTGGTCATTACAAAAGGTACAATTTGGGTTGATGTTTTCCTTAAACTTCTTCATATAGTGATTGGCAGGATAATATTTATGAATAATTTGAAATGAAACTTCCATAATTTTGTTAACAAGTATGTATGTGTGTGGCAACATCCAAACTTTTTTCCAACAGATATTATCAATAAATCCGTTCCAATAAGGCATGACATAAAGTATAGATACAACATCCTGCTGAAACTAACCTAATATCATCCGGGTCACGCTCGCAGTTTGCGGATGTGATTCAAACACAGAAACAACACGTCAGAAATGGTAAAAGACAATTGCCAGGACTACTAGCCATTTTGTGATATAATGTTACTATTTATTGTATAGCCACAAGCCTATTTAAATGACTACGGAATAGCTGATAAAATTGCGTTAGGGAAGCTCCAGAGACTAAGTGAAAGCCGAACTCGCTAGCTAGCTAGATACTAACGTTATTTAACTAGCTATAAACCCTCATGTCTGTATGGTAGTTAGTGTGATAGCTAGCTAACTGTCTATCGTCGTTTTCATGTGTCGTGCATGGTTCATTTTATCACCCAGACAGATTATGAAAGGAAACGTAACTACCTTGCCTGACTATCCAACCAGGCTGACCAATAATGCTGTTCTAGTAATAGCTAGCCTATAGAGTCCCACAGTGGAGGTGTCATAATACCCAGAAAACGTAGCGGTCAAACAGGGAAATGGTTCAAATGTTTCCACCATTCATTGTTTCCCATAGGGGATTTTAGAAACACTTAAAATAAGGTCTGTGTTTCATCTAGGCTTACCCTGGCGTGACGTTTTGATAACCATGTAAGTCTATCTCGGACAAGGTGACTTATCAATATATTCAGCTCTATTTACTCTGATTCGAAAATGCTAATTAGCATTTTGCTAATTCAAAATAGACATCATGCAATATTACAAAAACCTGCAAGCTCCTGCGTGTCATCTGTTGCTGGCACCTTTGCTAACAGGTACATTTAAAGCAATTTCACAAATGTATTCATTACTACATTTAGCTAACATTAGATAGTTAATCCAGAGATTCTTACCTTTTGCCACGATTCGGCAGTCTCCAGACCATCATGGCATGTGTGGTTCATTATGATAGCCACATTAGCAGCTAATTAGCGTTTTTTTGTTAGGGGTAAATACTGGCGAATATATTGATAAGTCACCTTGTCCGAGAGAGATTTCCATGGTTATCAAAACATCACGCCAGGGTAAGCCTACACAAAACACAGCCCTTATTTTAAGTGTTTCTAAAATCCCCTATGGGACAAAATGTTTGGAACCATTTCCCTGTTTGACCGCACGATTTTATGGGTATTATGACTCATATGCTGGTACTTTATTATCTCAATAATAGCTTGATACAGTATTTTCTCAGTTTAACCTCACACGCATACATTTTGTCTTATTTTTTTTTGCAGGCAACAGGGACAGATCGAGCAGTTGGCATGGGCCTGGTTGGCTTCAGCCTCCTATTGTTTACATACTACACAATCTGGGTTATCATACTGGTAGGTCACAGGAGGTTAGTAGTACCTTAATTGGGGAGCACAGGCTCATGGGAAGCGCTGGAGTGGAATGGTATTAAACATATGTGTAACTCTGTGTTGTTGTTTTTGTCGCACTGCTTTGCTTTATCTTGGCCAGGTCGCAGTTGTAAATGAGAACTTGTTCTCAACTGACCTACCTGGTTAAATAAAGGTGGGAAAAAATGTAATGATGCCATTCCATTTGCACCGTTCAAGACATGAGCTGTGCTCCCCTCAGTAGCCCCCTGTGTGGTAGGTATAGCCAAGCTACAGATTGTTACACCAGATAATGTGATTTAACTAAATATTTGTTATATCCATTACTGGGAGTTACAGGATAGGTACTGTTTGGTGTAGAACAGAGAATTTTCGACCAAGCTTGGTGATACTGGCGTCGTTCTCCTGTTTCCACGAATCAACAATTAAGACAGACCAACCTTAGCGGTACTATGTTTTTTTTGTCCTACACCAAACAGTACCTATCCTGTAAATCCAAGTAATGGATATCAAAAATATTTGGTTAAATCACATTATCTGATATAACAATCTGTAGCTAGGTATAGCCTAGAACTGCTATTCTGCTCCAAAATTGGTTTGTGCTGTCTTGCCAACGTGTAAATCCATTTGAATTCAATCATCTTTTGACAGCACGCCTTTTGATTAGAAAAATATTTGCCCATTGTAGAAGTGCTCAGAAAGTGACTTTTTGGGCCTGAATGCCAAAACAGTCAAGAAATAAAGATGCTGAAAGTTTACCCATTTTGCATACACCACCATACCATGAGACATCCGGCGCCGACAGAGATGGCAGCCTCGCTTCACGTTCTCAGGAAACCATGCAGTATTTTGTTTTTTTATGTATTACTTCTTACATTGTTACCCCGGAAAATATTAAGTTTTATTTCATACAACCGGGAGGAACTATTGGATATAAGCAACGCGTCAACTTACCAACATTACGACCAGGAATACGACTTTCCCAAAGAGGATTCTCGGTTTGTTAACCCAAACACAACAATAGACTGGATAGCACCGGCGACACAAAACAGCAGCGGCGCGAGAAGAGGGAAAGCTTGGCGGTCTTTTGGTCAAGCTACGTCGGCCAGGCGCATTGTGCACCTCTCCCGAGTATTTTAATCGCCAATGTACAGTCTCTTGACAACAAAGTAGACGAAATCAGATCAAGGGTTGCCTTTCAGAGAGACATCCGAGACTGCAACGTTCTTTGCTTCACGGAAACATGACTCACTCAGGACACGTTATCAGAGTCGGTACAGCCACCTGGTTTCTCCACGCATCGCGCCGACAGAAACAAACATCTCTCTGGTAAGAAGAAGGGTGGGGGTGTGTGTCTTATGATTAACGAGACGTGGTGTGATCATAACAACATACAGGAACTCCTTTTGTTCACCTGACATAGAATTCATTACAATCAAATGCAGACCGCATTATCTACCAAGAGAATTCTCCTCGATTATAATCACAGCCGTGTACATCCCCCCTCAAGCTGATACATCAACGGCACTGAAAGAAATTCATCGGACTCTATGTAAACTGGAAACCACATATCCTGAGGCTGCATTTATTGTGGCTGGGGATTTTAATAAGGCTAATAAGAACAAGGCTCCCGAAATTCTACCAGCATATCGAATGTGCCACCCGGGCTGGTAAAATCCTGGACCACTGTTATTCCAACTTCCGTGATGCATACAAGGCTATTCTCCGCCCTCCTTTCGGCAAGTCTGACCATGACTCCATTTTGTTGCTCCCAGCCTACAAACAGAAACTAAAACAGGAAACGCCCGTTCTCAGGTCTGTTCAACGCTGGTCCGACCAATCTGATTCCATGCTGCAAGATTGCTTGAGCACGTGGACTGGGATATGTTCGGATAGCATCTGACAACAACATTGATGTATACGCTGATTCGGTGAGCGAGTTTATTAGCAAGTGCATTGGTGATGTTGTACCCATAGCAAATATCAAAATCTTCCCCAACCAGAAACCGTGGATTGATGGCAGCATTCGCGCAAAACTGAAAGCGCGAACCACTGCTTTTAACCAGGGTAAGGCTACCGGAAACATGACTGAATACAAACAGTGTAGCTATTCCCTCCGCAAGGCAAACAAATCAAACAAGCTAAGCGTCAATATAGAGACAAAGTAGAGTCACAATTCAATGGCTCAGACACAAGAGGAATGTGGCAGGGTCTACAGTCAATCACGGACTACAAAAAGAAAACCAGCCCCGTCGCAGACCATGACGTCCTGCTCCCAGACAAACTAAACAACTTCTTTGCTCGCTTTGAGGACAATACAGTGCCACCGACACGGCCCGCTACCAAAACCTGCGGGCTCACCTTCACCGCAGCCAATGTGAGAAAAACATTTAAATGTGTTAACCATCGCAAGGCTGCCGGCCCAGATGGCATCCCTGGCCGTGTCCTCAGAGCATGCGCAGACCAGCTGGCTGGTGTGTTTACGGACATATTCAATCAGTCCCTATTCCAGTCTGCTGTTCCCACATGCTTCAAGAGGGCCACCATTGTTCCTGTTCCCAAGAAAGCTAAGGTAACTAAGCTGAATGACTATCGCCCCGTAGCACTCACTTCCGTCATCATGAAGTGCTTTGAGAGATTAGTCAAGGATCATATCACCTCCATCCTGCCAGACACCTTGGACCCACTCCAATTTGCTTACCGTCCCAATAGGTCCACAGACGACGCAATCGCAATCACACTGCATACTGCCCTAACCCATCTGGACAAGAGGAATACTTATGTAAGAATGCTGTTCATCGACTACAGCTCAGCATTTAACACCATAGTTCCCTCCAAGCTCGTCATTAAGCTCGAGACCCTGACGGGCCGGTCCCAGGTGGTGAGGGTAGGAAACAACATCTCCACCCCGCTGATCCTCAACACTGGGGCCCCACAAGGGTGCGTTCTCAGCCCTCTCCTGTACTCCCTGTTTACCCATGACTGCGTGGCCAAGCACGCATCCAACTCAATCATCAAGTTTGCTGACGACACTACAGTGGTAGGCTTGATTACCAACAACGACGAGACGGCCTACAGAGAGGAGGTGAGGGCCCTCGGAGTGTGGTGTCAGGAAAATAACCTCTCACTCAATGTCAGCAAAACAAAGGAGATGATCGTGGACTTCAGGAAACAGGAGAGGGAGCACCCCCCTATCCACATCGATGGGACAGTAGTGGAGAAGGTGGAAAGTTAAGTTCCTCGGCGTACACATCACGGACAAACTGAATTGGTCCACCCACACAGACAGCGTGGTGAAGAAGGCGCAACAGCGCCTCTTCAACCTCAGGAGGCTGAAGAAATTTGGCTTGTCACCAAAATCACTCACAAACTTTTGCAGATGCACAATCGAGAGCATCCTGTCGGGCTGTATCACCGCCTGGTACGGCAACTGCTCCGCCCACAACCGTAAGGCTCTCCAGAGGGTAGTGAGGACTGCACAACGCATCACCGGGGTTAAACTACCTGCCCTCCAGGACACCTACACCACCCGATGTCACAGAAAGGCCAAAAGATCATCAAGGACAACAACCACCCGAGCCACTGCCTGTTCACCCCGCTATCATCCAGAAGGCGAGGTCAGTACAGGTGCATCAAAGCTGGGACCGAGAGACTGAAAAACAGCTTCTACCTCAAGGCCATCAGACTGTTAAACAGCCATCACTAACATTGAGTGGCTGCTGCCAACATACTGACTTAAATCTCTAGCCACTCTATACATAGGAATTGGATGTAACAAATGTATCACTAGCCACTTTAAACAATTTTGTATATAATGTTTACGTATCCGACATACTCATATCAGATGTATACACTGTACTCTAAACCATCTACTGTATCTTGCCTATGCCGTTCGGCCATCGACCCAAATCTCTAGCCACTTTAATAATTATAATTGGATGAAATAATGTATCACTAGCCACTTTAAACAATGCCATTTATATAATGTTTACATATCCTACATTACTCATCTCATATATATGTATATATATGTGTGTGTGTGTGTGTATGTATGTGTATATATATATATATATATATATATATATATGTGTGTATATATATGTGTATATACTGTACTCCATACCATCTACTGCATCTTGCCTATGCCGGTCAGCCATCGCTCATCCATATATTTATATGTACATACTCGTATTCATTCCTTTACTCTTGTGTGTATAAGGTAGTTGTTGTGAATTTGTTAGATTACTTGTTAGATACTACTGCATGGTCGGAACTAGAAGCACAAGCATTTCGCTACACTCGCATTAACATCTACTAACCATGTGTATGTGACAAATAAAATTTGATTTGACATACATGTCTTCATCACTGGAAAAGATAAACGGTTGAGATTTATATCATTTAAAAGCTTACAAACAGGGTTAGCAAACTATTTTATAATTTGAGATTTATTAATTTTTTATTTAAACATGTTTTAAAGTAAATAATCTAAAAACACAAACTCATTTGTTGTAGCTTAGACCCTATTTTACATCTAACGTTTTTGTGTTGCTCCGGCCATCGGTTGAGACACAACATGCTCTTGAAAATAGGGTGGGTGTCATGTTTTGGCTGATAAATGTACTAAAATGGGAATGAAATGTAAACTTTCAAATGGTACCACAAAGATGGTTTTAGATCCACACATTTGAGAATGTTGACTTTGCATTGTAATTTGCAAGTTAAACTCGTTGCCAGGAATCCAATAGAAGATGATGAATTGTTTGTGTTCACTTACTCGTGGGATATTGTACCTTTTCCAGCCCTTCGTGGACAGCGATCATGTGGTCCACCAGTATTTCCTTCCACGGGAGTACTCTGTCATTCTACCTGGGATTGCAGCATTGATACTGCTGCTCTGTGTAGGTGAGTTCTAGAATGATACATTGGATGGGTTCTAATCTAGTGTTCCCTACCCCCAGCCTGTCCATCTAAAAGGACTGGATATACATAGGATATAAGGCATTCTGCTTGTTCACAATGACCTCCCTGAGCTAGGTGCAGCTGAGATGACTATCTGATGGTCTACAAGTCACAGAACAGCCTAAATGGGCATGAACAGATCCATATGCAATACACCCAAATTGGTGAATATGTGTGGCACCTACAATGGTGGCCAAATGTATTGGTAGCCTTGCACTTTTCTTAAACAATTCCCCATTTCTTCTAAAATAAATGAAAAAAACATTGTCTCCACACGTTGTTATGATTGTCACATGGCAGAACCATTTTTTGTGGGGGAAACTTGAGTTTAATGTTTAATTAAGAAAATGTAAACAAATGGCATGGACAATTTTTGGCACCGAGGAGCTAATATTTGGTTAAACATCCTTTTGCGAAGATAACAACAACAACAACAACAACAAAACAAAATATTTTAGCCATCTATGAGCTTGCTATACCTTTCTACTGGGAATTTAGCCACCTTTTTAGCTGCAAATGACTCCAATTCTTCAATGTTTTGAATGTTGCCTTCCATCAACTGCTGTTTTCAGATTTCCCCATAGGTTTTTAATGGATCCAGTTCTGGATTCCTCGCTGGCCACTACAGAACATTTTTGAATGCTTTATTTGGTCATCGGTAAACATAGCGCTGATGTATTGCCAAATTTTGTTTCATTGGTCTACAGAACATTTCCCAAGGATTTAGGCATGTTTAGATGTGATTTTACAAAGCAAAGAAGTGGAGTCTTCCTATGTTTACCAATGACCAAATTAAGCATTCAAAGAAAGAACACCCTCCCTACAATCAAACATGGGGGAGGTTCGCTAATGCTTTGAATGCTTTGCTTTGATGCCTCTGGTACTAGGGGCCTTGAACGTGTGTAAGACATAATGAAAACAGCAGATTATCAAGGTGTTTTGGAGTGCATTGTTCAACCCAGTGTCTAAAAACTGTGTCTCTGTTGAAGGTCGTGGGTCTTCCAGCAGGACAACAACCCAAACACACATACATATATATTTTTTTAAAGCCCCTAGGAATAGTTCAAGAATAAACACTGGACTGTTCTGGAGTGGGCAGCGACTAGTCCAGATCTGAATCCCATCCAAAACCTATTTTTTTATATAAGGGAAAGGGAGATACCTAGTCAGTTGTTCGACTGAAATGTGTCTTCCACATTTAACCCAACCCCTCTGAATCGGAGAGGTGCGGGGGGTTGCCGTAATCAACATCCACGTCTTCGGTGCCCAGGGAACAATGGGTTAACTGCCTTGCTCAAGTGCAGAACGACAGATTTTTACCTTGTCAGCTCGGGGTAAATGCCATTTGTTTACATTTTCTTAATTAACATTCCCCTCCCCAAAAAACATTGGTTCTGCAATGTTGACAATAGAACAAAGGTGTGGAGACCGAACTTTTTTAATTTCAACTTATTTTAGAAGAAATCTGGAATTAAGAAAAGTGCAAGGGTGCCAATATATTTGGCCACCACTGTAGTTCAGTCTGGTCTTGCTGAGAACAGTGACCTTATTCTTCTCGTTTTAAGAGTAACCTCAGACATTCTCCTCTCCTCAGGTACCTTCATTGGAGTGGTCACCAGGAAGAACCGCAAGCCTAAGGTGGACTAAGAGGGATGGTGTCACAGACGCTGTCAGACGGGTCAGGATGTAGCGCTAGTAGTTATGCTAACAGTAGCTTCACTAGAACCTCCCTGGTCCAGCGTCTTGCTGACATTCCGTTGGGAGAAATCAAAAATTAAGTCTGGACTGCTTCTCTCTGACAGCTGATGAAAACATCTAATGACAAAGACACAAGACAAGACTTGAAGAGCTGCTATTCACCACCACTCATCCCTTCTCCTTATTCAGACCCACAACCTTGCGGTTGGCAATGCACGGCAGGGATTGACGTTAAAGTCTGAAAGGCACTTGCCCATTGGGCAAGTCAGAAGTCTTTTTTTGGTTGCCAAAAGATTATGATCACTTCCCTGACAATGTAAATGAGTTATTTACACACAAAGTGCCATATATGGCCTGCCTGTCACCTACACATAGGGAAGGAATCAGATCAGTACTGTAATTCTTTCGATTTTGGTTGTTATCAGTAAAAACATTCATAACAGGCTCAACTTGCCCGACTGCCATAAATGCCATAAATTGTTTTGTCTTTTGTGTAAACAATGGGAATGAACCAGAAAGATCAGCTTTAGGCTTCTGGAATTCTTTGCAATTTGATTTCTATATGTATTTATTTTTCATCACATGCCCATTGGGGCAAACTCAGTGCAGGCCAAACTTGTGCAACTGCTCAGTCGATAGGGCAACCCTTAATGTCAATCCCTGCATGGCTGCAGATGCTATATTTATCCTTAAAGAGCATTGTCACTTTGCCAGGGATGAAATCAATGTGTTGGTATTCACTTTCACTGTATGTGGTCAGCCCTAGATAAAACCTGGCTTCATAATGTGGAGAGGATTTAGATTAGCTGATTTTGTAGAGTACAATATCAGATTTGATCAGTTTCACTGGTGTCCCATTTCACCACATTTTGGATGTCTTTTCAGGCACTGTTTTAAGACTTAAAGATTTATTTTGAGTTCTTAGTTGCTAAGAATGACCAATGTCAATTGTTTAGTTAGTAACTGTAGTCTACACAGACTGAAAGGGCCCAATTGATATCCAAACATATTTATTATGTCCACACAAGCCCTTGGTATTGTAAATACTCATTGTGGCAAATTAGGGAGTCTGTCATGCTTTGAAATACCATTTAAGTGCTTTGCTAGTTCAAGTACAAGATAACTTAGCATCTGATATGAGATGATTTTCTGAAGTCTGTTGAGCAAAACAAGGTCTAAAAATGTGGCTGGTGTATAGGGTGTGTTCCTCTGTTCAGAAAATAAAAATGTTATATTGATAATTCTTCCACAATTCATTCAGGATTTCAATGTTTAGAATGTGGTCTATAATGAGAATTGATTCAAATAATAATGCTTTATTGTGTAGACTATACATACATCTACGATTTAGGTAATATCATTGATCATATCAAACGATTCCTCGTAAAGTTTTTTTCAGGTCACACACATGAGCTAATGCTTTGTGAAAGGAGATTTCTGGTGCAGCTTGTTAGGGGTTCTGCGCTTTGGCGGTTGTAGACCATTTCAACTGGGGGGGCCAAGCTGGGGCCAGTTGTATTGTTAGAGGGGCCAGTTACATTAGATGTAATTGTTGTCATATCGTTTTCTTCACTGCATTGCAGGCATTAGCAGGCAAAAGACCATGTCCCTCTAGTAAATGTGTGGGTTTAATTCGTGTTCTGCGTTGCCACTGTCTAATAACGGATGTAAAAAAAGAACGATAGCAAAAATTTGTTATGCAAAAATTATTTCATAATCCACATTTATGGGGCCACAAGGGGTCCAAAATTGTTGTCACAGGGACACTGCCCCCCACAGAACCGCTAGTGGTTCCGCGCAGTGTCATTATGGCCACATCCCCGCTTGCGCGCATTCATTGAAAGAACGGATTGCGATGTCAATCGTGGATAGGAGGAATGCGCTGATCTCGGGAACTATAGAGCAGACACGGGAGGACCTGAATTAGTTGCATCGATGAGCCAAACTGAGGCAAGAATCTTCATATTTTGGAATATCTATTACTAATGTTGACGCAAATATTATTTTAATATTGCTTGTTTTGTTAGGATATGTTTTTGACCATATGGACGTAGCCTATTCGTGCTAAATTTACCCGTCGGTATATCCCATGCGCGCAATGACAGGCACGGGATAGACGACAGAATGATCTATCCGAATTGTGTGTGAAAAGTTTAATTTAGGCAGCAAAGAATAACACCATATTCAAACCATCCGGCCAACATTATCAAAAATTGTTGGCTGTATCACCATTATGCGCATGCAATAATCCTTTTTAGCCTATTGTTTTATTGTATGGCCAGTCCTATAATACCCCATATATTATTGTATACCCTACACATGTATAGTTTATTACTATATCGCAAAAGGCGTAGGCCTACTTTATTATGCTGGTATACTGCTGTGGGTGTGGTGTGGCGTCAAGTCTGTTGCACTGGTCAGTGGGTCAATATAGAGCAGTGCAGACACTCAAATTGGACGGAGTCCTCTTTCAAAGATTCTGACCTGTTCTACCCTGTTTTATCAATGGTTTATCCTTGATTCATCATTATTTAACATAATAAAACTACTAATTAAATGGTTATTTTGCTAATAGATGCTTGAAACTGGGTACTCTCCAAAACAAGGACCTCATTAGTTACAGCCACTGTGCTTGAACAGAAAAAGTGCCCCTAGGGCTTGCAGGGGCGCATTGAGAGCAACAGCTACATCTAGGCCCTAGGGACTTGAACAGACTTGTTTCTCTCCTGCTTGTTGTCAAGGAGACAGCTGGTTGATCCATGATCACTGATGGTTCATATTTACATACCCCATGTGGGGGAAGGAGGGGATACACTAGCAGGGCTGGACTGGCTGGTTCATTTTTAGCCCAGCGGGCCTGTCTAACTCAGGTTTTTTGCACAAAATTATAATTATTTGGTTAATAATGTGGGTCTCAGAGAAAATATGGCCTGGTGTAGGGGCCTTGAGGAAAAAAATGGGCCGGTGTGGGAGCCTCAAGGAAAAGAAGGGGCAAGTGTGTTAGAAATGTCAGGGCTGATTTCTGGTCCCAGTCTGCCCCTGTACACTAGCCTATATTCACAGTCCTTAGTGATTTCTGGTCTCAGTCTGCCCATGTACACTAGCCTACATTCACAGTCAGTGATTTCTGGTCCCAGTCCACCCCTGTACACTAGCCTATATTCACAGTCCTTAGTGATTTCTGATCCCAGTCCGCCCCTGTACACTATCCTATATTCACAGTCGTTAATTATTTGGCTAATAATGGGGGCCTCAAGGAAAAAATGGCCTGGTGTAGGGGCCTCGAGGAAAAAAATGGGGGCGCTGTGTTAAAAATGTCAGGGCTGATTTCTGGTCCCAGTCCGCCCCTCTACACTAGCCTATATTCACAGTCCTTAGTTACCCTCTACTCGCTTGTTCCAAACAGGAAAGGCTGCTGTGGTCAAATGGGTGTGGCCTGTTTGATTTCACTGTCAGTCAATATCAGGCCAATAAAAGCTCTCCATTCTCTAAGGCCTATAGAGCCATTGCACTTTTGTTGCCGTGGTCACTTTCTGCATGCAGCCCAGGTCTCTCTATGACACAACTGTTATTTTCAACCTCTGGTTTGCCCAGCAATGAGTTACCACACGTCAATCGATAGGAAGACCAACTTGCGTGGTCCAACTGGTCTTACCTGCGTCTTACCTGCGTAGTTACATTTTTATGGAGAAAAACAGCCCTTTTAGTGATGGTGCATTTTGTAGAAATGGTTGCAAGTGCTGGTGCTTGAGCACTCATTCTGGTGTGTGTGTGTCATCCCCACCCCAGATGGAGATGTCTGGGGGTCCGGCGGGGATGACGCGGAGGACTGGGACAGTGAAGAGGGCGATGTGGGGGGGCCTGAGGCAGCAGTGGAAGCTGCTGGGCCTGTTTGAGATCGACCAGCAGCACGAGTTCTACAGCCTCACCTCTATGATGAAGGAAGGCCTCTCTGCAGCTGTGCAGACCACCATTGACAACCCACCACCGGTGAGCACCAACCACGGGCCACTTTAGGTGTGGTGCAAGTATTCTAAGTACATTTTACTAAGCATATTTGCACCACGTTAAAAATCCGATCTGTTTTTTCAGTAGAGGATAGAACATTCAAAACAAAGAACACAAGACTGTCTTCACGTACACCTTGTTTTTAACCCTTTGTGTTTAATGCCCTTTGTACAGGTATTTTACAAACATCGCACCCAGTGCAAGCACGTGGTAGATTAAGATGTTTTACAAGGCTCACAAGGGATAGACAGTTTGATCTGGGCATCGTGTTGTCAGCGTGCATAACCATGTACAGTGGTCTGAAACTATTCAAAAACACGTTTTAAATGGTCCAAACAAACAACAATATACATACATACACCTATCATATGCCATTGTCAACATTTTCATGTTTGGTTATAAACTGGATACATTTTGATTTCCTGGTAGCGGGTAGCTGTTGACTCACTCCATCTCCATCACCCATCAAGTTCGCCCAGAGGACCATGAGAAGGTCAACAGGGGTGGGGATGTAACATGAACAAAAGGAGCTCATCAGATAGAGCCATGTTCCATCCACCTGTATTACTCATGGCTAAAGGCCCTGATAGAAGAACCCTGGGTCATGTTCATTAGGCAGCAAACGGAAGAAAATTGACTGGAACAGGGAGTGACTACCTGGACTTTTCCAATAAGAAAGGCTCAAACTGTTATGGTTCTCATAGTTTGTGAAATCAAATCAAATGTTATTGGTCACATACACATGGTTAGCAGATGTTAATGCGAATGTAGCGAAATGCTTGTTAGCTGCTTGTTAGCTTACTACTAGCTACGTCACCTTCTCTGCAATAATCGTTTTGTTTAAGACGTATGCCCAATTTTGACTTTACATCATTGAGGCGTCTTTCGATTCCAAACTGATAACCTGCTCCCTACTATTTGCTCTGATGACTTGCCCTTGCGGATCTGAGAAGGTGTTGAGGCGTTACCATATTGCTTACTCCCATCCGATGCCCTCAGATCGACCAAAAGTCATCAGCACCAAGGTCAGATGGAAAGTTGGTAAGTATCCGGTTTGGAACAGAGTATTTGGCTAGAGGAGGTGGCTATTAGTAGCTTGTGCTTTTGCTTTGTTTAACTGACAAACACTGTTGTTGTCCCTACAGAGGAGAAGGGGGACAAAACAGGATTATATTAGCAACCTGATCTCAGAGCCTTTTGTGTTATTCTGTAAGTAAAACCAAGACCCCCCATTTAGTATGATATGTTACTTTTCGTATGGTATGTATTAATTTGTGGAGGTCCATCACCCATTTGGTATGATACAGTGGGGAAAAAAAGTATTTAGTCAGCCACCAATTGTGCAAGTTCTCTCACTTAAAAAGATGAGAGAGGCCTGTAATTTTCATCATAGGTACACTTCAACTATGACAGACAAAATGAGGAAAAAAAATCCAGAAAATCACATTGTAGGATTTTTATGAATTTATTTGCAAATTATGGTGGAAAATAAGTATTTGGTCAATAACAAAAGTTTATCTCAATACTTTGTTATATACCCTTTGTTGGCAATGACAGAGGTCAAACGTTTTCTGTAAGTCTTCACAAGGTTTTCACACACTGTTGCTGGTATTTTGGCCCATTCCTCCATGCAGATCTCCTCTAGAGCAGTGATGTTTTGGGGCTGTCGCTGGGCAACACGGACTTTCAAAGATTTTCTATGGGGTTGAGATCTGGAGACTGGCTAGGCCACTCCAGGACCTTGAAATGCTTCTTACGAAGCCACTCCTTCGTTGCCCGGGCGGTGTGTTTGGGATCATTGTCATGCTGAAAGACCCAGCCACGTTTCATCTTCAATGCCCTTGCTGATGGAAGGAGGTTTTCACTCAAAATCTCACGATACATGGCCCCATTCATTCTTTCCTTTACACGGATCAGTCGTCCTGGTCCCTTTGCAGAAAAACAGCCCCAAAGCATGATGTTTCCACCCCCATGCTTCACAGTAGGTATGGTGTTCTTTGGATGCAACTCAGCATTCTTTGTCCTCCAAACACGACGAGTTGAGTTTTTACCAAAAAGTTCTATTTTGGTTTCATCTGACCATATGACATTCTCCCAATCCTCATCTGGATCATCCAAATGCTCTCTAGCAAACTTCAGACGGGCCTGAACATGTACTGGCTTAAGCAGGTGGACACGTCTGGCACTGCAGGATTTGAGTCCCTGGCGGCGTAGTGTGTTACTGATGGTAGGCTTTGTTACTTTGGTCCCAGCTCTCTGCAGGTCATTCACTAGGTCCCCGTGTGGTTCTGGGATTCTTGCTCACCGTTCTTGTGATCATTTTGACCCCACGGGTGAGATCTTGCGTGGAGCCCCAGATCGAGGAAGATTATCAGTGGTCTTGTATGTCTTCCATTTCCTAATAATTGCTCCCACAGTTGATTTCTTCAAACCAAGCTGCTTACCTATTGCAGATTCAGTCTTCCCAACCTGGTGCAGGTCTACAATTTTGTTTCTGGTGTCCTTTGACAGCTCTTTGGTCTTGGCCATAGTGGAGTTTGGAGTGTGACTGTTTGAGGTTGTGGACAGGTGTCTTTTATACTGATAACAAGTTCAAACAGGTGCCATTAATACAGGTAATGAGTGGAGGACAGAGGAGCCTCTTAAAGAAGAAGTTACAGGTCTGTGAGAGCCAGAAATCTTGCTTGTTTGTATGTGACCAAATACTTATTTTCCACCATAATTTGCAAATAAATTCATTAAAAATCCTACAATGTGATTTTCTGGATTTCTTTTCCTTATTTTGTCTGTCATAGTTGAAGTGTACCTATGATGAAAATTACAGGCCTCTCTCATCTTTTTAAGTGAGAGAACTTGCACAATTGGTGGCTGACTAAATACTTTTTTTCCCCACTGTATGTTATGAATTCTAGATAGGTGGCTAACGTTAACTAGGCTAGGAATTAGACGTTAAATAAAATTTTTGGAGTTAGGTTAAAGGGTTAAGGTTAGGGGAAGGGTTAGCTAAAAGGGTTAAGGTTAGGTGAAGTAGCTAAAAAGTAGTAAGTAGTTGAAAAGTTCCTAATTATTTAAAATGCTAAAGTTGTCTGTGATGAGATTAGAATTATCAACCTTTGGCTTAAGTTATCATCTGTTTATGTAACCATACCAAACGTAACATATCATAACATATATTATGGCCACCCGAGTGGCGCAGGGGTCTAAAGGCGTCACTACAGACCCGGGTTCGATCCCGGGCTGTATCACAACCGGCCGTGATTGGGAGTCCCATAGGGTGGTGCACAATTGGCCCAGCGTCGTCCGGGTTAGGGGAGGGTTTAGCCGGAGGGGCTTTACAAGTAGGCCGTCATTGTAAATAAGAATTTGTTCTTAACTGACTTGTCTAGTTAAATAAAGATAAAAAAAATGGACTGTCTTGGATTTACGTACATTAATACGAAATGCTCTGCCACCAGGCTGATATTAGAGCCAAGTGGGACTTTGATTTGGGTGTAATCATGAGATCTAATTTGCAGCAACCATTTTACATTGGCGTTGTTGTGCCAGATCCTATGGTGCTGAATAAGAGTATTTTTTTCCTTTTTTTTCTTCTTCATTCACACACACACATTCAAATGAAGCCTGCTGACTCAGCAGTGTGATACATGAATGTCCAGTCTGTTGTCTCTTACTCATGTATTATCTTACACACACACCCTGTTGATCCACCTCTTGCAGCGTGTTAGCTAATTTTGTGTTGCAATGTTTAGATTTCATGAAAAGTTGAGAGCAGTTCAACAGGAAAGGTATCTGTCATTTTTTGTTGATGTTGGACTGTCATTGCTGTTAATTGTCTTTTTTTCATATGTAAAAATTATCTGTGTAGAACATCCACAGAATGTTGGTAGTGAATACAACATTTAAAATAGCAAAAAACATAAAACAAATGCCTTCTTTTTAGAATGCAAAATGTTCGATATATCTTACCCACAGTGATTGTAGACCACTTGGACATGTTTCTTGCTTTGCATAATTGGTATATTTTACAGGTAGCCATTATTCCGTTTTCTTTTTTTTAATCATAGGATGAACTGTCAGAAGATGATTACAGATTGGAAGTCACTCAAATACATAAGGTATGCTGATTTCCCCAAATCTCTCTCCTCTCTACTCGTCTTTCTCTATCGCTCACTGATACAGAGGAGTTTGTCTGTGCAAACAGCAGGTATCTAATAGAGCCAAGATATCTTGTGGAGTTTTCTGACCTACATCCATGACCTTGCTGCTGTATCTATCACCTTATTTCCATTACTGTTTGCTGAGGATACCAATCAGATCTGAACTCATAACAACTCTCTCTGTAGGACTTTAAAATGGAGACGTTTGCAGGGCCAGTGTTTGCCAGCTTGCGTCGCTCCCTGGGAATGACAGAAAAGGAGTATCAGCACTCTCTCTCCTCCGATGGCTCATACCTGCAGTTCATCAGCAACTCCAAAAGCAAGGCTGACTTCTTTCTCACGTGCGTCTATTCCTCTTGTCATCTCTCCCTTTCCTGTTAGTGTATATCTCTCTCACCACACAGAGACATACAGCATAGTGCAAATATAGAAAAGTTCCTTTGTTACTCCTATTTTGGTATTTTATTAGGATCCCCATTAGCTGTTGCAAAAGCTGCGAGGTGTTGCTTTATCTATTTTTTTAAATCAGGTTTGCTGTTTATTTGAGCAATATGAAATGGAAGGAAGTTCCATGCAATAAGGGCTCTATATAATACTGTACGCTTTCTTGAATTTGTTCTGGATTTGGGGACTGTAAAAAGACCCCTGGTGGCATGTCTGGTGGGATAAGTGTGTGTGTCAGAGCAGTGTGTAAGTTGACTATGCAAACAATTTGGGATTTTCAACACATTAATGTTTCTTATAAAAAGAAGAAGTGATGCAGTCAGTCTCTCCTCACCTCTTAGCCAAGAGAGACTGGCATGCATAGTATTTAGATCAGCCCTCTGATTACAATTAAGAGCAAAATGTGCCGCTCTTCATACTCAAACACAATACACACTCTCACACATTCTCACACACTAGACACTAAGCACATTAAGGTCACATGTACAGTTGACGTCGGAAGTTTACATACACCTTAGCCAAATACATTTAAACTCAGTTTTTCACAATTCCTGACATTTAATCCTAGTAAAAATTCCCTGTCTTAGGTCAGTTAGGATCACCACTTTATTTTAAGAATGTGAAATGTCAGAATAATAGAAGAGAGAATGATTTATTTCATATTTTATTTCTTTCATCACATTCCCAGTGGGTCAGAAGTTTACATACACTCAATTAGTATTTGGTAGCATTGCCTTTAAATTGTTTAACTTGGCTCAAACGTTTCGGGTAACCTTCCACAAGCTTCCCACAATAAGTTGGGTGAATTTTGGCCCATTCCTCCTGACAGAGCTGGTGTAACTGAATCAGGTTTGTAGGCCTCCTTGCTCGCATAGGCTTTTTCAGTTCTGCCCACAAATTTTATATAGGATTGAGGTCAGGGCTTTGTGATGGCCACTCCAATACCTTGACTTTGTTGTCCTTAAGCCATTTTGCCACAACTTTGGAAGTATGCTTGGGGTCATTGTCCATTTGGAAGACCCATTTGCGACCAAGCTTTAACTTCCTGACGTATGTCTTGAGATGTTGCTTCAATATATCCATATAATTTCCCTTCCTCATGATGCCATCTATTTTGTGAAGTGCACCAGTCCCTCCTGCAGCAAAGCACCCCCACAACGTGACGCTGCCACCCCTGTGCTTCACGGTTGGGATGGTGTTCTATGCTTGCAAGCCTCCCCCTTTTTCCTCCGAACATAACGATGGTAATCATTGCCAAACAGTTCTATTTTTGTTTCATCAGACCAGAGGACATTTCTCCAAAAAGTACGATCTTTATCCCCATGTGCAGTTGCAATCCATAGTCTGGCTTTTTTAGGGCGGTTTTGGAGCAGTGGCTTCTTCCTTGCTGATTGGCCTTTCAGGTTATGTCGATATAGGACTCGTTTTACTGTGAATATAGATACTTTTGTACCTGTTTCCTCCAGCATCTTCACAAGGTCCTTTGCTGTTGTTCTGGGATTGATTTGCATTTTTCGCACCAAAGTACGATCATCTCTAGGAGGCAGAACACGTCAACTTCCTGAGGGGTATGACGGCTGCGCGGTCCCATGGTGTTTATTCTTGCGTACTATTGTTTGTACAGATGAACGTGGTACCTTCAGGCGTTTGGAAGTTGCTCCCAAGGATGAACCAGACTTGTGGAGGTATACAATATTTGTTCTGAGGTCTTGGCTGATTTCTTTGATTTTCCCATGATGTCAAGCAAAGAGGCACTGAGTTTGAAGGTAGGCCTTGAAATTCATCAACAGGTACACCTCCAATTGACTCAAATTATGTCAATTAGCCTATCAGAAGCTTCTAAAGCCATGACATAATTTTCTGGAATTTTCCAAGCTGTTTAAAGGCACAGTCAACTTTGTGTATGTTAACTTCTGACCCACTGGAATTGTGATTTAATTCACTGTAAGTGAAATAATCTGTCTGTAAACAATTGTTGGAAAAATTACTTAAAATTACAATAAATTTGTGGAGCGGTTGAAAAACTAGTTTTAATGACTCCTAAGTGTATGTAAACTTCCGACTTCAACTGTACACACACACACACACACACACACACACACACACACACACACACACACACACACACAAATATATTATAACTCACTCCCTGTGCTGATCTCTGCATCTGTCTTTCTCTTCCAGGAACGATAAGTGTTTTTTCCTGAAGACCCAGAATAAGAGAGAGGTGAAATTCCTCTTGTCCAATCTGAGAATCTACATGGAGCACCTAGAGAAGTATCCCCATTCACTGCTGGTCAAGTTCTTAGGTAAGACTAACAGGATGGACTCTCATCTCATGGAAAATCTTTATCTGTTTTTAGTCCTCTTAGCTACCATAGCTTTGCATTTGACTGACTTTCGGTTTGTTTTCAAGGTGTCCACAGGATAAACATTTCCCATAGGAGGAAGGTACAGACTGATTATAGATTGTTATTCATAGGCATAGCGTGTGTAATGATCATTATTTATTATCTACAACTTTGTTCATGCCTTGTCTTACCCTTTTCACAGAAGTACTTTATTGTAATGCAGAGTGTTTTTTACCCTGACGATCGAATCAATGCCAGGTAAGCCTGTTTCAGAGTTAAACCAAAAAGTCTGGAGTAGGGACTATATTACAGGCTCTGGTAGCAACACTGTTGTACTGACTTTGTTGTCTTTTGTTGCAGGTATGACATCAAGGGTTGTGAGGTGAGCCGGTGGACAGACCCCACCGCAGAGGGTAGCCAGGTTATCGTTGTCCTCAAGGACTTGAACTTCAAGGGCCAGTATATCACTCTGGGTAAGAGGAACAAATCCTGTCATAGTATGCTACAGCAAGCGTTATTTCACATATGTGTACCAGATGACTGACTACAATGACAAGAAAGACCTTACAGGTATATTGTAGTAATTGAGATAGGCCAGTCTGGTCATACTTATACCAGAGTAACATCCATTTTAATAACCCATATTATTACACTGTAACAGGGTAGTAAGTGGTACATGCATTTATTCCATATATATGCTTGTGCTGATAGACCAGCAGCGGCCGTGGCTGCTCCGGCAGGTGGAGATTGACACGTCGTTCTTGCAGAGACTCAACGTGCTGGACTACAGCCTCCTGGTGGGCCATCAGCCCCTGCACCAGGACGAACGCCACCAGGGCCTCTCCTTCGCCACCCTTATCATGCGCACAAAAAAGTGGGTGGAAATTGTATTTTTCTTTTCTTCTTGACGTTTAAAGATGCAGTCTGGGATCTTAAGCACTTACAAATTCATAACATATCATACGAAATGGATGACATAGTACACATTTGTGCACAATATTTGGGGACTGGCTGAAATTATACAAAACTTTTAGAGCATCACTTTAAGTGAAATTTATTTTCAGGCCTACATTTTTGTAAAAACATTTATTTCACCTTTATTTAACTAGGCAAGTCAGTTAAGAACAAATTCTTATTTACAATGACGGCCTACACTGGCCAAACCTGGACGACGCTGGGCCAATTGTGTGCTGCCCTATAGGACTCCCAATCACAACCGGTTGGGATACAGGGTGTCTGTATTGATGCCTCAAGCACTGAGACACAGTGCTTTAGACCGCTACGCCACTTGGGAGCCAAAAAGGGGTGTAAAGACGAGATCTGTCTTGTTCCTTGGTCTTTAATTCAGGACAAAACCAATGACTTCCAGGCATGTACTGTAGTTACTATAAATACGGTATACTGCTTGGCTATATGATAACATGCATAACCACCAAGAGCAACTGTCCAGTATTTGTCTACTCTAAATCAGTCACCTCTGGACATTGTGAGGTTGACCATGCTGCCTCATTCTGGTCACTCGCTTCGCTCTTACCCTCCCCTCTTTACCTCTCAATGACCAGAGGTGACTGATTTAGAGTAGACAAATACTGGACAGTTGCTCTTGTGGTGGTTATGCATGTTATCATAGAGCCAAGCAGTGAACCGTATTTATGGAAACTACAGTACATGCCTGGAAGTCATTGGTATTTTAAATGGAGATAGCCCTCAATGGCACTGCCCATGCTAGAAGGTGTGCCTCTTTCTAGCTCTGTTACCCTCTCCTCTTTAACCTTTTCAGATGGCTGTTGGTTTCTAATAACTCTGGGTACCCCCTCTCCACTTTAACCTCTCAGGTCAGTGATCACTGGCTCAAGCCCCACCCATGCGGGCATGCCCACTGTTCCAGGGGTGGTCCCAGAGGAAGACTCCACCCTGTTGGTGTCAGAGATGGATGGCGGGACAGAAAGTTGCAGCGTTGCCGAGTCACGGGGAGGAAGTGACCCGGGCAGTGCCCTATCCGGGAGAACCTGTACTGAGCAGCCGGCCGGGTCGGTCACAGATTCGATGGTGCTCAGGGACTTCCAGGCCCAGAACCGCCGGCTGCTGCCCAACTTTAAGAACCCGCTACACGTCATTGACGGACCGGAGCATCGCTACTTTGTGGGCATCATTGACATCTTCACTGTCTACAGCTTCAAGAAGAGGATGGAGCATTGGTGGAAGAGACTGCGGCATCCAGGGCAGGCCTTCTCCACCGTCAGCCCCACCTCTTACTGCCTTAGGCTCTGCCAGTGGGTACAGGACCACACCAAGTAGACTCAGAAAAAGGGGAGGACGAGGATGGTTAGTCCCAGTAGCAGGCTGTCTGCCCAGGAACATCCGTTTGCATGCACGCAACTTGGACACTGACCAGAGACATGAAGCTATGCTTTTAAAGCGCTGTAATTTTAGATTGATCAAGGAGCAGTTCTTTTCATGTTTCCACATCTCCAGACCAAAGCTAAAACAAACGTAAACCATTATATACAAATATAATATTCACCGTCGCAAATACCAGGGTTTCTTTTCATATTCTTTGTTAAGAAAACCAAGATAAAGGTGCGACATTTATAATCAAGTGCTATGAATTAATTAGCTGATTTTCCAAAGTATAATCTTTTTTTAATTGTTGAAGTTCAATTAGCAAGTGAATGCTGAAAACCAAAATAATTGTACAAATTTGCCACCTCATATGGATTATTTTTTTTTACAATTGAACTTAGGTGTTTATACCTGTACAATTTTGTTGTATTTTTAAAAGCTGTGTTTTCACTGTTCAACTGACCAAGTGAATATACTCTCCCGATATGACTGTGCAGTGGATATATATACAGTTGAAGTTGGAAGTTTACATACACTTAGGTTGGAGTCATTAAAAGTTATAGTTTTGGCAAGTCGGTTAGGACATCTACTTTATGCTGACACAAGTCATTTTACCAACAATTGTTTACAGACAGATTATTTCACTTATAATTCACTGTATCACAATTCCAGTGGGTCAGAAGTTTACATACACTAAGTTGACTGTGCCTTTAAACAACTTGGAAAATTCCAAAAAATGATGTCATGGCTTTAGAAGCTTCTGATACCTGTGGATGTATTTCAAGGTCCACCTTCAAACTCGGTGCCTCTTTGCTTGACATCATGGGAAAATCCGAAGAAATCAGCCAAGACCTCAGAACACCTGATGGTACCACGTTCATCTGTACAAACAATAGTACGCAAGTATAAACACCATGGGACCACGCAGCCGTCATACCGCTCAGGAAGGAGACACTTTCTGCCTCTTAAAGATGAACGTACTTTGGTGCGAAAAGTGCTACCAAATACTAATTGAGTGTATGTAAACTTCTGACCCACTGGGAATGTGATGAAAGAAATAAAAGCTGAAATAAATCATTCTCTCTACTATTATTCTGACATTTCACATTCTTAAAATAAAGTGGTGATCCTAACTGACCTAAAACAGAGAATTTTTACTATGATTAAATGTCAGGAATTGTGAAAAACTGAGATTAAATGTATTTGGCTAAGGTGTATGTAAACTTCCGACTTCAACTGTGTGTATATATATATATTGTGAAAAACTGAGATTAAATGTATTTGGCTAAGGTGTATGTAAACTTCCGACTTCAACTGTGTGTATATATATATATATATATAGATAATTTTTTTGTATTCTTTGTGCGGTCATGGCAAGGTCAGTATAAAGGGTTAACGTTTAAAAGTGATGACAAACGGAGGTCATAAAGGTTCTGTTCCTCTGCTCAGACATTGCTGACGCATGTCAGATCTTACAATGCCTGGATAAGTATTTTACGTATCAGCTAACCACATCATATGTTATAGCAATCTGGTGCCAGACTGCACAGTCGATGATGTGGCACGCAACCATTGGTTGATGCATGCAATGTCTGAACAGGGGAACACAACCTTTATAAGACTGCCTGGTTCTTCCAATGACCAACACATTCTTTAAAGGGAATGTTCATTTCTGGAAATTGTATCTTATTTTTGACTAACCAAGGGAAGAACCTGGACACCCTAGGTAACACTGTAGGGAAGTTGAAAATACACAAAAAATTGTGAACTATCCCTTTAATGCCATGTTGCCTCAGAAGAGATATTACTCACACTGTCCAATTTTTATGGGAAAATGTAGGCTAAAGACTTAGTCTTGCTGTTAGAAAATATAACACAAATGTGCTTTACACCTCTTGAGGTGCTCCATTCTGTACCTCACCTGCGACACCCTGTGTCAGTCAGGGAAAAATGAGGATTGTTTTTAGGGGGTTTTCACTACACTGTCTGGGTCTTAATGTCGTTTGAAAGTAAGGCACTGTATTTACAGGGTTTAAGTTGTATAGAAACATAAATCTATTCTATCCATGGATAGAATTGACTTTACATCCTATTTGAATGTAAGATGTAGCATAAAAAACTAATCAAATAAAATAAAATACCCTGATTTGAGGACTAAGTTTTGTGGTCATTTTCACAACATATTCACTAATGTACGCTACTTCGTAACGATGTGGATGGCTAACTCCAATCCACCATCTATACTCTCTCCTGGCTCAACTTGTTGACCCCTGATAAAGTCATGTTTGTGCCTTCTGTCTATAATAGGCATGTGCTGAAACCTTTGCTCAATGCATAAAGAACTTTGAGTTAAGGTGTGTGTGAACTTTGCTTATTTACTTACTGGCTTGTAATCTAACTCTCTGAAGGTACCCGCTCTCTAAAAGGTAGTTCAGTGGTTCCCAACCTTTTTTGCTTACTGTACCACCAACTGAATTTTGCTCTGCCCGGAGTGCCTCTGAAGTACCCCCTCAAGTCCATTCTACCCCTAGTTGGGAACCACTGCTCTCTCTAGTCATGCAGTCGTTGCAACACCAGAGAACCTTTAGAAGGGCGATGGTTAGGCCTACAGCGGGAGTGTTTGCATTTCTGAACTCGAATAGAATAGAATAGATTAGAATACCAATCCAGGGGTAACTTCAGGTGTGGTATTCTGATAGTCAAACGATCACATTTATTTTACAAAGCTCTTTTTACATCAACGGTTGTCACAATTGCCTTTACAGATACTCAGCCTCAATTCATTATAGGCCGATTGATCATCAATAGGTGAGGTGTAGACCTACTCAAAACTCAAAAATGGTTTGAAGGTGCAATCTGTATCTGCATATTGTAGGCTATTATCTAAATATGTAAATGGGTGATGGACAGGTGGATGGAATTGTGTCTTCTTGCAGAGGTGTGGGAGGTGGAAATTGGTGGTGGACTTGTTTAAGGCTAAGCAGGTAGAGGATTTCGTACAACATAGCCAATGGATTTAGTGCCTGGTCCTGGGTTTCAACCTGGACTCAGCAGTAGATGTAACATAGTAAATGTAAATCCAGGACACTACAAATAGCATGATATGTCTGGTTTCGTATGGTATGTATTAATTTGTGGATATCCATCATCCATTTCGTACAATATGTTACAAATTGCAATTCGTACAATATCTGCAAAACGTATGATGTTACAAACAGTGCTTGACTTGGGATGTAAGAGTGCTTGACTGGGGATGAAAGAGTGCTTGACTGGGGATGAAAGAGTGCTTGACTTGGGATGAAAGGAGTGCAGGAGCTGTCTTCGTCCAAGTCTGTCTATAAGACTATTTTCACAAGAATTTACAAATGACACTATACCATAGAGACCTTTGATTATTCACTGTTAAGAGTTCATACACATTTTCCATGACTTCTCCATGACTTTTAACCAAATTTTCATGGCTAGCTACTACAGCGAGTGAAATCACTGCAGTACTTAACAAAGAGCTGCAGTTAGTTTCATACTGAGTGGCAAAGAATAAGTTGGTCCTAAATATTTCAGAAACTAAAAGCATTGTATTTGGGACTAATCATTCACTAAATCCTAAACCTCAACTAAATCTTGTAATAAATAATGTGGAAATTGAGCAAGTTGAGGTGACTAAACTGCTTGGAGTAAGCCTGGATTGTAAACTGTCATGGTCAAAACATGTTGATAAAACAGTAGCTAAGATGGGGAGAAGTCTGTCCATAATAAAGCACTGCTCTGCCTTTTTAACAACACTATCAACAAGGCAGGTCCTACAGGCTCTAGTTTTGTAGCACCTGGACTACTCGTGTGGTCAGGTGCCACAAAGACGGACCTTAGAAAATTACAATTGGCTCAGAACAGGGCAGCACTGCTGGCCTTTACACGGAAAGCTAACATTAATAATATGCATGTAAATCTCTCATGGCTCAAAGTGGAGGAGAGATTGACTTCATCACTACTTGTTTTTGTAAGAAGTGTTGACATGCTGAATGCACCAAGGTGTCTGTAAATGTTCTCATGTTCTGACAAACACCGCTGTAGCTCGGCCACCTCCTACCGTAGATGCAGAAGGCTGACATAAGCGGATGCAATGGATTGAGCTGCAGCCCATATAAAAAAAACTTGACATCTCTAGTTTAAACTGACAGATTTTGATCGGGATTTTAAAATTTTGTTACTTAGATTGATGAATAGACTCAAGATTTCTTAAGTAACCTTCTGTCTTCTGTAACCATACCAAACGTAACATATCATACTAATTTGAGACCAGGCTGTGCGTTTGTGTACTGCATCGTCCAGGATTTACATTTAATATGTTACATCTGGTCTGAGACCAGGCTGTGCGTTTGTGTACTACATCATCGCATCTGCGTGACAGGACTCCTTTTGCAGGGGACAGTAGGAAGCCGAAGAAGCGGTGCACACACTGATACGATGGATTTCAATCTCAAAAAGCTTACTTCTGATGCAGGAGTCTTCTTCACCCGTGCAGTCCAGGTATTTAGTAAATGTGTTATTTGAAATTCCATGAATAATTGTTTTTGTCGTGCTCTGACCGAGGTGCGTAGTCTGTAATTATTTTATTCCGAGGCGGATTGTAATGGGTCGTCTTTCCCATATAACGCTGCAAACACCAAACATAAACGGTTACTTCAAAAATATTTAAGAATAGGGAATGTTGTTCGTTTAGGTTTTTCTTACGGTTAACGTCATTGTAAGCCGATCATTCTGGTTAAGCCCTTCTCCATTATTTATGTCTGTTTTCGTCCGTAGCGCCGAGGGGTGCATGTGACGGTCACCAGGATACGGGGCGGCGACTCCTCTAACCGCTACTGTACACTCCTGCCAGAGAATTCTAGGGCTAGGCTACTATACCTTTTTGTATTATGCTGTATTGAGTGGTGTCTAATAATGGTATGTGTAGCAGCCTATGTTTCATTCCTCACTCATTGGTCCTATTCTAATCATAGGATTGGCCTGTTTCCCTGTCAGCTGGCAGGTACAGTAGCTTAGCGATTCGAGAGGCGAGCCCGGAGGGTTGCCAGTTCAAATCCCGGGACCGACTGGAAAAATCTGTTGGGAAGTGAGCTGGCAATCGGAGGGTTGCTGGTATCAAATCCTAGATGCCATTGCCTGCAATTGTGCCCTTGAGCAAGGCACTTAACCCCCCCCACAACAACAGCCCCCGCTCCAAAACCTGTATGAATGTGTGTGCATTTGACAATTATTCAGACCCTTTCCCTTTTTCAACATTTTGTTACATTACAGCCTTATTCTAAAATGGATTTCCCTCACCAATCTACACATAGTACCACATAATGACAAAGAAAAAACATATATATATATATTTTTTTTTTTTTGCTAATTTATTGAAAAGAAAACACATAAATACCTTATTTACATGAGTATTCAGACCCTTTGCTATGAGACTCGAAATTGACCTCAGCTGCATCCTGTTTCCATTGATCATCCTTGAGATGTTTCTACAACTTGATTAGAGTCCACCCACCTGTGTTAAATTCAATTGATTGAAAATAAAGAAGACACTCTAGGAGCTCAGATGCAATTTTTTTTTATGTCCAACGTTTTTCGACAGGCAAGCTGTCTTCATCAGGGTATAATCGATATACCCTGATGAAGACAGCTTGCCTGTCGAAACGTTGAACATACATTTTTTTTTGCATCTGAGCTCCTAGAGTGTGCGGCTCTTCTTTATTTTCAAGTTTTCCACTCCGCTAGCCAGCACCTCGCCTATATAGTTGTGGGTTTCTTTTTCCTCTAGACAATTTTATTGATTGGACATGATTTGGAAAGGCACACACCTGTCTAAATAAGGTCCCACTGTCGACAGTGCATGTCAGAGCAATCACCAAGCCATTAGGTCGAAGGAATTGGCCGTAGAGCACCGAGACAGAATTGTGTCGACACAGATCTGGGGAAGGGTACCAAAACATTTATGCAGCATTGAAGGTTCCCAAGAACACCGTGACCTCCATCATTCTTAAATGGTAGAAGTTTGGAACCACCAAGACTCTTCCTAGAGCTGGCTGCCCGGCCAGACAGCAATCGGGGGAGAAGGGCCTTTGTCAGGGAGGTGACCAAGAACCTGATAGTTACTCTGATAAAGCTCCAGAGTTCCTCTGCGGAGATGGGAGAACCTTCTAGAAGGACAACCACCTGTGCAGTACTCCACCAATCAGGCCTTTTATGGTAGAGACTGAAGCCACTCTTCAGTAAAAGGCACATGACTGCCCGCTTGGAGTTTGCCACAGAGAGATCCTTGGTGAAAACTTGTTCAAGAGTGCTCAGGACCTCAGACTGGGGCGAATGTTCACCTTCTAACAAGACAAAGACCCTAAGCACACAGCCAAGACAATAAAGGAGTGGCTTCGGGACAAGTCTCTGAATGTCCTTGAGTGGCCCAGCCAGAGCCCGGACTTGAACCCGATCAAACATCTCTGAAGAGACCTGAAAATAGCTGTGCAGGGACGCTCCCCATCCAACAGCTTGAGAGGATCTGCAGAAAAGAATGGGAGAAACTCCCCCAAATACAGGTGTGCCAAGCTTGTAGCGTCATACTCAAGGATGTAATCACTGCCAAAGGTGTTTCAACAAAGTACTGAGTAAAGGCTCTGAATACTTATGTAAATGTGATATTTGTTTATTTTTTATTCATTTGCCAAATTTCTAAAAACAAGTAATTATGGGGTATTGTGTGTAGATTGATGAAGAAAAGCAACAATTTAATCAATTTTAGAATAAGGCTGTAACATAACAAAATGTGGAAAAGTCAAGGTGTCTGAATACTTTCTGAATGCACTGTGTGTATATATATATATACACACACACACTGAGTGTACAAAATATTAAGAACACCTGCTCTTTCCATGACAGACTGACCAGGTGAAAGCTATGATCTCTTATTGATGTCAATTGTTAAATCCACTTCAATCAGTGTAGATGAAGGGGAGGAGACAGGTTAAAAAAAAAAAATTGAGGCTTGAGTGTTGTTCACCCTCAACAGTTTCCCATGTGTATCAAGAATAGTCCACCACCCAAAGGACATCCAGCCAACTTGACAACTGTGGAAGAATTGGAGTTAACATGGGCCAGCATCCCTATGTGAAATGCTTTCAACACATTACCTTGTTTAGTCCGTGCCCTGACGAATTGAGGCTGTTCTGGGGGCAAAAGGGGGGAGGGGGTGTGCAACTCAACATTAGGACGGTGTTCTTAATGTTTAGTACACTATGTATGTGTCTTTCAGAGGGGTCAAATTTCAGTTGGACCTTGTGTGCAATTGACCATTAAAGCGATCCCACTGTGTAGCTCAGTTGGTAGATCATGGCTGTTGCAGCGCCAGGGTTGTGGGTTAGATTATAAAAAAAAAGTCAACCAAAAACTTTTGCGTCAGTTAAATGACAAAAAAATATTATATATATATATATATATAATCATTAGGCCTATCCACAATGGGACTAGTATGCTACCACTCAGTACTTTTTCAGCTTGGAGTGGTATAAAGTAGGCCTATTTGGAATTGAGTGTTTCTCTGGCTTCTAGGAATTGGATGTTTTCACAGGGCTTACATAGCTGCCAATGGATTGAATAGCTGTTATAGAAATTTCTTTCTCAATGTTCATAAACTGAACTCCAATTAAACAAACTCTGTCTGTTACCCAGTATTTGTAAGATACTGGTTGAAATGAGACAAACAGAGGCCCAATCTATAATGGTCAAATGTAGATTATTTATTCACGGGAGAGCTCTGAGCTCTAAAAGGTTTACACAGTCTTTTATATGGTACAATGTTGAAACACAAAGATGCAAAATTCCCACCTCTCCCCCCCCACCCTCTCCAAGAACATAGTCTCTTCCCACAGCCTTATCACAATCTTTGCAAATAAGTCAAACTTGGGAGGTGTTGGGAGGTTCTTCTCAAGGACGGGCCTCTCGCATGTGTCTGGTAGAATCAAAGAACCCTTTGAGACACCCCCCTAAATGAAGTCATACTTCTGCACACCAAGTTAATATCTAGACACACACACATATTAATTGGACTGCCATTTGTCTTGTAACCCCATCTCCATTGCATACACTTTCAGAATAGAATGTTCTTAGTATTAAGTACAAACATTTAGTCATCAAAACATAAAATCTATAACAATAGCCTACAATGTAGGCCTTCAATGGTCAAACAAGTCCACACTGTACAGGTTTTGGTAAAGCAAGTGAACAATATAGCATCATGTGACCGTATACCACGGGTATGAGAAAACATTTATTTTTACTGCTCTAATTACTATGGTAACCAGTTTATAATAGCAATAAGGCACCTCAGGTTTGTGGTATATGGTCAATATTTCCACGGCTAAGAACTGTATCCAGGCACTCTTAGCCGTGGTATATTGGCCATATATCACATACCCCCATGCCTTATTGCTTAAATATTATACCTCCCTGTTATTGTAATGGTGGTATGATATTTCTGCGTCTGTAACTTTCTCACTTATCATTATCCACAATTCACTCAGGACAATTCACTATCCATAATCATGGTAGCATCCACATTAATGTAGAAGTGTTTAGAAACATATTCTATTCTTATTTACAATAAAAGTGACTCCAAAATAACACAATACATTATTTACCATTAATTTCTGTTTGACACAAAATAATCTGTAACGCAACCAAAACAAACAGAAAATGCATCCAACAAGTTTGTAGAGTCACAAGCTTGATGTAATCCTTGCATGCCAGGAATATGGGACTAAATACTAAACTTTGGACTACTTTAATACACATATAAGGTAATTGGTCCTAAAACATTTGGTCCCCTGAGTTGAGGGGACTATGTGCAAAAAGGGTTGTAATTTCGAAACGTTTTGCACGATATGGATGAAAAAAACCTCAAATTAAAGCTGACAGTCTACACTTTAACCTCATAGTCATTGTATCATTCAAATCTAAAGTACTGGAGTACAGAACCAAAACAACCAAAAAGATGTCACTGTCCCAATACTTTTAGAGCTCACTTTAGATGGCTAGTAGTAGTATCAGCTTTTCACTGTGTGAAATACTAGGGGCAGGCTTTCTCCACGAATAAGTAACCGCGATTCAACCTAAAGTGCAGGGTCACTTGAGAGGAAACAGATGTTTCGTTCCCACCAGTCACCTCTGTTGACGACCACATGTGATCCAAGAACAGGAAAATATGGCCAAATATGACCATTCTGTTAGAATGGTAATCATTGAAGCATTTTCCTATGTTCGGATGGTTTGGATTTGGATTAACAGTAACAGTCATTGTAACAGCCCTTCTTTGCCATGTCCAGCTCCTATCTTCACATGCCAAAAATCCCCCTGTGAGAAATAAACCTTACCACACCACTGCATAGAAAGGAAGTCTGATGTAGTCCTACTGTGCTGTGAGACTAGCTCTGTGGCTGATGGCAAACCACATTATGCACTTAGTAGCCAGTAGCCAAAAAAATCTATGGCTTGATATTGGCAGCACATTAGCGGGGATGTGGTTGCAGAACTTTTTAGGAGTATATATGGCATTTGTTTCAATATACTGCATATGAAATGGGTTGGGTGTTATATTCACCCCATATAAGGTGTATTTCAAGCAAAGGTACATTTATTATAGCCTTATGATAGGCTTCTTGTTGTTGTTGCCATTTTGCAGTGGAGCCGAAGTGAAAGTCCTCAAGTGATTGGTTAATCATGAGTCATAATGAGGTAGCTCAAGATGTCTTGTGATGCCAGATGGAATGAGGGAGCTCAAGATGTCTTGTGATGCCAGATGGACTATCAGTGTGGCTGCTGCACAATTATACAGCACTCACTCAGGGAGCTTCTGCGCTCTGCTATCCTCACAGTCCTCTGTCTGTCTGTTCCGCTCCTCCCTCCACCCACACAGACACGACGTGGTGGTTGAGCTTAGGTTTGTTTTGTAGCTTAGCTTTGTGTTGAGGTTAGGCATAGAGGGCCTTAGCAGTCACAAGCTGCTCAAAATGGGCCATTCACAGAAACATTTCAGAGCCAGACAGAACCGTTTCGGCTAGTCACAATTTGCCCAGCTGCACTGACTTACAGAGCAGGTTGTTTTTTGCCAGTCATAACGTATGCTGTCTTAGCCTACATTATTTACAGTGAGGGAAAAAAGTATTTGATCCCCTGCTGATTTTGTACGTTTGCCCACTGACAAAGAAATGATCAGTCTATAATTTTAATGGTAAGTTTATTTGAACAGTGAGAGATTGGTAACACACTACACCGTGAAGGACTGAAATCTTGCAGCCCCCGCAAGGTCCTCCTGCTCAAGAAAGCACATATACATGCCCGTCTGAAGTTTCCCAATGAACATCTGAATGATTCAGAGGACAACTGGGTGAAAGTGTTGTGGTCAGATGAGACCAAAATGGAGCTCTTTGGCATCAACTCAACTCGCCGTGTTTGGAGGAGGAGGAATGCTGCCTATGACTCCAAGAACACCATCCCCACCGTCAAACATGGAGGTGGAAACATTATGCTTTGGGGGTGTTTTTCTGCTAAGGGGACAGGACAACTTCACCACATCAAAGGGACGATGGACGGGGCCATGTACCGTCAAATCTTGGGTGAGAACCTCCTTCCCTCAGCCAGGGCATTGAAAATGGGTTGTGGATGGGTATTCCAGCATGACAATGACCCAAAACACACGGCCAAGGCAACAAAGGAGTGGCTCAAGAAGAAGCACATTAAGGTCCTGGAATGGCCTAGCCAGTCTCCAGACCTTAATCCCATAGAAAATCTGTGGAGGGAGCTGAAGGTTCGGGTTGCCAAACGTCAGCCTCGAAACCTTAATGACTTGGAGAAGATCTGCAAAGAGGAGTGGGACAAAATCCCTCCTGAGATGTGTGCAAACCTGGTGGCCAACTACAAGAAACGTCTGACCTCTGTGATTGCCAACAAGGGCTTTGCCACCAAGTACTAAGTCATGTTTTGCAGAGGGGTCAAATACTTATTTCCCTCATTAAAATGCAAATCAATTTATAAAATTTTTCACATGCGTTTTTCTGTTTTTTTGTTGTTGTTATTCTGTCTCTCACTGTTCAAATAAACCTACCATTAAATTTATAGACTGATCATTTCTTGTCAGTGGGCAAACGTACAAAATCAGCAGGGGATCAAATACTTTTTTCCCTCACTGTAGGTGTATGTTTTTGTCAGTAAATATGATTTATTCCTTTTTGTCTCCAAGTTCACAGAAGAGAAGTTGGGCTCTGCGGAGAAGACTGAGCTCGATGCCCACTTGGAGAATCTGATTGCCCGGGCCGACTGCACCAAGAACTGGACTGAGAAGATCTTCAGGCAAACAGAGGTCTTGTTGCAGCCCAATCCAAGTAAGACCCAGTCCTAAAGCAACCTATAGCTGGGTCCCAGACCTGTTTGTGCTGTTCTGTCAACTCCCATGGTCATTGCCAATGACAAACAAGACAGCACAAACGGATCTGGGACCAGGCTGAAAGGAGCCTTTATGGTGATGCCATTCTGTTTGTGTTTTGGGTTCTGAGCCCTAGCTTGCATTTTTCTCTGGCTGTGATTTGCTTACATGCATATGTCCAAAGAAGTACTATTGAAGTATACAGTACATTGTGGCATTGGTCCCTTTGAGAGAAAGAAACCTAGTATGTTAGAAAACTAACCATTGACTTTCTGACCCTCCATGCTACAGTTGACCACACTGGTAAGTCTGTCTCCACTCTCAGTATGTAGTAGCAGCAGTAGTAGCAGCAGTAGTAGTAGTGGTGGTAGTAGCAGCAGTAGTAGTAGTGGTGGTAGTAGTAGCAGCAGCAGTAGCAGCAGCAGCGTACTTGAGGCTCCCCACCCCCATTAGACTTCCTATGGGGGGTCAGTTGGAATGTGTGGGATGATTTCATTTTGGACCTAAACCCTTAACATACTGCACCCCCTCAGTGATCACAGATCTGAAGGAGCTGGATAGGTCAATGCAATGCTCTACTTTATCATATGGTTTACAACTTTTGCTCAGTCCTTTAGCATCTTTGAACTGTGAAGAGGAAGGGGCTAGGTGCTGAAATAGGACTAGGACCTTGTACTCACATGATTACCCATGATGGCTGGTTATAGATAGCTAATAACTCGAATTGGTTCTTCTGTAAGGAACTTTCATTCTTAAGGTGACTTTCCATGCAAGGCCAAGTCCAAGGCCTGTTTGGTTGCTCTGACTTGAGATATGCATACACAAGGGAAACTTCAACATAAATAGTGTCATTGATGTCAAATTCAATTGAGGTGTTGCACGAAAGTTAGTTGAGTAATCTCTCGTGGACAGATTAAACGGGAAGTTACAACTTTTGTAAGAATTTTACTTCTGGGTAACCAAGATTAGTTGAAGAGACTTATGTGTTCAAATCAGATGTTGGGACTGTAATGATTTAGGCAAGGTAAACTGGGGTAGGAGGGCTAATTGTGTTTAGTGCCCATCTGTGCAGAGGATGAGGGGCCCAAATGGCACCCTATTTCCTACAAAGTGCACTACTTTTTACCAGAGTCCTACAGTAGACATTTGGTGTACAAAACATTAGGAACACCTTCCTAATATGGAGTTGCACCCCTTTTGCTCTCATAACAGCCTAAATTCGTCAGGGCATGGCCTCTACAAGGTGTTGAAAGCATTCCACAAGGATGCTGGCCCATGTTGACTCCAATGCTTCCCACAGTTGTGTCAAGTTGGCTGGATTCTTGATACACACAGGGAACCCCAGCAGCATTGCAGCTCTTGACACACTCAAACCGGTGCGCCTGGCACCTACTACCAATACCCTGTTCAAAGGTACTTAAATATTTTGTCTTGCCCATTAACCCTCTGAATGGCAGACATACAAAATACATGTCTCAATTGTCTCAATGCTTAAAAATGGATTTAACAAGTGACATCAATAAGGGATCATAACTTTCACCTGGATTCATCTGGTCAGTTCATGTCATGGAAGAGCAGGTGTTCCTAATGTTTTGTACAGTCAGTGAATAGGGTGCCATTTGGGACAAATCTGTGAAGGAAGCACCAACCTCTCCTCTACCCTTATCCTCATCAAGAAGGACATACACAAAGAAGTGTGTGTCATCGTGTATGTGTACTTGTTGGTGTGCTTTTCCTGTTGTGTGTGTGTGTGTGTGTGTGTGTGTGTGTGTATGTATATCTTGTAAAAGTGTTTGGAGGGTGTAAAAAATAAGCTTTGGTTTATCTGCTAAATGTTGTGTGTAGAAAGCTTGGTTCCAGAGAGAACTGCCACCCCCTCCATTTCACTCCCATGCTGTGTCTTCTGTAGTGCCTTGATCAATGTTGCCTTTCACTTTCCAACGACAAGCAGTCGTTGGAAAGATAGGAATTGTCAACTGTTAAGTATTGTTATTCATTGTCTGTCCATATGTACGTTACTACGTTCATAATCAATAACTTGTACATATTGGAATTGTTATTGCTCAGTAGAGTTGTTTTGGTGTATGGTTTTAAAACTCATCGCTTTGAAAATGGAAGAGACATTTAGGTAATTTCATTGTACCTGAAGGACTTTTCTCCAGTGATAAATTATGTAGGCTAATTAATGAATGCCTTTTCGAGGGGGTTGGGTTGAGGTGTTACATCATATTACTTGTGCTTATTTGTACCTTGAAATTGGTAGTTTTTTTCTAGCATTTCTTTTTATTTATTGGGTTTTTGGCACAATGGAAAAGCGCTACATTTACTGATTGCAGTACCCAATTGCTGTCTGGTGTGAACTATCTTATTCTTTACTTTTACACAGGTGCGCGTATAGAGGAGTTTTTCTATGAGAAGTTAGATAAGAAGATCCCTTCCAGGACAACCAATGGAGAGCTGCTGGGACAGTATATGCTGGATGCTGCTAAAGACTTTGGCCCAGGGACCCCATATGGTAGGTGGAACTAGTGGAGGTGTGGGTCTTTTGTCGTTTTGTCACTCTAACACTCTATTCTGCTATTTGTTCTGCAACACCCTCTTGTTGTTGAAAGTCAATATTCCTGAACCTTAGTGTTCATTGAAATATACATAATGTATTGATGCCAATGTTTCTGGGCGGGCTGGCAATGCTGCCCACACTGTACCAGGTGCTCAGGTGTCTGTGTGTGGTTGGCACAGAAACAAACAACATGGCAGTACCCAGTGTTCTAAATGCCATCAGCCTCCATCAGCTGCCCAGGCCTCCATTTTATTCAGAACATAATGGCTGCGTTCCAGGCCGACTATATTGCAGTCGCTTGCCAGATCTCACAATTCCTGAATAGGTATATCAGATATCTTCATCTATGACATAGCAATCTGATGCCCAACTGCAATGTCCAGATGGGGATGCCCAAGTCTATTAGAAAATAGGAATGTGTTCAACCTGAACACGATATGAGCATTCTTGCAGTGAAGTGGAATCTCTTAATGGTTCTCTTTCTAGGCACATTTTTCAGGGATTTTCTCTCAACAATCTAAGTAATGGTTGGACACATTGTACTGTATGTTAGAGCAGGGTTTCTTAAACTCTGCTCTAGGCTTGTGAGATGTGGGTCGCGAGTTATGAGAATACAATATAATCGCACGCTATTTCTTCTTAATTTGGGTCTTTGGACATGGAATTCGGTCACGTAAGGACGCTCATTTAGTAATTTGGCTCTTTAGCTGAAAAGGTTTAAGAACCCCTGACAGAGCATTGTGGGACAGTATATCAATGATGATCTTTGGGTGTTTCAGCCCAGGAGTAATCCAACTTGAATGCAAAGGATGGCCAACACTCGCCAGTTATGATATAAACTCCCAAGAAATGCAGCTTGCGACTGTTTTGTCTCCCATAGACTGTGAGCCAGTGTGATAATGGATAGTTGTCTAGGCCAGGGGCAGACCCTTATCTTAGACAGAGTTATAGCTCTGATGCTAACTTTGATTACCTAGGAAGCTGGTGGGATACCCACTCCTCTCACAACCAATCTGACCCTTCACACAGCGGTTTGATGATACCATACCTCACAACTTAGCAGCTTGGCTTTGCACGCTGTGTTTGTGTGTTTGTGTGTTTGTGTGTTTGTGTGTGTGTGTAACAGGCAGTACCCTGATCACGGTGGGGGAGTACCAAAGTAGACTGGGAGGGGCGGAGCGGGAGTTCCTCCAGACCTCGGCTATCAACTTCCTCACTCCTCTCCGCAACTTCCTGGAGGGAGACTGGAGAACCATATCTGTGAGTATACTGTGAAATCCTAAATCAACTCCTAGTCCCTTATCCCTAGCCCCTACCCCTTAGGCACTTCAAGCTGAAGGGGGTAGTGGAGTTAAGAACGTACCTTAACCCTTAGCCTACAGTGGTCGTCCCCCGCGGAAATCAAATGAACATAATAAACAAATCCCCATCAAAATCTGTCTGTAGAGATATCTGTCTGTTTAAACTAGAGATATCTGTCTGTTTAAACTAGAGATATCTGTCTGTTTAAACTAGAGATATCTGTCTGTCTAAACTAGAGATATCTTTTTGCATGGACTGTGTCTCAATCAACCGCATCTGCCGATGTCGCCCTTCCGCATCCCGAAAATCGGTCTTCTCACAAAATCGTATGTAGCGTCCGAACGGTTTGGCCTCTGTTTTGCTCTAGGACGCTCACAAGACTCGTCTGAAGTTGGTACAGCCTCTTCTGCCAACTTCTGTCTGTAGCGTTCGAATGGTTTGGGATACATACTAATATGAACCAAGAGGAAAGCTGAGACACTCACAAACAATGGTGTTTTACGTTTTGCTTTAGGACGCTCACAAGACTCATCTGAAGGTCCCCGGCACCAAATGAATTTAAGTATATATGGAGATAGTTTAGTGCCTAAAATAAGGGGATAAATACATGTAAAAAAATATAGAATTTCTTTCCTGATCTTTCTTGTATCTCTCAGAGATAGGACAGACACTTCAGAACAAACTTCCTTTTGTTTTTTGGGGGACAAAATCTGATATTCAATGCATTTCTGTTGGTTAATAGCAGTAAGGGATCTTAAAATTCAAAGTCAAATAGCTAAATAATCCTTGGTATGATCATCTTAAAACAATTCCATATGTTAGCCCACCCCCCCCGGCTTTGACAGGGCTTAGACTCTAGATGGTTAAACTCACTCCACAGCTAGCTTGAAATATTGAGGATGGACAGTTGCTTGTATTCATTGATGCCAATGGAAGCTAGGCTTCCCTAAATATTTGACCAATAAAAAATTTGAATATATAAAATAATTTCGCTTTCGTCTCTGCGTTTTCATAATTTTCTGTCAATTAGTAAGGGGCTGAATCTCACCGGAGAAATCATCTGAGCGAGAGACAGCGCCCCTCTGACTCAGAATGTGGAGCCCATGTATCTAATGCTATCTGGAACAAATGTCTATTACATGTTGCCACCGTAGCATTTGATTGATTGATGCCAACAAGAATTTCAAATCAAATAAGGTTTTATTTGTCACATATGCCTAATACAACAGGTGTAGACCTTACAGTGAAATGCTTACTTACAAGCCCTTAACCAACAATGCAGTTTTAAGAAAATACCCCCCAAAAAGTAAGCGATAAGAATAGCAGCATTCTCACATAGATGTTCCTTTTTTCCAGGTGGGAAAGGGCAGTGTGAAGTGCAATAGAGATTGCATCATCTGTGGATCTGTTGGGGCGGTATGCAAATTGGAGTGGTTCTAGGGTTTCTGGGATAATGGTGTTAACGTGAACCATGACCAGCCTTTCAAAACATTTCATGGCCACAGACGTGAGTGCTATGGATCTGTAGTCATTTAGGCAGGTTACCATGGTGTTCTTGGGCACAGGGTCTATGGTGGTCTGCTTAAAACATGTTGGTATTACAGACTCAATCAGGGACATGTTGAAAATGTCAGTGAAGACACTTGCCAGTTGGACAGCGCATTCTCGGAGTACACATCCTGGTAATCCGTCTGGCCCTGCGACCTTGTGAATGTTGACCTGTTTAAAGGTCTTACTCACATCGGCTGCGGAGAGCGTGATCACACAGTCGTCCGGAACAGCTGATGCTCGTGTCCGTGTAACTTGCCTCAAAGCGAGCATAGAAGTTATTTAGCTTGTCTGGTAGGCTTGTGTCACTGGGCAGCTCTCGGCTGTGCTTCCCTTTGTAGTCTGTAATAGTTTGCAAGACCTGCCACATCCGACGAGCGTCGGAGCTGGTGTAGTACGATTCGATCTTAGTCCTGCATTGACACTTTGCCTGTTTTATGGTTCGTCGGAGGGCATAGAGGGATTTCTTATGAGCTTCCGGGTTAGAGTACCGCTCCTTGAAAGCGGCAGCTCTACCCTTTAGCTCAGTGCGAATGTTGCCTGTAATCCATGGCTTCTGGTTGGGGTATGTATGTACAGTCACTATGGGGACGATGTCATCGATGCACCTATTGATGAAGCCAGTGACTGATGTGGTGTACTCCTCAATGCCATCGGAAGAATCCCGGAACATATTCCAGTCTGTGCTAGCAAACCAGTGTTATGTTGTGCCTCTGGCCTGAGACGATTGAAGTTCAATATGTAGACTAGTAAGCTCACATTAACTAACGTTAGCTAGCTAGCTAACTTAGCTGGTTCATTGTTGCCCATACGAGGAAGTTAGGCTAGCATGCATTTTAGCTTGGGAGCCTATGAAAACAAAAACTAAAAGCGTACTGTATGACAGAGCCATATACTGTGTTGCCAACATGAAAGAGCGGAGGATGGCAATGGTGTTCAACTAGTCTACAGTTATTCTCTAAAACAATGTTGGAGGTGGCTTATGGTAGAGAAATTGAGACATCTGTTTTATTGTGTTGTGACAAAACTGCACATTTTAGGGTGGTTTTATTGTATTTGAGAGAAATAAGCTTTTTGTGTATATGGAACATTTCTCGGCTCTTTTATTTCAGCACATGAAACATGGGACCAACACTTTACATGTTGCATTTATATTTTTGTTCAGTGTAAATCAATAGTTGTTTAGTAAACTGTCAAACATTAACTTGCTTGACCATGCTGCAGGTCATATAACTATTTGCTTTGTGGTTTTCACGGGACAGATGTTGCTCTTGGGTTTGATGATACAAACGTATGTGTAGTTAAAATTATTCCGCCGCTGTGACTGTCTTTTTGTTGTGACGGCCTTAATGTACAGTACCAGTCAAAAGTTTGGACACACCTACTCATTCAAGGGTATCTCTTAATTTTTACAATTTTCTACATTGTAGAATAATAGTGAAGACATCAAAACTATGAAATAACACACATAGAATCATGTAGTAACCAAAAAAGTGTTAAACAAATCAAAATATATTTGAGATTCTTCAAAGTAGACACCCTTTGCCTTGACAGCTTTGCATACTCTTGGCATTCTCTCACCCAGCTTCATGAGGTAGTCACCTGGATTACATTTCAATTAACAGGTATGCCTTGTTAAAAGTTAATTTGTGGAATTTCTTTCCATAATGCGTTTGAGCCAATCAAGGTAGGGGGGGTATACAGAAGATAGCCCTATTTGGTAATTGACCAAGTCCATATTATGTGAAGAACAGGTCAAATAAGGAAAGAGAAACGACAGTCTATCATTACTTTAAGACATGAAGGTCAGTCAATTCGGAAAATGTAAAGAACTTTGAAGTACATTCACACAGCATTCTGCAGCGATACGCCATCCCATCTGGTTTTAGCTTAGTGGGACTATCATTTGTTTTTCAACAGGACCCAAAACACACCTCCAGGCTGTGTAAGGGCTATTTAACCAAGAAGGAGAGTGATGGAGTGCTGCATCAGATGTCCTGGCCTCCACAATCATCCGATCTCAACCCAATTGAGATGGTTTGGGATGAGTTGGACTGCAGAGTGAAGGAAAAACAGCCAACAAGTGCTTAGCGCATGTGGGAACTCCTTCAAGACTCTTGGAAAAGCATACCAGGTGAAGCTGGTTAAGAGAATGCCAAGAGTGTGCAAAGCTGTCATCAAGGCAAATAAGGGTGGCAACTTTTAAGAATCTAAATATATTTTGATTTGTTTAACACTTTTTTTGGTTAATATATGCCATATGTTATTTCATAGGCTCAAACTGTTGGAACGTTGTCAAGGAGGGCGGTCATGTGATGAGTTCAAGCCAGACATGAGCCCAATTTGGGGGTTACTCGCTAAGCAAGCAACATGATGTCCGTAATATAAGCAACATGGCAAAAATGCCACCCAGCAATATCAGAGGGCAAAGTGGAGCTGTTACCAAGTGGATACAAGTGACTCTGGGGTAGCACAGAGGAGAAGTAGTGGTGGTCTGGTTTTGTGTCACTCACTTCCTCCTTGCCTTCCTCCCCTGTGCAGAAAGAGAGACGTCTCCTGGAGAACCGGCGGTTGGACCTGGACATCTGTAAAGCACGTGTCAAGAAAGCCAAGCAGGCCGAGGCTAAAGCGGCGGTGAGTCTTCCTCGTCCTCAGACGCCCCTCGCCTTATGACTGGCGGTCCCAGTTTGATTGATTTCAGGCCTGACATGGGACATAATTCCTGACATACAGTTCTAGAGTCCTCTTGGCTCTGTTTACTTCCCTGTCTATCTATTGACTATATTACTGTATGCTTTTGATTAGATACTCTGGTCTATAAGTGGAGAATGAACACAACACAGTTTAACTCACATAATATGAGCTCACTGCTTGTCCATCCCCCAAGCTTTCTTAAATATGCTGTCAACGTAGATCAACTCCAACTGGGACATCAACAGAAATCCATGGGCCATTAAGCCAGCTACACCAATAGAAATGTCCATACGGGTGGGCAGGGGTGGAGGGTTTTCATCAATGTCTAGGGGTCTACCTTTGACTCACCTTCTCTGCAAACATTACATGGGACATGGCAATTGTCTCTCCCAAACTAGAATCCCCCTTCGCCCTCCATTCTCTCATTCTCTTCAGTTTGGCACATGGAGAGCAACGGTGCCCTCTGTTGACTAACTTTGGACTAACATGTTTCTCTGTTATCATTTGCGCAGTGTGAGGGAGATGTAAGTATTGGCGAGAGTGTTGTATTTTCAGCGATCTCTCTTGCCTCTTTTCTCCCATTTATTTTTGTCATTGAGTGCTGTTCGGGGCATCCTCCCTCTTTTCTTTCAGACCATCCCGTCACCACTATACTGTATAGTCCCAAAGAAAAGTTGAATGGGATTGTTTCAGTAATGACACCTAGAGATGGTCATATGAAAGGTGGATTTTTTTTCAGTTGACGTCACCAAACAAAATGTTTTGGATGGTACACTGGCAGCAGCAAAGTTGATGATGTGGAACTGAGACTGTACATTTTTAGACTGTTGTTTTAAGTGGCCTCAGTGTTTCCACTACCATCTCCAAGGTCCACCCGCCTCATCGTCTGGGGCCCTGAAAGCTGATTCAGGGGCCTCTGGACCCTTTGAACAATACTCCATTGTCCCCTCAGTCGGAAAGCCCAGCTCATTCCCACACTCACACATCCTGAAGACTGATGGGAGTGATGGGCAGTATCCAGCCAGTCTGTTGTTCATTCCACAGGTTCAATGGTCAGGTTTGAACAGAAGACAATGCAAAACCAAGATGTCTGCCACCATTATAATGATACCTGAATATTGGACCTGACTTTGAAAACGTGCATGGCGCTTGATGCAAATAAATATTTGTGTGAGCTCTTCGAATCCATTCATGCCTCATCGTGTGGAGGTAGTATTTAATTTTCATCACTGGCTCTGCGTGACAAAAGAGAAGTTACTCATGCCATCCAAGTTCCTCTTAACATCATAAAACACAAATAGGCTGCGCACCGCACTGCTTCTTGCACTGCACAGTCCTGGGCCAATATCCACAAAGCATCTCAGAGTAGAAGTGCTGATCTAGGATCTGTCCATATAATCATATTCATTATGATCTAAAATGATAAACTGATCCTAGATCAGCACTCCTACTCTGAGACACTTTATGAGTACAGGCCCTGAGCTGAGGCCTTCTGTATGGGAGAACGCTCATGCCCTCGAGTGGCTGCTACTGTCAGAGCCAGGTCTGTAGAACTCTGGGAGCAGCTGTATGTATCCATAATTAGCTTAGCATGGTAAAGCTGCTACTGTCAGAGCCAGGTCTGTAGAACTCTCGGAGCCTCTGTATGTATCCATAATTATCTTAACATGCTAAGGCAGCTTCTGTCTGTATAGAGGATACATTGGAGGCCCCCATATTCCATGAACTGCAGCTTTGCTTCTCCATCCCAGACTCCTGTGGGAATTGACCGTTTGCTTCAACTTCTCATTTCTTCTCCCTTTTCATTCTTCTTCTTCCTCAGTGTGCTGTTTGTTGGAGCTGCTTGTGTTGATGCGATGCATGACTGTATGACTTTGTTACCCCCTCCTCTGCCTGTAGGCCGAGCCCGATTTTCAGGAGACTAGGCCTCGAAATTATGTTCTGTCTGCGAGCGCATCTGCGGTAAGACGCCCACAGACGAAGGAGACTCATGTTGAGAGATGCATACACAAAAAACACACAGGCTTTACTCCATAGAATATGTACAATGGTTCACACACACACACACACACAAAGCATTAGATGTACAAATTCTGGTTTATTTGAGTCTTTCAACACAAGTTTTGTGCACTTCATGGCCTATGTCACAGGTTAGCTTTTATGAATATATCTAGTCTTTGTGGATAACAACTTGGGTGAGACTGTTAGGAAGAGACAGACATGTAGAGGGAGACAGAGAGTAAGCTATCCTCAAACTAATTCTCTATCAGATACAGAGGTACCATACTCTGGAATTCTTATCTTCACATTGCCAAAACCCCATCTTCCCTCAATAACTTCAAGCGAAGACTGGGGGTCAGCCTGATGAACCAAACTATTCAGTAATCTCTTCCATATAGTTAAATAAAGGTTAAATATATATATATATATATTTTTAAATATAGCCCACCTCTCTCACACTCACATCCACACACACATTTAAACAAACATACTGTTTATTATTTTTTGTGATTTCTGATCAGTTAATTTGTACATTTATGGTTAGTAGGTTTTGTTATCTGTTTTAACAAACCTTTTTTTTATTTTGTACTTGTATATATTTTTTTTGTGGTATGGTTTTTCTATAAGCCCTTGGTCTTCCAACCCGCACACCGTTTTTTATTTATTTGGTTTTATCTGTATTGTTGTCTATCACTTATTTTCTTTGGTGCAAATAAATTAAATCTTAAAATTAAACTTAAAAACAGCAAAGCAGTGGTGGCTGGGATAGTTGGGATCTGGAAGATTCCAAAGAGTCGGCCAATGTGATGGATCAGAGGAAGGTATATATAAATAGGTTTATACTGTTCAGAGCCTATATCAACAATACTAGATGGGATACAACCCCCGCCCTACACTGCTTGAAGAAATGGTGCAATATAGAACCAAAAAGCGTTCCATGGCTTGCTTCATACAGATCAGTGTGGTTCAGTCGGTAGAGCTTGGCACTTGCAACACCAAGGGTATTGGGTTTAATTCCCACTGGAGCCAGCCATACATAAAATGTATCCACGCCTGACTGTAAGTCGCTTTGGATAAAAGCGTCTGCTGAATGGCTTATATTATTATATATGGCTATATAAAATCGCAATGAAGCACCTTTTATTTTCAGCAGTGTAGTTACTAGCTCAATGGTACTGTGGTATAGTAGGGTGTTACTTGCCCCATCGCCTGCTCTCGAGGCCCTTAGAGGGTGTGTATGTATTGTAGAGCCCCCCCACCCTCCCTCTCCCAATGTGACAGACCCCCCCATCACCTCAACGCTCTGATGGAATCCAGCCAAACTTCAGCACCTGATTTGACTGACCACAGACTTGATTAATTAGTTAAATCATGGCGAGGCCTAACTGAATGAACAATAGACTGAATGCAAATACGAAGGTTTATTAAATTAGAATTGGGGGATGGCCTCGTCTCAGAGCGATGACCCCCGGAGCCAGATATCGGGATAGCAGATAGCCCTTTGGTGGACAATGGAAGATTGCAGGTGTTAGGATCTCTTATCTACCTAATTTTTGCCACCATGCATTTAGCCAAACAAAAATGGTCCTACGTGCCACTTTCATAGATCTGTTTTGCTCCTGATGTTGTCACTGTCTTTGTTATCGCTACTGGTTAGGTAACTGTCACATTCGTCAGTCTGTATTGGAGGAGAAGGGTTTGTTCGTGGTAGTCGTGTTTATGATGAATGCCAGCGATGAAGACGTGTCTGGCCATTCTCTTTTCAGTCCAACACGTTGGTCTATATTATTTGTTTTGTCAGTTGTTGTGTGTCTTTGTCTATAATGAGAGATTCTGTCGTTGTAATTGTCAAACAGATGGTTGTGTATAGTAGTCCGTTGTTGTTGAAAAAGCTTCACATTTTTATCCCTTTCTTGACCAAAATACTGTGTGTTCACATCCTCCCACGTTTGCCCTTATTGAGGTGGTGTTTCTCCTTCGAGAATCAATTCCTCAGCTGCTTAGAATTCCAGGTGCATGTTTCCCATAGAAATATAATCGAATAAATTATATTCCTATGATGTTTCCCATCAGTTTGGCTGAACCCTTAGAGCACCTGCCAGGGCTTTGTCATGCCGTCTGTGTACTGTCCACACAAACTACGTGTCCTCCTGTCATTTTAATTCTGCTAGTCCCACAGAAATGTCATTTGGATACATTTAAATTTGACTCTTGACTCACATCACATATGTAACAGTGGTTTCAACAAAACAAAATAATATATTTTATTGTTATGGGAGGATTCCTTCCAGCTACATGGCTAGTCTTTCATCATATCAATGAGTCAGAAAGGGAATGGGGCAATTGTCCCTGAGACAGACTCATGAGTGCTCTAGGGAGAAATTGAATATGTGGATGTAGAACCCCACAAGGACTGTTGGGTGCTGTCATTGTTGGTCTGAGAATTGCTCTTATCTCCCTTCTTATTGTCATGCTGCTTATTCCAGCTGTGGAGTGAGGAAGTTGACAAAGTAAGTATCACTTAGTAAGATTGGTGTTCAACAACACAGCTTAAAAAGTATGGAGTGATTTTTATTTTAAATTGTTGGCGCCATTGTCACTCCATACTTAAGGTCATATACGGCTTTAGGTGTGTGTGTGTGTGTGTGTGTGTGTGTGTATATCCAGTGACCTCAAAGTATTTGGACAGTTAATTTTTTTTGTTTGTTTTGGCTCCGTCAACTAAAACACTTTATATTTGAAGTGATACAATGACTACGAGGTTAAAGTTTAGACTGTCCGCTTTAATTTGAGGGTATTTCATCCATATAGGTTTAAATGAATGGTAAATGTATGTACAAAAAGTGCTGTAATTTCTAAACGGTTCACCTGATATGGATGAAAATACCCTCAAATTAAAGCCGGAGTACAGACTCAAAAAACGAAATAAATGTAATTGTTCCAATACTTTTGGAGCTCACTGTACATGCATGTGTGCATATACACTCTGTGTACAAAACATTAAGAACATGTTCTTTTCATGTTGTAGACTGACCAGGTGAAAGCTATGATCCCTTATTGAAGTCTCTTGTTAAATCCACTTCAATCAGTAGATGAAGGGTAGGAGACAGGTTAAAGAAGGATTTTAAGCCTTGAGGCAATTTATATATGGATTGTGTATGTGTGCCATTGAGGGTGAATGGGCAAGACAAAAGATGTAAGTGCCTTTGAACGGATAATGATAGTAGGTGCCAGGTGCACCGGTTTGTGTCAAGAACTGCAACGCTGCTGGGATTTTCAGCCTCAGTTTCCCATGTGTATCAAGAATGGTCCACCACCCAATTAACATCAAGCCAACTTGACACAACTGTCAGAAGCATTGGAGTCAACATGGGCCAGCATCCCTGTGGAGTCAACATGGGCCAGCAGTTTCCTGTGTGTATCAAGAATCCAGCCAACTTGACACAGTTGTTGGAAGCATTGGAGTTAACATGGGCCAGCATTCATGTGGAACGCTTTCGACACCTTGTAGAGTCCATGCCCTGACGAACTGAGGCTGTTCTGAGGTCAAAAGGAGGTGCAACTCAATATTCGCGACCACTGCCTCATTGCTTGCATCCGCTATGGGCCCGCGGTCAAACTACCACCCCTTTTTACTGTCAAACGCGACCTCATTCTGTCAGTTGAGGATGCCTAGTCGTTCTTTAAAAGCAACTTCCTCGCCATCTTAAATAAGCATGCCCCTTTCAAAAGATGTAGAACTAAGAACAGATACAGCCCTTGGTTCACTCCAGACCTGACTGTCCTTGACCAGCACAAGAACATCCTGTGGCGGACTGCTATTGCATCGAATAGCCCCCGCCATATGCAACTGTTCAGGGAAGTCAGGAACCAATACACGCAGTCAGTCAGGAAAGCAAAGGCTAGCTTTTTCAAACAGAAATTTGCATCCTGTAGCTCTAACTCCAAAAAGTTTTGGGATACTGTCAAGTCCATGGAGAACAATAGCACCTCCTCCCAGCTGCCCACTGCACTGAGGCTAGGTAACACGGTCACCACCGACAAATCCATGATAATCGAAAATTTCAACAAGCATTTCTCTACGGCTGGCCATGCTTTCCTCCTGGCTACCCCAACCCCGGCCAACAGCTCCGCCCCGCAGCTACTTGTCCAAGCCTCCCAGCTTCTCCTTCACCCAAATCCAGATAGCAGATATTCTGAAAGAGCTGCAAAATCTGGACCCGTACAAATCAGCTGGACTAGATAATCTGGACCCTTTCTTTTTAAAACTATCTGCCGCCATTGTTGCAACTAGGGTGACACCCTAGACCCAAATTGCTATAGAACCTTATCCATCCTGCCCTGCCTCTCTAGTCTTCGAAAGCCTAGTTAATAAACAGATCATTGACCACATCGAATCCCACCGTAACTGGTGGCTGGTCACGGGTGCACCTCAGCCACACTCAAGGTACTAAACGATATCATAACCGCCATTGATAAGAGACATTACTGTGCAGCCGTATTCATTGACCTGGCCAAGGCTTTTGACTCTGTCAATCACCACATCCTTATCGGCAGACTCAACAGCCTTGGTTTCTCTAAAGATTGTCTCGCCTGGTTCACCAACTACTTTGCAGACAGAGTTCAGTGTGTTAAATCGGAAGGCCTGTTGTCCGGGCCTCTGGCAGTCTCTATGGGGGTGCCACAGGGTTCAATTCTTGGGCCGACTCTCTTCTCTGTATACATCAATGATGTCGCTCTTGCTGCCGGTGATTCTCTGATCCATCTCTATGCAGACGACGCCATTCTGTATACTTCTGGCCCTTCTTTGGACACTGTGTTAACTAACCTCCAAACGAGCTTCAATGCCATACAACACTCCTTCCGTGGCCTCCAACTGCTCTTAAACGCTAGTAAAACCAAATGCATGCTTTTCATCCGTTCGCTGCCTGCACCTGCCCGCCCGACTAGCATCACTACCCTGGACGGCTCTGACCTAGAATATGTGGACAACTACAAATACCTAGGTGTCTGGCAGGACTGTAAACTCTCCTTCCAGACTCACATTAAACATCTCCATTCCAAAATGAAATCTAGAATCGGCTTCCTATTTCGCAACAAAGCCTCTTTCACTCATGCTGCCAAACTTGCACTAGTAAAACTGACTATCATACCGATCCTCGACTTTGGCGATGTCATCTACAAAACAGCTTCCAATACTCTACTCAGCAAACTGGATGCAGTCTATCACAGTGCCATCCGCTTTGTCACCAAAGCCCCTTATACCACCCACCACTGCGACCTGTATGCTCTAGTCGGCTGGCCCTCACTACATACTCGTCTCCAGACCCACTGGCTCCAGGTCATCTACAAGTCCCTGCTTGGTAAAGCCCCGCCTTATCTCAGCTCGCTGGTAACCATAGCAGCACCAACCCGTAGCACGCGCTCCAGCAGGTATATCTCACTCGTCACCCCCAAAGCCAATTCCTCCTTTGGCCGCCTTTCCTTCCAGTTCTCTGCTGCCAATGACTGGAACGAACTACAAAAATCATTGAAACTGAAGACACTTATCTCCCTCACTAGCTTTAAACACCAGCTGTCAGAGCAGCTCACAGATCACTGCACACACAGAGCACATTCATCTACTGCACATTTACCATTCCAGTGTTAAATTGCTATACTGTAATTACTTCGCCACCATGGCCTATTTATTGCCTTACCTTCCTTATCTTACCTCATTTGCACACATTGTATATAGATTTTTTATTTTCTTTCTACTGTTTTATTGACTGAGTGTTTGTTTACTCCAATGTGTAACTATGTGTTGAACTGCTTTGCTTTATCTTGGCCAGGTCGCAGTTGTAAATGAGAACTTGTTCTCAACTTGCCTACCTGGTTAAATAAAGGTGAAATAAAAATAAAATAAAAAATTAGGAAGGTGTTCCTAATGTTTTGTACACTGTGTCTACTGTAGGACTTTTGTACATTGTGGCTACTGTAGGACTCACAGATGGGCACTAAACACAGTTAGCCCTCCTACCCCTGTTTACCATGCCTAAATCATTACCGTCCCAAAATCTGATTTGAGACTTGCACACAAGTCTCTTCAACTGATCTTGGTTACCCAGAAGTAAAATTATTGTAAAAAGTTGTCACTTCCCGTTTTAATGTGTCCACGAGAGATTACTCAGATAACTTTCGTGCAACACCTCAATTGAATTTGACATCAATGGCACAATTTATGCTGGGGGGGTGCAACTCAATATTAGGAATGTGTCCTTAATGTTTTGTACACTCAGTGTATGTGGGTGTTCATTGAGGCTGTCATGTGGTCTCTCCCCTCTTCTCCTATAGGCGGAGCAGGAGCTGCGTGTGGCTCAGACAGAGTTTGACAGACAGGCCGAGGTCACCCGGCTGCTACTGGAGGGCATCAGCAGTACACACGTGAGTCCAGAGACATCACACACACACTAGTCACGGAAAGCCCAGACCTAGGGAAACGGCACTAGGTCTGGGGAGGATGCTGGATTCTCTTTGGCATTCTCTTGGGCAAAATTGTTCTGGAGAGGGTCCTCTTCAGACAAACAACTCTCCCAAGAAATCACGAGTTTGGGTAGGCGAGCTAAACCTGAAAAATCTAATAATTTTTGTAGCCTGTAGGCAGAAATACCAGAATGACGCTAATCGAAACCAAAGATTGCAGGCGAAACATTTTGCAGTGGTTTTAGTGAAGGAAGATGACGCCAATAGCCACATGTGAAATGCACTCATTAAAAAGAACCTCTGCGTTCTCCGTCTTGCTAGCTAGCTAGCTACTACTTGGTGTCCGGTGACACGCGTCCCAGTTTTGAGCCCTACTGTCTGTCCCAACTTAATGCAGTAACAGACATGTTTGCTGGAACATTGGTACATTGTTGGAGGCAACCCGTCTGCCTAGAGAGACCACAAAACACTAACTACTGTAACAAACCTGTTTCCTTTCATATACTTTAGGTGGGCTCGATTTAGCTTGCCTGGCGTGCTGTATGGGCGGGATTTGCATTTTTGCAATTATTCCATTCGTTGCATTGGGCAAGCTAAAGTTATTTGCTTGAGGTGTAGAACTTTCAATGGGGCCGTGGTGGCTCTTCCATGTGTTGAGTAAAAACTCATTTTAAGGATCAGGCAGAACTCATTTACCAGTTTTTAAGAGTTTATTCAAGCAATTGCAGGTAGGTTTACCCTCCGGATGAAACTGCTTACCCCTCAGAGGGAGATAAGCAGTAGCTCTACCCCATTAAAGCAGTCAAACAAACAAAAAAGCAGGTTCTAACCAATGTATCTAAGATGGGGGAGTGATCAGATCTTTAGAGCCTAAACAGAAGTATTCAGCCAATTTTGCTCCAACAAATATAAACTGTAACATCGCGGTTTAGTAACAATCATTGTGAAAACCATTGAATGTGTGAAACCAGGCTTTTGGAGGTACAACTTGTTTCTTGTCTTTCACCCTGTCCACCCTTTCCCTGGTAGGTCAACCACCTGCGCTGCCTGCATGAGTTTGTGGAGGCCCAGGCTACATACTATGCCCAGTGCCACCAGTACATGCAGGAGCTGCAGAAAGAACTGAGCAGGTGAGCACTTTACTATGTCGGTACAGTTGGATGAATCATCACCCTTATGAGTGGGCAGAAGTGGCTTTGTTTACATACGTGGGAAAATTCTTCAACATTTCCCTTTTTTCTCTCTGCTGGCAGTGCTAACAGCGATACGTAAGTAACTAGTGTTGTTGTTGATGATAGTGTTTGAAGTGTTGAGTTTGTTTAAGAGTGATTTTTGTGTATACTGTGCCTTCAGAAAGTATTCACACCCCTTGATCTTTTTTCCACAAATTTGTTGTGTTACTCTCACAGGCTGGCGTGTTTAGTTTTGTTTTGGTGTAGGGTTTTTTCTGTTCTAAGTTATCTATTTCTATGTTGGGGTAATGGTTCCCAATTAGAGGCAGCTGTGTTTCGTTACCTCTAATTGGGAACCATATATATGTTTGTAGTTTTCACTAGGGGTTTGTGGGTTATTGTTTGAGCATAGCTTTGTTTTGTGTTTCATGTTATGTTCATTGTTGCGATCTTCGTTAGTTTTATTTTTCCTAGTTACGTTTCATTTAAATAAAGATGTATACTGGATGCCTCGCTGTGCCTTTGTCTGTCCTTTCTGAAGATCGTGACAGTTACAGCCTGAATTTAAAATAGATTACATTTTTTATTAAAAAAAATTGTCACTGGCCTACATACAAATTATTTACAAAAAAAAAAAAAGCAGAAATGTCTTTAGTCTAAGTATTCAACCCCTTTTGTTATAGTAGCGTAAATAAGTTTAGGAGTAGAAATGTCACATAATAAATTGCATGGACACACTGTGTGCAATAATAGTGTTTAACATGATTTTTGAATGACTACCTCATCTCTGTACCCCACACATACAATTGTCTATAAGGTCCTCAAGTCAAGCAGTGAATTTCAAACACAGATTTAGCCACAAAGATCAGGGAGGTTTTCCGAAGCCTCGCAATGAAGGGCACCTTTTGGTAGATGGGGAAAAAAATACAAAAAATAAACAGACATTGAATATCCCTTTGAGCATGGGGAAGTTATTAATTATACTTTGGATGGTGTATCAATACACCCAGTCACTACAAAGATACAGGAGTCTTTCCTATCTCCGTTTCCAGAGAGGAAGGAAACTGCTCAGGAATTTCGCCATGAGGCAAATGGTGACTTTAAAACAGTTAGTGTTCAATGGCTGTGATAGGAGAAAACTGAGGATGGCTCAACAACATTGTAGTTACTCCACAATTCTAACCTTATTAACAGAGGGAAAAGAAGGAAGCCTATTCAGAATAAAAATATTCCAAAACATGCATCCTGTTTGCAATGAGGCACTAAAGTAATAATGCAAAAAATGTGGCAAAGCAATTAACTTTTTGTCCTGAATACAAAGTGTTATGTTTCGGGCAAATCCAATACAACACATTACTGAGTACCAGGGGCGTTCGGTGCCGTTTAAGATGAGGGAGGACAATTTTTTTTTTAATGAGCATGGCCTTATTTCTATTACAGCATATTGGATCAAGGCCATTCATATTCCTTTCACCCAGATCAATGTAACATCTATAGGTTTAGGCTACTACCTGTAGAAAATTGCACTGGAAGAAATGGCAGCAGTTTACGGGCGTCTAACCAATTGGGCTATTATGTGTATCGCGCTATTTGTAACGGTCTGTGCATATTTGTGAACAACAGCTGGTGCACGAAATCTAAGGAAGTCTCTAGTATTTATGATAAGCTGTAGACCACAGTATTTGCCAAGAGAGTTTTCATCTATACTTTTCGTGGCTGTTTATTTACCACCACAGACGGATGCTGGCACTAAGACCGCACTCAGTCAGCTGTATAAGGAAATAAGCAAACAGGAAAAAGCACAGCTGCAAGCTGCCCAGTGACACGAGCCTACCAGACGAGCTAAATCACTTCTATGCTCGCTTCGAGGCAAGCAACACTGAAGCATGCATGAGAGCATCGGCTGTTCCGGACGACTGTGATCTCACACTCTGTAGCTGACGTGAGTAAGACCTTTAAACAGGTCAACATACACAAGGCTGCGGGGCCAGACGGATTACCAGGACGTGTGCTCCGGGCATGTGCCGACCAACTGGCAGGTGTCTTCACTGACATTTTCAACATGTCCCTGGATGAGTCTGTAATATCAACATGTTTCAAGCAAACCACCATAGTCCCTGTGCCCAAGAACACAAAGGCAACCTGCCTAAATGTCTACAGACCCGCAACCTGCCTAAATGACTACAGACCCGTAGCACTCACGTCCGTAGCCATGAAGTGCTTTGAAAGGCTGGTAATGTCTCACATCAACACCATTATCCCAGAAACCCTAGACCCACTACAATTTGCATACCGCCCAAACAGATCCACAGATGATGCAATTGCACTTCACACTGCCCTTTCCCATTTGGACAAAAGGAACACTTATGTGAGAATGCTATTCATTGACTACAGCTCAGCATTCAACACCATAGTACCCTCAAAGCTCATCACTAAGCTAAGGACCCTGGGACTAAACACCTCCCTCTGCAACTGGATCCTGGACTTCCTGATGGGCCACCCCCAGGTGGTGAGGGTAGGTAGCAACACATCTGCCACGCTGATCCTCAACACTGGAGCTCCCAAGGGGTGCGTGTTCAGTCCCCTCCTGTACTCCCTGTTCACCCACGACTGCATGGCCAGGCACGACTCCAACACCATCATTAAGTTTACAGACGACACAACAGTGGTAGGCCTGATCACCAACAACGACGAGACAAACCTATCCCTCAACGTAACCAAGACTAAGGAGATTATTGTGGACTACAGGAAAAGGAGCACCAAGCACGCCCCCATTCTCATTGACGGGGCTGTAGTGGAGCAGGTTGAGAGCTTCAAGTTCCTTGGTGTCCACATCAACAACAAACTAGAATGGTCCAAACACACCAATACAGTCGTGAAGAGGGCACGACAAAGCCTATTCCCCCTCAGGAATCCTCAAAAGGTTCTACAGCTGCAACATCGAGAGCATCCTGACCGGTTGCATCACTGCCTGGTACGGCAATTGCTCGGCCTCCGACTGCAAGGCACTTCAGAGGGTAGTGCGTACGGCCCAGTACATCACTGGGGATAAGCTGCCTGCCATCCAGGACCTCTACACCAGGCAGTGTCAGAGGAAGGCCCTAGAAATTGTCAAAGACCCCAGCCACCCCATTCATAGACTGTTCTCTCTACTACTGCATGGCAAGCGGTACCGGAGTGCCAAGTCTAGGACAAAAAGGCTTCTCAACGGTTTTTACCCCCAAGCCATAAGACTCCTAAACAGGTAACCAAATGGTTAGTAAGACCTTTTTGCATTATATTATTTCACTGTTGTATTCGGTGCACGTGACAAATAAACAAATAAAGTGTTTAATTGCTATATTGTAATTACCTCGCCACCATGGCCTATTTATTGCCCTACCTCCCTTATCTTACCTCATTTGCACTCACTGTGTGTATATATATATGTACTATATACTTTTTTTTTTTTTCTACTGTATTATTGACTGTATTATTCCATGTGTAACTCTTTGTTGTTGTACGTGTCGAAGTGCTGTGCTTTATCTTGGCCATGTCGCAGTTTTAAATGAGAACTTGTTCTCAACTAGCCTACCTGGTTAAATAAAGGTGACATAAAAAAAATTGATTTGATTTACATGATACAACATTTTTCCCTATACCCATCATGAGGTTGCTAAAACCTAGCCTATGAATGAAAGTTTACAACGTAGATGCACAGGTCGAGAGACATTTTTGTAATCAAGGTGACAGACATTGACACAGTCAATACCGCCTTGCACAATATTTCCTGCATCTAGCTGATCTAGGGCGTAATCATTAGTCCAACAGTTGCAAACGAGAGTTTCTATTGGATACATTCAGTTATGTTTATCCCCATTTCGTTCCGTTTGCATCCATTTTAGAAAGGTTTTTTAACAGAATCAGGGGAATGAATACTCCCCTGATCACATGCAAACACTGTTCACTTTCATAGCAGCCACATGATCCCTCTGATCATTGGATAATTCCTGCTCGCATCTACACGCTCTCCTCCTCTCACCTTTTCCATTCACTTGTGGACTTCAGTGCAGAACACATAAGCTGTCTGTGGCCAAACTTTCATATAACTGCTACACACATGTGTTAGTAAACCCGTTACAATAATGCAGTACAGTGTACAGTTAGCAAGCAGTTTAGCAGTTACACCGGCGGGCCCCGGTGGCAATAAATTAATAAAACCAAAAGGTTACCTTGACTTGGAAGAGTTCCAGTGTTGGATATCCATAGACAGCTAGGTAACACAGCATCCCTCTGTTTGAGTAGGCTAAACTAGCTAGCTGCATTTGCTAAGTAAGTGAAAGTGAAAAAAAATACTAAATATAGCTAGCTCTCTCTCTTGCTTCTCTTTTGTTCAAAACTGTAAAAATATTTATTGCCCTTCTCTCGGTCTTTGAGTTAACTACTCACCACATTTTATGTACTGCAGTGCTAGCTAGCTGTAACTTCATTCTCTGATCCTTTGATTCATTCTCTGATCCTTTGATTGGGTGGACAGTTCATGCTGCAATAGCTCTGATATGTTGGAGGATGTCCTCCGGAAGTTGTAATAATTATTGTGTAAGTCTATGGAAGGGAGTGAGAACCACGAGCCTCCTAAGTGTTGTATTGAAGTCAATGTTCCCAGAGGATGGAAACTATCTGTCCTCCGGGTACACCAGGGTGCTACCTACAGAGTGCTGTTGAGGCTACTTTTGAACTTCATTACAAATCAGTGCGTTTTAATCAATTATTTGGTGACTTGAATATATTTAGCAGTTATCTAAAATACATAATTATTTTGTTTCACTATTTAAATTTTTCTGAAATTCACTGAGGAGCCTCTACTCCTGAGTACCACTCTCCTTATTTTCAAGCATAGTGGTGGCTGCATCATGTAATGGGTATGCTTGTAATCGTTAAGGACTGGGGAGTTTTTCAGGATAAAAAATAAATGGAATGGAGCTATGCACAGGCAAAATCTCAGAGGACAACCTGGTTCAGTTTGCTTTCCACTAGACCCTGGGAGATGAATTCAGGTTTCAGTAGGACAATAACCTAAAACCCAAGGACAAATCTACACTGGAGTTGCTTACTAAGAAGATAGTGAATGTGGCCGAGCTACAGTTTTGACTTAAATCTACTTGAAAATCTATGGCAATACCTGAAAATGGTTGTCTAGCAACAATCAACAACCAAAAGCTTGAATCATTTATTTAAGAATAATGGCAAATGTTGCACAATCCAGGTTTGGAAAGCTCTTAGAGACTTACCCAGAAAGACTCACAGCAGTAATTGCTGCCAAAGGTGCTTCTACAAAGTATTTACTCGGGGGTGAATACTTAGGTAAATGAGAGATTTCTGTATTTTATTTTCAAAACAAAAAAAATCACTTTGCAATTATGGGGTATTGTGTATAGATGGATAAACAAAAAACAAATCCTTAATCCAATTTGAATTCAGGCTGTAACACAACAAATTGTGGAATAAGTGAATGGGTATGAATACTTTCTGAAGGTATTGTACATTCTAAATATGTACTTGCTTGTGCCCAGGAGTTTTGGGGGTTTCCTAAAACTAGACTGGTGTTGAGTTTGCATTTGAGAGTGAGCCCACCCTAGACAAAATATTGTTGTGTAGAAGGTCTATGCGTGGGCACAGTAGTTTGGGCGGTTTCCTTTTAGTTAAAGGATAGTAATTATCAACGTTCCCCACTGACCTCTTCATCTGATCGGCTAGGTGGTTTTGGCATATTGCATATCGCCTTCAGATCTAAGTGCACAGGGCTGTACCACATAAGTGAGATTGGGGTGGATGTGGGAAATAATATTCCTTTATCACCTTAGCACCCTAATTTATCACTTATGACCCCCTCTTCTTCCCCTCTCCCGTAACCCGACCCCAGGTACCCAAACTCTTTTGCCTCGAACGCCAACCCCTCAACCTCCGCCACATGCCCCTCCCCCGTCTCCTCTGCCACGCTGCCAGGGGTCTCACCCCCAGGCCTGGCCTCCACCTCCACCCCTGGCATCGCCCAGGAGCCTTCTGGCCCGCTGAAAATCCAGGATGTGCAACCGCCTTCCACAGGCCACCGCAAGGCCAAGGTCCTGTATGACTACGACGCCCACGACACTAGTGAGCTCTCCCTACTGGCCGATGAGGTAGGAGCAGCAATGGTTCACCACATCTGCTATGGGGAACCATTTGGAACATGCTGTATTTTGTAAAAAATGTCAATTCTGTTCCACAAAATACAAACATTGCAATTTTTTGTCTACAAAATGCCAAATGGTAATGGCATGTTACAAACTGGATCCCATCTGGGACATTTAAACAGTTACACTCTGTCTCTCTCTTAGGGCTGACCCATTTAGTTGGCTGGGCGATTGTTTGGTCGATAGGCTGTTGGTCGAACGAGATTTCTTTAGTTGAGCAGTAGCAAAAATGTTTCATGGTGTATTCTGATTCACGCCTGTCTGAGTGGACTAATCCATTGTGGGGGTTGTGGGGATGGCACAGTCCATCACTCTTAGATGTGCAACTGAAATTGTATATGGTTATAAACTCAGCAAAAAAAGAAACGTCCTCTCACTGTCAACTGCATTTATTTTCAGAAAACTTTACATGTGTAAATATTTGTATGAACATAAGATTCAACAACTGAACAAGTTCCACAGACATGTGACTAACAGAAATTGAATAATGTGTCCCTGAACAAAGGGGTGGTCAAAAGTAACCGTCAGTATCTGGTGTGGCCACCAGCTGCATTAAGTACTGCAATGCATCCCCTCCTCATGGACTGCACCAGATTTGCCAGTTCTTGCTGTGAGATGTTACCACACTCTTCCACCAAGGCATCTGCAAGTACCGTGACATTTCTGGGGGGAATGGCCCTAGCCCTCACCCTCCGATCCAACAGGTCCCAGGCGTGCTCAATGGGATTGAGATCCGGGCTCTTCGCTGGCCATGGCAGAACACTGACATTCCTGTCTGACAGGAAGTCACGCACAGAACGAGCAGTATGGCTGGTGGCATTGTCATGCTGAAGGGTCATGTCAGGATGAGCCCGCAGGACGGGTACCACATGAGGGAGGAGGATGTCTTCCCTGTTACGCCCACCGTTGCGATTGCCTGCAATGACAACATGCTCAGTCCGATGATGCTGTGACACACCACCCCAGACCATGACGGACCCTCTACCTCCAAATCGATCCTGCTCCAGAGTACAGGCCTCGGTGTAACGCTCATTCCTTCAACGATAAACGTGAATCTGACCATCACCCCTGGTGAGACAAAACCGCGACTCGTCAGTGAAGAGCACTTTTTACCAGTCCTGTCTGGTCCAGCGACGGTGGGTTTGTGCCCATAGGCAACGTTGTTGCCGGTGATGTCTGGTGAGGACCTGCCTTACAACAGGCCTACAAGCCCTCAGTCCAGCCTCTCTCAGCCTATTGCGGACAGTGTGAGCACTGATGTAGAGATTGTGAGTTCCTGGTGTAACTCGGGCAGTTGTTGTTGCCACTCCGTCCTGTCTCCCTGTAGCGCTGTCTTAGGCGTCTCACAGTACGGACATTGCAATTTATTGCCCTGTCCACGTCTGCAGTCCTCATGCCTCCTTGCAGCATGCCTAAGGCACGTTCACGCAGATCAGCAAAGATCCTGGGCATCTTTCTTTTGGTGTTTTTCAGAGTCAGTAGAAAGGCCTCTTTAGTGTCCTAAGTTTTCATAACTGTGACCTTAATTGCCTACTGTCTGTAAGCTGTTAGTGTCTTAACGTCCGTTCCACAGCTGCATGTTCATTAATTGTTTATGGTTCATTGAACAAGCATGGAAACAGTGTTTAAACCCTTTACAATGAAGATCTGTTAAGTTATTTGGATTTTTACAAATTATCTTTGAAAGACAGGGAAAAAGGGAAGTTTCTTTTTTTGCTGAGTTTATTACATAAGATTAATTGTGCAATACTCATATTTTATTTTATAACAAATGTACTTTATCGTGTGTTGGATAGTTGTCGCTGTCCGCGGTTCTGAAACACATCAGTGCGCTGTTGAATTGGCACCTTTTCCTAGACTACGTTGCTATGTGCATAGTAGTAAAGTTAACCCGCATATTGGTGGAGGACAATGCGGTATAGGCAGCAGCAGAATGAGGAGACAAGAAAACAGCTCTTGTCTACTTTTTGGAAACCCCAATTTAATTAGGTCTATAATCAATAGCCTAACTGTTAAATGTGCCTGGCTTTATAAATCATTCATATACAGTGCTGTGCAAAGGTTTTAGGCAGGTGTGAAAAAATGTGTCAAGTAAGAATGCTTTCAAAAATAGACATGTTAACTAACTAAATGCAAAGTGAGTTCTTAATGACTTTCGCTGTATGTTTGGGGTCGTTGTCATGCTGCAGCAAAAATTTGAGGCCACTCATATGCCTCCCTGATGGTATCGCATGATGAATAAGTATCTGGCTGTACTTCTCAGCATTGAGGAAACCATTCATTCTGACCAAATCCCCAACTCCATTTGCAGAAATGCAGCCCCAAACTTGCAAGGAACCTCCACCATGCTTCACTGTTGCCTGCAGACACTCATTTGTGTACCGCTCTCCAGCCCTTCGACGAACAAGCTGCCTTCTGCTACAGCCAAATAATTCTAATTTTTACTCATCAGTCCAGAGCACCTGCTTCCATTTTTCTGCACCCCAGTTCCTGTGTTTTCGTGCATAGTTGAGTCGCTTGGCCTTGTTTCCATGTCGGAGGTATGGCTTTTTGGCCTCAAGTCTTCCATGAAGGCCACTTCTGACCAAGTCCCATATAGGACAAGTGATCTCAGTCCCAGATTTGAAGTGTTCAAGTGTTCAACATCCAAAAATGTCAAGAGTTTGACGTTTCAAAGTAAGCGTACGACATCCGAGAATCAGAGGTGCACGTGATTCAAAGATGGAGCTCTCTGTGTGTGTGTGATTCACTCAGCCACCTCCAGGAGCAGACCGTTTATTGATAGGTCTCTGTAAGATGTTGGTCTTGGTCTTAACCATGACGCTCCGCAAAACTTCCACCACACGCCCCATCAGCCAAGAGTTCCTTGGGGCTGTGTCATCCACGATGACAACAAGTTTCTCTTTAGTTTTATTCCACTTGTTCCGCTCCTGCATAAGTGGAAGATACTCCTTTATCCATCTCTTCCAGAAGAGGTCAGTGATATATTGTACTTGTTTCCATCTCCTTTGTAAGTATAGGTCTCCTCTCTGGAATAGTCCTGGTGGCAGGACTGGCTTTGCATTCAGATGAAGCAGATGGTTCGGAGTCAGGGGTTCTAGATCATTAGGGTCATTTGTTACAGTTGTGATTGGTATGTTGTTCATAATCACCTTAACTTCACACAAGGCTATCTGCAAAGCCTCATCATCCAGTACTTGCTCTTTAAGGACTGAATAGAGGATATTTTTCACCAGTTGGATCAACCTCTCCCATACTCCCCCATGGTGGGCTCCAGAGGGAGGGTTGAATGTACATTTCATTCCTTCCTTCAGTAATGCATTTTGAATCTTGTTGTGATCCAGCTCTTTCAACGCTTTTCCTAACTCTCTGTTGATGTTCTGCGGTGGTCGCTGCAGCAGCAGAGTATGTGAGCGGAGTGGTGCGCGGAGTGGAGTGGAGCGAGTAGCGGAGCGGGCCCAATTTGGCTGAAGCATGGAGCGATTTTCCCAAAGGCTGGAGCGTCGGCCTTCTCGCCCGCTTCAATATCGCTCCAGTAGTGCTCACTTAACGAGCTCAGGGCATGACTGGCCTAGCATGCATTTCTAGTCTACTTCTGTGCTGCTCTAGCCCCTTGTCCCCACACACTGACTCGGTACCGGTGCCCCCTGCATATAGCCTCGTTATTCTTATTATGTTACTTTTTATTTTAGTCTACTTGATAAATATTTTCTTATTCTTGAACTGCACTGTTGGTTAAGGGCTTGTAAGTAAGCATTTCACGGTAAAGTCTACACTTGTTGTATTCAGTGCATGTCACAAATAAAATTTGATTTGATTTGTCATGGAGTTTCGCTAAATATTTTCATAAAGAAACTGATAAAACACACAGGTGCAAAATCAAGGTAACTTACAAAGATGAGGAGGACCAAGGGCAAGGGAGGGAGTGCGGTGTGGAATCATTGTGGAATCTGAAAAGACACATCCCGAAAGCATGATGGTGTACTAGGTGCATATGCTAACAGAAAGGAACAGGGTGCGTAGCTAGCTAAGTATCATTGTAGCAAAGTATTTATAAACTATAAATTAGATATAGGCCTACCTATATATACACTGCTCAAAAAAATAAAGGGAACACTTAAACAACACAATGTAACTCCAAGTCAATCACACTTCTGTGAAATCAAACTGTCCACTTAGGAAGCAACACTGATTGACAATAAATTTCACATGCTGTTGTGCAAATGGAATGGACAACAGGTGGAAATTATAGGCAATTAGCAAGACACCCCCCAATAAAGGAGTGGTTCTGAAGGTGGTGACCACAGACCACTTCTCAGTTCCTATGCTTCCTGGCTGATGTTTTGGTCACTTTTGAATGCTGGCGGTGTTTTCACTCTAGTGGTAGCATGAGACGGAGTCTACAACCCACACAAGTGGCTCAGGTAGTGCAGCTCATCCAGGATGGCACATCAATGCGAGCTGTGGCAAGAAGGTTTGCTGTGTCTGTCAGCGTAGTGTCCAGAGCATGGAGGCGCTACCAGGAGACAGGCCAGTACATCAGGAGACGTGGAGGAGGCCGTGGGAGGGCAACAACCCAGCAGCAGGACCACTACCTCCGCCTTTGTGCAAGGAGGAGCACTGCCAGAGCCCTGCAAAATGACCTCCAGCAGGCCACAAATGTGCATGTGTCTGCTCAAACGGTCAGAAACAGACTCCATGAGGGTGGTATGAGGGCCCAACGTCCACAGGTGGGGGTTGTGCTTACAGCCCAACACCGTGCAGGACGTTTGGCATTTGCCAGAGAACACCAAGATTGGCAAATTCGCCACTGGCGCCCTGTGCTCTTCACAGATGAAAGCAGGTTCACACTGAGCACGTGACAGGCGTGACAGAGTCTGGAGACGCCCGTGGAGAACGTTCTGCTGCCTGCAACCTTCTCCAGCATGACCGGTTTGGCGATGGGTCAGTCATGGTGTGGGGTGGCATTTCTTTGGGGGGCCGCACAGCCCTCCATGTGCTCGCCAGAGGTAGCCTGACTGCCATTAGGTACCGAGATGAGATCCTCAGACCCCTTGTGAGACCATATGCTGGTGCGGTTGGCCCTGGGTTCCTCCTAATGCAAGACAATGCTAGACCTCATGTGGCTGGAGTGTGTCAGCAGTTCCTGCAAGAGGAAGGCATTGATGCTAAGGACTGGCCCGCCCGTTCCCCAGACCTGAATCCAATTGAGCACATCTGGGACATCATGTCTCGCTCCATCCACCAACGCCACGTTGCACCACAGACTGTCCAGGAGTTGGCGGATGCTTTAGTCCAGGTCTGGGAGGAGATCCCTCAGGAGACCATCCGCCACCTCATCATTGTTTTAAGGACATTACATCAAAGTTGGATCAGGCTGTAGTGTGGTTTTCCACTTTAATTTTGAGTGTGACTCCAAATCCAGACCTCCATGGGTTGATAAATTTGATTTCCATTGATCATTTTTGTGTGATTTTGTTGTCAGCACATTCAACTATGTAAAGAAAAAAGTATTTAATAAGATTATTTCATTCATTCAGATCTATGATGTGTTATTTTAGTGTTCCCTTTATTTTTTTGAGCAGTGTATATCTATCTATATATTTTTTTAAATGTCATCCTATTATTGAATAATTGAAAAGGCCATCATAATTTATGTTTTGTGGAGCTCATATGACAATTAATTTAAATGTATTATCATGCTGATTTAGGTCTAAACGTAGGCTACATGTCTGGTTAGGCCTATATCCGTGACTTATTTTGGCGCTAATTTAAGGTAAGCTAATAAAGCTTTCATTTGTATTTATAGAGAAGGAGCAGCAGCAGCAAAGAACTTTGCAGAAGAAAGATGCATTCCAAGATTACTTTTCTGCACGCAAAGCCCCAGCACTGTTGAGGGAGAGAAAAAGTAAATTGGATGAGGCTTTCTTTAAAATGGACTATGAGCCCCTAACTAAGGGAGAATGGGAAGGGAAGCGATACTTTGCAAGTGCAGCTCAACCAGGGTATACACCGCCTTGCTATAGTATGTTCCGAGACACCCCCATGCCCTATGCCTTGCAAGAAATGGAAGCCAAGCTGAGAGACCTATTGCAGCTATGTGATGGTTTCGTTGTGTCCACTGACATTTGGACTAGCAGAAAGGGACACCGTTTCCTGGGGATTGTCGCTAGTTTCATTGATGGAAAATATAAAGGCCACACTGTTTTGTTGAGCTGTGAGCACATACAGTGAGGGAAAAAAGTATTTGATCCCCTGCTGATTTTGTACGTTTGCCCACTGACAAAGAAATTATCAGTCTATAATTTTAATGGTAGGTTCATTTGAACAGTGAAAGACAGAATAACAACAATAGTTGGCCAACTACAAGAAACGTCTGACCTCTGTGATTGCCAACAAGGGTTTTCCCACCAAGTACTAAGTCATGTTTTGCAGAGGGGTCAAATACTTATTTCCCTCATTAAAATGCAAATCAATTTAAACATTTCACATGCGTTTTTCTGGATTTTTTTGTTGTTATTCTGTCTCTCACTGTTCAAATGAACCTACCATTAAAATTATAGACTGATCATTTCTTTGTCAGTGGGCAAACGTACAAAATAAGCAGGGGATCAAATACTTTTTTCCCTCACTGTATAAGGACACCACACAGCAGAAGTCATTTACCAAAAATAAGTGTCCTGAGGAACTGGAACGTCCTGCGACAAGTAATACGAGTGGTGACTGACAGTGCAGTGAGCGATGAGCGGGACTTCCGACAGCTGAACTCCACTCACATACTCTGCAGCAGGGTGGAGAGACAACAGGTGATAGATACACAGTCACTCGCTGTCATTTGTTTTTAACACAGCGCAGCAAGTCCGAGCCTGGCCCGGCACAGTCAAATCAATTGTGGTTGGACACCCTCTAGTCATTTGTGTGTGTTAATTATTTTATCAAACGGTGCACTTAAAGCATCAGACAAGCTCAGTGCATATAGTTGATTTGATTAAAACAAATAGGATGTGTTTAAATATGGAAAAATACACGTTTAAAAATGTCGACCAATCGAACAGATGACTCTTGGTCGACCAATATTTTTTGGGGGTCAGGGACAGCCCTACTCTCTAGTGCAGTGGTTTTTAACCGGTGTGCCTTGAAAATCTCTCAGGTGTGTCACTAAACTTTTTCAAATCTTGATGTAAAAAAATACACTCACTTATAAACATGACCTGTGGCATGCTGATGGAGGTTAGATTTGAGAGCACTAGTACCGCTCAGATTATAGTTGAAGTCGGATACACCTTAGCCAAATAAATTTACAGTGAGGGAAAAAAGTATTTGATCCCCTGCTGATTTTGTATGTTTGTCCACTGACAAAGAAATGATCAGTATATAATTTTAATGGTAGGTATATTTGAACAGTGAGAGACAGAATAACAACAACAAAAATCCAGAAAAATGCATGTGAAAAATGTTATAAATTGATTTGCATTTTAATGAGGGAAATAAGCATTTGACCCCTCTGCAAAACATGACTTAGTACTTGCTGGCAAAACCCTTGTTGGCAAACACAGAGGTCAGACGTTTCTTATAGTTGGCCACCAGGTTTGCACACATCCCAGGAGGGATTTTGTCCCACTCCTCTTTGCAGAACTTCTCCAAGTCATTAAGGTTTCGAGGCTGACGTTTGGCAACTCGAACCTTCAGCTCCCTCCACAGATTTCCTATGGGATTAGGGTCTGGAGACTGGCTAGGCCACTCCAGGACCTTAATTTGCTTCTTCTTGAGCCACTCCTTTGTTGCCTTGGTCGTGTGTTTTGGGTCATTGCCATGCTGGAATACCCATCCACGACCCATTTTCAATGCCCTGGCTGAGGGAAGGAGGTTCTCACCCAATATTTGACGGTACATGGCCCCGTCCATCGTCCCTTTGATGCGGTGAAGTTGTCCTGTCCCCTTAGCAGAAAAACACCCCCAAAGCATAATGTTTCCACCTCCATGTTTGACAGGGGGGATGTTCTTCTTGGGGTCATAGGCAGCATTCCTCCTCTTCCAAACACGGCGAGTTGAGTTGATGCCAAAGAGCTCCATTTTGGTCTCATCTGACCACAACACTTTCACCCAGTTGTCCTCTGAATCATTCAGATGTTAATTGGCAAACTTCAGACGGGCATGTATATGTGCTTTCTTGAGCAGGGGGACCTTGCGCGCGCTGCAGGATTTCAGTCCTTCACCACGTAGTGTGTTACCAATTGTTTTATTGGTGACTATGGTCCCAGCTGCCTTGAGATCCTTGACAAGATCCTCCCGTGTAGTTCTGGGCTGATTCCTCACCGTTCTCATGATCATTGCAACTCCATGAGGTGAGATCTTGCATGGAGCCCCAGGCCGAGGGAGATTGACAGTTCTTTTGTGTTTCTTCCATTTGCGAATAATCGCACCAACTGTTGTCACCTTCTCACCAAGCTGCTTGGCGATGGTCTTGTAGCCCATTCCAGCCTTGTGTAGGTCTACAATCTTGTCCCTGACATCCTTGGAGAGCTCTTTGGTCTTGGCCATGGTGGAGAGTTTGGAATCTGATTGATTGATTGCTTCTGTGGACAGGTGTTTTTTATACAGGTAACAAACCTAGATTAGGAGCACTCCCTTTAAGAGTGTGCTCCTAATCTCAGCTCGTTACCTGTATAAAAGACACCTGGGAGCCAGAAATCTTTCTGATTGAGAGGGGGTCAAATACTTATTTCCCTCATTAAAATGCAAATCAATTTATAAAATTTTTCACAATGCGTTTTTCTGGATTTTTTTGCTGTTATTCTGTCTCTCACTGTTCAAATATACCTACCATTAAAATTATAGACTGATAATTTCTTTGTCAGTGGGCAAACGTACAAAATCAGCAGGGGATCAAATACTTTTTTCCCTCTCTGTAAACTGTTTTCACAATTCCTGACATTTAATCCTAGTAGAAATTCCCTGTCTTAGGTCAGTTAGGATCATCACGTTATTTTAAGACTGTGAAATGTCAGAATAATAGTAAAGTGATTTATTTCAGCTTTTATTTCTTTCATCACATTACCAGTGGGTCAGAAGTTTACATACACTCAATTAGTATTTGGTAGCATTGCCTTTAAATTGTTTAACTTGGGTCAAACGTTTCGGGTAGCCTTCCACAAGCTTCCCACAATAAATTGGGTGAATTTTGGCCCATTCCTCCTGACAGAGCTGGTGTAACTGAGTCAGGTTTGTAGGCCTCCTTGCTCACACATGCTTTTTCAGTCCTGCCCACAAATTTTCTATGGGATTGAGGTCAGGGCTTTGTGATGGCCACTACAAATACCTTGACTTTGTTGTCCTTAAGCCATTTTGCCACAACTTTGGAAGTATGCTTGGGGTCATTGTCCATTTGGAAGACCCATTTGTGACCAAGCTTTAACTTCCTGACTGATGTCTTGACCTAAGAGCAACATCTTGAGATGTTGCTTGAATATATCCACATAATTTTCCTTCCTCATGATGCCATCTATTTTGTGAAGTGCACCAGTCCCTCCTGCAGCAAAGCACCCCCACAACATGATGCTGCCGCCCCTGTGCTTCAAGGTTGTGATGGTGTTCTTCGGGTTGCAAGCCTCCTCCTTTTTCCTCCAGATGGTCATTATGGCCAAACATTTCTATTTTTGTTTCATCAGACCAGAGGACATTTCTCAAAAAAGTACGATCTTTGTCCCCATGTGCATTTGCAAACCGTAGTCTGGCTTTTTTATGACGGTTTTGGAGCAGTGGCTTCTTCCTTGCTGAGCGGCCTTTCAGGTTATGTCGATATATATCTATTTTTGCTGTGGATATAGATACTTGTTTCCTGTACTTGTTTCCTGTACTTGTACCTGTTTCCTCCAGCATCTTCTCAAGGTTCTTTGCTGTTGTTCTGGGATTGATTTGCACTTTTCACACCAAAGTATGTTCATCTCTAGAAGACAGAACGCATCTCCTTTCTGAGCGGTATGACGGCTTCGTGGTCCCATGGTGTTTATACTTGCGTACTATTGTTTGTACAGATGAACGTGGTACCTTCAGGCATTTGGAAATTTCTCCCAAGGATGAACCAGACTTGTGGAGGTCTACAATTTTTTTCTTAGGTCTTGGCTGATTTCTTTTGATTTTCCCATGATGTCAAGCAAAGAGGCACGGAGTTTGAAGGTAGGCCTTAATACATGCACAGGTACACCTACAATTGACTCAAATCATGTCAATTAGCCTATCAGAAGCTTCTAAAGCCATGACATTTTCTGGAATTTTCCAAGCTGTTTAAAGGCACAGTCAACTTAGTGTATGTCAACTTCTGACCCACTGGAATTGTGATACAGTGAAATAATCTGTCTGTAAACAATTGTTCGAAAAATTACTTGTGTCGTGCACAAAGTAGATGTCCTAACCGACTTGTAAAAACTATAGTTTGTTAACAAGACATTTGTGGAGTGGTTGAAAAACTAGTTTTAATGACTCCAAGTGTATGTGAACTTCCGACTTCAACTGTACATTGGCACATGGTTACAGTACATCTGTATCGTTCATTGCACTCAGACTGTTGTTACATTGGCGTCGGTTCAGCTAAACCCAAGGCTCTGGCAAAGGGGGGTGTGTAGAAGTATTGTCACTAGTTGTAGCTCACTGTTGAAGCTCACTGTAAACAAACACAATGCCAAGAGTGTAACGCTGTCATCAAGACAAAGGGTGGCTACTTTGAAGAATTTCAAATATAAAATATATTTAGATTTATTTAACCATTTTTTTTTAGTCACTACATGATTCCATATGTGTTATTTCATAGTTTATGTCTTCACTACTTTTCTACAATGTAGAAAATAGTACAAATAAAGAAAAACCCTGGAATGAGTGGGTGTGTCCAAACTTTTGACTGGTACTGTATATCCATTGATTCTTGAAGAATATCACTTATTGATGCCTCATTAGCCTACCCCATCAGAACCTAAAATATAAGCTTGTTTTACTCTTTCGTAAACAATGTAAAGAAACACTATAGCCTCATCCTAGTTAAAACTATAATTGTTATATCATGGATGGTCTGTCCTTGTATCCATAGCTCTGTCCATGAGTTTGGGAGGGGTTACATTTCTCCAGCCCCATCCCTCAGCTGTTTACCAAATCAGTGGTGGGGTGTTCACTTTGTTATTGTTGGAACTGCAGATTGCCCTTTTAATGGAAATTGAATTGTTGTTTCAGAAAACAAATGAATGTGATTTAAATTCTATAAGAACATATGAAAACCCTGAACTCGTTACAGCCCTGTCGATCTCTGTTGCATATGATATCTAAGGAGTTGTGTGTTGGTGAGTAATTTGTTGTAAGTGTGTGCACATGAGGCCTTGCCCAGGCCTTAGGGTTATACTACAAAGCAGGTTCACTGAGTTAGCTAGCTAACTTCAATAACTGTTGATTTTCTCCATAAGAAATCTAAACTGGTGTTTTTGGTTTGTGAGTCAATTAGACCATGCCATTTTCAAGCTTATCGTTCTAAATAATAAAAAAGTTATTTCAGAATATTTAGGCAAGTTAGCTGGCTATCTACTTGATCCTACTTTGTATTATTACCCCTCTGATGTGATGCCCGCTCTGTTTCAGCTCATCACTGTCTACACAGTGCCAGGCATGGACCCAGACTGGCTCGTGGGAGAGCGGGGCAACCAGAAGGGCAAGGTGCCCGTCACCTACCTGGAGTTGCTGAGCTAGATGGACCCACGTAGGGACACACACACACGTACACACACGTACACAAACGCACACTCACACACACATGCCTCTACTCTATGGTCTCATGGCACAGGAGGTTGGTGGCACCTTAACTGAGGAGGACGGGCTTGTGGTAATGGCTGGAGTGGAATAAGTAGAATAGTATCAAACACATGGAAAGATGCCATTCCATTTACTCCATTCCAGCCATTATTATGAGCAGTCTTCCCCTCAGCAGCCTCTGCTGTCACATGGTGCGCAACACACTTACTTTGGTCTCTGGCCAATTCAAACGCATATGCAAAAGGATTCAAAAGCTAAATGAGTATGGATCCATAGCGCATCAGAAGGGGAACAGTCGTAAAAATACAGTGAATAGTCTATATTCTAGCTCTATAGTTGCTCTTTTCCACTAGCTATTTGGAATCCTTCCACCTTGTACACTCTCTTTCTCATTGAGAAAGGACAGGAGCCGCTCAAATAAAGTGGCATATCTGGGTATAAAGTGTATATAATAGACCAGGTTTGGACTCTCAATATATATAGAGGAAAGGTCCTTCTTGTTTTATTTTGTTTTTCAACCAAGATAATTTAGTCATAGTTAGTCACCATTACTTTGACATTTCAAAGCCATGAAAAAAATGAAAAGTAAAACAGCGTATAAAATCCCCCAGCTGTTGGCCTGTAATAAAAACATAATCCAGGGTGACTCAAATATTTATCTCTCCAAGGTGTCATTAGCCATTGGCTATCACAACATAAAAAATGAATCTTGAAAGAAAGACTGCTGTACAGTATGCTAACAGAAGGTGACTTATATTGACTGACTCATAAACGGGTGATGAGAGACTAAAGGAATAGTTGAATTTCAGTTTTTATGTTTTCTGACTGGTTGCATTCTGTTTATGTACGTACTGTATTTATGTGGCTTTTACTTCTTAGGTGTCACTGCTACTTTTTTGCGAGTGTTCCCCCATATGTTGCCCTATTAGTGAGGAAAAAGACAAAACCATGGTAACTTTATTGAACTAACAAAGGTTTATGCAAATCAAAGTATTGAGTTGCTTTCTCAGTGGATTGGTCCGTTGTTGATGTTTGCGTGTCATTTCTGTTTTTGTTTATCCACTCTGGTTGCTGAAAAATGTGTATTTTTCTCCAGGATGTTTGTTGAGTTTAGGGTGGGTTTTACTAGCTATCAGGTCTTAATGTTTTATCTTTTTGAATTTGTAGATGTTTTGAAATGGGTGTAGTTGTATGTAGCAAGGTCAGACCTGTGGTTTCCTTTCCTCCCTGTTTTCCCTTTATCCCTGTGTCGGTCGCCATCTCTTCCTGAACCCCTCAACATTTCCTCCTGTCAGTGTGACCAATATGCTGTTGTATGATTATTGTATGAATGGAACTTGAAGAAAATAAACGACAGCTTGTTTAAACTGATAAAAATAAGCACTGGATAATCTGCTCATTAAAACTTAACAACCTTTCATTTATAACAACGTACAACTGAATAAAATGTAAAATTTCAACATTGTTTTTTGTGATGGGGCAGTCCCACACCTCTCATATTTTGTGTTTATTGGATGGATGTAGGAAAGAGTGTACTGAAATAGCAGTGGACCAGATTCAAACTCATGTTGCAGCGGAGGCAGGGGCTAGACCAACCTAGGTCACGTAATGTTTTTTAAAGACAGAGTGGGATGATTTGTGACTCACTGGAACCTTTCCTGGATTGAGGAATTAATGCAGCCTCAGAGTTACACGCAGACAGGGTAATACATAGGGATATACTGATGTGGTTTTCTGGTGGCACTCTGTCCTTGTGGTTAGTGTCTGCCCTGAGATTGGCAGGCTGGGGGTCAGATTCCTGGTCGAGTCGTACCAAAGACTCTAAAATTTGGGACATGATACCGCTAGAGAAACAGGGCCATGCTGGCTATTCCATCCTACATGTGTAAGAGTTTTATTTCATTAAACAAAAGGGTTTACCAAAAAAAAATTAAAATTACTAATTAGAGGCTGAAAGGAGTTGGAGCCCACAACAAAAGTGATGAATTTCTTATTTCCTCACTTTAATCCATTGGATAAATACAAACCAGCAACCTTTGGGTACTAGCCCAATGCTCTTACCCCTCCCAAAACGTATTTTCAGTTACTCGTGTTTCATTTTCCGTCTACAACACATTCTGAAGCATAAACACCTGATGAAAGCAACAGTAGTCAGCAGAATCAGTAGCATAGAAGCTAGAAGGAACGTCATGACATCCAGAGAGTGGTAGGAGTACCAGGGCATTCTGTAGGACTCTGTACGCAGGTGAGCAGTACCTTTGTGTCTCATGACATACTCGATCCAGAACATGGCGAGGTCCAGGGGGTTCATTGGCTGATCCCTGTGCAGCTTGGAGAGCCTCTGCATGTTCTCCCTGTAGGACGGCTCCTGAAGAACTTCCTGTAAGGCCTTTAGGAAGTTATTGTCTACCGTGGCTATGGTCACAATCTTTGCTCCTCCTCTTGCTTGCAGACGAAGGAGGTTGTCATATTGGTCGAAAAATAGAGGTAGGCCCACAACGGGGACTCCGTGGTAAATGGCCTCTTGAACTCCATTGGTTCCTCCATGAGCTACAAACAGCCTCATCTTAGGATGTCCTAGTAGGTCATTCTGCGGCATCCAGTCAACTAGTAAGGTGTTGTTGCCCAGAGTCGCTGGCCTGTCCCCAATGTGCCTCCAGATGATCTTCTGAGGCAAATGGGCAAAAGCAGTCGCTATCTCGTCTGTTATATCACTCGGGAGTTCCTTGACAAAAGTCCCCAAAGACATGATAATGACACCGTGTTCTCCTGAACTCTGAATAAAGTCCTCCAGGTCTTGGGGAAGGGGCTTGGCCGGTTTGCACTGAAACCCTCCCATGTAGATAACATTAGGCATGGTGGGACGAGGGAACTCAAACACAAAGTCAACTCTCATGAGCCATAAGTCAGCCCCCTGTATTAACTCATTAAAGTCCACACCCGGTTGGAAATACTCATCACAAACTGCTTGGTAATAGGGTCGCACTAAGAACCTGTCCTGAACTTGTCCAAGCAATTTAATAAGCATATTCTTCACTCTCTCTGTGAAGGTCATTTTGTCTGTCAGCCCAGATCCAGTCATTGGAATGTAAGACATAGGGGATGGTGCGATGACCTGATGTCCCTCTCCAAAGGTGACCCAGCGGACGTTGTAGACAAGAGGTAGCTGAAGATAGTGGGCCATCAGAACACCTGCTCCCCAGGCCGGGTCAGTCAAGACAAGGTCATACTGGGTTTCCTTTATGTCCTTCATTAACTCCTTGTCTTCAATCATATTGGTCACCATTTCAGCCATCATCTTAGGAACTTTAGACATGAATGACAAGGCCTCCAACTGCAAACTGAAGAAATTTAAAATGGAACTTTTACCTCTTTCTATATCGAGGACTTTGTTGAGAATTGGCTTCACAAAGCCCTCGTCTACTCCATCAGTGACATGTACTGTAATAGAGCTGTAATATGAAGACTCTTCTTTAATGTACCAGCTTTTGTTTGTTCGTACCACGGTCACGGAGTGTCCTTGTGCGTGAAGGGCCATGATCAGAATGTCCATGTGAAGCCAATGGCTTCCTTCCAGAGGAAAGACCAGCACCTTCCCACTGTGGCAAGCTGGCAAAGACACCATGAAGCATGTCACAAGAAGATATGAGAATATGCTCCAAAGATGGTACGCCATCCTTCTGAAGGAGAAGGAAAACATTGTCATTAAATGTATATTTCATATTAAAGCTAGAATCTGTTTTTGGTGAAACAGCCATGATTGTTTGGGATATTACAACAACAAAGAAGTTACTTGAAACAAGGATCACTGTTCTTTCCTCTCGGACGTCATTGCACGCCCAATAGAACAGCAGAATATGTACTGCAATTTTGTTTTACCAAGCTGCTGGATGCTTCTCTCCTCTGTTTCATCATTAAAAATAATAACAAAGGAGCTGGGGAAAACAGTATTTCACCAAATGTGGATTGTAGCTTTAAGACAACATAATTAAAAGCTTTCCATTATTTGGCCTTATTATAAGACCTAAGCCGGGTTTCAATCTGATCTCGTTTCAATGTCACAGAAACACTTCAGTCCATAGAACAAAACTTCAGATTTACTCACAGACAAATCCGCCAATGTTTGAAAAGAAATCTGTTTGAATGAACTTGAATGAATCCTAATGTATAAACTGAGTCTGAGCTTGTGTGTGTGGTTCTTATCTCTTTCTAGTACAGTAAGTTCAAAGTCCTTCCCCAGTCAGGACCTTGTCATTTTTTTAAAGAGACAGACCTGTTTTGCATAAATATATCAAGTACCTGTACTGTTAGTCCAAGATTCAGACCATGTGGTACAATGCGACTATTACATAACCAATGGTCTGACAAATCTCTCTTTAAAATTCACATATGAGCTCAGAATTTGAGCAAACATGCTGATTGATTATTATCACACGTTCGTTTTCCGGGGTGTTGAGACCACTCTCTTTTTGGATTTTAAGGGTCATTCTCCAAATGGGGTGGCTTATACTTGCACAACTAAGTGCATTAAAAAAATATAATAAATGCAGTAAAAACTTTGAGTAGTTGAACATCAACTGAAAGTTTGAGTTGAGGTGTGAACGTAAGTTCATTTGTCTTACTACGAAAATGTCTCAGAAAAAAGATTCTACTGGATTCTAGACACCTTTTATTTTGAGTTATTGAAGTACAGCACCCACTCACTGATACTTGACCACAGAAACACAATGACGCATCATCTAAAAAGATGAACAGTTGAAGTTGGAAGTTTACATACAGTGAGGGAAAAAAGTATTTGATCCCCTGCTGATTTTGTACGTTTGCCCACTGACAAAGAAATGATCAGTCTATAATTTTAATGGTAGGTTTATTTGAACAGTGAGAGACAGAATAACAACAAAACAATCCAGAAAAACGCATGTGAAAATGTTTATAAATTGATTTGCATTTTAATGAGGGAAATAAGTATTTGACCCTTCTGCAAAACATGACTTAGTACTTGGTGGCAAAACCCTTGTTGGCAATCACAGAGGTCAGACGTTTCTTGTAGTTGGCCACCAGGTTTGCACACATCTCAGGAGGGATTTTGTCCCACTCCTCTTTGCAGAACTTCTCCAAGTCATTAAGGTTTCGAGGCTGACGTTTGGCAACTCGAACCTTCAGCTCCCTCCACAGATTTTCTATGGGATTAAGGTCTGGAGACTGGCTAGGCCACTCCAGGACCTTAATGTGTTTCTTCTTGAGCCACTCCTTTGTTGCCATGGCCGTGTGTTTTGGGTCATTGTCATGCTGGAATACCCATCCACGACCCATTTTCAATGCCCCGGCTGAGGGAAGGAGGTTCTCACCCAAGATTTGACGGTAAATGGCCCCGTCCATCATCCCTTTGATGCAGTGAAGTTGTCCTGTCCCCTTAGCAGAAAAACACCCCCAAAGCATAATGTTTCCACCTCCATGTTTGATGGTGGGGATGGTGTTCTTGGGGTCATAGGCAGCATTCCTCCTCCTCCAAACACAGCGAGTTGAGTTGATGCCAAAGAGCTCCATTTTGGTCTCATCTGACCACAACACTTTCACCCAGTTGTCCTCTGAATCATTGAGATGTTCATTGACAAACTTCAGACGGGCATGTATATGTGCTTTCTTGAGCAGGGGGACCTTGCGGGCGCTGCAGGATTTCAGTCCTTCACGGCGTAGTGTGTTACCAATTGTTTTCTTGGTGACTATGGTCCCAGCTGCCTTGAGATCATTGACAAGATCCTCCCGTGTAGTTCTGGGCTTATTCCTTGATCATTGCAACTCCATGAGGTGAGATCTTGCATGGAGCCCCAGGCCGAGGGAGATTGACAGTTCTTTTGTGTTTCTTCCATTTGCGAATAATCGCACCAACTGTTGTCACCTTCTTACCAAGCTGCTTGGCGATCATCTTGTAGCCCATTCCAGCCTTGTGTAGGTCTACAATCTTGTCCCTGGCATCCTTGGAGTGCTCTTTGGTCTTGGCCATGGTGGAGAGTTTGGAATCTGATTGATTGATTGCTTCTGTGGACAGGTGTTTTTTATACAAGTAACAAGCTGAGATGAGGAGCACTCCCTTTAAGAGTGTCCTCCTAATCTTAGCTCGTTACCTGTATAAAAGACACCTGGGAGCCAGAAATCTTTCTGATTGAGAGGGGGTCAAATACTTATTTCCCTCATTAAAATGCGAATCAATTTCTAAAATATTTCACATGCGTTTTTCTGTTTTTTTTTGTTGTTATTCTGTCTCTCACTGTTAAAATAAACCTACCATTAAATTTATAGACTGATCATTTCTTTGTCAGTGGGAAAACGTACAAAATCAGCAGGGGATCAAATACTTTTATCCCTCACTGTACACTTAGGTTGGTGTCATTAAAACTTGTTTTTCAACCACTCCACAAATTTGTTGTTAACAAACTACAGTTTTGGCAAGTCGGTTAGGACATCTACTTTGTGTATGACACAAGTAATTTTTCCAACAATTGTTTACAGACAGATTATTTCACTTATAATTCACTGTATCACAATTCCAGTGTGTCAGAAGTTTACATACACTAAGTTGACTGTGCTTTTAAACAGCTTGGGAAATTCCAGAAATGGCTTTAGAAGCTTCTGATAGGCTAATTGACATAATTTGAGTCAATTGGAGGTGTACCTGTGGATGTATTTCAAGGCCTACCTTCAAACTCGTCATGGGAAAATCAAAGGAAATCAGCCAAGACCTCAGAGAAAGAATTGTAGACCGCCACAAGTCTGGTTCATCCTTGGGAGAAATTTCCAAATGCCTGAAGGTACCACGTTCATCTGTACAAACATTATTACGCAATTGCACAGAGACGGCATTGAAGAGCACCAGTAAGCCAGCCCCTGTAAAAGGGTTAGAGGCAGAGAATCCCAGTGGAGAGGGGAACCGGCCAGGCAGAGACAGCAAGGACCTACTGAAGAGATGAGTCTTCAATTGAGACCAAGTCTGCGTCTCTCACATGGATAGGCAGACCATTCCATAAAAATGTAGCTCTATAGGAGAAAGCCCTGCCTCCAGTTGTTTGCTTAGAAATTCTAGGGACAGTAAGGAGGCCTGCGTCTTGTGACCGAAGTGTACGTGGAGGTATGTACGGCAGGACCAAATCAGAAAGATATGTAGGAGCAAGCCCATGTAATGCTTTGTAGGTTAGCAGTAAAACCTTGAAATCAGCCATTGCCTTAACAGGAAGCCAGTGTAGAGAGGCTAGCACTGGAGTAATATGATCACATTTTTTGATTCTAGTCAAGATTCTAGCAGCCGTGTTAAGCACTAACTGAAGTTTATTTAGTGCTTTATCCGGATAGCCGGAAAATAAAGCATTGCAGCAGTCTAACCTAGAAGTTACAAATGCATGGATTAACTTTTCTGCATCATTTTTGGACAGAAAGTTTCTGATTTTTACAATGTTACGTAAATGGAAAAAAGCTGTCCTTGAAACAGTCTTGATATGTTCGTCAAAAGAGAGATCAGGGTCCAGAGTAACGCCGAGGTCCTTCACAGTTTTATTTGAGACGACTGTACAACCATCAAGATTAATTGTCAGATTCAACAGAAGATCTCTTTGTTTCTTGGGACCTAGGACTAGCATCTCTGTTTTGTCAGAGTTTAAAAGTTGAACATTTTCCGCCATCCACTTCCTTATGTCTGAAACACAGGCTTCCAGGGAGGGCAATTTTGGGGCTTCACCATGTTTCATCGAAATGTACAGCTGTGTGTCATCCGCATAGCAGTGAAAGTTAACATTATGTTTCCAAATGACATCACCAAGTGGTAAAATATATAGTGAAAACAATAGTGGTCCCAAAACAGAGCCTTGAGGAACACCGAAATTTACAGTTGATTTGTCAGAGGACAAACCATCCACAGAGACAAACTGATATCTTTCCGACAGATAAGATCTAAACCAGGCCAGAACCTGTCCATGTAGACCAATTTGGGTTTCCAATCTCTCCAAAAGAATGTGGTGATCGATGGTATCAAAAGCAGCACTAAGGTCTAGGAGCATGAGTACAGTTGCAGAGCCTCGGTCTGACGCCATTAAAAGGTAATTTACCACCTTCACAAGTGCAGTCTCAGTTGCTGCAGTGAGTTGCTGCGCAACAGCTTTTTCTAAAATTTTTGAGAGGAATGGAAGATTCGATATAGGCCGATAGTTTTTTATATTTTCTGGGTCAAGGTTTGGCTTTTTTAAGAGAGGCTTTATTAATGCCACTTTTAGTGAGTTTGGTACACATCTGGTAGATAGAGAGCTGTTTATTATGTTCAACATAGGAGGGCCAAGCACATGAAGCAGCTCTTTCAGTAGTTTAGTTGGAATAGGGTCCAGTATGCAGCTTGAAGGTTTAGAGGCCATGATTATTTTCATCAATGTGTCAAGAGATATGGTACTAAAAAACTTGAGTGTCTCTCTTGATTTTATGTCCTGGCAAAGTTGTGTGGACTCAGGACAACTGAGCTTTGGAGGAATACGCAGATTTAAAGAGGAGTCCGTAATTTGCTTTCTAATGATCATGATCTTTTCCTCAAAGAAGTTCATGAATGAATCACTGCTAAAGTGAAAGCCATCCTCTCTTGGGGAATGCTGCTTTTTAGTTAGCTTTGTGACAGTATCAAAAGAAACTTTGGATTATTCTTATTTTCCTCAATTAACTTGGAAAAATAGGATGATCGAGCAGCAGTGAGGGCTCTTCGATACTGCACGGTACTGTCTTTCCAAGCTAGTCGGAAGACTTCCAGTTTGGTGTGGCGCCATTTCCGTTCCAATTTTCTGAAGCTTGCTTCAGAGCTCGGGTATTTTCTGTATACCAGGGAGCTAGTTTTTTTGGCAAATGTTTTTTGTTTTTAGGGGTGCAACTGCATCTAGGGTATTGCGCAAGGTTACATTGAGTTCCTCAGTTAGGTGGTTAACTGATTTTTGTACTCTGACGTCCTTGGGTAGGTGGAAGGATTCTGGAAGGGCATCTAGGAATCTTTGGGATGTCTGAGAATTTATAGCACGACTTTTGATGATCCTTGGTTGGGGTCTGAGAAGATTATCTGTTGTGATTTCAAACGTAATAAAATGGTGGTCCGATAGTCCAGGATTATGAGGAAAAACATTAAGATCCACAACATTTATTCCACGGGACAAAACTAGGTCCAGAGTATGACTGTGGCAGTGAGTAGCTCCGGAGACATGTTGGACAAAACCGACAGAGTCGATGATGGCTCCAAAAGCCTTTTGGAGTGGGTCTGTGGACTTTTCCATGTGAATATTAAAGTCACCAAAAATTAGAATATTGTCTGCCATGACTACAAGGTCCGATAGGAATTCAGGGAACTCAGTGAGGAATGTTGTAAATGGCCCAGGAGGCCTGTAAACAGTAGCTATAAAAAGTGATTGAGTAGGCTGCATAGATTTCATGACTAGAAGCTCAAAAGACGAAAAACGCTGCTTTTTTTGTAAATAGAAATTTGCTATTGTAAATGTTAGCAACACCTCCGCCTTTGCGGGATGCGCGGGGGATATGGTCACTAGTGTAACCAGGAGGTGAGGCCACATTTAACACAATAAATTCATCAGGCTTAAGCCATGTTTCAGTCAAGCCAATCACATCAAGATTATGATCAGTGATTAGTTCATTGACTAGAACTGCCTTGGAAGTGAGGGATCCAACATTGAGTAGCCCCATTTTGAGATGTGAGGTATCACAATCTCTTTCAATAATGGCAGCAATGGAGGAGGTCTTTATTCTAGTGAGATTGCTAAGGCGAACACCGCCATGTTTAGTTTTGCCCAACCTAGGTCGAGGCACAGACACAGTCTCAATAGAGATAGCTGAGCTGACTACACTAACTGTGCTAGTGGCAGACTCCACTAAGCTGGCAGGCTGGGTAACAGCCTGCTGCCTGGCCTGCACCCTATCTCATTGTGAAGCTAGAGGAGTTAGAGCCCTGTCTATGTTCGTAGATAAGATGAGAGCACCCCTCCAGCTAGGATGGAGTCCGTCACTCCTCAACAGGCCAGGCTTGGTCCTGTTTGTGGGTGAGTCCCAGAAAGAGGGCCAATTATCTACAAATTCTATCTTTTGTGTGGGGCAGAAAAACAGTTTTCAACCAGCGATTGAGTTGTGAGACTCTGCTGTAGAGCTCATCACTCCCCCTAACTGGGAGGGGGCCAGAGACAATTACTCGATGCCGACACATCTTTCTAGCTGATTTACACGCTGAAGCTATGTTGCGCTTGGTGACCTCTGACTGTTTCATCCTAACATTGGTGGTGTTGGTGCCAACGTGGATAACAATATCTCTATACTCTCTACACTCGACAGATTTAGCCTTAGCCAGCACCATCTTCAGGTTAGCCTTAACGTCGGTAGCCCTGCCCCCTGGTAAACAGTGTATGATCGCTGGGTGATTCGCTTCAAGTCTAATACTGCGAGTAATGGAGTCGCCAATGACTAGAGTTTTCAATTTGTCAGTGCTAATGGTGGGAGGCCTCGGAATCTCAGACCCGTGAACGGGAGGAGTAGAGACCAGAGAAGGCTCGGCCTCTGACTCCGACCCGCTGCTTAATGGGGAAAACCGGTTGAAAGTTTCTGTCGGCTGAATGAGCGACACGGTTGAGCATTGCTACAGCATTTCCTTCCAGAAGCCGTGAGAAAATTGTCCGGCTGCGGGGACTGTGCGAGGATTTCTACGACTATCTGTACTTACTAGTGGCACAGACGCTCTTTCATCCTTTCCTACACTTACATTTCCCTTGCCTAACGATTGCGTCTGAAGCTGGGCTTGCAGCACAGCTATCCTCGCCTTAAGCCGACCGTTCTCCTGTATGTTATGAGTACAGCGACTGCAATTAGAAGGCATGATGTTAATGTTACTACTTAGCTTCGGTTGGTGGAGGTCCTGACGAAACACGTCCAGATAAAGCGTCCGGAGTGAAAAAGTTGAATGAAAAAATAAACGGTAATTACAAAGTAAAAACCGTAAAACTGTCAGGTAGCAAAGTTGATCAGTGATTAGTTCATTGACTATAACTGCCTTGGAAGTGAGGGATCTAACATTAAATAGCCCTATTTTGAGATGTGAGGTATCACAATCTCTTTCAATAATGGCCGGAATGGAGGAGGTCTTTATTCCAGTGAGATTGCTAAGGCGAACACCGCCATGTTTAGTTTTGCCCAACCTAGGTCGAGGTACAGACACGGTCTCAATGGGGATAGCTGAGCTGACTACACTGACTGTGCTAGTGGCAGACTCCACTAAGCTGGCAGGCTGGGTAACAGCCTGCTGCCTGGAGCTAGGGGAGTTGGAGCCCTGTCTATGTTCGTAGATAAGATGAGAGCACCCCTCCAACTAGGATGGAGTCCGTCACTCCTCAACAGGCCAGGCTTGGTCCTGTTTGTGGGTGAGTCCCAGAAAGAGGGACAATTATCTACAAATTCTATCTTTTGGGAGGGGCAGAAAACAGTTTTCAACCAGCGATTGAGTTGTGAGACTCATCACTCCCCCTAACTGGGAGGGGGCCAGAGACAATTACTTGATGCCAACACGTTTTTCTAGTTGATTTACACGCTGAAGCTTGGTGACCTGTTTCATCCTAACATCGTTGGTGCCGACGTCGATAACAATATCCCTATACTCTCTACACTCGCCAGTTTTAGCTTTAGCCAGCACCATCTTCAGATTAGCCTTAACGTTGGTAGCCCTGCCCCTTGGTAAACAGTGTATGATCGCTGGATATTTCGTTTTAAGTCTAATACTGCGGGTAATGGAGTCACCAATGACTAGAATTTTCAATTTGTCAGAGCTAATGGTGGGAGGCTTCGGCGTCTCAGACCCCGTAACGGGAGCAGTAGAGACCAGAGAAGGCTGGGCCTCTGACTCCGACTCGCTGCTTAATGGGGAGAACCAGTTGAAAGTTTCTGTCGGCTGAATGAGCGACACCGGTTGAGCATTCCTACAGCATTTCCCTCCAGAAGCCATGAGAAAATTGTCTGGCTGCGGGGACTGTGCGAGGGGATTTATACTACTATTTGTACTTACTGGTAGCACAGACGCTGTTTTATCCTTTCCTACACTTAAATTTCCCTTGCCTAACTATTGCGTCTGAAGCTGGGCTAGCAGCACAGCTATCCTCGCCGCAAGGCAATCATTCTCCTGTATATTATGAGTACAGCGACTGCAATTAGAAGGCATCATGTTAATGTTAGTACTTAGCTTCAGCTGGTGGAGGTCCTGACGAAACACGTCCAGATAAAGCGTCCGGAGTGAAAAAGTTGAATGAAAAAACTACAAATATAAACTGTAATTAAAAAGTAAAAACCGTAAAGTTGGCAGGTAGCAAAGTTAGGTTAGCAACAAAACGCACAGCAGCAAGTCTACTAGTTGTGACCGGAAATGACGTGCTCTCAGGTCAAGACATCAGTCAGGAAGTTAAAGCTTGGTCGCAAATGGGTCTTCCAAGTGGACAATGACCCAAGCATACTTCCAAAGTTGTAGCAAAATGGCTTAAGGACAACAAAGTCAAGGTATTGGAGTGGCCATCATAAAGCCCTGACTTCAATCCCATAGAAAATTGGTGGGCAGAACTTAAAAAGCGTATGTGAGCAAGGAGGCCTACAAACCTGACTCAGTTACACCAGCTCTGTCAGGAGGAATGGGCCAAAATTCACCCAATTTATTGTGAGAAGCTTGAGGAAGGCTACCCAAAAACGTTTGACCCAAGTTAAACAATTTAAAGGCAATGCTACCAAATACTATTTGAGTATTTGGGACCCACTGGGAATGATTAAATAAAAATGATTAAAAGATTAAATAAATAATTCTCTCTACTATTATTCTGACATTTCAAATTCTTAAAATAATGTGGTGATCCTAACTGACCTAAGACAGGGATTTTTTATTGGGATTAAATGTCAGGAATTGTGAAAAACTGTATTTGTAAACTTCAGACTTCAACTGTATTCTTATTTAAAACGGAATTCTTAGCAACAGCCAACCGATAAACCATGTGTTTCTGTGAGGTGTAGTTTCTCTGGTTCAAATTGAAAGCCTTTGTACGTGCGTCTTATTTCTCTAAATTAATAGATGAAAACAACCCAAGATTTATCTTCAGCACCATAGCCAGCCTCACAAGTAGCAGGCCCCAGCCTGCCAATATGTATTTTTCTAACCTCACCTCACCTGTAATGGTTATATGTTTTTTGTTTACCAAATTACTACAATCAGAGAAAATCTCAATTAATCTGTTTGATATGCTACAAACCCTATAGGATTATGAGGAGACCAAAGTTACTCTGGATTGTTTTACACACCTGGTTTATGAGGACATGGTTAAAATGATCATGCGCTCCAAGTCCACAACTTGCCAACTTGACCCTTTACCTAGAAAGCTGGTTAAATAACTTATTACTCCTGGTAATAGATCTAGGTGATAGGTCAGTCAACCAATGCTCAACATTATAAACTTATCTCTCCAATCAGTAATATAGTTCCTGAGTTCTTTAAATTGACTGGAATTAAACCATGTTTAAAGAAACCAAACCTCAATCCCCTTTCCAATATTCTAGATTAGAATGTAGCCCAATACATAACATCCTTTTAAAATTCAAACAGTATCTTTGAAACCTTCCAGTCTGGTTTTAGACTGTCACAGCACTGACATTGCACTTGTCAAGGTATTAAATGACCTACTGTTGTCCTAAGACCGTGATCATGTCTCTATTCTCGTTCTTTTAGAACTAAGTTCTCCCTTTTACACTATTGATCATACTATTCTTATTAAGAGACCAGAAGGCTTAGTTAATCTGCGAAGACAGGTTCTTAACTGGTTTAAATCATACCTCTATGAGCACTATTAATTAGTTCAGCTGGATAACAAATCATCAGAACGTTCCGAGGTTGAATTTGGCATTCCTCACGGTTCTGTGGTAGAACCCCTTTTATTTTCCTTATACATGCTACCCTGGCCTTGGTTATGTCATCAGTAAGCACATACAGTTGAAGTCTGAAGTACACCTTAGCCAAATACATTTAAACTCAGTTTTTCACAATTCCTGACATTTAATCCTAGTAAAAATTACATGTATTAGGTCAGTTAGGATCACCACTTTATTTTAAGAATGTGAAATGTCAGAATAATAGTAGAGAGAATTATTTCTTTCAGCTTTTATTTCTTTCATCACATTCCCAGTGGGTTAGAAGTTTACATACACTCAATTAGTATTTGGTAGCATTGCCTTTAAATTGTTTAACTTGGGTCAAACGTTTCGGGTAGCCTTCCACAATAAGTTGGGTGAATTTTGGCCCATTCCTCCTGACAGAGCTGGGGTAACTGAGTCAGATTTGTAGGCCCCCTTGCTCGCACACGCTTTTTCAGTTCTGCCCACAAATTTTCTATAGGATTGATGGCCACTCCAATACCTTGACTTTGTTGTCCTTAAGCCATTTTGCTACAACTTTGTAAGTATGCTTGGGTCATTGTCCATTTGGAATACCCATTTGTGACCAAGTTTTAACTTCCTGACTGATGTCTTGAGATTTTGCTTCAATATATCCACATAATTTTCTTTCATCATGATGCCATCTATTTTGTGAAGTGCACCAGTCCCTCCTCTGCAGCAAAGCACACCCACAACATGATGCTGCCACCCCCGTGCTTCACGGTTGGGATGGTGTTCTTCGGTTTGCAAGCCTCCCCCTTTTTTCCTCCAAACATAACGATGGTCATTATGGCCAAGAAGTTCTATTTTTGTTTCATCAGACCAGAGGACCAAAAAGTCCCCATGTGCATTTGCAAACCGTAGTCTGGCTTTTATATGGCGGTTTTGGAGCAGTGGCTTCTTCCTTGCTGAGCGGCCTTTCAGGTTATGCCGATATAGGACTCGTTTTACTGTGGATATAGATACTTTTGTGTCTGTTTCCTCCAGCACCTTCAAGGTCCTTTGCTGTTGTTCTGGGATTGATTTGCACTTTTCACACCAAAGTACGTTCATCTCTAGGAGACAGAACACGTCTCCTTCCTGAGCGGTATGACAGCTGCATGGTCCCATGGTGTTTATACTTGCGTACTATTGTTTGTACAGATGAACGTGGTACCTTCAGGCATTTGGAAATGTCTCCCAAGGATGAACCAGACTTGTGGAGGTCTTGGCTGATTTATTTTTATTTTCCCATGATGTGTCATGACTTCAGCCGAAGTTGGTCCCTCTCCTTGTTCGGGGGGCTTTCGGCGGTCGACGTCACCGGTTTTCTAGCTACCGCCGATCTACTTTCCATTTTCTATGTTTTTGTCTTCATTATACACACCTGGTTTACAATCACTTAATTATTTGTTCCTTATTTAAACCCTCTGTTTCCCTCATGGTTTTGTGCGTGTTTGTTATATGTTAGATGTTCTTTTTATTGTGAGCTTGGATTTTACTACCTATTTTGGTAGTGTTCGACCATCCACCTGAGGGTAGAGCGGCGGATGTATGCCTGTTCCACCTCAGGCAGGGGACGAGGAGCGCACAGGACTTTTCTCTGGAGTTCCGCACCCTTACAGATGCAGTCTGCGCGAGGACGTCCGACGGGAGCTGGCCTGCAGGGACACCACCCTATCCTTCAACCAGCTGGTGGATATGTCCATCAGGCTGGATACCCTACTGGCCACCCGTGGACGTCCGGATCAGGGCCTGTTAGTTCCATCCCCAAACACCTCTGATCCCACACCTATGGAGCTAGGAGGGACTGCGCTTAGGAGGGCCGGAGGAGGGGCCACTCCCTGCACCTTATGTGGCTGCAGAGGGCACACTGCTGGTCGGTGCTGGGGGGTACCTCAGGGAGTTGAGGCAGCAGGCAGGGCACTATCGTGTCATCCCAGGTGAGTAGGCACCAGACTCGCCCAGAGCCCCATGTTGCTCACATGTTTTTGTTTATAGATTTTCCAGAGTTTTTCCCGCGTTCCCAGCATAATTTGCTCGTCGATTCAGGCGCAGCTGGGAACTTTATTGACCGTTCATTTGCCCGGAGTTTAGGGATCCCCATTGTGTCTGTTGATATGCCCTTCCCGGTGCACGCCTTAGATAGTCGACCATTAGGGTCAGGGCTGATTAGGGAGGTTACCGCTCCACTGAGTATGGTGACGCAGGGGGGTCATGAGGAGAAGATTAGTCTCTACCTCATTGATTCTCCTGCGTTTCCCGTGGTGCTGGGTCTACCCTGGTTGGCCTATCATGACCCCACTATTTTGTGGCAACAGAGGGCTCTAAAGGGATGGTCATGAAAGTGCTCGGGGAGGTGTGTAGGTGTTTCCATCGGTGCAACTACGGTGGAGAGTCCAGACCAGGTCTCCACCGTGCACATCCCCTCAGAATATGCTGATTTGGCTCTCGCCGTCTGTAAAAAGAAGGCGACTCAATTACCACCCCATCGACGGGGGGAATGTGCGATAATTTACCTGGTAGACGCAGCACTTCCCAGGAGTCACGTGTATCCTCTGTCACAGGAGGAGACGGCAGCTATGGAGACATCTCTAGGACAGGGATACATTCAGCCCTCCACTTCACCTGCCTCCTCAAGTTTATTTTTTGTGAAGAAGAAGGATGGAGGTCTGCGCCCGTGTATTGACTATCGGGGTTTCAATCAGATCACTGTGAGATACAGCTACCCGCTGCCTCTCATAGCCAGTGCAATCGAGTCAATGCACGGGGCGCGCTTCGGGGTCCCCAGTTCACGTCCAGGGTTTGGAGGGCGTTTATGGAACGTCTGGGGGTCTCGGTCAGCCTTACCTCAGGTTTTAACCCCGAGAGTAACGGGCAGGTGGAAAGAGTCAACCAGGATGTGGGTAGGTTTCTGCGGTCCTATTGCCAGGACCGGCCGGGGGAGTGGGCAAGTTTCATCCCCTGGGCAGAGATGGCCCAGAACTCACTCCGCCACTCCTCCACTAACCTCTCCCCCTTCCAGTGCATACTAGGGTACCAGCCGGTTCTGGCACCGTGGCATCAGAGCCAGATCGAGGCTCCTGTGGTGGATGAATGGTTTAGGCGCTCGGAGGAGACCTGGGAGGCCGCCCAGCGCCGACCGCCACCGCAGTGAGGCCCCGGTGTTCGCACCGGGGGACAGGGTCTGGCTCTTGACCCAAAACCTGCCCCTCCGCCTGCCCTGCTGGAAGCTGGGCCCGCGGTTTGTGGGGCCCTTTAAAGTCCTGAGGAGATTGAACGAGGTATCTTATAAATTACAGCTCCTCCCAGATTACCGTATTAACTCCTCGTTCCATGTGTCTCTCCTCAGGCCGGTGGTAGTCAAAAGTCAAAGTCAAAGTCACCATTATTAGTCAGTTGTACAACCGAATGCCTTCAACCGAAATGTGTCTTCCGCATTTAACCCAACCCCTCTGAATCAGAGAGGTGCGGGGGGCTGCCTTAATATCGACATCCACGTCTTCGGCGCCCGGGGACGAGGCGCCGAAGGTAGCTGGTCCACTCCAGGAATCTGAGGTGCGGGAGGTTCCCTTCCCCCCTGGACATCAAGGGGGCCCGGCGTATGCTGTCCGAGCCATCATGGACTCAAGGCGCCTGGCGAGTGGCCTCCAGTACCTCGTGGAGTGGGATGGGTTACGGTCCGGAGGAGAGATGTTGGGTGCCGGTGGAGGACATCCTGGACCCGTCGTTGCTGCTGGAGTTTCACCGTCTCAACCCGGATCGCCCTGCACCTCGTCCTCCGGGTCGTCCCCAAGACCGATGTCGGCGCGCGGTTTTGTGCGTGTTTGTTATATGTTAGATGTTCTTTTTATTGTGAGCTTGGATTTTACTACCTATTTTGGTAGTTTGTTATTTGAGTAAAGATACGTGATTTACTAATCTCTGTTGTCCTGCGCCTGACTCTGCCTACCTGCTACACAGAGACTTCTCACATGATGTCAAGCAAAGAGGCACTGAGTTTGAAGGTAGAAATGTGTGGAGTGGTTGAAAAACTAGTTTTAATTACTTAATGACTCACCTAAGTGTATGTAAATTTCCAACTTCAACTGTATATACACCACCATTATAAAACTACAACTGCAGCCCACATTTTAAACAACTCTAAAAGTACATCACTCCATTTTTATCTGCACTACACTGGCAGCCTGTAAAGTATCGTCAGATTTTTTTGATATTCATGTAATATAATCAGCCGTCATAACACCCACATATCAGCAGTGCATCACTGGCTGATGCTGTTAAAACTAGTTTTTTTCTGGCAGATTTCCTCTCTTTGCGTCACTCAAAGCCATTGGGTTTCTATTTCAGAACCATGTGTCATATCCTAGAGAGAATCCCTCTCACTCAAACTGTTGTGTCATAAACATCCCACCGTCTTTCATAAAGATTCCAAAAAGGTCAGAGCAATTTCACTTCGCCCCCACATTACTCATGTCTGGGCTAGTCCTGCCAACTGTTGTGCAAGCAAGATACACAGAGTGACAGACTCTATATCTGTGACAAAGACGATTGACTTTGAGTTGTGTGTTGTGCAGAAAGTTGCTTGTCGATCCCCACTCAGGGCAGAAATCCCAGAATCCCTGGCCAACTGTCAGCTAAGAACTTTTTAACTTCTCACTCTGTTCCTAATGTGCACCAATACTGTTTTAGACCTGGACATAGCACCGTTTCAGCTGCCACGCTTGTTTTAGATTGTGTTTGGTATTTTTTGTTGTTGTATTTTATTAGGATCCCCATAAGCTGTTGCAAAAGCAGCAGCTACTCTTCCTGGGGTCCACACAAAACATGAAACGTGACATAATACAGAACAGTAATAGACAAGAACAGCTCAAGGACAGAACTACATATAATAAAAAATAAATAAAACACAACTACTGACCCCATAACTACTGACCACAACCACACAACTTCTGACAACACAACTACTGACCACAACCACACAACTTCTGACCACACAACTGCTGACCACAACCACACAACTTCTGACCACACAACTAGTGACCACACAACTACTGACCACAATTACTGACCACAACCACACAACTACACTACCGTTCAAAAGTTTGGGGTCACTTAGAAATGTCCTTGTTTTTGAAAGAAAAGCACATTTCTGTCCATTCAAATAACATCAAATTGATCAGAAATACAGTGTAGACATTGTTAATGTTGTAAATGATTATCGTAGCTGGAAATGGCTGATGTTTAATGGAATATCTACATATGCGTACGGAGGCCCATTATCAGCAACCATCACTTCTGTGTTCCAATGGCACATTGTGTTAGCTAATCCAAGTTTATCATTTTAAAAGGCTAATTGATCACTAGAAAACCCTTTTGCAATCATGTTAGCACCGTTGAAAACTGTTGTTCTGATTAAAGAAGCAATAAAACTGGCCTTCTTTAGACTAGTTGAGTATCTGGAGCATCAGCATTTGTGGGTTCGATTACAGGCTCAAAATGGCCAGAAACAAATAACTTTCTTCTGAAACTCGTCAGTCTATTCTTGTTCTGAGAAATGAAGGCTATTCCATGCGAGAAATTGCCAAGAAACTGAAAATCTAGTACAACACTGTGTACTACTCCCTTCACAGAACCGCGCAAACTGGCTCTACCAGAATAGAAAGAGTGGGAGGCGCTAAACTAAGCAAAGTTTACAAATGTATACAGGTGTGCTTTTCTCTCATTCTCTCTTTTTCTAAATCCCCATTTTCTGTAACACGTGTCATATTGTTTCATTGTACTAAGTTCTAATCAATAGCCTAGACTGTATGTTTGTGTATGTGTATCTAATATTATAATTTAGCTTGTTAGTAAATGAATAATCAACTCAATTGGTGTGGTACGGAGTAATTTAGTGAGACCCGGGTTTGTGCAGATTTACAAATTATGCGACGTTCAGGATGAGACTGTAGAGGAAATTAATTAATTAGCGACTGCTGTAAAATATTATATATTCTAATATTCTTTGAGTTAACTTTGCCCATGGTGCCCCAGGTTACTGAGTTAATTATTACCTGATTAATTTAATCACGTAATTATAAACATTGTAAATTATTTAATAAACAGCAGTCGTCACATTAATGATACCAATGTTACGACAGTGGGCAAGACTAAATATATGTTGTTCTCAAATTCTGGCAAAATTGTTGATGGACTACATATTTATTAATTGAATGGTTCTCCAATCAATCGGGTTCCAGCCTATAAATATCTGGGCTTTTGGATTGAGAAGGATTTAACTTTAAAAAAACATACTGATGAGCTAGTTAAAAAGCTAAGATTTAAAGTGGGCTTCTTTTTTAGAAATAGGTCTTGCCTCTCCCTGAACAGCACGAAGCAGATTGTACAGTCAACTTTCCTGCCAGGTTTTGACTATGGTGACACTATTTACCAGAATGCAGCAGCCACTACTCTTAAACATTTGGATGCCGTCTACAATAGCGCCCTTCGCTTTATCACAGGTGACAGTTTTAATACTCATCACTGCATCCTGTATCAAAAGGTTGGTTAGTCCTCATTAAAGTCCCGTAGATCACTTCACTATTCCCTTTTTGTTTACAAAGCTCTACTACACAAGCTTCCTATTTACCTATCTTCATTGTTGAAGTATAAAAATAGGGTTGGTTAACTCTTGAGGTTCCTCAGGTCCCCACCGAATTAGGTAAATCCGTATTTAGTTTTAATGCGGCTCACTGCTGGAACAATTCGCAGAACTCCTTACTATTAGATGTTCTGGTGCCACTCGGGCAGTTAAGGGTGTTAATTGAGGACCTAGTAGCTGTGGACTGTAAATGTTTTTCATAAATGTTGTTGTTTTACATTGTATTGTTGTGATCAGGGCACCCTTTGGAATAAGACCATGCTCTCAATGTTGTTGTCCCCTGAATAAATAAAGAATAATAAAAAACAACAACAATAAGACCCTGCCCGGCCGCTGAGGTTCAGAGGAATAGGAGGAGGTCAAAGGGCGGTTAATGTAGTAGAGGTGAAACAATAGCGTGTTGGCTAGAGTACATCAGTGATATCACCTTCCCTGAGATCTTAAGCCAACTGTCGTTCACGGCATTGAGTTGCATGTGTTATTGCAGAAAGTTGTTAGTCTAGCTTTCTCTATAAGACTAATAGTCACAAGGTGCTGCTGACATTCTTAACTGTCCATATATCAAACCGTTATGTCAGCCATGATTGATGAGAATTAATAGATGAGAGATAAGATAAGAGATTCCATGCTGGACACAGGCAGACATTATAGATACAGGCAGACATACACGCCCACCAGCGTCTCTTCATTTGCCTTTCGCGTTAATTGTTTAACAATGGGAAAGGTATGATGGCCAGATGTCAGCCAACTGTCACTTACTTTGGACAACAGTGACTAAGTTAATTAAGCAGTATTTTTCCATCACACTACGATCATTAATAACAATCACCTCTGACATTGTCCACTTCAACTGGTCCTTAGGGTGTAGTTAAGATTCACGTTTGGAACGGCAAGTGCTGTTTGTAGTTCCATTGTACAAGTGATGTCATTAGTTCAAATTCCCTTTTGACTCTGCCTACCTGAAATATGCAGATAGATACATGTACTATGTACTGTATGTTTTTCTTTGTTATTATGATCCAGATAAAGAAATATGATCTGGGTGTCCTGACTCTCTGTGGTCACTAAAGATCCCGTGTCAGTTATTGTAAGAGTAGGGGTGTTAACCCTGGTGTCCTGGCTAAATTCCCAATCTGGCTTTCATACCATCATGGCCACAATCATCCCCAGCTTACAATTGGCTCTTTCATCCCTCCTCCTCTCACCTGTAACTATTCCCCAGGTCGTTGCTGTAAATGAGAATGTGTTCTCAGTCAACTTACCGGGTAAAATAAATAAAAGACCCTACAGCAAACTAACAGCAAGGAAGCTACTAAACAGAACAACATTTGAATCACACCAATAGAAAAGCTGGAAAACATCAGTGACATAACATTTTAATAATAAATCAGGATGACACATTTGGCTATTGCGTCACACATTCCCTAACGTAGGAGTTAAACAAATTCCCAAACCGGTACTAGGTAGCTGTTTAAACACATATCTTTCTCCCACACAACCACACACTCTCTCCTTATAACCACAAACGTAAGATATTCATTGACACAACATGTAGGCTACATTCACACCCACATAAAACCCCCATGTGAACACTTTCTCTTGCCTTGGATACTGTGATTGGTAGGTGGAGGAAATCAGTTATTTGCTTGTGTCTCAGCTGTCATCGAACAAAACATGAAATATAGTGAGTTGCCATGTGTGTACATTTCCCTTACGAAACAGTCCAACGATTTACTTCTGTTTTCTATACCCAATTACCATAGTAGACAACTAACTTTTTTCCTCCTAGTATTCAACGCCACTGATCAGAAATATTTATAAAATGTTGCACAGTGCAATAACATACAACTAGGTTAAACCCAGTAGCCCTTTTCCCATGGTCAAATAGAATTCCAGTTGGTTTTGGGTACTGTAAAAACCTACCACCACAACCTAGACTCAGGGGTAGACATAACATAGTAAACATAAATCCGGGACACTCCAATTAGTATGATATGTTACGTTTCGTAAGGTATGCATTCATTTGTGGATGTCCATCATCCATTTCGTATGATATGTTACGAATTACATTTCATACATTATGTTACGAATTTGCAAAGCATATGATATGTTACGAATTCCAATTTGTTGTGCTAACGTTGGCTAGGTTAAGGTTAGGTTTAGGAGTTAGGTCAAGGGTTAAGGTTAGAGTTGGGGAAAGGGTTAGCTAACATGTTAAGTAGTTGCAAAGTAACTAAAAAGTAGTAAGTAGTTGCTAATTAGCTAAAATGATAAGGTTGTCCGTGATGAGATTCGAACACTCAACCGTTATATTCTACAAGACTCAATGGGTATATATCACTAATTTAAAAGTCCACAAATGGATGTAGCAATAGCAGATTACCCGTTTTAGAGCTTATCATGAAGGGCAGACCAGAGGTATACTACAAAGCAGGATAAAGGAGTTTGCCAGCTAACTTGCCTAAATATTCTGATATAACTTTAATGATAAGCTTGAAATGGGCATAGTCTAATTGTTTCAACAAACAAAAACAGCTGTTTTAATTAACCAAAAAAATCTATAGCTATTTCTGGTTGCTTATCAAAGTTAGCTGGCTAACTTGTTGATCATGCTTTGTAATATACCCCTCAGTAGCTTGGGGAGACCAGTAGTTAGGTAAACCATATGGAGTGATTAATTATGTTTAAGATCAGAGATGAAACAGTAATCAATTTAACAGGATTCACCCTTACGATCGCACGCACAGGGATAGTTCGGTTGTTATCTATCCAACTTTCACTGCTTTGCTTTAGGTTTCTCTTTCATTCAAGGAAGAATCCAAAAGTAGACATTTTCAGAAATGATATACTTTATTCACAGAAAGGTCAATATAAAGTGTTAACTTGGTAACATATTTAATGGGATAGTTCACCCAAATTACATATTGGTGTCCTTACCATGTAAGCAGTCTGTGTGCAGGGTAAGATTGCCTACAGGGGGAAGGAAACCAATATGCAATTTTGTAATTTGGGTGAACTATCCCTTTGAGGAGCAGTTTTAACATAAAATCTATCAAATGGTGCCTCCAGACAGAATAACATAAAACCTATGAAGTGGTGCCTCCAGACAGAATAACATACAGTAAAGGGAGTTTAATACCTTTCCCTAGGGCTACGACCACACAGAGATCTTGTGTTAGAAAATTGCTTGTTGAGCCAAAGAGGGACACAAATAAAAACGTCATATGTCTGTAGAGGCTGTAGCCCAAGGGTAGCCCAGCTTTGTCAGAAGGAAAGCCTTAACTAATACCTGCATGTTACAGAAATATTGTATCCACAAGAATTTTAAAATGTGCCTTGAAACATGCACTGGTCTTACTAAAAGTAAGCATGGAAATAAATGATAAAAATCCACACAGATTTTTGGAATAGACATGTTCTCCTTGTCTAGAGGAGAAAAGCACCAATATACATGGTAGTCTCTGCTGAACAGTCAATCAGTTCATAATTGTCTTCATTAATGGACACCCTCAGGAGGTCCCCTTCCTCCAGAGCGACCACCTGTCCCGTGTACACAGTCCTCGGTCCTCTCCTATTGTCTGGTATACTATCCTTGACTTCCATGATAGGCCAATTATCTGGGTACCTATTGGAGAATTTCAGGACTTTCAGGTTAAGAAAATGGACCTCACCAGATACCTTGTCCTTATCCGGCATTCGAAAAGTGACCCCTACATAGACAAAGTATCGGCCTCCCTGAGGGACAACCAGAGCATGCTTCTTCTCGTCATAGGTGAAATGTTGCATGTGCACCAAGCCGATGTCCTGGTATTCCCATCGGATGTAATCTTCAGGCACGGAGTTGCAGCTTGTTGATGCTGGAGGTATGAGAAGATGGAGAGGATTAGAGGAAATATATAAATGATCGTGATTCTGGAAATATATCCACTTGATATTCAACACACAAAAATCCAACATTCCTGACAGCTGCCCTCGCACAATATTACCACAGCTTAATGTGCACTCTATAGCCTATTTGCAAACTAAGCAGGAAGTTCGATTAGGCATGTGAATAACACCATACCCATACATTTATTAGTGATATCCAAAAAGCATGTGGTTCCTAAAACAGAATCATAAATACACATCTGGGCTACATGAGATAATACAATTGTATAACAATAATAATTGGTATTAATCAGCAAAAAATTTTAAAAAAAGTTGCAAACCTATACATCCGGTCCATTCACATGCAGGCATATATGCATATATATATATATATATATATATATATATATATATAAAAATATAACACGCTTTACTAAGACATACTTGTCAGGTGAGCGTTTGGCTTCAGGTTCTGTCCTTGACGATCTGGTAGGAAAAATTAAAAAAAACGATCAGTGCATGCTTGCTTTACGCTGCTGATAGACGCGCCTCTCGAGGCTTAATTCATAAAATCAAAGGAATGTACTATGGAAGACATCTTACGAAATAGTTACATACCTATAGCTTGCTGTCGTGAGTATTCTGCAGGTTTGAATGAATCCTACAAACACAAGTTAATTATTAATGGTGACCCACAGTAATGAAAGTTAAAGTTCCATTAAAATCTAATGCTAAAGCTCTCCGGCATCTGTGTGCCCAGTTAAAACATATGAATGTCGCATTGCTTACCTTCTCATTACAGTCTCCATTCACACGCTGCGTAAAGACAACTACAGCTGCACAACCCAGAACCAGGAATAACGTGACAAGACGCAAGCAACTCTCCTGTCGCTTCATTTCTTGACAGTGTTTGAGCAAAAGAAAAACAGACTCTTGCTGCGCCATTGAAATCACGGTGTCTTGAGGAATCTCGCTGTTCCTTGCGCAATTATCCATATCAAACCACCACTACGAAGTCTAAAGTAACGTTATATCTTCTTAAATGAAATACATCCGAATTTATAGTTCTGCTACCGCCTACGCGACTCGGCTGTCAGTGCCTTTCCCTGCAGATGTGCCCCGGGAAAATCCCCATAGTCTTGCATTAGCTTCTTAGGGCTACGGCGCAGTGTTCAGAAGTATGGAGAGTCTGACGTGCCCAAAGTAAACTGCCTGTTACTCAGGCCTAGAAGCTAGGATAATAATTGGTAGAATTGGATAGAAAACACTCTGAAGTTTATAAAACTGTTAAAACAATGTCTGTGAGTATAACAGAACTGATATCACAGTTTTTCCATTGACTTGCTATTGTCTATGTAACAGTATAGCCTCCGTCCCTTTCCTCGCCCCTACCTGGGCTCGAAGGTGAAGTTCAGTTATGAAAGTATTTGAGATAATTTTTCAGTCATATCCAATACCAGGAGTATCAAATTCCAGCCTTTGAATGATGCTGTGTCTGCATGTATGTATTAGAATTATGCACTTCAACAGTGTTTACCAATCTTGTTCCTGGGACATCAATGGTTACACATTGTAACTATGCAATAGACTAGAAACATGATTTAACTAGTTAAAGGCTTATTTGTCATTCATATATACAGAAATAGAATGTAATTTCCTTCATCTGCATTGATCTGATAAACACAGAATAAGTGAAGTATTTAATCAAATGAGAGACTTAATTTCAACCAGTAGAGAATGTGAAACGTTTTATTGAATAAGGTTCATTATCCAAGTGTCATAAATACATAATACATGCATTATAAATATTATAATTGTAATATTATATTATAAATACAAGTTCAATCTGTACTTCAATGCACATCTGGTGTGCATTATAAAAACAGAGGAAGAAAGAGGTGGTGGTGAGGGAGGTGTAAAAAGGCAGAAAGGGAAAAAAGTAAGAACAGAGGAGCAGGGAAGACAACATATGATTAATGAATCACAATGCTACACTAATGTTCTCTCTGTTCATCGCAAGTATATAATAGTGTCTCTAGTGGTGTCCTAACCAGCCTTGGGCTCCCAGTCGGCCTGAAGGTTACCTTAAGAGCGGGTGAGGTGGCGATGACGGGACTGGGGGTTGGCATCCTCTCTCACATCAAAACACCTGCAGACAAGAGACAGATGGAGAGAGAGAGATAACATGTGAAAGTAACAGTCAGTATCTGGCGTGGCCACCAGCTGCATTAAGTACTGCAGTGCATCTCCTCCTCATAGACTGCACCAGATTTGCCAGTTCTTGCTGTGAGATGTTACCCCAATCTTCCACCAAGGCACCTGCAAGTTCCTGGACATTTCTGGGGGGAATGGCCCTTGCCCTCACCCTTCGATCCAACAGGTCCCAGACGTTCTCAATGGGATTGAGATCCAGGCTCTTCGCTGGCCATGGCAGAACACTGACATTCCTGTCTTTGCAGGAAGTCACGCACAGAATGAGCAGTATGGCTGGTGCCATTGTCATTCTGGAGGGTCATGTCAGGATGAGCCTGCGGGAAGGGTACCACATGAGGGAGGAGGATGTCTTACCTGTAATGCGCAGCATTGAGATTTCCTGCAATGACAACAAGCTCAGTCCGATGATGCTGTGAAACACCGCCCCAGGCCATGACGGACTGCCACCTCCAAATCGATCCCGCTCCAGAGTACAAGCCTCGGTGTAACGCTCATTCCTTCGACGATGAATGCGAATCCGATCATCACCCCTGGTGAGACAAAACCGTGACTCGTCAGTGAAGAGCACTTGTTGTCAGTCCTGTCTGGTCCAACAACGGTGGGTTTCTGCCCATAGGTGACGTTGTTTCCGGTGATGTCTGGTGAGGACCTGCCTTACAACAGGGCTACAAGCCCTCAGTCCAACCTCTCTCAGCCTATTGCGGACAGTGTGAGCACCGATGGATGGATTGTGCGTTCCTGGTGTAACTCGGGCAGCTGTTGTTGCCATCCTATACCTGTCCCGCAGGTGTGATGTTCGGATGTACCGATTCTGTGCAGGTGTTGTTACATGTGGTCTGCAACTGCGAGGACGATCTTCTGTGTGTCCTGTCTCCCTGTAGCGCTGTCTTAGGCGTCTCACAGTACGGACATTGCAATATATTGCTCTTGCCACATCTGCAAGCCTCCTGCCTCCTTGCAGCATGCCTAAGGCACGTTCACGCAAATGAGCAGGGACCCTGGGCATCTTTCTTTTGGTGTTTTTCAGAGTCAGTAGAAAGGCCTCTTTAGTGTCCTAAGTTTTCATAACTGTGACCTTAACTGTCTACCGTCTGTAAGCTGTTAGTTTCTTAATGACTGTTCCACAGGTGCATGTTCATTAATTGTTTATGGTTCATTGAACAAGCATGGGAAACGGTGTTTAAACTCTTTACAATGAAGATATGTGAAGTTATTTTGATTTTTATGACTTATCTTTGAAAAACAGGGTCCTGAAAAACATATTTTTTTTTTGCTGAGTTCATATATATATATAATTGATTTTTCAGAACATTAACCGTTTGTAAGTAGATACGTGTGTAGGTACAGTATAGGTTCGCCACTGTGAAAACATGTAATAGATAAAGCTGTTAAGATATTCATGTTTCAAGAAAGGAGTCTATATATTTGGCCTGGTGAAGCGGTTTTTGTGCGCTGACTGAATCGAAGGAAGCTGATAATTATGAGTTTTATACTCCACTGGGCTCGGGAAAAAATTACGAGTCCTCAGTGTCAGAGACAGAGTCAAGACCGAGTACAAATGTATCTGACACCGAGACACTCAATAGGTTGTCTCGAGCACTAAAACACTGATATAGATATAATCTATACACATGTCCCATAGCATCTGTGAGTGCACTGGCAGCACCATTGAGGAACTCTCCATGTTGAAGTAGTCAATTTTCTTCTACTAATTATGTTTGCTCACAAGTATAATTTATTGGCTTATCCCTCTTGATGACCCGGACATAATCATTTGATCCTTCCTTAACCCATAGAAAGTCCCACCCAGTTTACTACTTTAAAATTGTGGATTCCCTCAATGGCACTGCCCATGCTAAAACAGGATTTTGAGTTCTCCATCTCTCTAGCTGTCCAAAGTCATCCAAAGTGGCTCACATCAACACCACTATCCCACTATCCCAGAAACCCTAGACCCACTCCAATTTGCATACCGCCCCAACAGATCCACAGATGATGGAATCTCTATTGCACTCCGCACTCCCCTTTCCCACCTGGACAAAAGGAACACCTATGTGAGAATGCTATTCATTGACTACAGCTCAGCGCTCAACCCCATAGTGCCCTCAAAGCCCATCAATAAGCTAAGGACCCTGGGACTAAACACCTCCCTCTGCAACTGGATCCTGGACTTCCTGACGGGCCACCCCTGTTGGTAAGGGTAGGTAACAACACATCTACCATGCTGATCCTCAACACGGGGGCCCCTCAGGGGCGCATGCTCAGTCCCCTCCTGTACTTCCTGTTCACTCATGACTGCACGGCCAGGCAAGGCTCCAACATCAACTGCATCAACTAACTAATTGACGTCATCAGAGCGCAACTAACCTGAACTAAAGACCTTGGTTTAAAAGCTAACAGTGTTTTTATATACTTTTACTTTATTTTGAATCCTGCGGCTCTGTTGGGCTAAATTGCTGTGAGTGCTGCTATCTGTCCCGGGATCCTGTCAGATTCCATATAGGGGGAGAGATGCGAAAGCCCAGCTGGCTCGGCGGTCTCAAATGGAGGCCGTTATTGAATGTTTCCAGTGTTGCAGGAGCTGTGTTTACTTTGCTTTGTTCCGGGACAATGTGGACTGCGCTGACTTTCAATGTAGTAACTGCAACTGCGGAAGACTACAGGAGCGAAGTAGCTATTCTTAGCAAGCAAGTAGAAAACCTACACAAGCTACTGAGGAACCCACGGCCACCTAATTTTTATTTTTATTCTATCCCAGTAGCCAGACGCCGCTCTGGTCTGGTGGACGTTTCGCCGCCGTGTCGGCTCTACACAGCCGACTGGCAGGTGCTCGGCAAGGTTCCATCCCCGAAGGGGTCTCCCCCTTCCCTGGGGAACGGAGCTGTTCTCGACCCAACCAACCAGCCATGGAGGTACGTCACTTGCCGTGGTGGCTTCCCAATCAAGATCGGATCCGGAGGTACTTGCGTCTTCGTCCTCGGTTCTGTCTCCCTCTCCGGTGGCTTCTACCTCGGGTTCAGATCCTCGGAGCTCCCAGGATCACCAGACCATGAGGCTGCCTGAGAGACCAGCCCATTCAACATAACCAGCTGTTATCATAGGCAGATTTATGGTGAGAAACATCTTGGTCCCCAAGGCAAAAACCCTGTGCTACCCAGGAGCACGAGTGCACAACATAACAAGGCTGCTTCCGACTGTTCTACCACAGATGCCGGGAGCTGACACTGTCGTAGTCCATGTGGGGTCAAACGACATCAGGAGGGCTAGCTTGGAACACTTGAAATTTGATTTTAAAGAACTGATTTTAGCATTAAAAGACTCCAAAAAACAGCCAATAATTTCAGGTCCAGTACCATCATTGGGCCGCAGGTGTTAAAGATTCAGCAGACTGTTGGCATTACACACCTGTCTAAAAGACTACTGTAGCTCTGCCGGAGTCACTTTTATTGATAACTTTGACACCTTCTGGAAACAAAAGATACTCTACGGAGTCCATCCAAATCATCTTGGCTCCTGGACTGTTTCAACGCATTTCAAGGCTGTGTTGAAACAATGACTGGTAAATTATCCAATACCAGCTCAGTTAAGCCCTATCATTGTGACAATGAGTCATCATAATGCTGCATCAAATGTACATGATCTTAGGGGCATTGGCGAACACAATGTAAGTCATTTAATTGATGTACCCCTAATTGCTTAATCTGTTTTTCCTACAGCTATTGTAAGCAGTAATCATGAGCCTGTAAACCAGAGTTACACTGTTAGCACTGAGGCGCTGTGCACTAGTAGGAAGACCACTTTATGCAGCTCACCCTGCACTATCAGCTCCAATGTAAATAACATGAGTAAGTCTACCTCTGATAAGCTTCCCAGTAAAGCATTAAAAACAATCAAGCAACCCAGAAAAGTGCTAAACTTAGCCCATACTAACATATGTAGCCTAAAAAAAAAAAGGTCCATGAAGTCAATAACTTTCTTGTAACATATTAAATTCATATTCTGACTATCTCTGAAACTCACTTAGATAATACCTTTGATGATATAGGGGTAGCAATACATGGTTATAACATCTACCGAAAAGACAGAAATGCCAACGGAGGCGGTGTTGCGGTCTATATTCAGAACCACATTCCTGTAAAGCTTAGAGACGATCTAATGTCAAATACTGTTTAAGTAATATGGCTACAGGTTCATCTGCCTCACCTAAAGCACATTATTGCGGGAAGTTGCTATAGACCACCAAGTGCTAACAGTCAATATGTATGAAACGCTTGATAATGTATGTGATATCAACAGAGCAGTATATTTTCTGGGTGATTTAAATATTTACTGCCTATCATCAAGCTGCCCACTCAAGAAAAACTTCAAACTGTGACCAGTGCCTGCAACATGGATCAGGTTGTCAGTTAACCATTAAGAAAATGACTGTAAAAACGGTTAAATCCCAGTGGATTGATAAGAAATTGAAAAATTGTATGGTTGAGAGGGATGAGGCAAAAGGTATAGCAATTAAGTCTGGCAGCCCAACTGATTGGCAAACATACTGCAAATTAAGAAATCATCTGACTAAACTAAATAAAAAGAAACTACACTATGAAACAAAGATAAATTATATAAAGAATGATAGTAAAAAGCTTTTAGGCACCTTCAATGACATTTTTGGGAAAAAAGCCAATTTGGCTCCTTCATTCATTGAATCAAATGGCTCATTCATAAGCCCACTGATATTGCCAACTAATTTAATTACTTTTTCATTGGCAAGATAAGCAAACTTAGGGATGACATGCCTGCAACAAACAATGACACTACACACCCACGTATATCGGACAAAATTATGAAAGACAAGAATTGTACTTTTGAATTCCGTACAGTCAGTGTGGAAGAGGTGAAAAGATTATTGTTGTCTATCAACAATGACAAGCCACCGGGGTCTGACAATCTGGATGGAAAATTACTGAAGATAATAGCAGACGATATTGCCACTCCTATTTGCCACATCTTCAATTTAAGCCTCCTAGAGAGTGTGTGCCCTCAGGCCTGGAGGGAAGCTAAAGTCATTCCGCTACCCAAGAATAGTAAAGGCCCCTTTGCTGGCTCAAATAGCAGACCAATCAGTCTGTTACAAACCCTTAGTAAACTTCTGGAAAAAATTGTGTTTGACCAGATACAATGCTATTTCTCAGTAAACAAATTAACAACAGAATTTCAGCACGCTTATAGGGAAGGACACTCAACAAGCATAGCACTTATATAAATGACTGATGATTGGCTGAGAGAAATTGATAAAATGATTGTGAGGGCTCTCTTGTTAGACTTCAGTGCAGCTTTTGACATTATCGATCATAGACTGCTGCTGGAAAAACGTACAGTTGAAGTCCGAAGTTTACATACACTTAGGTTGGAGTCATTAAAACTTGTTTTTCAACCACTCCACAAATTTCTTGTTAACAAACTATAGTTTTGGCAAGTTGGTTAGGACATCTACTTTGTGCATGACACAAGTAATTTTTCCAACAATTGTTTACAGACAGATTACATCACTTATAATTCACTGTATCACAATTCCAGTGGGTCAGAAGATTACATACACTAAGTTGACTGTGCCTTTTAACAGCTTGGAAAATTCCAGAAAATGATGTCATGGCTCTAGAAGGCTAATTGACATCCTTGGAGGTGTACCTGTGGATGTATTTCAAGGACTACCTTCAAACTCAGTGCCTCTTTGCTTGACATCATGGGAAAATCAAAAGAAATCTAAACTCCTGAAGGTACCACATTCATCTCAACAAACAAACACCATGGGACCACACAGCCGTCATGCCGCTCAGGAAGGAGACGCGTTCTGTCTCATAGAGATGAACGTACTTCTGTGCGAAAAGTTCTAATAAATCCCCGAACAACAGCAAAGGACCTTGTGAAGATGCTGGAGGAAACAGGTACAAAAGTATCTATATCCACATTAAAACGAGTCCTATATTGACATAACCTGAAAGGCCGCTCAGCAAGGAAGAAGCCACTGCTCCAAAACCGACAGAAAAATGCCAAACTACGGTTTGCAAGTGCACATGGGGACAAAGATCATACTTTTTTGGAGAAATGTCCTCTGGTCTGATGAAACAAAAATAGAACTGTTTGGCCATAAGGACCATGGTTATGTTTGGAGGAAAAAGGGGGAGGCTTGCAAACCGAAGAACACCATCCCAACCGTGAAGCACGGGGGTGGCAGCATCATGTTGTGGGGGTGCTTTGGTGCAGAAGGGACTGGTGCACTTCACAAAATAGATGGCATCATGAGGAAGGAAAAGTATGTGGATATATTGAAGCAACATCTCAAGACATCAGTCAGGAAGTTAAAGCTTGGTCGCAAATGGGTCATCCACATGGACAATGACTCCAAGCATACTTCAAAGTTGTAGCAAAATGGCTTAAGGACAACAAAGTCAAGGTATTGGAGTGGCCATCACAAAGCCCTGACCTCAATCCTATAGAACATTTGTGGTCAGAACTGAAAAAGTGTGTGCGAGCAAGGAGGCCTACAAATCTGACTCCAGTTACACCAGCTCTGTCAGGAGAATGGGCCAAAATTCACCCAATTTATTGTGGGAACCTTGTGGAAGGCTACCCAAAATGTTTGACCCAAGTTAAACAATTTAAAGGCAATGCTACCAAATACTAATTGAGTGTATGTAAACTTCTGACCCACTGGGAAAGTGATGAAAGAAATAAAAGCTAAAATAAATAATTATCTTTACTATTATTCTGACATTTCACATTCGTAAAATAAAGTGGTGATCCTAAATGACCTAAGACAGGGATTTTTTACTGAGATTAAATGTCAGAAATTGTGAAAAACTGAGTTTAAATGTATTTGGCTAAGGTGTATGTAAACTTCCGACTGCAACTGTATGTGTTATGGCTTTACACCCCCTGCTATTTTTAGATTTGATTTATTTTACCAGGCAGGTCAGTTAAGAACAAATTCTTATTTTCAATGACGGCCTAGGAACAGTGTGTTAACTGCCTTGTTCAGGGGCAGAATGACCGATTTTGCAACCTTTCGGTTACTAGTCCAACGCTCTAACCACTAGGCTGCCTGCCACCCCTATAATGTGGATAAAGAGTTACTTGTCTAACAGAACACAGAGGGTGTTCTTTAATGGAAGCCTCTCAAACATAATCCAGTTAGAATCAGGAATTCCCCAGGGTAGCTCTTTAGGCCCCTTGCTTTTTTCAATTTTTACTAACGGCATGCTACTGACTTTGAGTAAAGCCAGAGTGTCTATGTATGTGGTTGACTCAACTCTATACACGTCAGCTACTACAACGACTTAAATGACTGCAACACCTTGGTTTCAGAGTGGGTGGCAAGGAATAAGTTAGCCCTAAATATTTCTAAAACTAAAAGCATTTTATATGGAACAAAACATTCAATAAACCCTAAACCTCAACTAAATCTTGTAATAAATAATGTGGAAATTGAGCAAATTGAGATGACTAAACTGCTTGGAGTAACCCTAGATTGTAAATGTAGTAACCTAGTATATTTATGTTTACCAATAGATGGCAGTATTGACTTAAGACGGGTTTGCTTTCCTCTATCCGTAGCCATTTCCTATGTCTGCCTATATAACCGTGATTGAAGAAAGCTTCAGGTAGCTTAAGCCAGGTGCATTAGAGAATGTAATTCTAAGTTGTAATTAAATACTAAACCGTACTTACGTGTCATGAGTCATCAATCTAAGAAGCCTCTAAGGATACTACAGTAAACTGTCAAAACATGGTCAAAGCGTATTGATGCAGTAGTAGCTAAGATTGGGAGAAGTCTGTCCAGAATAAAGCGATGCTATGCCTTCTTTACAACACTATCAACCAGGCAGATCCTACAGGCCATAGTTTTGTCGCACCTTGACTACTGTTCTGTCGTGTGGTCAGGTGCCACGAAAAAGGACTTAGGAAAATTGCAATTGGCTCAGAACAGTGCAGCACGGCTGGCCCTTGGATGTACACAGAGAGCTAATATTAATAATATGCATGTCAATCTCTCCTGGCTCAAAGTGGAGGAGAGATTGACTTCATCACTACTTTTATTTATGAGAGGTATTGACATGTTGAATGCACCGAGCTGTCTGTCTAAACTACTGGCACACAGCTCGGACACCCAGAACAGACTATGGGAGGCACACAGTACTACATAGAGTTCCATGTAGTCATGGCTCTATTCCACATCAAGTAACTGATGCCAGCAGTAAAATTTGAAAATAAAAAACACCCTATGGAACAGCGGGGACAGTGAAGCAAGAGAAACATTGGCACAGACACACATGCGCGATAACATACGCACTATATATATACACACACATTGATTTAGTACTGTAGATATGCGGAAGTGGTGGAGTAGGGGCCTGAGGGCACACAGTGTATTGTGAAATCTGTGAATGTATTGTAATGTTTTTAAAATGGTATAAACTGCCTTAATTTTGCTGGACACTAGGAAGAGTAGCTGCTGCTTCGGCAGCAGCTAATGGGGATCCATAATAAATACAAAATACAAATACCATCATTAAGTTGCCTATTACAACAGTGGTAGGCCTGATCACCGACGACGACGAGACAGCCTATAGGGAGGTGGTCAGAGACCTGGCCGTGTGGTGCCAGGACAACAACCTCTCCCTCAACGTGATCAAGACAAAGGAGATGACTGTGGACTACAGGAAAAGGAGGACTGAGCACGCCCCCATTCTCATTGACGGGGCTGCAGTGGAGCAGGTTGGTGTCCACATCACCATCAAACTAACATGGTCAAAGCACTGGACTGAGACAGGTAATGGCGGACTGAAGTAGTTATGTAGAGCACCTCAAGATAATAACATAATATTCAATATCTGCAAGTTAGACTAAATACTGTATTAGCACTACACAATCTGGTGGGTGATAACCTTCAATCTGGGATAATAACACAAAACACATCTTAAGACTAGAGAAATGTATCGACAAATATTACGAAAACAAGCAACACCCAAACATGACGGAGAGTAAGACAGGGGAACCGATTTCAAAACAAAAACGTGACTCTTCTACAGACACAGATGATTTAATATTTTCACCACCGGGAATGGTAAAAGGTCGAAACCAACCTGTTAAAATCAATAAATGATAAACTGGGCATACTTGAATTAGTCAGTAAGGATATAAAAGAGTTGAAGGCAAGCCTGGAGATGAGTGACGAAAAAGCTGCGACATTGGAGAAAGTAACAAACAAGCTAAAAGGAACAGTCAATAAGATTGAAACCGAAGCGAATGAACTTAAAAAGGAGAACACCGTTCTGAGAGAAGCCTTACTTGACATACAGACTAGATCCATGAGAGAGAATCTGGTACTTCCAGGTATCCAAGAGAAAGAAGGAGAAGTTCCTGAATCTGTAGTTAGAGAGTTCCTCCTTACAGCGCTTCAGATCCCACGCGAAGCTATCGACAAAATCCAACTCGAATGTGTACACCGCTTCGGACAGAGAGGGCAGAGGTATGAACGCCCAATCGTTGCCAAATTTGCTTCATTTAAAGATAAAATAATGGTTAAAAGCTTGGGTAAAAGACTTGCTGGGACCAAAATTGACATGAATGATCAGTTCCCGAAGGAAATTGCAGAACGGTGTAAAGTTCTGTATCCAATTGTCAAGGAAAATAGATTAAAAGGGAAACGAGTTGCTCTCGTCGTCGATAAACTATATATTTGTGTCTGAACCAGTTGTTCAGAGACACAAAAACTAGACACAAAAACTACTCCATGGCTATTTTAGGAAAATAATTAAACATAATTCTAGCCCGGTTATGGATTGTAATAATACAATAAAAAATATAGCTTTTCTATTTATCTTCAAATGTAATTAATTGGAACACAAAAGCACTAATTCAACATGGTGAAGATAAAAACAGAAGGCACAGTATGTGCGGTGTGTGTTTTTTTTTTAATGTTTGAGAAAGTGTGGCGTTGAGTGAGAAAGGAAATTGTTGCATATCCCAGAACCAATGTATTGCTGTGAGCGGGGTGTGAGAGAGCTTTTAATGTTGTTCAGATGGTGGATATTCTTTTATAATGAATTATACGACTTATTTATTTATTTATTGTCCTATCATGGTGGAAGTGTTTTAAAATAAATTATACATTTGGTTTATTTATTGTCCTATCATGGGGAACTACATTTTTTAAATAAATTCTATATCTAATTTATTTATGATCCTATATTGATGGAACGGTCCACAACCCTATACCCTAGACACCCACCTGAATGACCCAGATACTAAAGAGAAGTTCCTAACTGTTTTATGGGCCTGCTGTAAGCGGTCTGTATGCAGTCAGAAAGCGGTCAGAGACCTAGAGCAGCACTGCCCCCTCAAGATTCTGAGCCTGCTTGGCAGGGTTGGTCATGCAAAGCCAAAGCCCCCTAAAGGGAGAGCATTCTATACAAGGAAATTCTCAAAGCTGCTAATGAGAACCTTGATGACCTTGTACCTAGCCGGTGGGGATTCCGGTGGGGTACTCCCACCCAGGCAGTGGCAGTGCTGGAAACACTATCTGCAGTAACCCATGGGTAGGGGGTCACACTCTGACATTCAGAGAGGGGATATATTATTGTGGCCCTAGTGGCATAAAATCAAAGTCTGACTGCATGGAGATGCTTGGGAATATGGTCAATACGGGGGACCGTGTTGTGGGTGTTTCAGGGAAAAGGTGTACATTTGACCTCCATCATCTAGGACGTGACAATGGTTAATAAAATCTCTCCATTTCCGCCCATTTTAATGCACTCTTTTGCAGGCCCTCTCATACAGCTGCAACTGTACATGCATTCGTAAATCAAGACCTTTCTTGAGTTGGGCTCTGGGATGGTGCAACTGTTGAGAATGTGAGCCTATGGTTGTGTAGGGGGAAAGGGTTGAGTGTGTATGAGTGTGTTGGTGTATGTGCGTATCCCACAACTGTTGCGAAGGAGTAAAAAGATGTTAGGGACAATATAGGATGAAACACAATAATTGTTTGCTAATATAATAATTGCTTGCAATAATGTAATTTTGGTAATGTCAAGACTGGTGAGATGTAAGGTCCTTTGCATAGAATGCCTACATTAGTACAGATATTAATAGCTAATTATGGAAAATTAGAAACTATTTTTTAGGATAAATACATATATATTTTTGATGGCAATATATAATTCAAATTGAGGTGAGGGCGATGGAAATGCATTTGGCCATTGATCTACTTCTGTTCTGTAATTGGAACTGTGTGCTCTTTTCTAAGGATGGATCCCAGTCTTTTCAGGGATGCGGGGGGTCGGGGGTGGTCTGCCAGGCATTGGGATGACAGACCAACTTGGGATGAGGAGGGCTTTTAGCGGGTGGAATAGTGGGGACCAATTGGAGGTTTACTTAGTAGCAATGCAAATATCATGGTACAGCTATATAGACATTCAATCATCATGTTATTTTTTAATGGTATGTTTACAAACATATATTTTGATGAATAGAATTGAAAGTTGTGTCTCATTATGGTAAGTGGTGAAATAAATATAGCCAGTTACAATTGTAATGGCTTAGCAGATAAGAAAAGACGATCAGTATTTACCTGGCTAAAAGAGAAGGAATATAATATCTATTGTTTACAGGAAACTTATTCAACAATTTTAAATGAAGTTTTGTGTAAAAAGGACTTGGGGGGCGAAATATATTTCTCCCATGGGCAAAGAAATTCAAAAGGGGTGATGGTTTTAATTAACAGTAATTTTGATCCAAATGTGCAAATTGTCCAAACAGATCAAGGTAGATGGATTATTTTAAATATGTTATTGGACAGTAAACAGATATGGCTTATTAACCTATACGGTCCAAATAATGATGATTCAAGCTTCTTTGAAAATATAAATAAAAATGTATTAACTCTACAAGCAACACTAGACTCTATTATTATGGAGGGAGATTTTAATACGGTGTTAAATACCTCTATGGACCAGAAAGGAAATCACACTACAAACTATCATCATCAGGCACTTAAGGAAATCATGAATGTCATGGATACAGTGAGGGGAAAAAAGTATTTGATCCCCTGCTGATTTTGTACGTTTGCCCACTGACAAAGAAATGATCAGTCTAGAATTTTAATGGTAGGTTTATTTGAACAGTGAGACAGAATAACAAAAAAAAAATCCAGAAAAACGCATGTGAAAAATGTTATAAATTGATTTGCATTTTAATATGGGAAATAAGTATTTGACCCCTCTGCAAAACATGACTTAGTACTTGGTGGCAAACCCCTTGTTGGCAATCACAGAGGTCAGACGTTTCTTGTAGTTGGACACCAGGTTTGCACACATCTCAGGAGAGATTTTGTCCCACTCCTTTTTGCAGATCTTCTCCAAGTCATTAAGGTTTCGAGGCTGACGTTTGGCAACTCGAACCTTCAGCTCCCTCCACAGATTTTCTATGGGATTAAGGTCTGGAGACTGGCATGATTCACCGAATTATATTTTGAAAGAGGAAGAAAAGTACTTTAGGAATATATTTTCGTTTCAGTCTCCACCATCTCCATTAACTGAAACTAATTGTATGGATTTCTTTCCTAATAATAATGTAAAATTAACATCTGTACAGAAAGAGTCATGTGAAGGCCAAATTACAGAGGAGGAACTTCTTGATGCAATTAAAGCCTTTAAAGCAGGGAAAACTCCAGGGCTGGATGGCATACCAGTGGAAGTATACAAAACTTTTTTTGATATACTCAAGAGGACCATTATTAGCATGTTTTAACCACTCCTATATAAATGGTAGATTATTGGACACGCAACAAGAAGGTCTGAGATCATTATTACTGAAACAGGACCCAAGTGGTATATATAAAGATCCAGTCCATTAAAAAAATTGGAGACCTCTTACACTTCAGTGTTGTGATGCAAAAATCCTAGCAAAATGCTTGGCGCATAGAATTAAAAAAGTATTGTCAGATATTATTCACCCTAACCAGACAGGTTTTTTACATGGACGATACATTGGAGATAATATAAGACAAGTACTGAAAACGATCGGGGACAACAGGCCTGGTTTTCATAGCTGATTTTGAAAAGGCTTTTGATAAAGTACGACTGGAGTTTATATATCAAATCAAATTTATTTATAAAGCCCCCCTTACATCAGCTGATGTCACAGAGTGCTGTACAGAAACCCAGCCTAAAACCCCAAACAGCAAGCAATGCAGGTGTAAAAGCACAGTGGCTAGGAAATGTTTTATATAAATGTTTTATATATTAGACCTCTCACTAAAGGCATCAGTAATACAAAAGTTATACTTAAATCCAAACTGGTTCTCTAGTAAATTGGTAAGAATGTCTCATCCTATGGTCAAGAATGGCTTTTTCCCCTTTATTCAGATTACATCTGATCATTTTCGGTTGTTTGAAAAGGAAATAATCTCAAAGATATCGCTATTTTTTAAACAAGCCTTAGAAAGTTGGTTACAATTTCAGTTTAATCCACCTGAAAAGACAGAACAAATAATACAACAAATAGTGTGGTTAAACTCAAATATACTAATTGATAAAGAAACTGTATTTTTCGAAGAAATTTTAAAAAAAGGTATCATTTTTGTGAATGATATCATAAATAGGACTGGTGGAGTTGTCACACATGCAGCTAACACAGACATATGGACATGTTTGCTCTACCCAAAATTACAACCAACTAATTTCAGCATTTCCACAAAAATGGAAGAGGCAAGTAGAAGGGGAAAAAAGTAAGGAACATGTATGTCGGCCCTGTATTAAAGAACATAAATGGTTAAAGAAAAGTGTGATAAATAAAAACATATACCAATTTCCTTTGAGGACCAAAAAAATAATAGCTGTGCCATATAAATTGCTAAATAGTTGGGAAGAGATTTTCGATGTACCCATTCCATGGCACATTGTTTACGAATTGATACGCAAAACAACGCCAGATTCAAAACTTTAAATTTTTCAATTAAATTACTATATAGAATTCTTGCAACCAATAGAATGTTATACACTGCTCAAAAAAATAAAGGGAACACTTAAACAACACTTCTGTGAAATCAAACTGTCCACTTAGGAAGCAACACTGATTGACAATACATTGCACATGCTGTTGTGCAAATGGAATAGACAACAGGTGGAAATTATAGGCAATTAGCAAGACACCCCCAATAAAGGAGTGGTTCTGAAGGTGGTGACCACAGACCACTTCTCAGTTCCTATGCTTCCTGGCTGATGTTTTGGTCACTTTTGAATGCTGGCGGTGCTTTCACTCTAGTGGTAGCATGAGACGGAGTCTACAACCCACACAAGTGGCTCAGGTAGTGCAGCTCATCCAGGATGGCACATCAATGCGAGCTGTGGCAAGAAGGTTTGCTGTGTCTGTCAGCGTAGTGTCCAGAGCATGGAGGCGCTACCAGGAGACAGGCCAGTACATCAGGAGACGTGGAGGAGGCCGTAGGAGGGCAACAACCCAGCAGCAGGACCACTACCTCCGCCTTTGTGCAAGGAGGAGCACTGCCAGAGCCCTGCAAAATGACCTCCAGCAGGCCACAAATGTGCATGTGTCTGCTCAAACGGTCAGAAACAGACGCAATGAGGGTGGAATGAGGGCCCAACGTCCACAGGTGGGGGTTGTGCTTACAGCCCAACACCGTGCAGGACGTTTGGCATTTGCCAGAGAACACCAAGATTGGCAAATTCGCCACTGGCGCCCTGTGCTCTTCACAGATGAAAGCAGGTTCACACTGAGCACGTGACAGACGTGACAGAGTCTGGAGACGCCGTGGAGAACGTTCTGCTGCCTGCAACCTTCTCCAGCATGACCGGTTTGGCGGTGGGTCAGTCATGGTGTGGGGTGGCATTTCTTTGAGGGGCCGCACAGCCCTCCATGTGCTCGCCAGAGGTAGCCTGACTGCCATTAGGTACCGAGATGAGATCCTCAGACCCCTTGTGAGACCATATGCTGGTGCGGTTGGCCCTGGGTTCCTCCTAATGCAAGACAATGCTAGACCTCATGTGGCTGGAGTGTGTCAGCAGTTCCTGCAAGAGGAAGGCATTGATGCTAAGGACTGGCCCACCCGTTCCCCAGACCTGAATCCAATTGAGCACATCTGGGACATCATGTCTCGCTCCATCCACCAACGACCGCAAGGCACTACAGAGGGTTGTGTGAACGGCCCAGTACATCACTGGGGCCAAGCTTCCTGCCATCCAGGACCTCTATACCAGGTGGTGTCAGAGGAAGGCCCTAAAAATGGTCAAAGACTCCAGCCACCCTAGTTATAGACTGTCCTCTCTGCTACTGCACGGCAAGCAGTACCGGAGTGCCAAGTCTAGGTCCAAGAGGCTTCTAAACAGCTTCTACCCCCCAAGCCATAAGACTCCTGAACACCTAATCAAATGGCAATCCAGACTATTTGCATTGCCCCCTTTTACCCGCTGCTACTCTCTGTTGTTATCATATATGCATAGTCACATTAATAACTCTTACCTTTATGTACATATTACCTCAACTAACTGGTGACCCCGCACATTGACTCTGTACCTGTACCCCCTGTATATACATTCGATGTCTGCAGATGCATTGTCTTCTAGCCAAGACATAAAATGCACACACAACAGCTACCGGTGGTTCCATGGTGACTGAAAACACAAACGTGGGATGTACGAGTGACAAATATCCAGGCAAGAGCGATCCATTTCAAATTAATTCATTCTTCCCTCGCCCTGCAAGTGTCAACTCATCATATGTCATGATGTGTCATTAGAAGTACTTAACTTGAGGGCTGAGGATGTGTCTTGAACATGTTTGGAATGCAGCCATTGAGGCACAGGATGTGGTGTAGCCCAGCTAGCAGGCATCCATTTTCCAACTGTTCATTTCACAATCCTCAGTAGCCACGTGCTCTCACCTAAATACTGCCACATGCTCTCTACCAACGTGGCTCCACCATGCCTCTGGACTGCATAATTTCCTGTGGGCTGCTGCCTAGAACACATAAAGAGGGGGATTTAAATACACACATCTAAGTCACATGATCAGTTCAATTACACAAGAGGATACTGTCTTGACAATAAGGGCAATTAAGTTCCTTTTTGCATGCTTGGATGACCACCACCATCATAAGTATGTTGATAACTCATGTGGATTCTGGGTTAAACTTGGAACATTGCTATCCTAGAGACTGGTTTTTACATCAGAAGTTAATGGTTATCTGTAAGAGCCAGATGGCTTTGGAATGTGCTTGGTGGACAGGAGGAAGTCAAAGGATTGCTATAGGGGATACGGATAAGGCAAATGAGGGGTTGAGGTCAGGTCAGATCCCCTTAACTTCTTAGGGAGCGGCAGCAGAGGTGACGGTTTTGGAGAGTCTTGCGTGCCCAAAGTAAAATGCACATAATTTGTACTATTGGATAGGAAACACTGAAGTTTCTAAAACTGTTAAAATAATGTATGTAAGTATAACAGAACTGATATAGCAGGCAAAACCCTGAGGAATTTCTTTCCAGAATCTTTTTTGTGTGACATTTCCTCTTTTCCATAGACTTGCTATTGAAATACATGGATTTTAGCTCCTAGATTCAGTACCTATGGCTTCCACTAGATGTCAACAGTCTCTGGACAGTGTTTGGAGGCTTTAGCACTGAACAGAACCATACAGAAGAAGAATTACTGCAGGAAGAAGAAAAGTCAATAACATTTTCCGGGCACGAGAACGTGAGCGCGCTCCACTTTATTTTCCTTTTATAACGTTTAGGTTATCATCCGTGTAAAATATTATAGTAAATATACAGTGAGGGGGAAAAGTATTTGATCCCCTGCTGATTTTGTACGTTTGCCCACTGACAAAGAAATGATCAGTCTATAATTTTAATGGTAGGTTCATTTGAACAGTGAGACAGAATAACAACAAAAAAATCCAGAAAAACGCATGTGAAAAATTTTATAAATTGATTTGCATTTCAATGAGGGAAATAAGTATTTGACCCCCTCTCAATCAGAAAGATTTCTGGCTCCCAGGTGTCTTTTATACAGGTAACGAGCTGAGATTAGGAGCACACTCTTAAAGGGAGTGCTCCTAATATCAGCTTGTTACCTGTATAAAAGACACCTGTCCACAGAAGCAATCAATCAATCAGATTCCAAACTCTCCACCATGGTCAAGACCAAAGAGCTCTCCAAGGATGTCAGGGACAAGATTGTAGACCTACACAAGGCTGGAATGGGCTACAAGACCATCGCCAAGCAGCTTGGTGAGAAGGTGACAACAGTTGGTGTGATTATTCGCAAATGGAAGAAACACAAAAGAACTGTCAATCTCCCTCGTCCTGGGGCTCCATGCAAGATCTCACCTTGTGGAGTTGCTAACGCCCCACTCCCGACACTACCCGGTGAAATGCAAGGCGCCAAATTCAAAATCCAAAAGTTGAATTATTAAACATTCATCAATATACAAGTGTTGCATAGTCATCAAAAGCTCTGCTTCTTGGCAATATCACAGCGTTGTCAGATTTCAAAAAAGCTTTACAGCGAAAGCACAACATTTGATTGTTTGAGGGTAGCACCTCCAATATTTTTCTGCATTAGCATAAATTCATAAACCATCGCGGTTCACACAAAACACATTTCACAGCGAAAACAAATCCCTTACCTTTTGAAGAACTTCTGCTGAGGGCTTCCCAAGTGTCCAACGAAGACATCCAATGGTTCTTTTGTTAGAAAAAGTCATTTATTATATCCATAAATCTCCGTTTGGTTGGCGCGTTATATTCAGAAAATTCTACGTCGAATCGCCCATTGAAACGTGAAGAGAACGCGTTCAAATATACCTCTAAACTTTTCCTAAACAAATCAAATACGAGTAAAATGCATCTTTAGCTATCCTTTTATGAATATTAGCGATAATATTTTACTCGGATGGTCACCTATACCTTATATAAGTAAAATAAAGTGGGGCGCGCAGCTAGACTCGCGCCCGAGAAAACTTGTTGACATCTGAGCTACCTTGGCCATTTCCTGTACCTATTCGTTCTGTTTACTCCAATCTCTCTGAGTCTTTGTATATAGACTGCTGACATCTAGTGGAAGCCATAGGTACTGCAGTCTCAGTCCTGGTTACAAATGGATTCAATAGGGAGTGTGTCAAACAGAGCAATAGGTCACCAGAAACTGATTTCCGGATAGATTTTTCCTCTGGTTTTCGCCTGCTAAATGAGGTCTGTTATACTCACAGACATTATGTTAACACTTTTAGAAACCTCAGAGTGTTTCCTATCCAATAGTACTAATTATGTGCATATCCTATTTTCTGAGCCTGAGTGGCAGGCATTTTGCTTTGGGCACGCCAGACTCTCCAAAACCGTCACCTCACCTGCCGCTCCTTAAGAAGCTAAGGGAGAAATTATGGTGTAATACCCTATTACTTTGTCTTCCTGTCGAACCATAATATATGTAAGGATTGGAGAGAAGGACGAGTGCCTAAACTGGAGTGTATATATACTTGTGGTGGTGGAAACATGTTTTGTCTAATGCAGCTGTATTGATCCTCTGGGAAGAATAAATTTGGTTAAGCTTTCATAATGTCCGTTGAGTTTTTTACTCTGAGAATTAGAACCTAACAACTCAAATGACCACTCATAATGTTTGTGATGTCTATTTAAAGTAAATAGGCTATTAATGCCTGTCCAGCTAGGAACAGGTGAATGTATTATCTAATTTAATAAAACTATACAACATTTACTGTTACCAAATCTCTGATTTAAAACACTAAAACACCATGTTTTTAAAAGGTAGACAGCAAAATAACATTGCTATAAGCAGCACCGCAGATATTGAGATGCGTGAGATACAAGACTTTGCTTTCACACAGTATCTGCGCATGTGCACGGGTTTGCTTTACGCTGTTACAGTGTGGTAGCCAGCCCACCAAAACAGTGGAGACGTTGAGCCTTGCACTTCAACGCTCTTAGTTATTTCAGAAATGACAGGGGTTCAAACTTTAGAACCCAGTTCCTACATTTGAAAATACAAATTGATTTTATCAAACAAAACTGCTACATTTTATTTCTGGGACCCTCAGGATGACAAATCAGAGCAAGATTACTGAATGTAAGTACATTATTTACCTTCAGAGGTGAATGTATCAAACCAGTTGCCGTGATAAGTTTTTTGTTGTTGTGCACTCAAGCAATAGCATGGTATCTTTTTCACTGTAATTGCTACTGTAAATTGGACAGTGCAGTTAGATTAACAAGAATGTAAGCTTTCTGCTCATAAACTCAGAAAAAACCTTCCTTTTTTCAGGACCCTGTCTTTCAAAGATAATTCGTAAAAATCCAAATAACTTCACAGATCTTCATTCTAAGGGTTTAAACACTGTTTCCCATGCTTGTTCAATGAACCAAAAAAAAATAATGAACATGCACCTGTGGAACGGTCGTTAAGACACTAACAGCTTACAGATGGTAGGCAATTAAGGTCACAGTTATGAAAACTTAGGACACTAAAGAGGCCTTTCTACTGACTCTGAAAAACATAAAAAGAAATATGCCCAGGATCCCTGCTCATCTGCGTGAACTTGCCTTAGGCATGCTGCAAGGAGGCATGAGGACTGCAGATGTGGCCAGAGCAATAAATTGCAATGTCAGTACTGTGAGACGCCTAAGACAGCGCTACAGGGAGACAGGATGGACAGCTGATCATCCTCGCAGTGGCAGACCACGTGTAACAACACCTGCACAGGATCGGTACATCCGAACATCACACCTGTGGGACAGGTACAGGATGGCAACAACAACTACCTGAGTTACACCAGGAACGCACAATCCCTCCATCAGTGCTCAGACTGTCCGCAATAGGCTGAGAAAATGAGGGCTTGTAGGCCTGTTGTCCGGTGAGGACCTGCCTTACATCACCGACAACAACATCGCCTATGGGCACAAACCCACCATCACTGGACCAGACAGGACTGGCAAAAAGTGCTCTTCACTGACAAGTTGCCGTTTTGTCTCACCGGGGGTGATGGTCGGATTCGTGTTTATCGTTGAAGGAATGAGCGTTACACCGAGGCCTGTACTCTGGAGCGGGATCGATTTGGAGGTGGAGGGTCCATCATGGTCTGGGGCGGTGTGTCACAGCATCATCGGACTGAGCTTGTTGTCATTGCAGGCAATCTCAATGCTGTGCGTTACAGGGAAGACATGTGGTACCCTTCCTGCAGGCTCATCCTGACATGACCCTCCATCATGACAATGCCACCAGCCATACTGCTCATTCTGTGCGTGATTTCCTGCAAGACAGGAATGTCAGTGTTCTGCCATGGCCAGCGAAGAGCCCAGATCTCAATCCCAGGGGTGAAAATCTGATATCAACTTTGGAGGGGACAATTACATGACATTTTCTCAAGAGCAATTCCTGAGGGGGACACCAAAAGTAGTGCTGTAACACACAGCCTACGTTGTAAAATGTTAAATGTATATTGAGGAACCATAATTACTACAACTGGATAATTGATAGGTACAGTAGTCAACTGAAGGGTTGTCATTATAATACTACTAATAATAATAGTAATAGCAGTGTTCCTTATCAGTCCAGTATGTATGCAGGTATTTGTATTTACAACCAGCAATACCAAGAAAGGTCAGTAGGTGGCAATGGTACTGTACACTGTATAGGTGCAGTTTTCGTAATCTCATCTAAAATGAGATGGTGTGATGAGATGGTCTAAAATGGTGTTCTCATCTAAAAGAATATCCATTGAGAACCATCACAAAGTTGGTCTCTGTATTGAATTTACCTTCTTTATTTTACTTTTTCTGATACATTTATTTAGTCATTAAATATGTGCCACTGGCCTGAGTCTACTACAATAGCTTTACAAGAACAAAAAGCTCACAATAGGTACAGTTCTAAAAGCAAAATAACTACTTCAATGAATAACCGAAATAAATCAACCAAAATATCCTTCAAAAATACTTATTTATTGTTCAGTCAGTGTCAACTCTTCAAACAGCAGCTATGGACAAGTATGTCACACAAAGTATGCAATTTTAAATAAAATACCAAATAAATAATTAGTAAGTGTACTGTCACGTACTAAAAACTACTAAACAAAAATCATACTATACACCAGGGGTTCTCAAACAGGGGTCCCTGGTGTAATTGCAAGGGGTCCGTGAAATAAAAAAGTGTAATGAACGTATTCCACACCACAAGGATTCCAGTAACTTTACATATAATATAGAGGGGGTGGGAGTCCCTGAGGACAGCTCAAAACCTTGCCCGCCTTGCCTCAAAATATGCAGGGGTTCCAGTACCCCAAAAAGGTTGAGAACCACTGCTTTACACACTACTGAACAAAAGAAAAACATATGTTTGCGGGTTTCAATGGATCCAACAAATTGCTGGCAGATATTTTCCCTTGAGACTGTCTTTATGCACATTACAGACAACTACACCGTTCAGTCTCTCTTGGCACATGCTAGCCCGTAGCCAAGTCTTTCACCTGCGGAGTGCACTGAAACTCCTCTCAGCCTCACATGAAGACACTGGCACCACAAACAAAATTCTGATCAGCACCTCAAAACTTGGTCAACCCACCCCGCACCTCCACTGGAAGCCTCCTGGGGACCTCTGCTGCCTCTCCACTGCTGCTACAGGGGTATTTGTTGCAAAAGAGAGGAAACTGCACTGAAAGAGAATCTATGTTCAGCTCAGGGTCCTGATCTAAAGACTCATCCAACTCCCCTGTGAGAAGTGCTCTTTCCAGCTTTTGCAGGACGTTTAGACTGTCCTGGTCAAAATCGGGTTCAAATCCGGGCTCTGGCTGGGCCACTCAAGGACATTCAGAGACTTATCCTGAAGCCACTCCTGCGTTGTCTTGGCTGTGTGCTTAGGGTCGCTGTCCTGTTGTAAGGTGAACCTTTGCCATAGTCTGAGGTCCTGAGCGCTCTGGACCAGGTTTTCATCAAGGATCTCTCTGTACTTTGCTCTGTTCATATTTCCCTCGATCATGACTAGTCTCCCAGTTCCAGCCGCTAAAAGACATCCACACAGCATGGTAATTCCACCACCATGCTTCACCTAGGGATGGTGCCAGGTTTCCTCCAGACATGATGCTTGGCATTCAGGCCAAAGAGTTCAATATTGGTTTCATCAGACCAGAGAATGTTGTTTCTCATGGTCTGAGAGTCTTTTGGTGCCTTTTGGCAAACTCCAAGCTAGCTGTCATGGAAGCCAATTCGCAGTAAAAGGCCCGTCTGGCCACTCTACCATAAAGGCCTGATTGGTGGAGTGCTGCAGAGATGGTTGTCCTTCTGGAAGAGTTCCACAGAAGAACTCTGGAGCTCTGTCAGAGTGCCCATCGGGTTATTGGTCACCTCCCTGACCAAGGACCTTTTCCCCCCGATTCCTCAGTTTGGCAGGGCGGTCAGCTCTAGGAAGTGTCTTGGTGGTTTCAAACTTCTTCCATTTAAGAATGTGTTCTTAGGGACCTTCAATGCTGCAGAAATGTTTTGGTACCCTTCCCCAGATCTGTGCCTCGACACAATCCTGTCTCGGAGACCCACAGACAATTCTTTCGAAGTCATGGCTTGGATCTTTGCTCTGACATGCACTGTCAACTGTGGGACCTTATAAAGACAGATGATCAACGGAAACCTGAGCTCAATTTCAAGTCTCATAGCAAAGGGTCTGTAACCTTATTTACATAAGTTCTTTTTTTTACTTTTTATAAAAGTGCAAAAATGTTAAACTTGTTTTTGCTTTGTCATTATGGGGTATTGTGTGTAGATTGATGAGGAATTGTTTTTATTTAATACATTTTAGAATAAGGCTGTAACGGGGGTCTGAATACTTTCCAAAATGTACTGTATACCCACTTGTTGAGTAAAATTCTATCCCAAGATTAAGGCAGACTATTTAACGATGTTATAGAAAAAATATTTTAGTACAAGCAGCTGCAGGGGACATCTACTTTTGATTTCACAGGGAAGAACTCCAGGAAGAAATGGTTACATGTCCCTTATATAGCGGGAGGTGATAATACTATCATATTGTTTAGACAACAGTTTTTTCAATACAATAAACAGTTCCGGAACTCAATGGCCTTGTGTTTTGGTGCAAAAACTTAAGAAGCTTCTTCATAAAAAAAGAAAAGTCCAATACCTCAACAATATCTTAACATGTAATGATTTTCTTACTAACTTCTCAAATATCTTCTTACAAATCTTCTTAAGATGTATGTTGCTAGGCAACCATTTTTAGCTAGCTATCTAGCTAGCAATTGCAATCATGCTAACATATTTCTTACTGAGATTACCTTTCTAAAACATCTTCTTGGATTTAAGCTTCCCGGCGCCGACAGAGATGGCAGCCTCGCTTCACGTCCTCAGGAAGCTATGCAGTATTTTAGTTTTTTTATGGATTACTCTTTACATTGTTACCCCGGGAAATCTTAAGTTTTATTACATACAGCCGGGAGGAATTATTGGATATAAGAGCAACGTCAACTTACCAACATTACGACCAGGAATACAACTTTCCCGAAGCGGATCCTCTGTTTGGTCCACCAACTAGGACAATAGACTGGATCCCAGCCGGCGACCCAGAACAACGGCGGCGGAGGAGAAGGGGTAGACAGGGCGGTGTTCTGGTCAGGCTCCGTAGACGGGCACATCGCGCACCTCTCCCGACTATACTACTTGCCAATGCCCAGTCTCTGGACAACAAGGTAGACTAAATCAGAGCAAGGATTGCCTTCCAGAGAGACTGCAACGTTCTTTGCTTCACGGAAACATGGCTCACTCAGGACACGTTATCAGAGTCGGTACAGCCACCTGGTTTCTCCACGCATTGCGCCGACAGAAACAAACATCTATCTGGTAAGAAGAAGGGCGGAGGTGTGTGTCTTATGATTAACGAGTCGTGGTGTGATCATAACAACATACAGGAACTCAAGTCCTTTCGTTCACCTGACATAGAATTCCTTACAATCAAATGCCAACTGCATTATCTACCAAGAGAATTCTCCTTGGTTATAATCACAGTCGCATATATCCCCCCTCAAGCTGACACGTCGACGGCACTGAAAGAAATTCATTGGACTCTATGTAAACTGGAAACCATATATCCTGAGGCTGCATTTATTGTGGCTGGGGATTTTAACAAGGCTAATTTTAAAACAAGGCTCCCTAAATTTTATCAGCATATCGAATGTGTGACCCGGGCTGGTAAAACCCTGGATAATTGTTATTCTAACTTCCGTGATGCATACAAAGCCATTCTCCGCCCTCCTTTCGGCAAGTCTGACCACGACTCCATTTTGTTGCTCCCAGCCTACAGACAGAAACTAAAACAGGAAACGCCCGTTCACAGGTCTGTTCAACGCTGGTCCGACCAATCTGATTCCACGCTGCAAGATTGCTTCGAGCACGTGGACTGGGATATGTTCCGGACAGCATCAGACAACAACATTGATGTATACGTTGATTCGGTGAGCGAGTTTATTAGCAAGTGCATCAGTGATGTTGTACCCATAGCAACTATTAAAACCTTCCCCAACCAGAAACCGTGGATTGATGGCAGCATTCGAGCAAAACTGAAAGCGCGAACCACTGCTTTTAACCAGGGTAAGGCGACCGGAAACATGACTGAATACAAACAGTGTAGCTATTCCCTCCGCAAGGCAATCAAACAAGCTAAGCGTCAATAGAGACAAAGTAGAGTCACAATTCAACGGCTCAGACATGAGAGGAATGTGGCAGGGTCTACAGTCAATCACGGACTACAAAAAGAAAACCAGCCCCGTCGCGGACCATGATGTCCTACTCCCAGACAAACTAAACAACTTCTTTGCTCGCTTTGAGGACAATACAGTGCCACCGACACGGCCCGCTACCAAAACCTGCGGGCTCACCTTCACCGCAGCCAATGTGAGTAAAACATTTAAGCGTGTTAACCCTCGCAAGGCTGCCGGCCAAGATGGTATCCCTGGCTGTGTCCTCAGAGCATGCGCAGACGAGCTGGCTGGTGTGTTTACGGACATATTTAATCAAACCTTATCCCAGTCTGCTGTTCCCACATGCTTCAAGAGGGCCACCATTGTTCCTGTTCCCAAGAAAGCGAAGGTAACTGAGCTAAATGACTATCGCCCCGTAGCACTGTTATAGATTTTATGTTTTGATGACTAAATGTTTGTACTTAATACTAAGAACATTCCATTCTGAAAGTGTATGCAATGGAGATGGGGTTGCAAGACAAATGGCAGGCCAATTAATATGTGTGTGTGTCTAGATATTAACTTGGTGTGCAGAAGTATGACTTCATTTAGGGGGTGTATGTGTGAACAAAGAATTATTTCATTCTACCAGACACATGCGAGAGGCCCGTCCTTGAGAAGAACCTCCCAACACCTCCCAAGTTTGACTTATTTGCAAAGATTGTGATAAGGAATGAATGGGTACTGTGGGAAGAGACTATGTTCTTGGAGAGGGTGGAGGGGGGAGGTGGGAATTTTGCATCTTTGTGTTTCAACATTGTACCATATAAAAGACTGTGTAAACCTTTTAGAGCTCAGAGCTCTCCCATGAATAAATAATCCACATTTGACCATTATAGATTGGGCCTCTGTTTGTCTCATTTCAACCAGTATCTTACAAATACTGTCAAAATACATGTGTATGTGTTTTTATTAAGGGAGACAATAGATAATGGTTAACAGAAATAATCTACTGTATAATAGCTATCAAATTGGTCTATTGGAAATTGGGATAACAGTGTTTGTACATGATTATGGCAGTGAGAGACCAACCATATAATATTGTGTGTGTGTGTGTGTGTGTGTGAGGTGAATGAGTAGGAACGTCTAAGTGGAGCATGGAAGTGTTTGGACATTTCTGTTTGATTTCAACATATGGGTTAAGACGCGCCCCCAGGTACACACAGACAGTCAATGTGATTGTGGAGGTCTCACTGAAGTGGGATTTAATTTGTACAGAACTGTTTTGGAAATCCCTGAATAGTTGAACAATTCCTGGTGAAAACTGATCACTTTCACTAGAAATTGGGGGAAAGAAAACCCAGGAGAATTTCATGTGGAAAAAATAAAAACACTTTTTTGTGAGAAACACTTTTCTATCCAAATTGTACTAATACTTTGGGATATTATTATTATTCTCATTGGGAAATTATATGGATATTGTTTGGGAAATATAGAGAGAGTTTTGGGACAGAGACAGGCTCCCCGCCTTATGAGTAGAAAGAGGAGGGGGCATGAGGAGTTTTGGGCTGAACACACGGGTAGGCGCCCAACACCAGACAGTGTAGATGAGGAGGATAAGATAGATACTGAATTACTAGGTATTTGAGTTAGCTACAGTAGATTTGGCTGGCTCTAGCATGGGAACAGAAAACCATTTTTAACATTGTTCTGACTCATGAGGCTACGGGGAGCAATGGTACCGGTGCTAATTTCCTAGTTGTGTCCCGTTAACCTATTGGGAAGAGTTGTGATGACACTTTTGAATAGAGTTGTACCACATACTGGAAGGGGCATGAAGGCCCACATAGTTAAGAACAACATGGTCATCTGTGGGGACAGCGAACCTTGTTGCTGGAATAGTCGGGACTTAGTCAGAATGGTGGGAGAGTATGGGTTATTGGGTATCAAAGGGAAAGAAGATTAATGACTGGGTATCTGTGGAGGGAGGGGTTGCGCACAGCCTATCCGCAGAAAGAAGATTAGGAAGTTTTGTTTGGCATTTTCTAGATATGACTGTTCGTTTACTCAGACTGTGGACTGTAGGGAGGGGGTCATGACGTCAGCTTTGACCTAGAAGAAGGATAAGCCAGTGGCTTGTACTATATTGTTAAATATGCCAAATCTAACAATTGAGCGATGTACTACTTTGAACCCCTCTACTTTAATCCCAATAGCCACTGATGGGTGTCCCCATGACTGTGTGGTGGAGACGGAGAAAGTAGTTCTCCCCAGACCAGATCAATTGATTTGCTTTTGCCATACGCTGAAATTACTATGTTTGTAGATGAGTCTTCAAGGTAGAACTCAGATGTTTCGTATACAACTGGGTATAATGTTGCTACCCCTACTAAAAACTTAGAGGCTGAATCACGACCTAGTCACTATTCTGTGCAGCAGGCAGAAATTGATTGTTAGATATTTGTTAAGATAGAGCCATTTTTAGATATGGTAGTGTTTTGATACAGGGGCAGAGCTAGACACAAGATAGACACACCTGAGTACAGAATGAAATTGGGTAAAATGTCTACTAATAGTATTAATGAGATATTAGGATAACCCCAGACGAGGGATTATCTCCATTTGAGAAAGTATTTGGTAGAACTTTTAGAATGAGAGTTAGGAAGATAGTAGCAGATCACATGAGAAGTTGTTTGCTAACCACACCTGTATGTCAGAGATTTTATGCCCAACAGGAGAACTACAGAAGGAGGTGACGATCCAGCCTGGTGACTGGGTGTGGGTCCAGTCTCTGGAGGAAAAGGACTGGAAGCAGCCCCGTTGGGAAGGTCCCTACCAGGTTATGTTGGTCACAGCCTTTGCCATTAGAATATCAGAAAGAGCAACCTGGGTCAATGTTACCCACTGCAGAAAGGTAGGAACACATACAAACACCGTGGAGCACACGCAGAGTTAAAGAGCAGAACTGGACCAATAGGGTCTGGGGGTCACCTCTGTTAACGAAGATTTCCTACCCCGACCTATAATCACTGTAGTGTGTTCACTAGAGGTGTGAGTATGGGGTGGTACCTAGCAGACTGGCTAAGGGCAGGAGAGGGTTGGCAGTTTTTGGGAGATGGGGTACCTTGAGCTGCATCATAGTTTTGATGATCGTTTTTATAAATCCTGATTCAACACCTCTAGTATAAATTATATGTCGCTGACAGGTTTAGGAAGTAAAAGACTAGTTATATAATACCCGACCCCTCATGAATAAGAAGGATATAAAGAAGGAGTTCAAATAGGTGATGATGTGTGATGACGTGAGATTTAAGGTAAATATTAAACATTTTCCTAATAGAGCAGGAACATGGGTGCATAATAAATTGTATAAGATAATTCAGCACTTTATATTTCTGTTTGGGACCCACTTCATCTTGTTCCTGGCCTAGGTAAATAAACATACTTGGGGACTGGGGTATGTGAATGGAAAGGGATCCCGATGGAGTTTTAAACAAAGTTTGGATATTAATGACTGTAGAGTAGATGTAGCAGTAACCCTCTGAGGACTCACAGGAACAGACACGGAATGAAGGTATTGGGCTTACTTACACTGATGATTGTGGACTCGATTTTTCCTGTTCATTAATCCAGTCGGTAGAGACCAACTTCACGAAAGACCCAGGTCTTGTAATGGATCTCAATAGATGTCTGTTAATGTGACTGATTTGGGTTTGGAAGTATAGGAGAAAATTCTAAACCTTACAGATTCTATAACTGATGTTTGATGGGCTTGTACCAATACAGGAGGCCTGACAGACATTACCTAAAGGGTGGAGGGGCACTTGTGTTCTGGTATTATTGGTCCAACCAGTTAGGATTAGACATCAGAGACCAGTTCTGGACGGGATAACTAGAAAGAGGGGAAATATAGGTTCTAATGTAGGCAGTTCTATTTGGATGAATGTCATAGGCGTCGCCAGAGAAGTTCCAGATGAGTATAAAGCTATGACTCAGATGATTGGGGAGGGTTTTATCACTATGCTCTTCTGGTGGGTAATGAGAACTAAAAATGTTGATTGGATCAATTATATGTATTATAATCAACAGGGATTTGTGAATAAGACTCGTGATGCGGTGATGGGAATCTCTGAACAATTATCCGCCACCTCCCTCATGACCTGGCAAAATAGGTTGGCTCTGGATGTGTTATTGGCTGAAAGGGTGGCGTCTGCAGAAGGGTGGGGGAATAATGTGCTGTACCTTCTTTCCCAATAACATAGCTCCAGCTCTGACGAGTTGGTTTGACAATATGTTTGGGCAATGGAAAAATGTAATGATTACTGTGTTTCACCTGTATGACTGTGTTTGGTGTGGTTTGATTCCGTGTGTGAGATTTTGTGTCTAGGTCTCTGGAAAAGGCGGTGATGATTCTCCAGGGCCCTGCCAGACTCAAACCATGTGATGACAGATACATGCCTTCTAGATGGACAGAGAATGCTGTTGGTTTTAATCCAGAGAAACCTGAATCAGATTAAACCATTTTTACTGTTTAGTAATGTTGTCTATTTGATAAAGTTTATAATGAAAATCCTAACTAGAAATGTTATGATTCGATATATGCCTAGAACAGTAATTGTTGTGGATCAGATGTAAATACATGTATTGGTTTTGTATAATCATTCTGTGTGGCAATGATAATTCTAATCAAAATAAATGTGGTGTTATTTCTTTTTTGTTTGTTTCTATCTGGTGTGGTGTCATTATTAATTCTAATCAATATAGATGGGTCTTATTGTGTGTAAAAATGTAGTCAAAAGGGTGGATTGTTATCGATTTTATGTTTTGATGACTAAATGTTTGTACTTAATACTAAGAACATTCTATTCTGAAAGTGTATGCAATGGAGATGGGGTTGCAAGACAAATGGCAGTCCAATTAATATGTGTGTGTGTCTAGATATTAACTTGGTGTGCAGAAGTATGACTTCATTTAGGGGGTGTCTGTGTGAACAAAGAATTATTTCATTCTACCAGACACATGCGAGAGGCCCGTCCTTGAGAAGAACCTCCCAACACCTCCCAAGTTTGACTTATTTGCAAAGATTGTGATAAGGAATGAATGGGTACTGTGGGAAGAGACTATGTTCTTGGAGAGGGTGGGGGGAGAGGTGGGAATTTTGCATCTTTGGGTTTCAACATTGTACCATATAAAAGACTGTGTAAACCTTTTAGAGCTCAGAGCTCTCCCATGAATAAATAATCCACATTTGACCATTATAGATTGGGCCTCTGTTTGTCTCATTTCAACCAGTATCTTACAAATACTGGGTAACTGACAGAGTTTGTTTAATTGAAGTTCAGTTTATGAACATTGAGAACGAAATTTCTATAACAAGCACTCACTTCCGTCATCATGAAGTGCTTTGAGAGACTAGTCAAGGATCATATCACCTCCATCCTACCAGACACCCTAGACCCACTCCAATTTGCTTACCGTCCCAATAGGTCCACAGGCAGCGCTTAATCACACTGCACACTGCCCTAAACCATCTGGACAAGAGGAATACCTATGTAAGAATGCTGTTCATCAACTACAGCTCAGCATTTAACACCATAGTACCCTCCAAACTCATCATTAAGCTCGAGACCCTAGGTCTCGACCCAGCCCTATGCAACTGGGTCCTGGACTTCCTGACGGGACGGCCCCAGGTGGTGAGGGTACTATGGTTCTCAACACTGGGGCCCCACAAGGGTGTGTTCTCAGCCCTCTCCTGTACTCCCTGTTCACCCATGAGTGCGTGGCCAAGCACGCCTCCAACTCAATCATCAAGTTTGCTGACGACTGTTGTGGAAAAACAATTAGTCAAATAATTGCACAGATAACGGAACTTGTGAATTCAATTCAGACTTTGATTCAACGGATTAAAGCCGAGCCACTCCCATGGAAAGAGACTGAAATATCTTATCACAGGGCTTCCTTTATAGGCTTCTGTCCCTGCCTAATATATAGAATCACTCCTTGTATGTTCATGAACTACTCCCATTGGCCCTATAGTTCTCAGCTCTTGCTTGTTAACGCCCACATCTGACAACTTTCCAGGCCACAATGGTAGCTATAATAGTCCCTGCCTATATGTTCCATTCCTTATATAGCCATTGTCTCTCAGCACTTAAGTGGACAGTCTAAATTCTGCCTGCTAATATTGGAAATGCAATCTCAGTCATGTTGTATGCTACCACACGACACTACAGTGGTAGACTTGATTAACAACAATGACGAGACGGCCTACAGGGAGGAGGTGAGGGCCCTCGGAGTGTGGTGTCAGGAAAATAACTTCACTCAACATCAACAAAACTAAGGAGATGATCGTGGACTTCAGGAAACAGCAGAGGGAGCACCCCCCTATCCACATCGACGGAACAGTAGTGGAGAAGGTGGAAAGTTAAGTTCCTCGGCGTACACATCACGGACAAACTGAAATGGTCCACCCACACAGACAGCGTGGTGAAGAAGGCGCAACAGCAACAGCACCTCTTCAACAGCGCCTCTTCAACCTCAGGAGGCTGAAGAAATTTGGCTTGTCACCAAAAACACTCACAAACTTCTACAGATGCACAATCGAGAGCATCCTGTCGGGCTGTATCACCGCCTGGTACGGCAACTGCTCTGCCCACAACCGTAAGGCTCTCCAGAGGGTAGTGAGGACTGCACAACGCATCACCGGGGGTAAACTACCTGCCCTTCAGGACATCTGCACCACCCGATATCACAGGAAGGCCAAAAAGATCAGAGGACAACAACCACCCGAGCCACTGCCTGTTCACCCCGCTATCATCCAGAAGGCGAGGTCAGTACAGGTGCATCAAAGCTGGCACCGAGTGACTGAAAAACAGCTTCTATCTCAAGGCCATCAGACTGTTAAACAGCCACCACTAACATTGAGTGGCTGCTGCCAACATACTGACTTAAATCTCTAGCCACTTTAAATAATAGAAAATTGGATGTAACAAATGTATCACTAGCCACTTTAAACAATTTTGTATATAATGTTTACATATCCAACATTACTCATATCAAATGTATACACTGTACTCTATACCATCGACTGAATCTTGCCTATGCCGTTCGGCCATTGACTCAAATCTCTAGCCACTTTAATAATTAAAAAGTGGATATAATAAATGTATCACTAGCCACTTTAAACGATGCCATTTATATAATGTTTACATATCATACACTACTCATCTCACATGTATATTCTGTACTATAAACCATCTACTGCATCTTGCCTATGCAGGTCAGCCATCGCTCATCCATATATTTATATGTACATACTCGTATTCATTCCTTTACACTGTGTGTATATGGTAGTTGTTGTGAAATTGTTAGATTACTAGAAGCACAAGCATTTCGCTACACTCGCATTAACATCTGCTAACCATGTGTATGTGACAAATAAAATTTGATTTGAAAATAATCAATATTGAAACTTTCAGATGAAGTTTGACAAACTTGCTTTCATGATCTTTTTCTCTTTCTTAAGACAAGGGTTTAGCCATCTTGGAATTAAGGAAATTTCCAATAACTTTATTGTCAGTAATCTAATTTCTTCTTAACACTTTTTGCTTAAGGACAAAGATAAGAAATAGCGCAAGAAAATATCCAATAACCTTTTTGAGGAATAGCAACTTTGCTTAACTTTCTTCTTAAGTCTATAGTTAAGGAAAAAATGGCAGTTAAGAAGAAATGTCTTCTTTAAGAAGGTTTTGTGAATCTAGGTCCAGGATATGAAAGGCATAACATCACAACACATAACATATCCCTTGAGAAGTTACAACAGCTCACCCTAAATTCTGCCACCACACACTGATTATATGAATCATGGCAAAAACAAGTTGGTAAAGATCAACTGCAGAAAAGTTGACGGCAGTCAAAATGTAGCTGCAAGTCAGACAATTTTTATCCCCATAGTGCAGTGTACTTTAAAAGGCGACTTGGACGGGGGGGGGTTGGACAAGATGGCGTGTCTGCCTGAATGGTTGTCAGACTTGGAGATGGAGTCAGGGGAACCCATTCAGGTTGGTAAGAAAGCCGACAGGGAAAAAAAGGAAGAAAGTGGAACATATTAAGAGTAAATATGGATTGAACATTACGAGAGCGAGGATGAATTATCTCCGGTGGCATGTGCCGGGAATACGCCGAGTTTGAGCCTCGTCCCGATGGTGATGATGTTTTTTTGCCCAGTGAGAGAGATTTTTTGAGAGAATAGATCCTTGCCTTCTGGCTAATCTATTTGTGGTGTCAGGTTAGGTGGAAAAGAGTCTGGGGAATGTTGGGTCAGTGAAAGTGACTCGGAGTGGAATCGTGTGGATTTTTTCAGTTTCTCTGCCGTCCAGAGGTATTTTCTGGAGCAGGGCACCGTTGAACTAGTGATAACTGAAGTGACAGCCGCTGTTTGGTGCAACACAGACCCGGTGGAGAGCGTGGTGAAACACTGTCTGTACTAGTGAGTTTTGATGCAGAGTTTTTACCAGATAAAGTAAAGTTAGGATGTGTCAGGTATCCTGTGAGAGCTTTTGTCCTGAACCATTATGGTGTTTTAGGTGTCAAGCTTATGGTCATATGGCAGCAGTGTGTAGTAGAGAGATTCCTAGATATGAGAAGTTTGCAGGAGTACATGAGACAAAGGAATGTGTAGTATCAGTGGAAAAGGTTGTGTCGTAAACTGTAGGCGTACCCATGGTGCTTGAGATCAGAGGTGTCCAGTGAAAGGCAGGTTGAGGTTGCCAGGATCATTGTAGTGCAGAAGGTGTCATATGCTGAGGCATTGAAGAGAGTAGTAGAGGAAGATAGGTCCAGGGTGAGGGATCGTAAGAGGATCCCTGTGAGTAGGCAGAGGTCAATAGAGAGTGATAGGAATTCAGTATGGTTGTTTTTTTGGCGTTCATGGCAATGGGTATCAACTGTACCGCAGCAAGGGAACGTAAATCACAGAGGATAGATGTTATGGTGGCAGCTGCTGAGAAGTACTTGGGTGTACGAGATTTTACTGCAGAAGAGTTACAAGGCGTTTTGAACGGTATTGTCCAATCCTCCCAGGCTGCTGGCCTGGTGTAGGATCAGATAGGGCCAAAGTAGTGATGAGGTTTTAATGGGTGCAGGGTTGGTTGGTAGGGCAATTTTTTAACAAAGTGAAAGTGCTCCACTACCACATGTTTAGTTGGCTATGGACGTTCTCCTGTTTTTACACCTTTATTTATTAGTTTCCAAGTAAACATTAACATTGAAACGGGTGTGGACATTCCTTGTCAAGATACAGAAAATACATGCTTGCTGAAAATGTTTTTTTTTTATGTCAGTCCTGGTTATAGGTGTTAGGTTCTTATTTTTCAGAGTAAATAACTCATGGACACTAGAGAAGCTTAACCAAGTTTAATTCTTCCCAAAGGGTCGACACAGCTGTATTCAGACAAACATGTTCTCACCGTCACAAGTATATATACCAAACTTTGGACACCTCCTTCTCTCCAATCCTTACATCGTATGGTTCGACAGGAAGAGGGTAACAGGATACTTAATCCTTATTACTCCCTTCAGGGGATCTGACCTGACCTCAACCCCTCCTTCGCCTAATCCACAGATGTCCATCCACTCCCCTATAGCAATCCTATAATCTCCTCCAACACATTCCAAAGCCATCTCTTTCTACAGAAAACCATTAACTTCTGACATAAAACCCAGTCTCTTTCACTCCTTATATTCTAGGCTTCTGATCTATCATGTATTTAAAACTTCTTAGGGATCGGTGGCACGCTAGCGGTCCACCTACGACAACATCCGGTGAAATGCAGAGCGCCAAATTCAAATTACAAAAATAGTAATATTAAACATTCATGAAAATACAAGTGTTGTACACCATTCAAAAGCTTAGAATATTGGTAATCGAACCACGTTGTCGGATTTACAGTAGGCTTTACGGTAAAAGCAGAACATTCGATTGTCTGAGGACAGCGCCCCACAACATATTATTCAAACCAGCACAGGGCGTTACAAAATTTAAAATAGCTATAAAAGAAATCACTTACCTTTGAAGATCTTCCTATGTTTGCAATCCCACGGGTCCCAGGAACACAAAGAATGGTTGTTTTGTTCGATAAAGTCCTTTATTTCCCAAAAAGTCTGTTTAGTTGGCGCCATGGAGTTCTGTAATGCAGTCATTCAACATGCAGACAAAGAAATCCCAAAAGCACCGGTAAAGTTCGTCCAAACAAGTCAAACGATGTTTCTGATTTTTCTCCGGTTTTTGCCTGCCATATCAGTTCTGTTATACTCACAGACATGATTTTAACAGTTGTAGAAACTTCAGAGTGTTTTCTATCCAATACTATCAAGTATATGCATATCCTAGCTTCTGGGCCTGAGTAACAGGCAGTTTACTTTGGGCACGTCAGACTCTCCGTACTTCCAAACACTGCCCCCTAGCCCTAAGAGTTTAATATCTCAGTGTTAAAAGTTTAGCCCGAATCCAACATAGGTAACAATCCTTCATAGGAAGTGCCTACATTATTACGCATATTATTTGTTAATTGTGGAAATAAATACATATTATATACTGTATATACAGTGCCAGTCAAAAGTTTGGACACACCTACTCATTCAAGGGTTTTTCTATATTTTTACTATTTTCTACATTGTAGAATAATAGTGAAGACATCAAAACTATGAAATAACACATATGGAATCATGTAGTAACCAAACAAGTGTTAAACAAATCAAAATATATTTTATATTTGAGATTCTTCAAAGTAGCCACCTTTGCCAAGAGTGTGCAAAGCTGTCATCAGGGCATTCTCTCAACCAGCTTCATGAGGTAGTCACCTGGAATGGATTTTAATTAACAGGTGTGCCTTGATAAAAATGAATTGGTGGAATTTCTTTCCTTCTTAATGCGTTTCAGCCAATCAGTTGTGTTGTGACAAGGTGGGGTTGTATACAGAAGATAGCCTTATTTGTTAAAAAAACAAGTCCATATTATGGAAAGAACAGCCCAAATAAGCAACGAGAAACGATAGTCTATCATTACTTTAAGACACGGATGTCAGTCAATCTCGAAAATTTTAAGAACTTTGAAAGGAAGGCCCAGAGTTACCTCTGCTGCAGAGGATAAGTTCATTAGCGTCAACTGCACCTCAGACTGCAGCCCCAAAAAATCCTCATATAGTTCAAGTAACAGACACATCTCAACATAAACTGTTCAGAGAAGACTGCGTGAATCAAGCCTTCATGGTCGAATTGCCTCAAAGAAACCACTACTAAAGGACACCAATAATAATAAGAGGCTTGCTTTGGCCAAGAAACACGAGCAATGGACATTAGACCAGTTGAAATCTGTCCTTTGGTATGATGAGTCCAAATTTGAGATTTTTGGTTCCAACTGCCGTGTCTTTGTGAGACGCAGTGTAGGTGAACGGATGATCTCTGCAAGTGTGGTTCCCACCGTGAAGCATGGAGGAGGAGGTGTGATGGTGTGTGGGTGCTTTGCTGGTGACATGGTCTATGATTTATTTAGAATTCAAGGCACACTTAACCAGCATGGCTACCACAGCATTCTGCAGCGATACACCATCCCATCTGGTTTGCGCTTAGTGGGACTATCATTTGTTTTTCAACAGGACAATGACCCAACACTCCTCCAAGCTGTGTAAGGGATATTTGACCAAGAAGGAGAGTGATGGAGTGCTGCATCAGATGACCTGGCCTCCTCAATCACCCGACCTCAACCAAATTGAGATGGTTTGGGATGAGTTGGACCGCAGAGTGAAGGAAAAGGAGCCAACAAGTGCTCAGCATATGTGGGAACTCTCAAGACTGTTGGAAAAGCATTCCAGGTGAAGCTGGTTGAGAGAATGCCAAGAGTGTGCAAAGTCATCAAGGCAAAGAGTGGCTACTTTGAAGAATCTAAAATATATTTTGATTTGTTTAACACTTTTTTGGTTAATAGAAGTGCTTGTTCCCAGTGCCTAATTCCATGTGTTATTTCATAGATTTGATGTCTTCACTATTACTCTTCATAATGTAGAAAATTGTAAAAATAAAGAAAAACCCTTGAATGAGTAGGTGTGTCCAAACGTTTGACTGGTACTGTATATATTTACCCCCAAAGTATATGGGGGATTGGAAATTATGCAGATAATTACATTGTTAGAAGCCACAATCTACAGTATCTGCAATATTAAAGGTGATCTACAACCATAGGATAAAAAAATACATACATGTCCCACTTCTCTCCCTTCTGCGGAATCTTTGTTGCGCCCTGTCTCCTGCTTTTTCCTCTGACTCACTCTGACTCACTTTCCTCTGACGCACACTTGTAGATGGAATAACACTTACCCTAAAACATAATTAACATAGCCGGCTACGGTTGAGTTTCCAGAGCTGGACTTTCGTTAAGTTCCCCTACACCCAGTGAGTAGAGAGGGACCTACCAGCATTTGTGACTCATGCTGCGGCATATTACATTCCACTACACGATAACGCCTTTTGGTCTCAGTTCGGTTCCAAGCTATTTCCAGAAAATAATATCAATCATCCTTGCAAGGGTCCCTGGAGCGGCCGTCTACTTGGACGACACTGAATTCCACAATGAACGTCTGTAAGCATTCTTCGCTCAGCCCACACGCAACACTAAGACGTGCGTGATCGAGTTTGTCTGGTTGAGTCGGTCAGCCTACTAGCAATGGCCGCCCACTTATTTTAATTAAATGAAAAAGTGGCTTGTGCTGAACTGAGCAAGGCGAGAGGAGCATGGTGAACATAGTGTGCATTAAGTTGGGAACAGAGGGTGAGGGGTAGCCTGGGTACCAGTCTGTTTTGTATTATCAATCCAATCCTTGATCGCAGAAACAGACTGGTACCCAGGCTAGGAAGAGGGAGGGAAAATCATATACTTAAATAAGAGAGACATTTTTATATATATATATATATATATATATATATATATATATATTTACCTTTTTAACTAGGCAAGTCAGTTAAGAACAAATTCTTATTTACAATGACGGCCTAGGAACAGTGGGTTAACTGCCTTGTTCAGGTGCTCGGGGGATTCGATCAAGCAACCTTTCAGTTACTGGCCAAGCTACCTGCTGCCCCAAAGAAGCAACAAGTTCAAGGGACCAAGCCATTCTGCAGTGTTTGCCCTAGCACTACACACCTGATTCAAATCATCCAAATCCTGATGATGAGGTGTGTAGTGCTAGGGCAAATCCAAAGGGGTGCACATTTTGTGACCCCAGGACCAGGATTGAGAACCACTTCCATAAATGGTCAGCAGAGGGTGCTATGAACCCAGGTAAAACCATCATGACCAAAGTCCCCCCATTCATGCCAGGCAACCACCATAGTCAGCTATAATCTGTAGAGGCATCAAATGTCACAACATTAGAATATGAGATTAGTAAACCTAAAATGTGAACATTTTGAGTAAATTTAGCTACCACAGGGGAAATACATCAATATTTTAAAACTGTTTGTGATAACACTACCACAGGACTTTATAGGACAAGTTTTGTAAGGGAGCAGAGACGACAAGAGGAATCAAGGAGAACTAGAAAATAAAAGCTATTAACGTTATTTCAATTGTATAACATCACTGGTGATGTCAATATAAAAAGGGTCCATCCATGGTCAAATAAAATGTAAGCAATAATTGTTAACTCATTCTTTTTTTTCTTATTTTTAAAATAAAAATTGTTTTCATTTTCCAAGTATTTGCGTATATATATATATATATATATATATATATATATATATATATATACGCACACGCGTCATGTCATATTACATTTTCCATGAGCCTCCCCACCAATCATTGCGAAAAGTGTATTTGTTTTGACCAACCGGACACTTCGCGCCTGCTTTTGGGCTCCACCCTAGAATTTCCAACGTTGCACACGAGGTGGCATTGGGGTGTATTCGTTACACCAATATTGTTGCAAAGGTTCTGCAACAGAAAACGTTTACTCCCAACGAAAACGTTTTCCAACGAAAACCAGAGATTCCATTGGACAAATTCAAGTACGTCCCTCCCCGGTTCGTTTGGTTCTTTAAAATGTTAAACGGCTTCCGTTGCAAGACATAATGAATACACCCACAATGACGGTAGAATCAAAATGACGGTAGTAACAACTGCTTTGAATTGTATACCCGCTTCATATTGAGGTTTGCCCGTAAAGATTTATATTAATTAAAAGGGAATACCATTTCAGGATGGATTCCGTCGTTGGAGAGGATCAGACGCTTCCCTTTGACATCAATGGAAGGTACGCGATTTGCCTGCCAATAACGTTAAAGCTAGCTAGCTAGCATATCTAGCTAACGTTATTCAACTAAAGTTCATATTGGTGTTGAAACGTTATCAGCGTACCTGGATTAAAGCTAGCTAGCTCAAGTGGTCTGTGGCATTTGTTTCAGACGGGTAAGAAAATAGGGCTGCAACTAATAGCTAACGTTAGATTCCCAAGTATTTCAACTCCTCACTTGACTTGGCACAAGCTAGCTAACGTGTTTCCGTTAACATAGTTATTGTTACAAATCGTATGGTAGCTGGTTGCCAACTGGTTATCTGGCTAGTAAGCCTCGGCTGTTGTCATTAACGTTCATTCAAACCAAATCTTATCTTCTAAACAATACTACTAAATAGCTAATCAAATGACTACCCGGACTACCTGAGCATGCACTGAGTATGCACACAGGAATCTAGCACCTCAACATGTGCATACTGACGACTCACAACATACGCTGCTGTTGCGGTCATATCTATCCTGTTGCCTAGTCACTTTACCCCTACATATGTACAGTAGTACATAGCTAGTTACCTCAATTTAAGGGGTACGGTTATTGGCTCGGTATAGGTACTTCCTGTATATTATAGCGATGTTATTTTCAAATGTACTCATTATAGCCATGTTATTTTTTAAGAACTTTTATTCGTTATTCCTCGTCACTTATTTTTATAATTGCATTGTTGGAAATGGACCCGTAAGTAAGCATTTCACTGATAGTCCACATTTGTTGTCTGCGTAGCAGGTGACACATTTTGATTAGATTAAGCCACCAGTTGCGCAAATCGTGCACTCGGCTGTGGTGAAATATTAATTGTCTTTTATTTTACCTTTATTTAACTAGGCAAGTCAGTTAAGAACACATTCCTATTTTCAATGACGGCCTAGGAACAGTGGGTTAACTGCAACCTTCCGGTTTTCTAACCACTAGGCTACCTGCCGCCCCAAGTTAACAAGCTAAACAACCAACAAGGCAGTTGATTATTGTGCTTTCCATAACTAACTAACCCCGACGTTCCTATGCTGGCCCTTGGACAACAGTCACGTTCATTTTTATTGATGAGTCTCCTCTGTCGCGAATGTAGAATACAATTATATTTGAACTTACTCTACCTGTTATCCGCAAATTTTGGAGGGTTTAAATTAAACAACATATCCGCAGGAAAGTATAAAAACGACTTGAAAATGCTGGTCTCTGTGTGGCTGTCACGATTTGTTTGCTCGCTCATCACCTGCACGCGCACAAGACGGAAGAACATGCACTCATACTAACCAGTGTTTTCCCGCTCCACTCATTATGCTGTGGTGCAGCGCCAGGGCAAAATGATTGCCGCCACGCTACAACACAAAATATGGAACATGAACAAATATTTCTGCTGAGGCGCACTTTGAAGATGGTACAACAGTCCACGTTTACTTTTCCTGATCAAACAAAACGAGTAATTCATAGAAAAATAGGACAACCCCATATCTATTTACCTAAATCAGCTTGTGTGTTCTATGCAAGATAAATATTATTCTCGTTGCCTATACTAGTTATGAGAGCCATAGGGAGGAAAACATGGATTCTGTCATACACAGTCAATGCACAACAGTTGTTGCAATCGCCAGAACAGCAGTTTAATGCCCTTTGTTAAAAAGAGGAATTCCAGCTTTCGATTCATACTTTATTTCTCAACTCTTAAATCTGCACGAACTGCACCATTTTAAACTGACTTTTTAGCAGTGGCATGGTTATGCACTGTACAGCTTTGCAATTAGCAGTGAGTGCGTAGGGGAGAGTGTTGCTAAATGTAACACCTGTCAATTGTAGGGTAACTTGGGGTACAAAATAATTTGTTGGGAGTCACAGATAAATGATGAAACAATATTTTTAGTTGAGCAAGAGTCGTGGCAACCAGGGAAAGTGTTGAGGAGGGGTCACAAAGTGGTTTCTGTGAGAAGTAAAGGTGTATTACCCCGGTTGGCGAGTTACTCTAACAGGTAGGCATTATACATACGTTATATTCACTGTGTTTATGCATGTTTTTTGGAACATAACGTTAATCACTAGGATGACTGTACTGAGCAAAAATAAATGCAAAATGCAACAATTTATATAATTTTACTGAGTTAGAGTTCAAATAAGGAAAAAAGTCAATTTAAATAAATCTATTAGGCCCTAGTCTATGGATTTCACAGGACTGGGCAGGAGCGCAGCCATGGGTGGGCCTGGGAGGGCATAAGCCCACCCACTTGGGAGCCAGGCCCAGCCAATCAGAATTAGTTTTTCCCCACAAAAGGGCTTTTTTTACAGACAGAAATACTCCTCAGTTTCGTCATCTGTCTGGGTGGCTGGTCTTAGATGATCCCGCAGGTGAGGAAGCCAGATGTGGAGGTCCTGGGCTGGCGTGGTTACATGTGGTCTGCTGTTGTGAGGCCAGTTGGACATATTGACAAATTCTCTAAAATGACTTTGGAGGCAGCTTATGGTAGAAAAATTCACATTGTATTCTCTGGCAACAGCTTTGGTGGACATTCCTACAGTCAGCATGTCAATTGTGTTTACGTCCTTGTTGGTGTGCATTTCCCCTTTGCCAAGATAATACCTGACAAGTGTGGCATATCAAGAAGCTGATTAAACAGCATGATCATCACACAAGTGCACCTTGTTCTGAGGACAATAAAAGGCCACGAAAATGTGCAGTTGTGTCACAACACAATGCCGCAGATGTCTCAAGTTTTGAGGGAGCGTGCAATTGGCATGCTGACTGCAGAATTCTACACCAGAGCTGTTGCCAGAGAATTGAATGTTAATTTTTCTACCATAAACTGCCTCTGTCCTTTTATAGGATTTGGCATTATGTCCAACCGGCCTCACAACTGGAGACCACATGTAACTGGTAGAGTAAATTGAAATTATATTATATTCAACATTCTGGCTTGGGTAGAGAACATTTCCAAACAAATGTATGACGTTAACCTCCAACTGTGTAACCAGAGCTATCAGTCTGTCAGGCAAACTAGCCCTGTTTGTTCTTTCATATTTAGCTACGCTAGCTCTATTATTGAGTATAGTTGGTCATGAATTTACTGGCAAGGTCTTGTGGTTTGCAGTCTGCGCTAGCGATACTAGCCTATTTTTAAACACCACGGATGATGACTTCACATGTGGCCGAGTCGTTCCCTGTCACAACAAATTAGCAAAGTCCTCCCCTCTAATAATTTTCGGAGAGTTCTCGTGAAAAGCGGAAACCACACATGTGGCTGTGAAATTACTTCTTCCTTGCAACTATGTAACGTTTAGGCTAGCCAATATGGATATTTTTTTCTTCCTGTATGCTTGCCGTGAAGTGAGTCATCGTCTAATATTGGTAGGTGAACCTCTAATTTTACCCCATTGTAAGCTAGAGAGAGTCTAGTTGTAGATCAACCTACTTGTTTGGTTTTAGTTGTAATTTGTTGGACATATTGCTATCCTTAGACTCCTGGCCAAGGTTAAAATAGCAGCCGCGTGAGCGTCAATGTGTTTCAGTGAATCATTTAACTATGTATCCCACCAATAAGTAAGATGGGTGCATGTGTTGAATGGGATCATCCAGGTGGTAAGTCTCCACAGTAATTCAAGACATAAGCAACAGGACTGGTGTAAATTACTTAATTCTGAAACCTGACTCGCTTAAATCAGCCATTAAACAGTGCAATTTGGCTACTCCAGAGCAAAGATCTCTACAACTATTCTTACTCGTTATGTAATATTAGGCTTTGTAACTGGCATTGGAATGCTAAACAGGAAAATTAAAATGTACAAAGAGGAAGTCGATGTTTCCTGGCTGCCTCATTCCGGCTCATAGTTCGCTGAGTAACGGAGTTGGCATGTGTCAAGTCATTGGTACTGTTACTCTACAATGCTTTATTTCCATAGACACTGAGCTATAACCATGTACATGTCACACACACCCATCACACAGTGAACAAGACGACATCATAGCTATATCCTATGCCAGCCTGTTAGTCCTCCTACTTTTGGTAAGCACTGACTTTGTGGTTAAATAGCGCTCAGTGACACACGAAGGCTGGGTCTGTCTTTGTGGTGGCTCCTCCCACAGTGTTGTCAGTTCAGTTGTCAAAACACTGAACCGTCCTGTTAATATCTGGGTCTGTTCTCTGCTGTGGTGGTGTTCCTGAGTTGTTTGCGTCATTGCTGCTGTGACCGAGTTTGTGAGTGACCTGTGGTTAACTCTTGTAATTTGTCTGTCTTAGTTCAAACCTGTTAACAAGTATTATATAATCTTGCTCCTGGGAAGTAGGTACTCAGGGTGTGTAGACCACACCACTGCTGTGGACATGAGTGTTTTCTGGGCAGAGGCCAGACTGGTGAATGGGATCAGCGGCACTGCAAGGGGAAGAGAGGGAAGGAGGTCTTACAGAGCTGGTCATATTGTTAGAGCCAAAAGTCAGGGCAGCTTAATTGGCTGAGAGAGTGTGGACACTCTTTAACAGTGAGTTCGACATGGTTTCTCTCTCCAAATTGTTGGGTAATATTCACTTGGGTTAGGAAGGCCTGAGAGATGTGGGTGCCGATTTGTAGGGGCACTGAATCGACAATTGTGCTGTGCCATCTTTTACCGTATTCATAATAGTTATCCTAGGCTATCTAATATTGGTTAGTTGTGAGCTTAGTGGTAGCAGAGCTTCCCCATCACTGGCTTTGACACCAATGTTTTCATCGCAATCTTATTATTTCCCCAATGTCATCAGCCTTGTCCAGATGTGTGCATTGTGTTGTGTGCCTGACTGTGACTCAACTGTGTTCCCTTCTTGGCTGAGTGATGTTTGGCTGAGCAGGTCCACAGTAGATGCTTGTTTAGCAATGAAAGCCCTCTAAGTCTGTCCCCTCTGCTCTGGACCTGAGAGCCAGCCTGCCATTGGCACATGGTGTTCTCCAGTCCAGTCTACTCTGCATGGCACACGGAGGAATAACCTAAACAATGACCTGGGAGAGAAAAGCATTGCACTGTCATAGTGAATCAAAAGAACCAGAGACTAATTCTCCTGCTATTTATGGAGCTTCCTTAGGAGCTAGGGAACAGGCGAGCCAAGCGTGAGTAATGCCTAAACTACATCAGGACATTTTTTGGTATTTTTTTGCAGGGCATTTGATTGCACAATTTTGCATTGGCTGTGCTAGAGAGGAGGTTTTCTGTATTTTTTGATTGTGGTATTGACTGATACTTTGGCTGTGTGTTACAGCCTATTACCTACAATGTTGAGTCTTCACATGTTGGATCCAGACTCAGATTGTCTGTGTTCTCTGGCTGTTTGTTTCTTTCCCTAATGGATTCATTTTGTCTCCAGCTGTAGCATGTCCAAACTCCCAGACTCCATAGACGTCGGGGATTTCTCCATGGACAACATGACAGGTACAGTACGTGCTTCCGTGTGCTCCTCTAGGGTACCACTACCTAGGTTACCTACCCTTGAGTGTTGTGACTTTGAGAGTGAGAGAGTTATTTTCTGTTGAACAAACAATCACGGAGTATGTGCAGAGCAACTGCTTTGTACAATCAATTGATTTACTGACTCCAGGTGAGAATCTGCATTTTCTTTTTTATTTATTTTTTTGCCAGCTGATCCGGACACTTTTTAGCAGCGCTTTCCGTCAGGCTCAGCTGTGCTAAACCCCTAGGTAACCAGACACCTGAGACAATTATAGCGTCTCTTTGCAGCCTGTAGCTGACACGCCACTGTGACTCCAAGCTGCAGACTGGACTCTCTTCAGTGGGGAATGCTTAACTAAACATGAATATGAGATTGAACATGACCGCTGGTCATTTTTGAGATGCAAAATAAACTGTAAACTGAAGAGTGATAGTTCCCATGTTAAGCAGTGGGGCTGTGAATGGATTATTAGTGTAGTGTAAAAAATGTGCTGTTAATTTATTTATTGCTATATGAGCAGTGGTGGAGTCAGTCAGTCTGTGGTTGGCTTGGCTCACTGACCTCAGGAGTGCTAAATGGGGCAGCTTTCCAAGATAACACTCTGTCTCTTTCACCTCTGATCTCTGTGTGTACGCGTGTGAGTGTGTTTATCATCACTATGATTAATCCTGGTGTTTTTCAGAATAAAAGCTTGGTGCTGAACCAAAAGGTTTAAGATGAACTATGTCATTATTATATAAATAAGAATTGGGAACACTTGCAATGGCTGCCTGGTATTGCGACGCAATAATTTCCAGGGTATTTTGAAATGTTCTATCAACTGATTGCCATGTTAATGTAGAATATTAATTCAAATGATGCTAACTGATATCGCTCATGCAGTGCAATGTATTTTTTTGTAATGCAAGTTAAGCTGACTCAACAAATTTACAGCATAGGGTGTACTTCCTCCTTTTACTTCATGGCATGAGTACACTCAAAATGGCTGCCAATCCACCCATTATGCCATCATTGACTTGAATGTAGACAGCCTTTCTATTCATTCTTATTTCTATGGTCTTTACCGTATATGAACTGAACTAATGTCAATTCTCCCTCTTGTTCTTCTACAGCCCCTACGTTTCCAGATAAGATGTCCCCCGTTAAGGCCGCTCTCACTCTAAAAGACTACGAGAATGTGAGTGATTTTCATCACTTCAAATCCCTATTATGGAGATGTTTTCTGCCTTACCTGACAAGGTCTCCAACCATTGTAGATACAATTCATGTGTCAGGATCCCAAGTATCGCAGCGGTCTAAGACACTGCATCTCCGTGTTAGCGGCGTCACTACAGACCCTGGTTCGATTCCACCAAAGGTGGGACCACCAAAGGGTGGCACACAATTGGCCCATCGTCGTTAGGGTTTGGCCGGGGTAGGTCGTCATTGTAAATAAGAATTTGTTCTTAACTGACTTGCCTAGTTAAATGAAGGTTAAATAAAAATAATCCTCTAAGACTCTAACCAGCATTGTCTGTCTCAAACTAGTTATTTATCCTAAATGTTCCATTTAAAATGGTAATCATTTCATGGTAAACCATTGAATGGAAATACAGACCACATGCATGTAGGCTAAGCACTATGGAGCCAAGCCTTATCCCAGTATCAGCGACAGACATGTCGGATATTATGGTTTTTAATTAGCCTGTTCCAGTGTCTAGCCAAACCAAGGAGAACAGGACAACCACTTAGCCGTGTTCCAAGCATGGGGGGAGAGCATACAGTAGGGGAAGCCTGCTGCAATTCAGTGGTTTACTCAGATTTCTCCTTTCTCCCTATGTTGGATGATTAGAGGTTGGTAGAGTGGTCATCTGTACTCCATCTCCCGCTCCAGATGTGTGCAGTTAAAGGCCCTGTAGCACAGTCTGCCGAAGCTGAATGCCTCTCTCGCTTTTCCCAGACCACAAAAACTCTCTCAAACATGGCATATTACACTACCCCCACCCCCTGTCCTATTTCTCTCTTTCTCTGTCTCTCTGTGTGTGCTTCTCCACTGGACCATGTGAAATGACTGCTTTTTCTCCGGGGATAAATTGCTCAGCTGCTATGTTATTTTGACCTCATTTACTGTATTTGCAGTAGCCTTGTTATAGACTGTATAGGCAGTTATACATCAGATGGTTATACATTGGTCTGATTTTCAAGAACGTAGTAGCTTTAATGGCCATAACTTTGAGTTTTCATTGTCCAACAACGTCTCCTTTTCAAATCAAAGGAAGTCCGAGGTTACATAAGTCTGTCTTTCTTCTCCTTCTATTCTCAGCAAATCATGACTCTGAAGAAGGAGAACTTCAACCTGAAGCTGCGTATTTACTTCATGGAGGAGCGCATGCAGCAGAAATGTGACGACTCCACAGAGGACATCTACAAAACGGTGTGTGTGTGTAGAGGGGGGTGTGGTCATGTGTTACGTCATTCACACCCTTCAGTGCCATGATAATTTAATATGTGACTCAGTCATTCATAATTAGGAATGATGACCACATGGCCCCAGCAGCCATGAATACAACAGGCCATTGTTCCACCTAGGGCTGGGCGGTATACTGTATTTTACTATATACCGGTATTGATGTATGGACCGGTTTGAGTTTTTACTTTACCCTCTATAATGGTATTTCAATGTTTGGTTTGTTAAATGTGATCCGCAACTCGGGCGCTTATTAGGTCAATTTTTATAGTTTACTATGTTTGATACTTTAGTCATCTCTCTCTCTCTCTCCCTCTCCTCCTGCATGCCACTAAGCACACCATGCCCCCTGTCACTCAAGGAGAGATTAGTTGCTCGACCATGGAGTTACAAGCACTTTCTTGCCGTTCATTCTGCACGGTCAGATGGATGCAACAAGATGTTGGTGAAATGCTGCTTTCCACAAGCTTTCTAGAATTACACTATTCGTTTATTTTACTGTCTGCAAACCACTGTCTGCTAGTTTGTCTTTTCTTAGCAAGTTGTTGCTAAAATGCTAATCACTAGTTAGCTGGTTAGCTAGCTTGCTAAATGTAATTACGAGTCAGCAAACCTAGCTAGCTAATACTGCCTGGTACCAATGCTGGTGTAGGCCTAGATAAGCATGTTTGTGCAGCGGTATCTTATCAGAGAGGAATAGGCGAAGCATGAATATGTTGGCTAGCTAGCTATATGAAGGAAGAAAACAACCTGTTATTTAACATCTAATTAGGGCCCCATGGCAACACTGACTCAAATCTTTATTTATACAGCACATTTCAGACATGGGATATGCTTTACAGGAAAAACTAATAAACAATAAAAAATAAAAGCTGTAATATTTAGTACACAACAAACATAAGATGACACAATCTAAACAACTAAAAAGCACCCTAAGGAAAAGCAAAGATAAACAATATGTTTTAAGATCTCTCTTTAATATATGCACGGTTTCTGCCTCCCTCAGGTTCTCTGGCAGGCTTTTCCAGAGGCTGGGGGCATAAAGGCTGCCTCTCCATGCCTCTTGATCCTAGGCTTTGTGCCAGAGGACTTGAGGGACCTACTGGGTACATCACTTAAGCATGTCTGACATGTATTGGTGTGCACAATCGTGGATTGATTTAAAAAACAATATAAGAATTAATTCTAAAACTCACAGGCAGCCAGTGCAGAGACCTTAAAACCGGTCCATAATGTGTGCTCTTCGTCTGGTCTTGGTCAATACCCGTGCTGCAGCATTCTGAATGTTTTTCAGTTGACTAATGGCTTTCTTGGCTAGACTAGGAGAGCATTACAGTAGTCAAGCCTGCTTGTAATAAAAGCATGGCAGTGTTTCAGGTGGTAAAAAGCTATTTTGGTCACCTTCCTAATGTGTAATTAAAATTTTGTTCAGGATCTAAAATAACACCTAGGTTTTTAACATGTTTTTTTTTATCTTTATTGCCTTTGAATTAAAATGTGCGGCTAGATTCACTCTTTGTGACCAACACTTTGGTTCCTACCCTGCCAGTAATTCCTCCCTGGCTTATTAATTTGTTGTCATGTCAAACAACAATGTATTCAAGGTGCTGCCCACCAGTGGAGGCTGCTGAGGGGAGGATGGCTGCTTTTTCTCCGGGGATATGAGTAGAGTCATGAAGAATGGCTGGAACGGAGCAAATGGCATCAAACACAAGGAAACCATGTATTTGATACCATTCTACTTACTCCGCTCATTCCACTTACCACAAGCACGTCCTCCCCAATTAAAGATCCACCAACCTCCTGTGCTGCCCACTATTCCAACGATAGAATTAGAATAGTCATTATATTTCCATGACTCCCAACAGTTCACCAATGAATTAGGCCTAGATTTTTTTGCCTCATCATACTGCGTGGCACAGTGTCGAAATTATGATTAAGTGCAGGAAATTTATGAAAATGCTGGCCATTATTTTTGTTTGGAGTTGGATTGAACAGTATGAATAGAGAAAGCCTATAATGTATGTGTTGTCACCCTAGGGTCATGAACTACTTAGAAAGCATATTTAGAACCTTTTCATTATTCCAAAACACAAAATGTCATCAAATACCGCCATACTGTCAGAAATGTGAAAAATATTTATATTATATTTTGTCCATATCTCCCAGCCCTAGTTCCACCCAAAAACACAGCTAACCCTCACCAGAGTTTAGCCCACTGATCTCAGACCAGTCTCACTACTTTACTAAATACCCATCTACCATGTCTCAGGGTTCTCTCCAAAGAATGTAAGAGTGGCGCTGTGCCACCTTATGGGCCTCCCACTGCCGTACGCAGCAGCAGCACCACCTTGTTTAAAACTCCTTTGGAGAACCTGATGTCTTACAGTTAGCCCACTGATCTCAGACCAGTTTCACTACTTTACTAAATGCACAACTAACGTATCTCACATTTAGTCCACTGACAAGTCTGTGTTCCTCATAGAAAAATATTGTCCGATTTTTTTTTTTTTTTTTTTTTTTTTTTTTTTTAAATACTTAAAAAAAGAATATATATATATTATTTTTTTCTTCCCTGTATTCTATTTTATGATGATCCACCTGCATTTGAGTACACACCTACTCATTGTTACGATATGAACACATAGCTTCCAGTGCCAAAGCAAATTACATTGTTGAGGTATGCAGTTGAGGACCTTACTCAACATATTCTCAGACCATACTTGGAGTGCTTTAGGAACCACTCCAAACAAAATACAATGCAGGAATTAACCATTGGATCTAAGCTACGGTGTGCCAGGTTTTTCCATGTAAAACATCTGTGTTAAAGTGAATGGAATTTGACTGAATGATTGTCCTCCTCAGAACATTGAGCTAAAGGTGGAGGTGGAGTCTATGAAGAGAGATCTGGCAGAGAAGCATGAGCTACTGGTGTCTGCATCGTGAGTACAGCCTACTGATACTGTTTGAGTACCGACTGCTGATGCTATCTCTCACTTTTCCCTCTTTGATTAATCACTAGTTCATTAGTTGGTAAACATTGACTGTCATTGATCCAACTACTTTTGAACAGTCAAAAGTATTGCACCATATAGGGAATAGGAAGCCATTTCGGACACAGCCTAGGTTTTACACTTTGTTGAAAGGGCCAGTTGTGAATTTTTGCCCTTTACTTGTCAAATAACTTTTGTTTATTCTGTCAAATATTGAAAATCCAAGTAAGTAAACTTTGATCACTCCTGTCTTGTTATCAGGAAAGCGTTAGAGAGCCTGGCAGGTAGAGAGTCTGGTGACTCCCTGCGTGTGAGAGAGCGAGCCCACAGAGAGATGGATGCACTCCGAGACACTCTCAACAAGCGCATCGCTGAGCTGGAGCAGGTGAGCACTGGGCTACGGCATTACTGCACTAATATGAACACTGACTACAGTGAAAAGCCAGGGCCTATATTCTGGGTGGAAGTGCTGAAAATGAAAGCATGTAACACTTTCTTAAGAATTCAATTAAACAGAGGGTATAAAATAACGTTACATGAAACTAGCTAGGAAAAAACACCTGACGTGCTGGTTTGCTGGGCCCCTCACAGTAGATATAAAGGGGAATTCTACTCAAATGTTATTTTCATATTTCTTCTGATAGGTCTTACCCACTGGAGGTTGGTGCCACCTTAATTAGGGAGGACGGGCTCGTGGTAATGGCTGAAGCGGAATCAGTGGAATGGTATCAAATATATCAAACACATGGTTTCCGTTTGCTCCATTCCAGCAATTATTATGAGCCGTCCAACCCTCAGCTGCCTCCACTGGTCTTACCATGTGTCTAAGAGACTTTAGTCAAAGTTAGGTGATAATGAAAAGGCACATTATTGGAAAGGGTCAGTTACTAGTCTTGGAACATTCCCATCAATCTTCTCCTCCATGTCAGGGTCTGAGAGCGGCCGAGAAGGAAGTTGACAAGATGGCCGCCATTGCTGAGCAGGAGAAGGTGAGAAGCATTGGTATGGAGAAGCAGCTCTTGTCCCTGGGCCGGTCGGGAACCTTCACCCCCGTCCATGTTCCCAGCCATGACCTGCAGCAGGCTCTACAGGAGAAAAACGGGTAAGGACAGATACAAAGGGTTTTTTCAACAAAGTGTAAAACCTAGGCTGTGTCCGAAATGGCTACCTATTCCCTATTTGGTGCAATACTTTTGACCGTTCAAAAGTAGTTCACTATATAGGGAATAGGGTTCCATTTCAATTGCAGCCCATGTACTTAATTTAATATCTGCTGTGATATTCTACACTGACACCAACATGTTGATGGTGGAGAAATGAGATGAATATGTAGACTGATGTACTCTGTCTCTTCCATTTCACCTGCCTTGACTATTAAACCTAGTACTTTTGTGTTATCCCAATGGCACTTAAATGTAAGGACAATATGCAATTTGTTTATAATGGGGATAAATGTTTTGATAATGTAAACCTAACGTAGCCTACTTTTGGTCCCTCCAGTGTCATAGATCAACTGAGGATATCTGTGATGAACCAGGAAGCTGTGATCCAACAGCTACAAAGTACTGGCAGAGACCAGGGGACGGACGCACCAATCACAGAGCACACCCTACAACTCTCTGCTCTCATTGGCCAGAAAGACAAGGAACTGCAGACTCTGAGGGCTGAGCTGGGCCGCGAGAAGGGCAGGACGTTGAAGGACCATCAGGTGGGTCTTTTTCTCAATTTCTGTCGCCATATTGCCTAATGCATATCAGCTCAATATCTCAATCTACCAACTTTACCCCTCTTACATCATGTGATGACAGACCGCCTCGGAGTCTGTGATTCCTTCCCATCCAGTATTTCCTAGGCTCCTTCTCAACCGTATTGGAGGAAAAGCCCAAGGTCTATTCTCTCCTGCTCCAGTGCGGAGAGAGAGAGTGCCAGGAATCAAGAAAACGTGTTGAGAAGGAGCCAGACTCTCAGAACGAGCGCCTAAAGGGGTAGGAGACGGTTGAGGTTGTTTCTGGATGGGGCCATGGGGAAGATCTCAATAATGCATACTCCTCGCATCTTCTTCATCTCCTTCTCAAAACCCATTGGATGAGAAAGCCAGTGGTCCCTCCCCTCTGACCTTTTCCTGCAATGGATTTTGAGAAGGAGAGCAGGGGGAGAGAGGAGACAGGACGTGAGGAGTATGAAATTGAGATCTTCCCATAGTGTCTGACCGTGCATACACTGATGCATGTAAGACTTCTCTAACCTCTGAGTGTCCAACTAGAGTGCACTTGCTTGTGATTGTCTGTTTTGTTGGGTTGTACGCCACTCCTTTTGTTGTCTAATTCTGTGGCGGCTCTTTTATTTTGCGACAGGTCACTGTGTGCCCACCAGGCATTAGCTACCCTCTCTTAGCTGTCTCCTGCATTCATGTAATTCAAGTGTACACACACTCACACACATGTCCTCTGGCCATATATGCTCTCTCTCTGTGTGACATGGAACAGACACAATCTGTCAGGCGGTTTGACTCATGAGAGGAAATGCATTCTGAAATGATTGTCTGTTCTGTTGCCCTTTTTACGTCCATATGCCTCCTGTTATGTTCTTTGTTGTTTACAGTGCTGTTGGTTTCTCTGTGTGTGTTCTGCTTTGTTGTGGCAGGCCAGGCAAGAGCTTTGTAGTTTATAGAAGTTGCCGTCATCAGACGTCATTGGTTCCCCAGGGAGAGAAGTAGAGTTGTCAGATGTCTGTTCTATTCTTCTCAACCATCTACAAGCTAACACTCTAATCTACTGCTATAATCTGTCTACTTTATTGACCTATATGATGGAAAATGACTGTGATGTATGGTTGGTCTTAACTAGCTACAATAAGTTAAATGCACTGACTGTCAGTCGCACTGGATAAGAGTGTCTGCTAAATTACCCAAATCAAATGTTATTGGTTGCATATGCATGTTTAGCAGATGTTATTGCGAGTGTAATGAAATTATTGTGTTCCTAGCTCCAGCAGTGCAGTAATATCTAACAATACATAATACGCACAAATCCCAAAGTAAAATAATGGAATTAAGAAATATATTAGGACTCCGTCGGAGTCCGGAGTATAAGTGTGTGTGATGTATAGACATTATGGACAGTATGGGGATAGAATATATACTATATCTGAGGAATACGTGGATAGTGTATGTACAGCAATAGTTGAATAGTATGGACTTGACTACTGCTGGGTAAAACAGTATGTGAATGTTGTTAAAGTGACCAGTGTTCCACATCTATGTACATAGGGCAGCAGCCTCTGAGGTGCAGGGATGAGTAACAAGGTAGCATCTGAATTTTATTTTAGCCTAGTTGTGTGGAGTGACAGATATTGTACATTTATGAGGAGGAAATTAGTCCTAAAAAAAGCTTTCCTGTTTCACGACTCACCCTATGATGCACAGCGCACTCACCGGTGATGGCTGAGGCGCTCGTTCCAGAAGCCTATCTCTCTTTTTTTTACTTTGAAAAAACAATGCTGTTCGATCAATAGGCCTATTTGGTAGCCTACAGACAGGTTAGTCTTCTTCTTAGCAGAATCCATTTGATTTCCAACTGGTGTTTTCCCACCATTGCATATGAAATATTGTGAATGCCCTGTTTTGGTTGCATGCTGTTCGCTGACAGATTTGTTGTGTGTTCCCAGCTGTAGGCATGCCTTGTGATTGGACTACACACCATCCACAGCTAGGCTATGAAGGAAAAAAAAGCTATTGATCCTCTGTGGCTAAATTATAGGCCTACCCCTAGTGTTCCGAATTATTAAATGTCTTCCCGAACGGACAGCAGTAATTCTATAATTTTGACAAGTGTATTTCAATTCATCAGAGGAGTTGCGGCACCTCCAGCAGCCTTCCCGCGGCTATGATTCTATAAGGAAATAGATGAAGTGCAACGCTGGAGAGATCAGTTGCGGGCTCATGTCTATTAGAGCGGCGAGAGATCCTAGAATGTGAATATCATTCTAGTTCTGTGAGATACAGGAGTGCTTCTCTCTCCCCACAGCAATGTCCACGCCTTGGTTTATAGACTACAATGTTCTGCAGACCATAAACCTGGGTCGGCCCAACACTAATCAGGTGTTAGAATATCAATTCTTTTCACATTACATTTTTAAGGGGGCAGGAGAATTACAAAGGAGGCTAAATTGAATGAACTGTGATTAGAATTTTTACATTGCATATGGAGAGTAAAATTATTCGTGCCACGAGAGGTACCACCTCCTGGAAAGTGGGTGCCGGAACGAAACAGTCCAAAATTGAGAGGTGCCGGATCCTGTTCCGTCAGGATTTAGCACTGTTGATAGCAGGTCAAAAGATGAATTTCATCTGCAAGATGGACAAATATAGTATTATTATTTTGTCCTGTCAGACAGTAGCGGAAGCAGTCAGTGCCCATGTTTCCTCTTCTCTCTTGGCCCAGGTTTCTGTGTTAATACAGGATTAGCATCCCGGCAGGAGAGAGTTGCCCTTAGGGTTATTTATGGACTAACTTTATATTAAAAACCACAACCCCTATAGGTTTCTATTGGATTCTGTCTGGGCTGTCTGTCAGATTACATGGTGTAAGAGGGGTAAAGCTGGGTAAAAAGAGTCCAGGCTCTGGGTTGTTAGGTCAGTAGTGTGTGTCAGAGAGCCACACACACAGAGGTTTAAGGGGCCAGGCAGTTCATCACTGTAGCTCTATCATGTTTTCTGAGGTGAGGCAGGTGGTGGCATTGAGGACCAGGTGAGACCATCTCTTAATCTCAAATCAGATAAATCAGATTTACCTTAGCCTTGCCAAGGAGACCAACACAACTTAGCCCGCCCCCGGTCAATGTCACCTCACCTGTGTAGACCTAGGGCCCGCCCAGGCTCTGCTGTCCTTGTTGGGGCAGCCAGGATGAGTAGATAGTCCTGGGTTCAGATGGGGCTGGATTATGAGGCCAGCAGTCAGCTGTAACACAGGAGATCACCGCGGGTCCAGTTCAGGGGATTTGGTCTGATTGAATGTGTGGGACAGCGGAGGAGGGATTAGAATATGGGGCTTAACGCTTACGCTGCTCCCACCAGGAAGAGCTTTGTCAGTCTCTCCTCTTCAATCAGAGCGGGAGAGTGCTGTATGCCATGGCTGGCAGACTGACGACCATGGGAAAGCGGAGATTGTTTTGTGTTTAGGGTCTGTAAGGAGCATTTTTGAGTGTTGGACTAAACTGTGAGCTTACTGCACTGTTCCTGTCACATAAATGGAGAGAGCATTTTCTCTGTGCCATGGCTGGCAAGCTGAAGACTGCTGGAGATTGGAGCGTTTATACACAGAGCCTATCTGAGTGCGTTTCTCTGTTGGACCGAACCATCGTCTCTAGTCATCACCATGAAGGACCCATGCCACGTATGCAGATTACGCCTCATTGGCAGCCAGTGCCGCTGGATCTTCAACCCGTCGGGCAAACGGCAGCTCCAGGTCATCCTGTCCCACGTGCTGGGGGCGCCAGGTCGACCGCGACGGCCAGGCGTCAGAGTTCCTGTGCGGAAAGTGCGTGTTCACGCTGGAGCGCATAGTGCAGTGCGACGTGCAGATCAGCAGGCTGCAGGAGGAGCATGCTGCCCAGGTGCAGCGGTTGCAGCAGGAAAGAGAGAATCTGAAGCAGTGTGTGGCCCACGTCTATGGACGCCACAACCCCCTGCCGGAGAGGCCCGATGTGGGGGAGGTGAGCACCATTATGACCCCCCTCTGGAGGTCCTCTGAAGGTGGAAGTCCCGATGAGTGCGGGGGAGAACAGTTTACGTCAGAAGGGCAGAGGAAGGAAGATGGAGGGGATGGGTGGGTGAGGCGCTCTGTGAGTATGGACCTCCTGGGTGGTCCAGTGGGAGCTGCAGGTCGGTCAAGCTCAGCCCCCAGGAGGGTGCAGTCCGGTGGGGATCCCTGCCTGGAGAAGAACCCTGGGCTCCGCTCCCGGAGCATGATGTACCAGGACCTGGTCAACCGCAAAGGCACTCTCTCCTCCCCCAGTTCCAGGTTCCGCTCGGCCTCGCTTCAGTCCCTCAATCCTGACCACCCTCACCAGACAGAACCCATGGGCCTCCTGTCACAGAAACCGTCCAGAGAGTCAAAGATCTCAGTGAGGGAATGCTCTCCTTCAGTGGGCCATACTACCACTATCACCACCAGACACCAGAGAGGGCACTCCCCAGTCCAGCCTCCCATCTCCGACCTGCTGCAGCTGCTGCGCTCCATCCCCAGACGACTAATCCCAGGGACCCCCGGGAGCCGCATCCCCGTCCTGCGGAGGAAGCCCAGGGTGGGACAGCCACTCCCCCCAGGATGCAGCATCACCCCTGGGGCCCGACGCAGACGGAAGGAGGCTGAGTGGAAGTCCCTCCAGGACCTCACAGAGGAGTTTAATGACGGTTACATTCCTCTCAGAGCTGAGGTAGTCCAGCCATCTTACCTCAGACCGATCCTCTGTAGAGAACTTGGAAGGCCATGGAAATGTAGCTTTAGACTGAATTTGGATAATTATTTGACTAAAAAAGATCAATCAGTTGTGAGGTTGGATATCGTTGCAGTAAAAGGATTAATTTTTGTTGATAATGGGAAATAAAGTATGCGTGAATAAATGAATCAATAAAAAGGAATCACAGGCATTCTCTGCCCCGTGACAGTTTTTTCCTTCTCCTTTGTTGTCCTCTTTGTTGACTAATTTCCCAGAATTGTGTTTCCCTTCCACAGGGTTTCACTGAGCAGCTGAATGAGGTGAGCAGGCTGGAGACAGCCCAGAGGCAGCTGAGTGAGGAGATGAACCAGTTCAGAGCAACGAACCAGAACCTCTCCAAGACCCTGGAGGACATCCAGAATAACAACAAGGTGATTTGGGGGGGGGAGAAAATGGGGAGCAAATAGTTTTTATGAATTTTTTACTATTTTCTACATTGTAGAATAATAGTGAAAATATACATACATACCGGTAAATGTTTTTCATCATGGAATTTTCACTATTTTGAAATGAATACACCTAGGCAATACTTTCAGTTCTACAGAAATGGCTATGGGGTAGGAGCACATATTTAGGGTAGATTCAAAATGTACCATTGTGATTAATCAAACATGTTGGAGGAAGATTAATTTACTGTCTTGTTTTGGCTACTTAATTGATTATATGCAATTTAGCAGATGCTTTTATCTAAAGTGACTGTCAGTCATGTGTGCATACGTTTTACGTATGAGTGGCCCTGGGAATCGAACCCACAATCTTGGCGTTGCAAGTGCCTTTCTCTCACGACCTTACCTATAGAGGACCACAAGTGACCACTTGTTTTTTTTAACAGGTGCTGTCTGGTAAGCTGGAGGAGACTGAGAAGGAGCTGAGCTCGGAGAAGAAGAACGCTCTGAAACGAGATAAAACCATCCAGGGACTTAGTCTGGTGCTCAAAGAAAAGGAAAAAGAGGTGCGCTTGATTAGATAATATTAACACTGTAATAAATGTTGAGGATGATAACCTCATTTGATAAAATACTGTTGTAACCAACTATTGTTGACCACAAAAAAATAGATCGCCTCATATGCTATGCCATCTCTGAGCAACGCAGACTGAGGGCTTATGTAACATTGTCACACCAACACGTCTGTCTCTGTCTGTGTGTTCCAGATTGAAGAGCTGTGCCATGAGATTGAGGACAGGGACGAGGCATTAGCCAAAGCCAGGGAGGCAGCGCACAAAGCCCAGCTCCAGAAATACCAGGCAAGTCAGATCAGACACAGCATTGGCTGTGTTCCGGGCCCAATACATCAGTCGCGCTCCATGCATCAATGGCTGTGTGCCACGTCATTCACTGCGCATTCGGGCATGGAAGTGCTATGTCATATGATGTTATTCGCTAAACACCATTAAAGGTGTTGTGAGATCTGGCAGGTAGCTGCAGTGTGTGTATCTACTCTGCTTTAGGGCTGTAATGTCTGTCTGTGCGTGTTTGCCACATGTCACATCAATACAGACTTCTGCGTTGCACACACATGCACTCAAAAGACAAAAATAAGTATCCTGCTTCTCTAACTCTATTCATTCTTTCCCCCCAGGGTGCGGAGGAGCACCAGTCTCTGCTGATGGAGAAGCAGGCGGAGCTGTCCCAGCTCCAGGGGGAGCACCACACCAAGCGTCTGGAGGCGCAGAAGCTGCAGCGCTCCCTGGGCAGGAGGGAGCAGGAGCTGACTGATCTGCAGCAGGCCAAGGAGCAGCTGGAGCAGGAGCTGGAGGAGCTGCAGCAGCAGAAGAAGAAGGGGGACAAAGCTCTCAATGTAAGGCCACAGGAGGAATTTAAGTTGTTGTCCTGGGAATAGCCAGGGACCTAACGATACGGTATTATCACGATACTTAGGTGCTGATAATATATCTATTGTGATTCTCAAGATTCTATCCGTTTTGCAATTCGAAACTGATTTTATTGTGATTTGATGTTCCAAACATATTGCTCGCTATATGTCTGCTGCAGAGAGATGAGAGAGCATGAGAAAACAAGTTTTGATCAGTCAGAATATATTCCCCAAAGCCATCAATTTTCCCTAAAGTTGAGGGCAACTTATTTTCTGTGCTTTTGCTAAACCACACGACCCAACCAGGAATGAACTCTTGACCCTTTTTGGTTGAATGGTTGTCTTTTTGGTTGAGAAGACATGGCGTAAAATACGTATTTTCAACGTGTTGTGCTTACTGGGTAAACTATCTACGCCATGCAGGAGATGCAGAACCAGCTAAAGAAGCTTAACGGGGAGTTGGGCGAGAGGGAAAGCAGTCTGGAGCAGCAGGAGCAGGAGCAGCTGGAGCAGACAAAGAGGAGGCTGCAGAGTCACGAGGTCACCATCCAGCGCCTTACCACCTGCCTGGCCGACAAGGAGCAGCAGCTACAGGTAGATAGTCTGAGAGCTCGAGAAACTAAAAGTGAAACCATAGAAATATAATCTATAGAAGGGGGCTTAGAGTATCGAACACTAGCAATTTGGTGAGGCCTTAATATATATTTAAAAAAATATATACATACATACATACACTACCGTTCAAAGGTATGGGGTCACTTAGAAATGTCCTTGTTTTTGAAAGAAAAGCATATGTTATGTACATTAAAATAACATCAAATTGATCAGAAATACAGTGTAGACATTGTAGCTGGAAACATAATATTATTTTTTATGGAATATCTACATAGGCCCATTATCAGCAACCATCACTCCTGTGTTCCAATTGCTCGTTGTGTTAGCTAATCCGAGTTGATCATTTTAAAAGGCTAATTGATCATTAGAAAACCCTTTTGCAATTATGTTAGCACAGCTGAAAACTGTTCTAATTTAAAGAAGCAATAAAACTGGCCTTCTTTAGACTAATTGAGTATCTGTAGCATCAGCATTTGTGGGTTCGATTACAGGCTCAAAATGGCCAGAAACAAATAACTTTCTTCTGAAACTCGTCAGTCTATTCTTGTTCTGAGAAATGAAGGCTATTCCATGCGAGAAATTGCCAAGAATCTGAAGATCTCATACAATGCTGTGTACTACTCCCTTCACAGAACTGCACAAACTGGCTCTAACCAGAATAGAAAGAGTAGTGGGAGGCCCCGGTGCAGATATGGCTTTTTCTTTGCAACTCTGCCTAGAAGGTCAGCATCCCGGAGTCGCCTCTTCACTGTTGACATTGAGACTGGTGTTTTGCGGGTACTATTTAATGAAGCTGCCAATTGAGGACTTGTGAGGCGTCTGTTTCTCAAACTAGACACTAATGTACTTGTCCTCTTGCTCAGTTGTGCACCGGGGCCTCCCACTCCTCTTTCTATTCTGGTTAGAGCCAGTTCTGTGAAGGGAGTAGTACACAGCGTTGTACGAGATCTTCAGTTTCTTGGCAATTTCTCACATGGAATAGCCTTCATTTCTCAGAACAAGAATAGACTGACGAGTTTCAGAAGAAAGTTATTTGTTTCTGGCCATTTTGAGCCTGTAATCGAACCCACAAATGCTGCAGATACTCAACTACTCTAAAGAAGGACAGTTTTATTGCTTCTTTAATCAGAACAACAGTTTTCAGCTGTGCTAACAATAATTGCCAAAAGGTTTTCTAATGATCAATTAGCCTTTTAAAATGATAAACTTGGATTATCTAATGCAATGTGCCATTGGAACACAGGAGTGATGGTTGCTGACAATCGGCCTATGTACATATTCCCCCAAAATCTGCTGTTTCCAGCTACAATAGTCATTTACAACATTAATAATCTCTACACTGTATTTCTGATCAAGTTGATGATATTTTAATGGTCCAAAAATTGCTTTTCTTTCAAAAACAAGGACATTTCTAAGTGACCCCAAACTTTTGAACGGTAGTGTGTATATATGAAAATGTATGCGCTCTACTATAAGTCACTGGATAAGAGGTGTCTGCTAAATGACTAAAATGTAGCACAGGACCTGGGAAAAACTGTTTGTTCATTCACTTTTTCTTTCTGTCCCTCTTGCTGTTGCTTTTTCCCCTCTTATCTGTCTGCTTCTTCTTTTTCTCTCTATTCTCTCTCTATTCTCTCTCTATCAGGAGTACATGAACATGATGAGAGACATGGAGCAGAGCAGAAGTCCTGAGGAAAGCGACAACATGCTGTCAAAGCTGCGAGAACAACTGAAAGAAAAAGAAAAGGCTCTGGAGGTTGGCTTTCTATCAATGTTTGAAATGTTAAATATTTCTCTCTCGCTCTCTTTCTCGCTCTCTCTCAATTCAATAGCTTTATTGGCATGATGTAAAAATGTACATATTGCCAAAGTGTACTTTGGAAATTGAATGATTTAATGAACAACGTCATTAAAAATTAAGATGGTCACAAACAGGATGTCGATCTTTCGCTCTGATCTGATGAAGAACATTTTATGCCTTTTGGTCTTAACTTCAACAATCTGTATGACTCCTCCACAGCAAGCACTGGATGAGAAGTTTGCAGCGCTAGAAGAGAAAGACAATGAGATCCACCAGCTGCATCTGTCACTCAGGGAGAAGGAGAGGGACCTGGAGAGACTCAACAATCTGCTGTCTCACAATGAGGACACCATCAACGTAAGGGACCATGATCACCCCATCAGTGTTGGAGTCAATTCCATTTTATTTCAGTTGAAATGGAATTGACACCATCCCTGCATATCGTATTTAATTAAGTCACACACTACCTCCTATATGGGGTTGTTGCAAGGACTGCCAGGGTAAACATCATGTTGAATGGAGAGTCTACAACACTGGTCTCTTTCTCCATTGCTCCCTGCAGAGTTTTGACACGTTGATCAAGGAGAAGGACGTGGAGCTGCAGCACCTGGCCAACACTCTGAAGAACTTGCAGCGTGCCAAGCAGGATGTGGAGGACAACCTGAACCGAGCCTGCAGGGAGAAGGACTCCATCATCAGTCAGCTGCAGCTCTCCCTGGAGGGCAAGACCAAGGACATGGAGGTAGGAAGACACATAAGGAGAAAGTAAATCCCATGTATTACTAGCTGACACACAAAATATTACCTGAACATAAAGACTCCTATAACACAGGCATCAATACTCACAAAACTGTGACATCATTCACAAAACACGCTGTCGTTCAATGATATACTGATTTGATAGAATATCGACCTAGTATATCTTGGAAAAGAGGTTAATCCCAGAAGGATAAAGTTGGATAAGTAAAGATAACAGATCTCTTTTTTCTTTTGTTCTATCGATCTCTCTCTGCCTCTCTCTATCTCTGTGTGTGTGTAGGCGATGGCAAGTGCCCTGCTGAGCCAGTCCCAGTCTCAGGCCCGTGATCTTGCGGAGCAGATGGGTCAGAGGTTAAAGGTGGCAGAGGCCATGCTGGTGGACGCGGTCAAGGCCCGTGAGCGGCTGGTGGCGGACAACGAGAGCGCCGTGGAGGGCCTGCTGGCCACAATCAGCAGCAAGGACCAGCTTCTCAAGGTACACACACACACTGGAGGCATTTTTACTGGTTGATTTGATGAGAAAGTCTCTCTCTAATAACATCCACACTCACATTCTATTTGTCTTAACCTTGTAATATTTTTACAGGAGGTTTAGTTTTTATGATCTCTTATGTTTTCTCTCCTGTCCCTCCAGGAGTCAGCGGAGCACTATAACAGGACACTGTCTGAGCGCATCCAGGAGATCGAGGAGCTGAGGCGACAGCTGTGTACCCGGCAGCAGCAGCTGGCCTCTGCCGAGAAACTTAGTTCCACTGCAACACAGGAGGGTTACCTGGAGACTGCCAAGCTCAGGGCCCTGCTGACCGAGAAGGAATCCATCATCATTGTGAGTTTGGACAGAGTTATTTGGATAGGTGCAAAGTACACTACTATTTTGTGTTTTTGATAGTTTAGGATTTAGATCATGGCTGGCTACAATATGTGCAGCATTTTGCTCCAGCCAAGCTCTAATACACCTCACAAGTAAAAAAGAATAATAATAAGATCAAAATGCTTTGGTCAAAATGGAAAATAGTTTGGTTAATGTTGGGCTAGAACAAAACCTGCACATTGTCCATCCTTGATTTCTCTTGGTTAAATAAAGTTAATGGCAAGGTTATGAGCTCCGGTGTGTTAAACTTTTGATTTCCTCTGCCAGAAACTTCTGGAGCGTGGCCGGGAGAGGGACCAGTTCCTGGCTGAGTTGAGGCAGAAGGAACCTGCACCGTCCCAGGTGCTGGAGCTCAGACAGACCATCCAGTTGCTACAGGAGAGACTGGAGGAGAGGGAAGGTGAGAGGCTTTACCTCTTAAAGCTGCAAGCTGTGCTAAACAGTTTGGCATGCCAATGAACAAAACGGCAGTTGGCCGAAGTACAAACTGTCTTTGTCCACCAACACCCTGACCCCACTAATGTCCTCTACTGGTTTTGTTCCCTCTATAGGTGACCTCTCCAAGAGGAACAACAACGAAGACAGCATGGAGAAGGTTCCTCTCATCAAGAAGACCGTGGTCATCCTGAAGAAGGAGTTGGCTCAGAAGACTGAGGCTCTCAACAAGGCTCTGAAGAGGGAGAACGAGCTCAAGGTGAGAACAGTACATACTGCAGCTGATTCAAATCCCTGAGCCGGCAAGGTGGGAAGAAAATCTGCCGTTCTGCCCTTGAGCAAGGCAGTTAACCCCCAACCACAACTGCTTCCCGGGCGCCGATGACATGGATGTCGATTTAAAGCATCCCCACCCGACCTCTGATTCAGAGGGGTTGGGGTTAAATGTGGAAGACACGTTTCGTTTGAATTCATTCAGTTGTGCAACTGACTAGGTATCCCCTTTCCTGTTATTCTGGTAAATAAATACACTCTTTTTGATTCACTATCTTGATCCTTTGTTGCTTTGTCATTGAGTTAACATCATTTGTTTTCTTTTCTCTTGGTAAAAATAACCTCTCTGGGTACAGATCAGAATCATTAGATTACCCTCCACAAGTCCAAATCCTGACTATTAGGTGGATAATAGAAAATGGACCGTGGGTTAATGTCTTCATTCTATCCCATTGTTCTCCTGTGTTCCAGATGTCCCTAGCTGATCTCCAGTCAGTGTTGTCTGAGCTGGAGGGGCGTATCGAGGGCCAGGCGGCCAGCATAGACTCCCTCACCACCACCCTGGAGACCAAGGACGAGATTATAAACGTGAGTGGATGGCCAGTGGTCTCCTCACACACTGCTACTAATCTACACAGACACTCATACACACACTCAAGCAGGCTCAGGAGGTTACCTGGTGACATTTGGTTTCATGGGTAGCTTGCACAGGGTTAATCCACCTGGCTGACCTGATTTTGGCTATCACCACCTGTGCTACCTCTTGAGCATGGCTCAGTTAAAATAATCTATTGCAGTCATTGTAAATTCCAAAAGGAAATTAACACATCTGAGCGATACATTCACTTTAATACATTCATTTTTTTTAACCCCTTCGAACGCACTTTTTTAATTTGCTGTAACTAGTTTGACCTCAGAGTCTCTCTGCTGTGTATGTGCTGACAGGACCTCCACCAGCGTCTGGGCCAGAGAGGGGACAGTCAGACCCGGGAGCCCCAGGATCAGGCTGCCGGAGCCGGGATGGAGCGCTCGCTCCCTGGCCTACCTCAGCGGGAGAGAACCATCATCGGGGGTGACAGCCAGCAAGAGGTATCACCACGCAAAAGCAAGCCCTGCCTGAAACGTATTTATGAGCTGTAGTGTGCCATCTATCTTCAGAAGAATGGCCATGTCTGAATGTACCATAGTCGAGTGTTACATCAAAAATCAATAAAGTCACAACCTTTTGTGATGTCTGGTTTAATTGTGTGAAAATAAAGTGTTCAACAACACAAAGTCACAATTTGAAAAGGCTCACTCTTTGTTCTGCATGTCAAAAACAGTCAAGCATGAGAATAAACCCACTGTGACGTGGGTCTTGTTCATTAGGCACCAAAACTGACCTGACACATGGCGGGACTATCTGGACCTGTCCAATAACGAACACTCATTTTCATTTTCCATTGCAAAACATTTTAAAAAACTCCCTTTGCATGCACAATGAATATGATCCTTTTACAGCAACTGATTGAGTGGCATCTGACCTTTGACCTGTGCCTCCCTCCCCAGGTCCTGCCCTTGTTGGCTGACCTGCAGGTGGAGCACCGCTCTTTGAACCGAGCCCTGAGGGCCGAGCAGCAGCTCTACTCCAGCTTGGTTCGCACAGTCAAAGAACAGGACAGGTATCGGGACGGTTATCACAGATTGGATTTATTCCACGTCATATTATATTGCTACGTAATTGAAATAGTCTTACCAAAGTCCTTTTTTATACGTTTTGGTTGGTGTGGCATTCAAAAGGGTTTATTTTTTGTTGTTGCAATACCCAGTGTCTCCATAGATAGATATTGTCTACTGGTACACCGTGTACATAGCCACGTTATCGTTACTCATTGTGTATTTATTCCTCATGTTATTTTTCTATTATTAAAAAGAAAATGTATCTGTATCGTTGAGAAGGGTCCATAAGTAAGCATTTCACTGTTAGTCTACACCTTTTGTTTACGAAGAATGTGACAAATACAATTAGATTTGTCTATGTGTGTGTGTGTGTGTGTGTGTGTGTGTGTGTGTGTGGAATAGTAATTTATACATTGTGTGTTTTGCAGTGCCCAGCGTCTTCACGCCCTCCAGATGGAGCTGACGGCAGTGACGCTCCTCAGACAGCAGCTGGAAGAGGGGATCCGGAGCAACGAGGAGCTCAGAGAAGACCTGGAAAGAGAGATCGCCAGAGCCAAGCTCTCAAGAGAAGGTGCAGTAGTAGTACACAGAAGAGGAGGGGGAGACTAGAGAGAGGAAGGGCACAGAGGAGGGGGAGACTAGAGAGAGGAAGGGCACAGAGGAGGGGTGAGACTAGAGAGAGGAAGGGCACAGAGGAGGGGGAGACTAGAGAGAGGAAGGGCACAGAGGAGGGGGAGACTAGAGAGAGGAAGGGCACAGAGGAGGGGAGACTAGAGAGAGGAAGGGCACAGACGGGGGGAGACTAGAGAGAGGAAGGGCACAGAGGAGGGGGAGACTAGAGAGAGGAAGGGCACAGAGGGGTTCTGATCCTTAGTTTCCTGAACTAGACAGCTGGCTGAAGCTCAGCTGTGAATGAACAATGTCTATATTGAGTTGAGGAAGTAGAGACCCACTACATGATTTTAAAATGTCCAACATTAACATTTTATTCATGGTACTTTAATAGGAAGTTATACTCTTCCACACACACACGCGCTATCAACCACGGTCAGTTTTGTCGCTACATGTTCTAACACTGCATGGTGTTGCCAAGCCTGCTGTCCACCTGGTCATGTTTCATCTGTTTGCTGTCTTCTGTTCACTGTCATCTTCATCATTAGCATCCTCCCCATCTGCATGTCTAAACAAGACCGCAATAGCCTACGTTATTTCTCTACTCTGTTAATGTCCCCACAGGCACCTCCTATAAACTCATCCTCTCACCTGGAAAGAAATTTCCTTTGTCCTGGTTATGAGCTACTCTGCACAATAAAACATAATGCATGTGTCTCTGTCCGTCTGTCTTTCTCACTTACAGCTTACCTTTACTCATTTGCTCATCTTCTACTTTTGTTTATCCATTAAAAAGCCATGTCTGTCTCGTTGCATCACTTCACTCGCATATCGCTGCATGGTTGGAACTAGAAGCACAAGCATCTCGCTACACTCGCATTAACATCTGCTAACCATGTGTATGTGACAAATAAAATTTGATTTGATATCGCATGAAATTATTGTCACTTATCTAATGTCTGCTCTATTAGAAACGTAGCAGTTAGTACACACCACACACACCACACACACTCTTATCAAGACATCTGTAAACTGATTCAATTACAGCCTACAGGGTTGGGGCAGTTACAGAGCATACCTCTCTGTGGCTGCTTCCCTGTTCTCTACCCCTCTTCCAAAGTGTGCACTTGCTTGTGAAGTGTGCATTCGCTTCAAGCATATTACCCAAGTTGTTTACAAAGGTCGATAAAATCATCCTGCATGCTGAACTGAATTCAACGGCAAAGAGGAATGTCACTGTTTAGTAGTGCAAGGCTTCAATGGATGCAGTGTTAGGACACATACCAACATAGAACCTTGATTGATGAGGCCAGGTTCCAGTGAGAGAACTCTGTAGGTTTAGCGGTGTGACAGTCTGAACCTGATTTATTCATCTATGGTGCAACCTGTGTGTGTGTGCGCCCATCTGCCTTCCAGTTCATACCATTCCTCCCCTATAAAGAGAGCCAGCTATATAAATATAGGTAAGATGCCCTGGGCTCATATTCAATGCTGCTCAGTAGAGGGAATTTCTCCTTTATAGTGGCTTTATATTTATACGGGGCGGCAGGTAACCTAGTGGTTAGAGCGTTGGGCCAGTAACCGAAAGGTTGCTAGATCGAATTCCCAAGCTGACAAGGTTCTGCCCCTGAACAAGGCAGTTAACCCACTGTTCCTCGGCCGTCATTGTAAATAAGAATTTGTTCTTAACGGACTTGCCTAGTTTAAAAAAAGGCTAAATAAAAATACTGAACAAAAATATAAGTGCAACATGCAGCAATTTCATTGATTTTACGTGGTTACAGTTCATATGAGGAAATCAGTCAATTGAAATAAATAAATTAGGCCCTAATCTATGGATTTCACATGACTGGGAATACAAATATGCCTCTGTTGGCCACCAAAAATGGGCCTCAGGATCTTGTCGCGGTGCATTCGAATTGCCATCGATAAAATACAATTGTGTTCGTTGTCCGTAGCTTATGTCTGCCCATACCGTAACCCCACCGCCACCATGGGGCATTCTGTTCACATTTGTTGAAATCATCAAACTGCCTACACGTGGTCTGCGGTTGTGAGGCCGGTTGGACGTACTGCCAAATTCTCTAAAACAATAGATGTGGCTTATGGTAGAGAAATTAACATTCACTTATCTGGCAACCGCTCTGCTGGACATTCCTGTAGTCAGCATGCCAATTGCACGCTCCCTCAACTTGAGACATCTATGGCCTTGTGTTGTGACAAAACTGCACGTTTTATTGGCCTTTTATTGTCCCAAGCACAGCTTCTTGATATTCCACACCTGTCAGATGGATGGATTATCTTGGCAAAGGAGAAATGCTCACTACCAGGGATGTAAACAAATCTGTGCTCAATTTGAGAGAAATAAGCTTTTTGTATATATAGAACATTTCTGGGATCTTTTATTTCAGCTCATGAAACATGGGACCAACACTACTTATTGTGTTTATATTTATGTTCAGTATACGATAATTTTATTTTGGCCATTATTTATATTTTATACCACAGCAGTGTTGAATAATAATTTCTGATTGGCTAGAAGGGCATTCTAGAATGGAAAAGATATCGGGACACCTTCCAATCATGACATGATAAGCACCTACACATGCAGACCGTACTTGCTACAAAGTTACAGAAAGCTAAAGAAAAGAAGTACTGAAATTGGACACATTGTAAGAGTGACTTGTATACACTAAATGTACAAAACATTAAGAACACCTGCTCTTTCCATGAGACTGACCAGGTGAAAACTATGATCCTTTATTTATGTCACTTGTTAAATCCACTTCAATCAGTGTAGATGAAGGGGAGGAGACGGGTTAAAGTAGGATTTTCAAGCCTTTAGACAATTGAGACATGGTGTATGTGTACCATTCAGAGGGTGAATGGGCAAGACCAAATATTGAAGTGCCTCTGAACGGGGGATGGTAGTAGGTGCCAGGCGCACCGGTTTGTGTCAAGAACTGCAACGCTGCTGTGCTTTTCACGCTCAACAGTTTTCCGTGTGTATCAAGAATGGTCCACCACTCAAAGGACATCCAGCCAACTTGACACAACTATGGGAAGCATTGGGCCAGCATCCCTGTGGAACGCTCCGACACCTTGTAGAGTCCATGCTCCGACAAATTGCGGCTGTTCTGAGGGCAAAAGGGGGGGTGCAACTCAATATTAGGAAGGTGTTCCTAATGTTAGATATACACTGAGTATACCAATCTAGGTGGATGAATTCAGTACAGCATGTAGAATGATTTGAATGAACCTGTGGATATTATGGAATGTAAACAACATGGGTGCGCTTGAAGCGTTATTCCACTGACTCTTTCCTTATGTAACTCTACATGCAGTGACTCAAACCCCAGGCTGTTGAGTGTTGATATTTCTGTTCTATACATAGTTAACCTGTGCATAAGGTTTCTATTCATGCTCGATTATGTGATCTTGATAAACACGAACTAAATATACACGTCCAAACGTAACATAGGAACTGGAAAGGGCAATGTGTGTTGCTCCCAGAGGTGATCTTAATTTAAGAGTGGGGACCCAACATGCAAGAAGAACAGAAGCTTTACTAAAGATCACATTTTGGAGTAGCAAACAGTGAATATATATTTTTCTTACTTTTCAAGTGTTTCACCCCACCTTTCTGAGAGTACATTCAGTAGATAGTGTTTTATTCATCTGTCTTGGTCTCTCGAACTAGGAATCATGGGTCGGTGGGTTGCAGCCAGTCACTCTTACTTTGCGGTTAAATAAAAACTAGGTTATGGTTAGAAATGACTTTTAGTGGACCAAGAACTTTCACATAGATTTCAGATGGGACAAATTGCAAAAACATCTGCAGCGTATTCATTAGCACACACCGTAGCAAGATGTTGTAAGGTCCAGGCAGTCCCTACCTGTTTTAGTCCTTATTCTTCCATTTGGTGCCTAAACACCCATAGCGGAGTTGCCAACTACCGGATGTATCCGGTTTTCATGAATACAGCTAATTCAACCTATCTTCCTTTTCCACCTAAACCGGATGTGGGAACTCCGCTCAGGCGTTTTATTTTACACCTGCTACGTTAGTGCCTAAAGAACACCCTGGTCCACCATCTCTCTCTAACCCAATCATGTCTCTGCAGGCCGCGAGGGCCAGGGCCACGTTGACCCCAGGGAGCTGCAGAGTGTCAGGCATCAGCTGGAGGACGCCCAGCGCTGGAACGCCTCCCTGCAGGCCCGCCTCGGAGCCATCCAGAACCGCGGGCGAGGGGTGGGTGCCACCAACGACACCGGTGAGAACCAGGATACTGTACTATCGCATCATCACAAACCCTGACGATGTCTCAGCACATTGACGAGGACAGTAGAGCCGGGATGGGCAACTCGAGGAGACGCTTGAACTGCAGGGTCTCTTTAGAGTGCACAACCCTGTGTTCCTTGGTCTTAGTCACAGACTTAAAGGAGTGTTCCTTTTAAATATAAAGTGGCGCATACCTGAAGTTAAAGTGCTGTCTGTATATTGGTAGTAAGTAACTCCTCTGTTCCAGTTGACACCCTGGGTAGTTTCATGGCCGACCAGACGTCCTACATGAGTATCTGTGTAGGAGAGGGGGAGGGCCTGGACCATCTGTCTGTAGAGGAGCTCCGACAGAAGGTCAGCTTTCACTTCACTGCATTATCATACTTCATATGTCATATTTGATTCATACGTGATCATACTTCATATGTTATTTTATTTATACATTATCATACCTCTTTCCTGTAAATAATGTAGTTTTATTCTGCATTGAGCCGAAGCTAAACTGGAGGGAAACCTAGTTTTTATTGTTTCTAAGTAATCCAATGCAAGTGGGTAATGCAAAGTGTACATCACTACTGATGAGTTGCTAACTTCATTGTATCTCCTGTAGGTGATGGAGCTGCAGGACTATGTCAGTAGACTGCAGGCTGTGAATGAGGACCTGCAGAGGACACTCTCATTGGCCGAGGGCTCAGACCACAACCTATCACAAAGCAGCTCTGGGAAAGAGGTATGTCCAATTTCAAATCGACCCATTTGGCAGTCACCTTGGCACCTCTGTAGATCATAAATGATTGGAAAAGTGTATTTAATATGGTGGAAATTCTATCAGAGAGGAAGTTTAAGTTATTACTGTATTGTTTCTAGCTGTCAGATCCGTGTAGATCTATATGTAGGCTCTTGTGCTTAGTGCTAGTGGTCGATTTGGAATTCGGAGGTGCGTTCAGTTTGCTTGAATGTTTGCTACGTTGCGGGAACGGTTTGTACTGAACAACATATTTCACAAACGTTCTTGAACAGACCGGTACGTTTGCTCCTATTTGTTGGGTGTGGCGAGGTGTGGCTTGAAGCAATGAGTGACCTATTTAAAGGCCATTAGCCATACTGACTGTGTTCCCCAAACCCTACCCATTTTTTAACTGGTTGTTCAGTACAGCACCGTTTCCATTCAATTCAATGTTCCAGAATGTAAAAAACGTACTGAATTCAGACCAGAAGTAGTGCTTCCTGATGGTCTGGGCAGGGCTTTAAAGTGCGATATGCAAAGAAATATCTTGCTGTGAGACCATGAGTTTTTGTTATTTTGGGAGCACTGTGCAACTATGAAAAAAATCTCCCAGATTATAATTGTTGTAATGAGGCTTCGCTGTACAGTTGTTTCCGAGTGCCTAAGAGGTACAAGCGAGTACAGATTCATTAGCGTCATGGTTGTACCATTATTACAGAGAAAACGTCTGGCTTCTACCCCAACCAGGTCAAAAGATCTGACCCACATTTCAGTGGGTTGCTGGGATCTCCCACATTACATTCAAAAACCACGTCATGGGCTGTTCGAAAAAACGACTTTTGCGTCGAGCCTCGCTACCATTTATTTACACTTTGTTCAAGCATGTTAGCCCTTTGACTAGCTAGAAGGAAAGGAAAGGGGATATCTTCTTCAGGAGATCAATGATCACAGCAATGAATGAACGACAGATCTCTTGCATGTCTTCATCACAAACCTGACTTTTTTAAAGAGACTGTTTTAAAATGTTCAATGTAATGCATCTCAATAGGAAAATAGTGCTTTGTAGAAACTTAATATTCCACAAATTACTGTAAATTCACTGACATTTTAGCTTTTATATTATTATGTTATATATTAGTTTCTAGGGCAATATGTGCTTTAAAAGAAGCTAGAATGCATACAGGCCCAATACAGGCTGTATCTCGATCTATAAAACAATTCTGGTGCTCCTACATTTCATGTGGCAGATTTGAATTTAGAGCCCTGGGCACAGCTTCATTCTAATCCTCCCCCCTAACCTCTTACTGACCTAACCTTTGACCCTGAACCCTCACTGATGTATCTTAGTTTGTTCTGTCTCCTTACCAAACACTTTTACATCTGCGGACTGTGTCCTATATCTGTTTTACCTCTTAACTAATGCATTATGTCTCTGTAGTATACAGCATTTACCATCTTTCTTTCCACGCCTCCTAACTCCATCCCTGTTCTTTCTTATGTGTCCCATGAAACAGTCTTTTCTTACCCCATGCCACATTAGACACGTCGCTGTCACGCCATTCTGCCTTTGCTGTGGTGCCGTGTTGTCTTATGAATTCTGTTCCCTCATTGCATTTTTTTTCCGTTACAAAGCCATGTGTCACATACGCCTCCCATCCCATTACTATAGCAGCATCTAGAGCAGAGACAGGAGAAAAAGTCACAGCACAGTGACAGAGGCCACAGTGACTCTGGCAAAGACAAAGGGAGCCAGACAGACAGCGGCCTTGGACAGGTAAGCAGGGGTGATTAAAGATGGGTGATAAGGAAAATAAATGTTTAGTTGTTTTATGCATCTTAAATAACCATAGCAATTAGAGCACATTAAATATGTGTTGTGGGTATGTTTTTCCTAATCTGAGGAGTTCCTTGAAATTTTGACACGAGAAAGTATACATTGAGCATTATGTACCATACCACGTATAGTACTTCTCATACACTCTGACAAATTTCCCTTTCAGGTGGTAGATGGAAGGCTGAATGACGGCCACCAATCTGCTGATGTGACTGTGAGCAGTACCCTGGCCCAGATCGAGAGAGGGATATGGCCTCCCTGGTCTTCCAAAGCCACCAGTGAGAGCCAGTCACAGAGCAGCCAGCAGGGAGAGGTGGAGAGGGACAGAGACTGGGAGCAGCTTTGTTCTCTTCTGTCCGACTGTGGGGCCTTATCAGTCAACCACCTCAGGTGAATCACCTTCATCTTCTATCTAATTCCTGTGTTTTAAGGGGGGTGGGTACATTTTCATAAGGAGGAGGAAAGCAATTGTGGAAACCAATAAGTCTGTGTTTAGGGAGGATCTCCAGAGGTTGCGGTCAGAGAATGTGGACCTTCGGGGTCAATTAAAGGAGGAGAAATCCACAGAGCCCAAGGAGAGCGCCGACACCTCAGGCGACATCGGCGACGCACAGGGCGACCTCCGCAAGACATTGGAGAGGCTGAGGTCAGAGGCCAAAGGTCACCGCAAGATTATCCAGCTGCTGAAAGAGCAGCTGGAGAGGACTGAAGCGGTGGTGGACGTAGAGACCCGGTTGGATAGTCAGCCGGACATGATGGTGACGATGACCCGGGAGATGGAGAGGCTGCGTTTGGAGCAGGAGGGAGGAGCTCTTGGTATAGAGAAACTGCTTGAAGGAGAAGAGAGAGGGAAAGCACAGGGAGATGGTCATGCTACTCAGGGGAACAGCCACACACAGCCTGCCAAGGGACATTCATATCGCATCGCGAGACATGGGGTAAGTCCTGTCATTGAAATGAGAAAGAAACATGAAGTAAAGAGAAGACTTGCACACATTTTAATATTCCTGCTCTGCTGTTTGTTTCTGTTTTGCAGGCTGGTGTCAAATCTCGCCTGCCCGTCCCCGTGCGACACAACAAAACAGACACTGCTGGCAGCGGGGAGTCGGTAAACCAGGCATCAGACGAGTTCTCTGAACATCTGAGAGGAGACGTACTACATCAACTAGGCCTGGACCACCACCATGAACAGCAAACCTCAGACTCCGACTCCCACAGCTCTCCTAGAGCTGCCCAGCACTGCAGCCCAGGCTCTAACCACAGCAGCACCACTAGGGGGACCACCAGACAGGGCCTGGAGATGGAGTTCCTCCGAGCTCAGGCCCCCACCGACGCCGAACTCCTATCCCAGTTGGAGCTCCTCCACCAGGAGTGCCAGGACAAGGAGCAGCTGATAGACCGTCTGGAGGAGCAGATGGCCGAGTGGGATGAACTTCAGGCCCAGCTCCGGGAGAAAGACCGGCTCAACCGTCATTATGTGGAAGCCCTGCAGGCCGCGGAGTCCACCATCACTTATCTTACAGCCTGCAACCTGGACAGGAACAGCCAGGGTGGAGTACTAGGCTCTGGGTCCCCTGGTTCAGAGTACAAACTCCAGAGACAGTGCATTGAGCTCCAGAAAGCCCTTGAGGAGAAAGAGAGACTCAACACCCAGCTGGTGGAGTGTCTCAACATGGTTGAGGCGGCCATTGCCTCGCTCCCCGGCACCTCGTCATCCGCCAACACCCTGGACGGTCATTTGGACCCCGAGGAGCTGTGCACGAGGCTGGAGGCGGCCTTACAGCATGTCAGTGCCTCTCTTGATCCTCTGGTCCTGAAAACCTCGGCTCCAGGGCCTTCGGGGTGCCCCCTGGGCCTCGACGCGGAGCGGCAGCAGCAAGCGGACTCCCTGCAGGAGGCGCTGTGGGAGCAGAGCCGGCTGAACGTCAAGCTGCAGGAGAGGCTGAGGGCAGCTGAGGAGGCTGTTGCAGCACAGCAGGGCACCGCCAACACTGCCCCCGCAGGCCTGGAGGGCAATTATGGCAGGCAGCTAGAAGAAGATCTGAATGAGTTTCCGAGAGGGAATGAAACAAAGGGACAGAGAGGTTGGGGAGAACATCATGGAAGAAGCAAGATGGTGTCCGATGAGAAGAGCAGCCTAGGATCTGAGCAGGTTGCCAAGCATCTCTCCGAGTGTCTCAAAGCAGCCGAGTCGGCCATAGGCTCACTCACAGCTCACTGTACCAACACAAGCACTAGCACCTCTACCACGACCAGAGCAGCTAAAACCAGCTCTGACTTACAACAGCAGCTAGACAGACTACAGAGAGCTCTACAGGAGAGAGAAGCACTGGAAGACCTGGGCTCCACCGAACCCACCCACCAACAGACCAGTAGAACCCCCACCCGACACACCACTCTTGGGGCTGAAACCCCCTCTCGCCTAGAGCTCCACCATAACATCTGCCTCCTCCAGAAGGCCTTCTACGACCTGCAGGAGGAGAGGGGACGCAGGGAAAGGGAAGCCCAGACGATGGAGCCTGGAGCTTGGGTACCACCACGAGATGTCCAGGCCCAGCTGGAGAGCCTTCAGAAGGCTTTGAAGGAGAGGAAGAGGGCCTGTAAGAGCCTGGAGGGGAAGCTGGCCACGGCTCAGTCCGTCATAGCCCTGCAGAACACCTCCAAAAAGACCAGTCATGTAGCAACACAGAGAGGTAAGGGAACAATAATTGAGGTGAAGTTGTTGATAAGATTCATACATACATTTAAAAATTACATTCCTTCCTACTATTTCTTATATGGCCCTCGAGCTGGATCTGTTGGCTACTTTGTTTTTCAAGATTCATTTAAAGCACAGATCTACATGTAGACAGAACAACAACACAACGTCAGGAATTTGGAGTCAGCTTTTTGTTTGAAAATGTTTGTCTTGACGTACGTTCTTAGAGGAATGTGTGCAACCTGCACTTTGCTGAGCTGTGTTTTTATAAATGTGCATAGACCTCCTATTGCAAGAAGTGCATGTACTGGTGTGTCGAGCATGACATCCAAGCTTTTCGGTTACTGTTTTTGATGCACTAAAGGGAGCTTTGCATAGCATGACAACGAATGACAGTGGCTCCATGTAGAATTAAACAACTGCCTGTGTGATTCAATTGTTACATCAAATGACAACGTTTGACGACGTTGAAACGACACAATCCAAATGCAATGATGACATCATGTCCTCGGCATCTGATCAAGCCAAAAGAGAGAACCTGAACCTTCTCTTGTTAACCCCCGCCTGCCTGCGTGTTGCCTCTAGCGCCCCCTCTGGAGCAGGAAGACAAGGGCGTGCAGGTGGACCTGCAAGACCTGGGTTACGAAACCAGTGGCAAGAGTGAGGCCGAGGTGGATAGGGAGGAGAGCAGTAGCACAGGTAGACGACCACGTCTAGACGGAGCATGTCTGTCTGTCGAGTGGACACTAATAATCACAGTGGTGGAGTGGCGTCTGCTGCATGAGGAATGATAAATGAAAACACTGGGCTGTAAGACTGTTTGATAATAACACCAATGTGCTTTTCTGGTCTAATAGTCACACAACGTCCGGGTGCGTCTCGATAGTCTAAAGTGGCTTCCTCTCCTTCATCTGCTCTGACATAAAAAGGACTGGACAGGTGAAAGCAGCTCCTGGGCATCCGCCATTTTGTTTTCCTCTAGCCTGTGTTTTCAGTTCAGTGCAGATAGAGGTGAGGAGAAAAGGAGAGGAAGCGACTTTAGACTATTGAGACTCAGCCCTAAAGACTGCATGGGGAATGAACACTGGGCTGGAACGTTTTGGTGATAACCCCACTGTGTTGTATGGGTCTGATAGTCACACACCTTCTCCTATGTGGTTTAACCAGGGCACTGACTTGTACAGCACACCTGTGTCTCTGCCTGTCTGTCTCACTCTGCCTGTGTCTCTCCTGCATGTGTGCACTCTGGTTGTTGTACTCTGGAATGGCTTGCTCTATGGGACACTAACTCCTACTTATTTGACCACGGTCAACTGTAAAACATCAGCACAAAACCGATCCTCTCTCCTTTCACATTGTATCATCTTCGTCAGACTTGCTTATTTTAGGTGAATACTGTAGACCCGTTTGATCATTTTCTGTGTGTGTGGTTGGCAATGATCCCTCCAGATATGCAGCTTGTCCCTGGCAGTGCTAACAGCAGCCTGCCCTGCCTGCTGAAGCAGGACCAGGAGGAGCCCTCGTTCTCCTCCACAGAGAACCTTGACACGGCCTCCAGTGCCTCCTACCCCAGCTCCCCCACTCTCAGCTCCCCCAAGGTACTGCCGGCCTAGTTACTGCTTTTCACATTTTTATTGGACATTGTCCTCGTCCTGTGTTTTGGTTTGATTGTCTTGGCTGTATTGACATCCATCTCTCTTAATCCCTCACCTTTGTGCTTTTTCTTTCTTTCTCGCTCTCTTTATCCTCCCTCACTTTTGTGCTTTATTGTTCTATCTCTCTTTCTCCTCACCATCCTCCATCTCTCACTAGGTGAGTCTGAAGAGCCTCCAGACGTTTGACTCCTACGGTCTGTGTGAAGACCCAGCCCAGCTCAAGGCCCAGGTGAGGGAGCTTAAGACCCAGCTAGAGAGTCAACACCAGGTCATCCTCCACCTGCAGACCCTGCTACGCCGGCGCGCCTCCCTGTCCAGCGAACTGTTGACCGCCACATCTGACTCCCACACTGCCACGGGAGATCACACGGGCTCCGAGAGGGGGGAGGAGGGTGGGAAGGAGGAGAGGAGCCTGGAAGGAGAGGGGGAGGTGATGAAGGAGAAGATGAAGAGTATGAGCATGGAGCTGGAGAGGGAGAGGAGCGTGAACAGGAGTATGAGTGAGCAGCTGCTGCAGGCCCAGCAGCGGAGTCGATCAGCCTCACCTGCCAGGTTGCTAAGTAGTTGTTTCTTAACTTTCTTCATTATAAAGTTGAACTCTGAATGGCTGTTCAGTTACTATTTCATTGTATTATTATGGACCCAAATTAATGTTTGTTTACAGTTAAATTTTTTATTTCACCTTTATTTAACCAGGGTAGTTTCGTTGAGATTAAAATAATTTTTTCAAGAGAGCCCTGGGGGTCTAATTTGTGAGGTCAGCTCTCTGCAGTGTATTCGTTTAGAATCTTCCGATAAATCTGTCTAGTAATCTAGCTATTGTCATCACCACTAAACCTCTCTGTTTGGTTAAAAATGTTTTTTTAAATGATCTCATCTGTTCCCTATAGGATCGACTCCCTGGTGCAGTCGCAGGCGAGGGAGCTGTCCCAGCTGCGTCGTCAGATCCAGGAGAGCCGGGGCCTGGGGGCACTGCATCGGATGCAGCTGGAGGAGCTGTCGCAGGCTTTCGAGGAGCTGCTACAGGCCAGCGACGTGGACTACTACGTGGGAGAGGTGTTCCGAGAGCAGCTGGACAAGAGCCTTGGCGTCCTGGAGAGGCTGGAGGGCCGGCTGGAGAAAGGTAAGCACAACAAACATTGTAAGTAGACATTGATGATAGTCATAGTTTACATTTATGATAGTCATAGGATTTTAAAAGCAGCTATACAAACATGTACTAAGGACTCTTAAAGAGCCCATGGCCTCTACAGAATGGAGTCTATTGAGACTGTTCTGAGATGCTCCATTCACAAACCCATTCTGAAATGGTATATACTTTCATAACTTACCCACCAATGCAGAGATGTGATGTTGGGATTGCGAACATCTGTGAGGGTCTCATTTTCCTAAAATGAAAGATCAAAGTTGCACTACTTTTGTAGTGTAATACACGGTCTAGCCAAAACACACATCATCATCATCATCATCATCATCCAATACCAGATACCCCACACACAGGCCTCTCACCACTTGGCAAGCACGAGAATACAGGCCTCTCACCACTTGGCAAGCACGAGAATACAGGCCTCTCACCACTTGGCAAGCACGAGAATACAGTTTAGGGCTGGGCGATATGGCCAAAATATTATATCACGGTATTTAAAATAAAAAATGACGTTACGATGGTATTTGACGGTACTTGAGTAAAAGTAAAGATACGTTAATAGAAAGTGACTCAAGTAAAAGTGAATCACCCAGTAAAATTCTACTTGAGTAAAATATACTTAAGTATCAAAAGAAAATGTACTTAATCATTTCTAATTCCTTATATTAAGCAAACCAGATGGCACCATTTTCTTCTGTATTTACGGATAGCCAGGGGCACACTCCAACACTCAGACATCATTTACAAACAAAAAATGTGTTTAGTGAGTCCTACAGATCAAAGGCAGTAGATGACCAGGAATGTTCTCTTGACAAGTGCGTGAATTTGACAATTTTTCTGTCCTGCTCAAGCATTCAAAATGTAACAAGTACTTTTAGGTGTCAGGGAAAATGGTCAAATTCATGTAAAAAGTACAGATACAAAATAAAACTACTTAAGTAGTACTTGAAAGTATTTTTACACCACTGCTCAATTGAGATAATTCCCACACTGCCACGTAGGACTGCACAATATGGGCAAATCATCTTGGACTTATTTTTAACCAAATGTGGATTTGACTTGCGAATTAGAGCAAAACTGTTGGACTCATGGAAATAGAATGACTATTCTAATTCTATAGTTAGAATATTATAGTGGGCATTTTGAATACAGTGTTTGAGATGACAACGAATTTAAATGCCAGGGAGGAGTAATTGTGACATGGTAGGAGCTAAAGTGTTGATAAGTGTTTCCTAGGGGACCCTATAAGCTTTGGCTACATTGCATGTTCTCTCTATTCTTGCTTTGCATATTCCTCTTTGATTTAGAAGATACTGTTGCACAAACAACATGCTGATTTAAGTCTACACCGTCACTGGTATTATCAGGCTGTATTAGCTCGCTACGTTTGCTCTTACTCAGTACATTTATTAGCTAGCTAGCTATTAGCGGCTAACAAGATTCAGGGCAACTTGCTAAGACAAACTAGCTGTTTGCTGATGTAAGAATCACAAACTGGTAGTGTTATTACAGAACCCTGGTGGATTTATATTAAGAAGCAATGTGAAAACAGCATCGTTATCGTCAACATAGTTGCATGTGCAGCATTCACCATGCAGGCTGAACGCGAGTGTGAAAGTGGGCGTGGCTAGGTCAGTGTGGAAAGTGGCACGGAGAGAAAGAGCGGAGAGGTGACTCAAGTAGCGAAGTAAACTATCAAAATTGACATTACACTTGGCATATCACATTTAACAAAAAAAAACATTAAAATACTGTTATAGAAGGTAAAGTAAAAACCCTAACCGGTCCCTGCATCAATACCAGTATATCATAAGATATGATATACCGCCCAGCCCTAACACGGTCCAAAATGTTGTCAAGTGTAAGGTACTTACTGGCTTTTGAATAGCAGCTGTGTTAGTTAAATAAACAAAGCTATTTTAAAGAAGCAATTGCTAGTGCTACATAATTTTTTTATTATATGTACCCATTCATTGATTGTTGAAGAATATAACTTATAAATGGCTGAGGTTAGTTCAACTGTCCTACCCCATCAGAACCAAATATATGAGCTTGTTTTACTCCCATTGTTTGTAAACAAACACTATTTAGCTAAAACTAGAATTTAGATATCATGGGGGAGTGTAGGACGAGTTTAAGGACGTGTGATCACCATAAGGACACCGCACATAGTCTACCTGAAGAGGTTAGGAGAGAAAAGAGGGGGCTGAAATATACAGACAGATAAAAGTGAGAGAGAGCAGAGGTGTGAGAGCAGAGATGAGCCTTTCACCATCCCTCTCTCTCCCTGTCTCTAGGAGATGCACAACTGGATAACGAGGACGGGGCAGCACTGGAGCTGGCAAAGGTGTGTGTGTGTGTGTGTGTCTCCCTCCCTCCCGTACCACACAAACACCCTCCATCACTAATGGAGAGACCCTTTCTCCCCTCAGCCTTTTTATGTGAGATGTATGTTTTCCAGCCAACCAAGTTCTATTGACCTGATTAGACAGCCTTGACTGTCGCTGACCTGTTAGAGTCCAACGTTTCTTCTACCTCAGCTGCTTAAAACACTCACATTTCACGGACATCCATAGGCTTACAGCTGTCTTACTCAACACTGTGTGGTTGTGTCAACGTTTAGAGGAATATTGTCTCTTAACATTATTACTGGACAGCCACACCGTGCTCCATCAGGAGTTGCAGTACCTGCGCTCCCAGCTAGAGGGCGAAAGTGACAGGGAGCTACAGCAGCCAGACAGCCCCGCCACTACCAGGCTGCAGCAGGGGATAGAGTACTTGCGGCTGCAGCTAGAGGGCGAGAGAGAGCTGCTGCAGCAGCAGGTCTGCTTCCTGGTCCGACAGAACCAGAGTTTGGCCGAGTGTGCCAGGGAGCAGCTAGATTTGTGAGTGGTCGGTCACCAAGAGGGATTCTGCGAGGTTGGAAGCATGAGTTTGCTGTGAACTCTTCTTGACTTATGACTCTTTCGACATGTCTTCCTTCAGCTGGTCATTTCTTCTGGAATGTTTCGAGACGTGTCAAAATAGACCCTTTCTAGATGGAAGGCGTTTCCCTCTTGGTATGTTGTGTTTTGGGTCCTCTGTGTGTGTTTTTCTGAGTTTGCTGTTCTTGTAGCTGTTCTCTCGACAGACATCTACGGTCATGTGAAAGAAACACTTCTCTCTGAGGCGCTCACCCCCCTCTTTCTGACTGTGATATTTAAGTGTTTTTCCACTATTTTGGACTTTGTTTCGGACTACTTCAGACTGTGTGGAAGCAGCCTCCCCACTGTGGCCTTAACCTGCCCTAACTCTCCCTTTTTCTCTCTCCCCACTCTGGCTCTCTCTCCCAGGCTGTCTAAAGAGTTACAGGAGAAGACCCGTCTGGTCCAGAGTCTACAGATTCAGCTGCGAGGCCAAACTCCTAGCAGCCGCCACAGCTCAGACTCGGACCTGTCTGACAGGGTCTCTAACCAGGCCACAGCCTCCTACCACAACAGCCCCACCCTGCCAGCCTGCAGTAAACTCCATGGCAACCAGGCCTATCATGGTAAGAGATCATCAAGCTGCTAGTTATGACATGCTGAACAGACAAAATAACTTTATGCTGTTGTATTATGCCACGTGTAGCTGAAAACCCAGACAGTTTTCAGTTCTTCATCAAGGTTGCATGAAATGGACAATGTCAAGTTGTCAGTTGTTCAGAATGAGCTCAACCGATGTCCCCAGACTTGCTATCGGGTGCAGGGAAGCAGAGAAAGGTCCATGCTAAAGAGAAGCCACTCTTTGAATGTCACCCAGGTCCGGTCACTGTCCCAGAGTCTCTCCTTCTTCCTCTCTAAGTCTTTTGCCAGGGATTCACTTTTAGCTCTCCATTAAATATGGATATTGTTCCCCTCTGGCGGCCCAGCCGGGCCCGTGGCGTTGAGATTGCCTTTGAATCCCAGTCAGTCTAATGGCACTGGTAATGGTACTTATTTTCCACTCAGGCCCATTGTGGACCTGTCAGGCATCTCGAAAGGACAAAGATGGCCGGCCAAGGGCAGTACGGGTGTCCGGTTACACCCAGTACTGTTTTCTCCCCCCTCCTCTCCCCTCTCTTTCCACTTAACTGCATTATTTAGTAGTAGCACCTATCTGGTTTAATCTTCAAATTGTGTTTCGCTTTGAGTGTAGACGAAGAGGGCTATTACAAAGATAGATAGACGTGTTGTGGGAGGACAGGTGAGAGAGGAGGGCTACTAAAGAAGAACTCTCTTTTAGCTTAGTCCTGCGGCACTGCAGATGCTAGCGCGTTGCATATTACTCATAGGGCTCCTGAGTGTTGGGCGAAGTGTTCATAGGCTAGGCTAACTTAGCAGAGGGTCATGGAGACTAAGCTAACGGGGAGCATTCTATAGTATTAGTTTGAAGGGGCTAGGCTAACCATCAGAGCTGTCATTCCGCCAGTCGGTGTAGGTAGCAAGGCCAACTCTGATACCATGGATGTAAAGGAGGAGAAAGTGGAACCAAATGACATAATTCGAGGACGGTGGAAAATGGCACTTGATGCTACCAAAGATGAATGCATGGGTACATAGGGATATTGTGTGGACTGACATGATACTTTTTCTGTCTAGGATTTTGTTTGAGGCTACGTCGCACAAAGAAAAATGTTGTAAATAACTTGTTCAGATTTCCTCTAATCCTATACTTCATCCATCCAGGAATGAAAGAGTCCAACGGGGGCTCAACGTCAGCTCCAGAGTCTGCAGCCCAGCAGACTGGGGGCGTGGCTAAGGATGGGGGTGTGTCTGGCCCTGGGCTAGTTTCTGGACATAAAGGGAGAGCCGGGCAGCTCCAGGGCCTGCAGAGGGAGAATGGGCGCCTGGTGGAGCAGCTGAGGAGCAGCGAGGAGCTTAACGCCACCCTGCGCAGCGAGCTGGACCTCCACCGCTCTATCCTGGTCCAGGGGATCTCCACGCCTGGGGGGTCACCACAGAACAGGGAGGACCAGAGGGGAGAGGGACACCCAGCCTCACAGCAGGATACGGCCCAGCTACGCAGCATGAACCCAGGTACAGAGCCGGGAGTGGGTGGTGATTGTCACGTCTGAATGGGGATTATAGGCCTGTAGTTGTTTCTAATGGTATGTTCATTGGATCTGAATGTTTTAGTGACACTTGCCCTCACAAGGTTAGAAAAACGTGTGTGTGTGTGTATTTTGACTGACATTGTTGTCAGACCTGTTAGCAGAGCACCTGTTGGAGATCAGAGCCCTGAGACAGCGTCTGGAGGAGACCATCTACAACAACGACCGGCTCAGAGAACAGCTGGAGAGAAGACTGGGCGAGGTGGAGAGAGACCCAGGTACACACACCTCTACCTCACTCTCTATGTTCACATTTGCATAGAGTCGCACTGATTGGCTGAGATGGATACTCACACAGAGCATATTGTGTTTGACTTCCTCCTCAATGATGAACTTAGCAGCCACCAACCTCTTCATCCACGGTACGGAGGAGCAGGGCCAGCTGACCAGCGAGCTGCGGTTCCTCTGGGGACAGAACCAGGCCCTGAAGGAGCAGCTCAACCTGGGCTCCAGAGGTACCACTAACGAGTAGCCACTTTCCCCACATACTAGTGTATTTGTGATTCCTGAATTGATTGATCCCACAACCTTGGCATTGCTAGCCTCATGCTCTTTCCAACTGAGCCACAAAATGTCCCCAATATAGCAGAGGGAGAATAATAGCCCATTTTGTTGTCTATCCTATTAATATTATATTTAAATATTATTTTGATCTCTCCAGACAAGCAGAAGGAGAACGAGAAGCTGCGTGAGGCGCTGGCCAGACGGACGGCCAAGCTGGAGCAGAGCAGGAAGGAGTGTGAGGTCCTGAGACAGGAACACACACGTCTTCAGGACCGCCTGGACAGGAACATCCTGGAACACACACACCTCCAGGACACACTGCACTACAGTCGCCAGGAGATCCACAGGTAATATACAGAAGCACCCACACAGGACACGCAAGTTTGTAGTGATGTTGATGATGTAAAGAATATTTTCTGGTCTGGTGTGTAATTTTATTTAACCTTTATTTAACTAGGCAAGTCAGTTAAGAACAAATTCTTATTTACAATGACGGCCTACCAAAAGGCCTTCTGCGGGGACGGGGCCTGGGATTAAAAAAATTAAATAAATGCAATATAACTTTAAGGCAAAACACACATCACAACAAGAGAGACAACACAACACTACATAAAGAGAGGCCTAAGACAACAACATAGCAAGGCAGCAGTACATGACAACACAGCATGGTAGCAACATAACAACAACATGGTAGCAACACAACATGGTAGTAGCACAAAACATGGTACAAACGACAACAGCACAAAGGTCAAGAAGGTAGAGACAACAATACATCACACAATGAGGAGCAACCAGAAGCACACTTGACACATTTATGAAATTGCTTATTCCAGTTACTAATAAGCAAGCCCCCTTAAAGAAAATTACTATAAAAACTGTTAAATTGAGAGGGATGAGGCAAAAGGTATGGCAAATAAGTCTGGCAGCCCAACTGATTGGCAAACGTACTGCAAATGTAAGAAATAGTGACTAAATAAAAATAAAGTACTATGAAACAAAGATCAATTATGTAAAGAATGATGGTAAAAAGCTACGGGCACCTTCAATTAAATCTTGGGGGAAAAAGCCAACTCGGCTCCATCATTGAATCAGATGGCTCATTCATCACAAAGCCCACTGATATTGCCAACTACTTTAATGATTTTTTCGTTGGCAAGATAAGCAAACTTAGGGATGACATGCCAGCAACAAACGGTGACACTACACATCCAAGTATATCTGACCAAATTATGAAAGACAAGAATTGTACTTTTGAATTCCGTAAAGTCAGTGTGGAAGAGGTGAAAAAATTGTTGTCTATCAACAATGACAAGCCACCGGGGTCTGACAATCTGGATGGAAAATTACTGAAGATAATAGCAGATGATATTTTCACTCCTATTTGCCACATCTTCAATTTAAGCCTTCTAGAAAGTGTGTGCCCTCAGGCCTGGAGGGAAGCTAATGTCATTCCGCTTCCCAAGAATAGTAAAGCCCCCTTTTACTGGCTCAAATAGCCGACCCATCAGCCTGTTACCAACCCTTCAGGATTTTTGGGGGGACCAGATGCAATGCTATTTCACAGTAAACAAATTGACAACAGAATTTCAGCATGCTTATTAGGAAGGACACTCAACAAGCACAGCACTTGGCCAGTTGTAAATGAGAACTTGTTCTCAACTTGCCTACCTGGTTAAATAAAGGTGAAATAAAATAAAAATAAATAAAAATGACTAGAAGCTCAAAAGACGAAAAAGTCATTTTTTTTGTCGTAAATTTAAATTTGCTATCGTAAATGTTAGATATTAGCAACACCTTTGCGGGATGCGCGGGGGATATGGTCACTAGTGTTACCAGGAGGTGAGGCCTCATTTAACACAGTAAATTCATCAGGCTTAAGACATATTTCAGTCAGGCCAATCACATCAAGATTATCAAATCAAATCAAATTTATTTATAAAGCCCCCCTTACATCAGCTGATGTCACAGAGTGCTGTACAGAAACCCAGCCTAAAACCCCAAACAGCAAGCAATGCAGGTGTAAAAGCACGGTGGCTAGGAAAAACTCCCTAGAAGGCCAAAACCTAGGAAGAAACCTAGAGAGGAACCAGGCTGTGAGGGGTGGCCAGTCCTCTTCTGGCTGTGCCGGGTGCAGATTATAACAGAACATGGACAAGATTTTAAAATGTTCATAAAACAGGCAGAACAGTTGAAACTGGAGAAGCAGCACAGCCAGGTGGACATCAAGGAGTCATCAGGCCAGGTAGGCCTTGAGGAATGGTCCTAATGCTCAGGGAGGGAGGGAGAGAGGGAGAGAGGGAGAGAGGGAGAGAATACTCCAGATATAACAGACAGTAAGAGTTACTTGTCTAACAGAACACAGAGGGTGTTCTTTAATGGAAGCCTCTCCAACATAATCCAGGTAGAATCAGGAATTCCCCAGGGTAGCTGTTTAGTCCCCTGCTTTTTCAATTTTTACTAATGACATGCCACTGACTTTGAGTAAAGCCAGTGTATCTGTATGCGGATGACTCAACACTACACGTCAGCTACTACAGCGACTGAAATGACTGCAACACTTAACAAAGAGCTGCAGTTAGTTTCATTATGTGTGGCAAGGAATAAGTTAGCTCTAAATATTTCTAAAACTAAAGCATTGTATTTGGAACAAAACACTCACTTAACCCTAATCCTCAACTAAATCTTGTAATAAATAATGTGGAAATTGAGCAAGTTGAGATGACTAAACTGCTTGGAGTAACCCCTAGATTGTAAACTGTCATGGTCAAAACATATTGATACAGTAGTAGCTGGGGGAAAGTCTGTCCATAATAAAGCGATGTTCTGCCTTCTTAACAACACTATCAACACGGCTGGCCCTTGGATGTACACAGAGAGCTAATATTAATAATATGCATGTCAATCTCTCCTGGCTCAAAGTGGAGGAGAGATTGACTTCATCACTACTTGTATTTGTGAGCGGTATTGACATGTTGAATGCACCGAGGTGTCTAAACTACTGGCACACAGCTCGGACACCCATGCATACCCCACAAGACATGCCTCGAGGTCTCTTCAATCCCCAAGTCCAGAACAGAGTATGGGAGGCACACAGTACTACATAGAGCCATGAGTACATGGAACTGTATTCCACATCAAGTAACTGATGCAAGCAGTAGAATTAGATTTAAGAAATAGATCAATAAAACACCTTATGGAACAGCGGGGACTGTGAAGCAACACAAACATACATACACACACACACACACACACACACACGATAACATTCGCACTATACACTCACATACACACGGACTTAGTACTGTAGATATGTGGTAGTGGTGTAGTAGGGGCCTGAGGGCACACAGTGTGTTGTGAATGTATTGTAATGTTAAAATAAAATTGTATAAACTGCCTTAATTTTGCTGGACCCCAGGAAGAGTAGTTGCTTTGGCAGCAGCTAATGGGGATCCATAATAAATACAAATACACACACCTAAATACACACACACATATACACACAGGGTGCATAAACACACACTCACACAGGGCACACCATACTAAACACACATACACACACACACAAACCCCAGGTGGAAAAGGAGAGGAGAGGTGATACTGCTGTGGAGAAGTAGACTCCTGGTATTGGGTGTCATCCTCACTCAACTGTGTCACTGGGAGACCAAGGTCATGGGTCACCAAGGTCATGTAAGCCAGGTATTCCCAAATTGGGGTATGCGTTGTCTGGGTGATGGTTTTTCTCGCCTGAATGATCTGAATCTAGGATTACAGGGACTCTCCGCAACTATATTCAATGTGCGGGACAAAATTGAGGCTATGATTAAGAAGTAGGAGCTCTTTTCTGTCTGCATTAACAAGGACAACACACAGGTCTTTCCATCATTGTATGTTTTTTTTGTGTGCAAATGAGCTCAATCTTGTGATATAGCGACGCACCTGAGTGAGCTAGGTGCGCAATTACGCAGGTACTTTCCGAAACAAACAACTGGATTCGTTATCCCTTTCATGCCCTGTCTCCAGTCCATTTACCGATATCTGAACAAGAGAGCCGTATCGAAAGCGGTTCTGTGAAAATGTTATTTAATCAGAAGCCACTGCCAGATTTCTGGATAGGGCTGCGCTCATAGTTTCTTGCCTTGGCAAATCGCGCTGTTAAGACACTGATGCCCTTTGCAACCACGTACCTATGTGAGAGTGGATTCTCGACCCTCACTAGCATGAACACTAAATACAGGCACAGACTGTGGAAAATGATTTGACCGAGACTCTCCAATACAACCCAACAAGAGTAATGTGTATCCTTTCAAGCACAATTCTTGATGAACAAATAAGGTTTTATATGTAAGATGGCTAAATAAAGAGCAAAATTATTGATTATTATATTTTGTGCCCTGGTTCTATTAGAGCTCTTTGTCACTTCCCAACAAAAACTCTCACTCATTCTTATGTTTAATAAACGTATCGTATAGTGTGTGTGTGTGGCAGGCTTACAATGATGGCAAAAACAACATTTGAGAATCCACTGACCGTGGTGCTAGAGGGGGTACGGAGATGGAGGTTGAATGTTTGAAGGGGTACGGGACTATACAGTGTTTGGGAACCACAGACGTAAGGGATTCCACATTAGTGTGTTTGTGTGTTCTCAGGATGCAGAGTGTAATGGTGTTGTCAGTAATGATGATGTGTAATGTGCTGGTTATGGTAATGATGAACATGCAATTGATTAATTTGTCTACTCTCAAGTTGCATGGCAAGATTGAAGTGCTGATTTTCACAGTCTATACTGTGACTGGTCTCTGTCTCTGCTAATGCAGTGTGGATGTGACGTGTTAGTCACTGGTGCAGTGTAGATGTGATGGCAAATGTGGTAGCCTAGTGGTTAGAGCGTTGGGCCAATAACTGAACAGTTGCTGGATCGAATCCCTGAGCTGACAAGGTAAAAATCTATCTTTCTGCCCCTGAGCAAGGCAGTTAGCCCACTGTTCCCTGGGTGTTGAATACGTGGATGTCGATTATGGCAGCCCCCCCCCCGCAGCTCTCTGATTCAGAGGGGTTGGGTTAAATGCGTAAGACACATTTCAGTTGTACAGCTGACTAGGTATCCCCAATTCCCTATACTGTGTGTCAGGGTGTGTGGGTGGGTGCGTGCGTGCGTGCGCGTGTGTGTGCAACTTGCTTGTATACCCATCCTAAATGTGTGTTCCTCTAGGTTGCAGTGTGAGGTGAAGATGCAGAGACGGCAGCTGTCAGACAGTCAACACCTCCTCCAGTCTCTACGCGTGGAGCTGCAGGTCTACGAACAGATCAACACCAGCACTGGGACACACAAGCACACAGGTAGTGTCCTACAAGCACACGGGTAGTGTCCTACAAGCACACGGGTAGTGTCCTACAAGCACACACACACTCACGCTTGTCGCTTAGTTGTTTCTGACCTTCCCTCTCTAGAGTCCAGTGGTACAGCCCAACAGTCTGGTCCTGGTTCAGGGTCTGGGTCGAACCAAGTGGACCTGGGGGAGCTGCTGTCAGAGATCCGCCACCTGAGGCTGCAGCTGGAGAGGAGCATCCAGACCAACACGTCCCTGAGGCAGAGACTGGAGGAACAGCTGCTCAGAGGTCCCAACTGCCCAGATACCATCAATATCAACTATCTACTGGCTACTTCAGGTACAGTGAGCTCCAGAAGTATTGGGACAGTGACACATTTTTGGTTGTCTTGGCTCTGTAGTCCAGCACTTTGGATTTGAAATGAAACAATGACTATGAGGTTAAAGTGCAGACTGTCAGCTTTAATGTGAGGGTATTTTTATCCATACCAAGGGAACTGTTTAAGAAATTACAGCACTTTTTGTAGATGTGCCCAGTATAAATGTTTTGTCATTTTGAAGTCACTTTTATTGTAAATAAGAATATATGTTTCTAAACAGTTCTACATTTAATATGAATGTTACCATGATTAAGGATAATCCTGAATGAATCGTGAATAATTATGAATGAGAAAGTTAGAGGCATAAATATCATGTTAATGTAATGGTGAGAGGTTAGCATGTCTTGGGAGTATGATATTTGTGCGTCAACTTTTTCACTCGTCATTTATTCACGATTCATTCAGGATTATCCGTAATCATGGTAGCATCCACATTAATGTAGAAGTGTTTAGAAATATATGATATTCTTATTTACAATACAAGTGACTCCAAAATGACACAATACATAATTTACCATTCATTTCTATTGGGCACAAAATAATCTGAAACACAACCATAACAAACAGCAAATGCATCCAACAAGTTTGTATTCACAAGCTTGTGTGCTATGGGACCAAATACTAAACTTCTGACTTTTAATACACATACAGTGGGGCAAAAAAGTATTTAGTCAGCCACCAATTGTGCAAGTTCTCTCACTTAAAAAGATGAGAGGCCTGTAATTTTCATCATAGGTACACTTCAACTATGACAGACAAAATGAGGGAAAAAAATGCAGAAAATCACATTGTAGGATTTTTAATGAATTTATTTGCAAATTATGGTGGAAAATAAGTATTTGGTCACATACAAACAAGCAAGATTTCTGGCTCTCACAGACCTGTAACTTCTTCTTTAAGAGGCTCCTCTGTCCTCCACTCGTTACCTGTATTAATGGCACCTGTTTGAACTTGTTATCAGTATAAAGACACCTGTCCACAACCTCAAACAGTCACACTCCAAACTCCACTATGGCCAAGACCAAAGAGCTGTCAAAGGACACCAGAAACAAAATTGTAGAACTGCACCAGGTTGGGAAGACTGAATCTGCAATAGGTAAGCAGCTTGGTTTGAAGAAATCAACTGTGGGAGCAATTATTAGGAAATGGAAGACATACAAGACCACTGGTAATCTTCCTCGATCTGGGGCTCCACGCAAGATCTCACCCGTGGGGTCAAAATGATCACAAGAACGGTGAGCAAAATCCCAGAACCACACGGGGACCTAGTGAATGACCTGCAGAGAGCTGGGACCAAAGTAACAAAGCCTACCATCAGTAACACACTGCGCCGCCAGGGACTCAAATCCTGCAGTGCCAGACGTGTCCCCTGCTTAAGCCAGTACATGTTCAGGCCCGTCTGAAGTTTGCTAGAGAGCATTTGGATGATCCAGATGAGGATTGGGAGAATGTCATATGGTCAGATGAAACCAAAATATAACTTTTTGGTAAAAACTCAACTCGTCGTGTTTGGAGGACAAAGAATGCTGAGTTGCATCCAAAGAACACCATACCTACTGTGAAGCATGGGGGTGGAAACATCATGCTTTGGGGCTGTTTTTCTGCAAAGGGACCAGGACGACTGATCCGTGTAAAGGAAAGAATGAATGGGGCCATGTATCGTGAGATTTTGAGTGAAAACCTCCTTCCATCAGCAAGGGCATTGAAGATGAAACGTGGCTGGGTCTTTCAGCATGACAATGATCCCAAACACACCGCCTGGGCAACGAAGGAGTGGCTTCAGTAAGAAGCATTTCAAGGTCCTGGAGTGGCCTAGCCAGTCTCCAGATCTCAACCCCATAGAAAATCTTTGGAGGGAGTTGAAAGTCCGTGTTGCCCAGCGACAGCCCCAAAACATCATTGCTCTAGAGGAGATCTGCATGGAGGAATGGGCCAAAATACCAGCAACAGTGTGTGAAAACCTTGTGAAGACTTACAGAAAACGCGTTTGACCTCTGTCATTGCCAACAAAGGGTATATAATAAAGTATTGAGATAAACTTTTGTTATTGACCAAATACTTATTTTCCACCATAATTTGCAAATAAATAAATTAAAAATCCTACAATGTGATTTTCTGGATTTCTTTTTCTCATTTCGTCTGTCATAGTTGAAGTGTACCTATGATGAAAATTACAGGCCTCTCTCATCTTTTTAAGTTGGAGAACTTGCACAATTGGTGGCTGACTAAATACTTTTTTGCCCCACTGTAAGTGAATTTGTCCCAATAGTTTTGGTCCCCTAAAATGGGGGGACTACACTGAGTGTACAAAACATCAGGAACACTTGAGTTGCACCCCCTTTTGCCCTCAGAACAGCCTCAATTAGTTGGGGGCATGGACTCTTCAAGGTGTCTAAAGGGTTCCACAGGGATGCTGGCCCCTGTTGACTCCAATGCTTCCCACAGTTGTCAAGCTGGCTGGATGTCGGACCATTCTTGATGCATACGGGGAAACTGTTGAGCATGGAAAAATCCAGCCGCTTTGCAGTTCTTGACACAAACCGGTGCGCCTGGCACCTACTCACCCTCTGATTGGCACACATACACAATCCATGTCTCAATTGTCTCAAGGCTTAAAATTCCTTCTTTAACAAGTACCATAAATAAGGGATCATAGCATTTACCTCGTCAGTCTGTCATGGAAAGAGCAGAGTTCCTAATATTTAGTGCACTCTGTGGATGTACAAAAAGTGCTCTCGGTTCACCAGATATGGATAAAAATACCCTCTGACAGTCTGCACTTTAACCTCAGTCATTGTTTAATTTCAAATCCAAAGTCCTGGAGTACAGAGCCAAAACAACAAAACATGTGTCACTGTCCCAATACTTCTGGAGCTAAACACATATATAAGTATGTGGACACCCATTCAAATGAGTAAATTCGGCTATTTCAGCCACACCTGTTGCTGACAGGTGTATAAAATCTAGGACATGCCATGCAGTCTCTATTCACAAACATTGGCAGTAGAATGGCCTTACTGAAGAGCTTAGTGACTTTCAATGTGGCACTGTCGTAGGATTCTACCTTTTAAACAAGTCATTTTGTCAAATTGCTGCCCTGCTAGAGCTGCCCCGGTCAACTGGAAGTGGTGTTATTGTGAAATGGAAACATCTAGGAGCAACAACGTCTCAGCCACGAAGTGGTAGGCCACACAAGCTCACAGAACAGGGCCCCCAAGTGCTGAAGCGTGTAGTGCGTAAAAATCGTATGTCCTCGGATGCAACACTCACTACCGAGTTCCAAACTGCCTCTGGAAGCAATGTCAGCACAAGAACTGTTAGTCGGGAGCTTCATAAAATGGGTTTCTATGGCCGAGCAGCTGCACACAAGCCTAAGATCACCATGCACAATGCCAAGTGTCGGCTGGAGTGGTGTAAAGCTCGCCGCCATTGGACTCTGGAGCAGTGGAAATGCGTTCTCTGGAGTGATGAATCACGCTTCACCATCTGGCAGTCTGACAGACAAATCTGGGTTTGGCGTATGCCAGGAGAATGCTACCTGCACCAATGCATAGTGCCAACTGTAAAGATTGGTGGGAGGAATAATGGTCTGGGCTGTTTTTAATGGTTCGGGCTAGGCCCCCTTAGTTCCAGTGAAGGGAAATCTTAATGACATTCTAGACGATTCGGTGCTTCCAACTTTGTGGCCACAGTTTGGGGGAAGGCCCTTTCTTGTTTCAACATGACAATGCCCCCATGCACAAAGCGAGGTCCATACAGAAATGGTTTGTCGAGATTGGTGTGGAAGAACTTGACTGGCCTGCACACAGCCCTGACCTCAACCCCATCAAACACCTTTGGGATGAATTGAAACAACAACTGTGAGCCAGGCCTAATCGGTCAACATCAGTGCCTGACCTCACTAATGTCCCAGTAGCAATGTTCCAACATCTAGTGGAAAGCCTTCCCAGAAGAGTGGAGGCTGTTATAGCAGCATAGGGGGGACCAACTCCATATTAATGCCCAGGATCTTGGAATGAGACGTTCGACGGGCAGGTGTCCACATACCTTTGGTCATGGAGTGTGTATATAGTATAGAGGTAGAAATCCATCCACACTATCATGTACTACCCACGTCAGGTAGGATATATATGTACTCGCACTCACTGAACGCACGCACACCCATATTCAACCACAAAGTCCCGTGGCATAAACATTTGTCCTATGTTGTGTGTTCCAGAGGATACAGGCAGGTCTCCTGGTTGTGAAGGCTGTGATCCTCCCCGCCACTCCTCTCACGGTGAGAACCCACAGCACACCCAATCCACAATGTACTGTATGTTACTGGCCTGTAGGTACACCACAACAAATGTCACATTTGTATAATGTCAATGAGTTAGAGGTGAGTAACTGTGTATAACATCAATGTATGTCTCTGTCAGATAGTTATCAGTCAGTAACGGCATATATAAAATCTGCGTGTGTATGTATGTTTGTGTGTGTATGTGATATATATATATATATATTACACACACTCACGTATGTGTGTATATAATGTGTTTGTGTGTTCTCTCTGCCAGATCTGAAGCGCCAAGCCCAGTCGGAGATGGATGCCGTGTCCCAGTGTAGTAACAGTTCTGGGGACAGTGTCTCTGGCTCGGCTCCCCCTCCATCCCGCCTGGTGCCTGGCCACCGCCTGTGGGCCAACCGCCAAGGGCGCCACATCCTGGGTCTTATCGAGGACCACAATGCCCTGCGGAAGCAGATCTCTGAGGGAAGGAGGCTCACCCGCACCATGGACACACACCTGCAAGAGTGTGTCCGCACACTCAGCCAGCAGGGCACTGACAACAGGGTAAATACAACAGTCTCTTATGAGCACATTCCCTTGTTTAATACATGTCAGACTTTCCTGTTTCCTGCTCAGGTGAAGTCCAGCAAACTACTTTTAGTATTTATAATGTGCATGTAGTATTTGAAAGTCAGTCATACAGTAAATTGCTGTAATAATTCATTACATTTCCCATGTGTTCATTATGTGTGTTCTCATGAGTTACAGTGATCGACTGTGTATATTGAATATTGAGCCAGTGTTCTGTGTTATTGTCCAGGTGGTGGAGCAGGGTCACCTGAAGGCTCTGTCCAGCAGTGTGAACACCATGCAGCAAGTCCTGGAGGAGGCTGGCCAGCTGCTCAAACTGGTCTGGAGGGTATCCCTGCCTTCTGGCACTGCGACCGCAACCAGCAACCAGCAGGTACACGCACGCACGCACGCACGCACGCACGCACACACACACACACACACACACACACACACACACACACACACACACACACACACACACACACACACACACACAATCGCTCACACTCTCTCTCACACACACACCAGTTATACATACACCCTCTCAACTCAGGCTTCAGTGCACACACACAAACAACTCTCTACATGATAAGTACATGCATTTTTTTTCCACAAATTATAAATAGATTATATTAATACTGTCCACACAAAGTCTATACACACAACATGTAATTAGAATGACGCAAATGGAATAAATTGGTCAATATGTGTGGCAAGTGGAGACTTCACAAAGGTTAAAAAGTAAACATTAGTGGAGACACCTTATCAGTTAAGGAGACTGCATGCATAATGTTTGCTGGTGTTACACTTTTGCTAACTATGTCTCCAGGGTCTCAGTCGTGTTTTACGTTTGACTGATTGTGACGTAATCCACTTTCCATACTAATTGGGGGTACTGACAAGACCTGTGTAAATGTTGTGGGTGACTCAGTCATGAAGTAACCATTCTTCCACCCTTCCCTCTCCCAGGACGAGCTGTTGAAGAATGAGATAGCGAGTCTGAAGAGCTGTCTGTCCCAGCAGGAGCGGATGCTGAGCGGTGCGGTCAAACGGCTGCGGACCACCAACCAGCTCAAAGAGGGCATGGAGAGGGTCATTATTGACCAGCGTAAGAACTCACTTCACCTCCCATGCTTGAGAGAATAATGATAATGCATTTGATTGAGAATCAACACAACGCTTTCATATTAAACTGAAGAAAATATAAACAATTTAGATGATTTTACTGAGTTACAGTTCATATAAGGAAATCTGTCAGTTGAAATAAATTCATTAAGGCCCTCATCTCTGGATTTCACATGACTGGGAATACAGATGTGCATCTGTTGGTCACAGATACCTTAAAAAAGAAAGGTAGGGGCGTGGATCAGAAAACCAGTCAGTATCTCGTCTGACCACCATTTGCCTCATTCAGTGCGACACATCTCCTTCGCATAAAGTTGATCAGGCTGTTGATTGTGGCCTGTGGAATGTTGTCCCACTCCTCTTCAATGGCTGTGCGAAGTTGCTGGATATTGGCTGGAACTGGAACACCCTGTCGTACACATCGATTGAGAGCATCACAAACATGCTCAATGGGTGACCTGTCTGGTAACCATGCAGGCCATGGGAGAACTGGGACATTTTCAGCTTCCAGGAATTGTGTACAGATCCTTGCGACATAGGACCATGTATTATCATGCTGAAACATGAGGTGATGATGGTGGATGAATGGCACGACAATGGGCCTCCGGATCTCATCACGTTATCTTTATGCGTTCAAATGTTTGTTGTCTGTAGATTATGCCTGCCCATACCGCTACCATGGCGCACTCTGTTCACAACGTTGACATCAGCAAACCGCTCGCCCACACGTCTGCCGTCTGCCATCTGCCCGGTACAGTTGAAACCAGGATTCATCAATGAAAAGCACACTTCTCTTGCGTGCCAGTGGCCATTGTTAGGGTTCGTTCCTTGTTTCCTTATCAATCATTGGCTCATTGGTGAAATTAGCATTATGACAATATCTTTAATTAAATAATTCAAAAACCTTTATTAATGGAATTGCAGACAGAAGTTGACAAACAGGAACATAGCACGCATGTTTCCGAGTAAGTTCTGCACTTTAGGGAAAGTCTAAGTTGCTTTTATCATGCTTGGAGCCAACCCTCTGTGATGTCACTGCGTTCGTTTATTACTATCTACTTATCAGACCAAGCCCATGCATCCACAGCTGCACAAACATATAGTTTGGTGTTATCTAAACACTAGGCAATAAATGTCCACTCCCCAAAGTTGATTTATTGTGGAATGTCTTGACTAGTCTCTTATCTCCCCCACTCCTTTGCAAAGCTGTCTCAGTCACACATTTCCCATAGGGCTTCTTTATAAGAAGCAGAGAGAGAACTAAAACAACTGTGGAACAATACTAAAACCTCTACAATTAATATATATTGTTAATCTGTAGTCTAGGAACCTATAAATGTAAGGAGGGAGGGGTCTTATAACCCCTCCTATTAATATAACACATCAAACATTTAGTACAGCCTTATCATGACCCCTAGGTGATCTTCTAACACCATCAAAGGTAAACATTTGCCCACTGAAGTTGGTCAGGACGTTAAACTGCAGTCAGGTCAAGACTCTGGTGAGGACGACGAGCACGCAGATGAGCTTCCCTGAGAAGCTCTTCGGTTGTGCAAACCCACAGTTTCATCAGCTGTCCAGGTGGCTGGTCTCAGACCAACCCACAGTTTCATCAGCTGTCCAGGTGGCTGGTCTCAGACCAACCCACAGTTTCATCAGCTGTCCAGGTGGCTGGTCTCAGACCAACCCACAGTTTCATCAGCTGTCCAGGTGGCTGGTCTCAGACCAACCCACAGTTTCAAATCAAATCAAAGTTGTTGTCACGTGCGCCGAATACAACAGGTGTACAGTGAAATGAATACAACAGACCTTACAGTGAAATGAATACAACAGACCTTACAGTGAAATGAATACAACAGACCTTAGTGAAATGCTTACTTATAGGCTCTAACCAATAGTGCAAAAAAAGGTATTAGGTGAACAATGGGTAAGTAAAGAAATAAAAACAGGAGAAGTGTGCTTTTCATTGATGAATCCTGGTTTCAACTGTACCGGGCAGATGGCAGACGTGTGGGCGAGCGGTTTGCTGATGTCAACGTTGTGAACAGAGTAAAAAAAGACAGGCTATATACAGTAGCGAGGCTACATACAGACACCGGTTAGTCAGGATGATTGAGGTAGTATATGTACATGTAGTTATGGTTAAAGTGACTATGCATATATGATCAACAGAGAGTAGCAGTAGCGTAAAAAAGGGATTGACGGGTGGTGGGACACAATGCAGATAGATAGCCCGGTTAGCCAATGTGCGGGAGCATGTACATGAATGTATAGTTAAAGTGACTATGCATATATGATAAAGAGAGTAGCAGCAGCGTAAAAAGAGGGGTTGGGGGGGGGCCACACAATGCAAATAATCCGGGTAGCCATTTGATTACCTGTTCAGGAGTCTTATGGCTTGGGGATAAAAACTGTTGAGAAGCCTTTTTGTCCTAGACTTGGCACTCTGGTACTGCTTGCCATGCGGTAGTAGAGAGAACAGTCTATGGCTGGGGTCTTTGACAATTTTTAGGGCCTTCCTCTGACACCGCCTGGTGTAGAGGTCCTGGATGGCAGGCAGCTTAGCCCCAGTGATGTACTGGGCCGTACGCACTACCCTCTCATCAGCTGTCCAGGTGGCTGGTCTCAGACCAACCCAGTTTCATCAGCTGTCCACAGACCAACCCACAGTTTCATCAGCTGTCTATGTGGCTGATCTCAGACGATCCCGCAGGTGAAGAAGCCGGATGTGGCGGTCCTGGGCTGGCGTGGTTACATGTGGTCTGCGGTGTGAGCTGGAAGTACTGCCAAATTCTCTAAAATGACATTGGAGGTGGCTTATGGTAGATAAATTAACATTTAGTTCTCTGGCAATAGCTCTGGTGGACATTCCTGCAGTCAGCATGCCAATTGTACACTCCCTCAACTTGAGACATTTGTGGCCTTTTATGGTCCCCAGCACAAGGTGCACCTGTGTAATGATCATACTGTTTAATATGCCACACCTGTCAGGTGGATGGATTATTTTAGCGAAGGAGAAATGCTCACTAACAGGGATGTAAACAAATTTGTGCACAACATTTTAGAGACTAAGCTTTTTGTGCGTATGGAAAATGTCTAGGATCTTTTATTTCCAGCTCATGAAACATGGGACCACCACTTCACATGTTGCGTTTATATTTTAGTTCAGTAACTTATTCAGATCCTATTGAGATTATAATTATAATGCATTTGATTGAGCATTAACTGATTCAGATCCAAACATTTTAATTGACATGATTTCTTATTCTTTCAAACCAGTGTCGTTAACCCACGGAGTGCTGAAGAAGGCCAGAGGGAATCTAGAGGTGAGTCAAAGAATCAGTTAGACCGACACCAACCAGTATTGTCAGTCAGACCAACTCCTTAGCCTTTTCTCTCTAATGTGCCATTTCTTATCTGTCTTCTCACTCTGTCTAAAAATGTGGGCAAATCTCAAATTATTATACCGTCTTTGGGTTGAAAGGCCTGTCTGGAGGACCAGAGGAAGGTAATAGTGTGTGTGAGGGGACAAGGTTTGAGTGTTCTGATGCATGACTTGATTTGTTCCATAGCTTTTATGACCTGGTTTGTTCTGTGACTTGGTTTGCTTGCACTGTACTTCACTTTAAAAATCAGGTGTGGTTTGAATCCCAGCCTTAGTGTTGCATGAAAATAAGGACCTGGCCCAAATGCATGCTGGTCATTCTCACAGGCCCATGCTAGCTCAGCCATCAAGGCTCGGTTGTTTTCAGTGATATTTCTCTGGTTGGTCTTTGGATTCATATCGCATGTTCTGTTGTCTAAGATTTACCACAAAATTCATGTACATGTTGATCAGTTGGAATTATAGGGGCATTCCACTGGATTTTCAGACCTCAATTTGAAAGCAGATTTAAAGCTATCTGCATGGATCAGAATGAGAAGAGACACATTGATCAGCTAGTGTTAGGACATTGCCAATGTATGTGTATGGTAGGTTAACTGACATCCTTGCCTCTACAGGAGGTCCCGGTCAATGGTCAGTGACCATCGGTCCGTCAGGATCCTCCGAGGGAGTGAGCGTCCTCAGCCCTGCCAGACACACTGAATCCCCAGAGGAGAGGAACAGTGACGCCTCATCCCACTGCAGCTACTAGAGCTGCCGGTCCAATGGATGGAGTTCAATAAGTCTACGGTGCCTTCCTCTCGTCACCTTTCCTTTGTCTGCACTGATGTGTTATACAGATTAGCAAAAGCATTACTGGTGTTCAAATTAAGGAAAAGGGGACAAGGAGAGGAAGCCACTTAGCGCCTCACTATTGAGATGTACTGTCAGGGACACTGCCTTCAGGCCCCTCCCCTAATAGTGTCTGCTTTTTGAGTAACCTTACCCTGAGCTATGCAAATAGTACTGTACTTGCACACCTGCCTATGTTCGGTACAAAAGTTGTAACAGATTCCTTTAAAATAAGTTACTTTCTATCCCTCTTGTAAATGTCTCCTCCCCCTTAAATTTAAGATTGTAATATCCCTTTTATACAATGGATGTATTATGAAAAGTCTTTCCCTCGACATTTGACCTGTCAATTGTGGGTTCTTGTTTGGATATTGTCCTGGACTTGTGAGTTTAATGTACAAATGCAATGTCCTCATAACATAAAGACACAATCAAAATGTAATGTTCTACCTAAAGGTCTTTTATTAGCAAACATGTTTTAATGTAGCACTACTTGATGCACAAATAAGTCAAATCCAAGCAGACGCAAATAACATTTTTAAAAGGAGAAAAGGTCCAAGTGTTATAAAAGTCAAAATATAGAAAACAGCAGATAAAGTAACTAGGCAGCTCATTACAAATGTATAAATTGATTAAATGTGGCTTCACAATTTGATATATATATGGGGTTGATTTTTCGATACCAAAAGGTCTGTTGTCAGAAATGGCCTATAAAACTAGGCCAGTGGAAAGACTGGACACTCAAGACTGATGTTCAATAGCACCAAGATCTGTTACTAATAATTCCCTTAGAGGTAAATGTCTACAGTATTTAGCTAGCCCTTGTAAGCAGCTGTATCCTCTTGACATTCCCACTGAGGTATAGTAGGCTATAAGCATGACAAATTGGAGATGGGAACATTTTCTGAACACCCCGATTGTTAGAATCTGGCATGTCAGATTCCAAAAGTGACTGGCTTGACAAACATCACTTCAACTGAAGAGAATGAACCGACACTGAAAACTATAATTCAGAACGGTTACAGGGCCATGTCAGTATTGGTACAGTCAGCCTCAGTGTGAACAGAAGACGATAGCCATGTTGTTCAGGCCCATTTCGTAACAGGAAAACCTCCTGGGCCTAGTTGTACGCTCCACGTGGTGGGTCTACCTCTGTATGTGGCGTACGAAAACCTGCACCAGCTGGAGGAAAGGCTCCTGACCCTCGTGGCTGGCCTTGGAGCCTGGGGGCTGGGGAGAGGGCAGCAGGCAGCTGGCCGGGGATGAGGGAGCGCCACGGCGGAAGTGACGGGACAGGCTGGAGAGGAGGGTGCTCTGGAGAGAGGCATCACATCAAGCAAAATATTAAAAAAGCATTTAAAAAAAATGAATTGCAGGCTACTAGAAACATGACACTTCAAGACACTGAGCTGATAGGACAAAGAACTAGTCTGGTGGTACTTTTATTATACTTTGAGTTTGAATGACTCACCAGTTCAGAGCCAAGCTCCTGTTTGAGTCTCTGTTTGTCTCTGGGAGCGATGCTGGGGTCCTTCAGACAGCGGACGGCCTGAGAGATGAGCACGTAGAAACAGTTCTCCATGGTGAACATCAGCAGAGACCTGGAAGGACAGTCACACATACGAGTTGAATGGTGAGAAATGGCCACTATTACCACCAGTGAGAAACTCTCGGTCTCCTTACTTGAGGGCTTGGGTTTCCTCTGACGAGACCAGGGAGGCCACACTCAGAGAGGCTGGCTCCTTCTTCTCCACCTAAACAGACAGAACATAGAAAGTCAAAATGTACATTTCCTCATTTGCAAGAAATAACAATTTCAATGTCATCATAGTTTGACTTGGATCGAACTGAATGGATTTGAAATTATTGGCACGGAAACAACCTCTCCCAGCATGCTTAGGGCCACGTTGATGGTTGCCAGCAGGGTTCCAAAAGAAGGCGCCACGTCAGCGTCAAAGGCCGAGGTGGTGAAGCTCAGCACAAACAAGGTCCTGTACTCAGCCAGGTCCATACACTGTCACACACAATCTCAGTCAGTGAACATATGCTAACACATTTCACTTCTAAAAGGCAGTTCAAACATTCTTTAGGTGTATGGAAACTATGTAGAGGCTGATGGTGCAGGACGTGAGTGTTTGGTAAACTGTTAGAAGACTGAGCTAACAGAGTTGTGGGTATGATAGGAGTCACGGTTCAAACAGTGCAGATAAGAGTTTTTAGAGACAGTGTTTTATTCTCACCTGGTCCAGTATTATCTGGCAGCAGTCGGGGGTGAAGTGCTGCAGCGTGGCCAGAGTCTTACTGAGGATCTTCAGCAGGCTGCACTGCACCGCCAGCAGGGCCTTCTGCTCCGCCTCCTCCCTCTCCCGGCCCCCTCCTTCGGCTGCAGCTTTGGAGGGCGTCTGAGGATCTCTCTGGGCACGGGGGCCGGAGGGCAGTGCCTCCCCATTCTTAGCCTGGGGGACAATGACAGACGTCCGGTAAAATAAAATGAAAATAATGAGTTCTCTAGACATTAATTCAACCTGGTATAAATTCTACTTTTATAATCCCAGAAACACAAATGGTAATGTATGTCTGACCTGGAGGTAGTGATGAAGCATGTTCCTGCTGTGAAGGAGGTAGGTGCACGTCTGGCACAGGTAACACAGATTGATCTACAGGTTGACAAAAAATTATTATTGCTGTAAACAAAAAATATATACTTTGGCGAAAAATAAAACTATCACAATGAACAGGGCATTTCATTCATTATTAGTGTACATTTGGTGATGCTGACTGACCTGTACATCTCGGAGCAGATGGGGCAGGTGGAACTGCCACTCCTTACAGAAGCTGGACAGCTGCAGCAGGAAACCCACTGTGTGGTCAGCCTCATCCAGACACACCAGACTCTGGACTGTCCGCACTGCATTCAGGCACTGACAGAAACAGAGAAAGAGACTAGGTTCTATGTACAGAAAAGAAGAGATGGTGTACACACAGATGACAATTCACAGACCGACAGGAACACACACACACCTGCAGTATGCGTTCCTGGTGCACTCCGACAAAGTCGAGGGCCTCGTTGATGAAGTTGTAGCGCAGCGTCTTGAGCAAGATCTCCATGAGGGACATAGAGAGGCGGTACACCCCCGGCCAGCAGGGAGAATCCTGGGACTTACGGGAGAAACCCTGACCAGGGAGATGGAGAGAAACTAACGTTATAATAACACAGAGAGCCTTACAGAGAGCCTAGCCTTACAGAGAGCCTAGCGTTAAACACTACAACATTTCTTCAATGCAGTGTCAATTAATGATCAGTTTAGCATGCGTTCCAAATGGCACCCTATTCCCTACATGGTGCCCTACTTTTGACCAGACATATAAGCCCTGGTCAAAAGTAGTGTACTATACAGGGAATAGGGTGCCCTCTGGGACGTAACCATGTTGTGCTTGTGTGTTACCTGTGAGGTTCCGTTAGAGGGCATTTCGTAGACACTGAGCAGAGGGAGACAGATACTCTGGATGACGCCGGCCCCGGCTACTGCTGCTGCACCCTGGAGGACAGGAGGGATGAAATATCCTTTTTTACTCATGTGGTTGATAAAGCACTTAGTTTATTTTTGCATTAGAGATCATGTCTAATGTATCGGTCTTAGTAATTAATATGGCAATGTTGTAGTAGCGTGTGTGTGTACCTGTGGTGTGCGGGCTAGCGTGAGCAGCAGGTGTAGGGCAGCCTCGGTGAAGTAGAGGTTCTGTTTGGAGCGCAGGCTGAGTTCTAGAGCGCTGAGAATAGAGTGGAGAGCAGGAATCTTCCTCATCACTACAACCCAGTGTTCCCCGTCCTCGTCGGCACGACACAGCTCCTTGGCCAGGTGTAACGCCAACACACACACCTGAGACAGAGATGAAGAGGGGTGTGAATATGAATAGCCTCATCACTGAGTTAAATATAGAATTACCAAGAAATCATGCAAATCTCTTTAAATCAAAACTTCTGATTCCACTCTTGCTTTACATAAACCAAAGCTAGAGATGATCCACCACAGACATGCTGAGCTGCCCTGACCCAGATCAAAGATTGGAATTTATTCAGCACATGCAGAGGTCATTCATTCAGCTTACCATTTGGTTGAATGTACCCTTTTTCAAAACACTTGGAGCAACAGTTATGCACTGTGTGCATTTAGAAGAGTGTTGATTAAGGTCTGTTTTTATGCGGTTAAGCTGAAGAGAAAGGTCCACATTGCGTGAATAATAAAGTTAATCTCATTCTAAATTGCCGGCGTTGTGTGACTCACCCCGTCTCTCTGGTCCTTCTGGACGCTGCGGACGGCGTCAGTCTCCATGCTGTCTTTGTCATCCGGGACGTCCCTCACCTGAGCTGTGTGACGAGTGCTGTCAATCAGTGCCAGCGCCTCGTCCTGCACCGTCTCACACACACACAGCAGCAGCTGGGGCAGTTGGGAGATCTCCCCACCTGATCAATGTAATGAGCAATACTGTTAGAGTACTCAACGAGTCATGTACAAAGCATTAAGAACACCTAACTAACACAGTGATTAGCCCCCCTCACCGTTGCATTAAGAACACCTTCCTAACTAACACAGTGATTAGCCCCCCTCACCGTTGCATTAAGAACACCTTCCTAACTAACACAGTGATTAGTCCCCCTCACCGTTGAGTCCCTGTATCTGCAGTGCAGAGATGAGGGCAGAGAACACCTTGGCCTTGGTGCTCTCCATCAGCTGCTGGTCGGCCTGCAGGACACTCTCCAGGATCAGAGAGAGGGGGGCCAGTATGTCAGGGGCAGTGGCCACCACACTGCAGGGGTAAACAGGACAGATGACAAAGGTGTTAGTGCTAAGATGTGCAGAAAGAGTGATTATTAACAGCCAATGTACTACCTCACTGAATTAGAACAACATCTTTCAGATGTTTTCATTATCCTGATACTTTAACGTCTGTGGACACAATGTACCTCAATCCACACGTGGGCACACACACACACACACACACCTTCTCCACTGTTTAAGCAGGATCAGCAGAAGAGTAGCCATCATGGATCCCAGACGTAGACAGGGCACAGACATGGGCACCAGCAACTAGAGGGAGAGCGAGAGAAGGGGGAGGTGATAACTATTGAGTGACAAGAGGACAGAGATGAAATAGAGATGAGCAGTTGTCATGGTGACTAACTCACAGCAGCTTTGGTCCCATCCAGCACGTCCATGAAGAGCTTCAGTCTGGCAGAGTCCTCCTTTAACTGCATCACATCCCACTGTAGACATCAGAACACACCAACCAGTCACACTGCAACCAACCAACCAGTCACACTGCAACCAACCAACCAGTCACACTGCAACCAACCAACCAGTCACACTGCAACCAACCAACCAGTCACACTGCAACCAACCAACCAACCAGTCACACTGCAACCAACCAACCAACCAGTCACACTGCAACCAACCAACCAGTCACACTGATCAGCAGTGTTTTGTTTTTTTACCTCCCATATATTTATGGGTTATTGTTTATCGCTTCTGCATGTATTCATCATGGAATTCAAAAGGACGACTTCCTCTGCCATGTTTGACAGAATTCTTTTTTAAACGCCAAAGTGAGGAGAGGAGTGGTGAGTGACATACATGACTGGTGGAGAGGATGAGCAGCATCCGCCAGGCTGAGATGACCATCTGGGTCTCGGAGAACGAGTGCACGCCCTCCTCCTCAGTCTCTGCCACGTGGACCACCAGGGACTTAACATACTGGGACCAGTACTCATAGCGCCGCCCGCTGGAGAACTTCTGCAGTGCATCCTTCAGAGAGCGCTCCAGAGAGCCACTGGGGAAAAGAGAGAGGGCCATTCGGATAGAAGTATACTGTGTGGAACAGATATGAATGTCCGTCAGGTAGAATAGGGAATCGTGTCTGATCTATTTATTACATTTCAAAATTAACTCAAGTCAATCTCATTTAGACTAGTTTATTTCATATCTCAATGTCTATTTTATTAATTTATTGTCACAAGAATTTGTTAAGCATTTTGCACCATCAATTCACACCAGCCTGATCTCAGACTAGACATAACATAGTAAATGGAAATCCGGGACACTCATTAGTATGATATGTTACATAAGACAGAAGGTTACTTAAGGCAAAAAGGAAAGGAGGGTGATCGGTCGGGGTGTGCGAATAATGCAAATGTCTAGCAACCCAAAGGTTGTGTCCCCGAATCTCATCACAGACAACTTCAGAATTTTTAGCTAATTAACAACTACTTTTTAGCTACTTAGCATGTTGGCTAACACTTCCCCTAACCCTTTAACCTAACGCCAAACCTTAATCCAATATATTGGCACAATTGGCCCAGCGCCGTCCGGGTTTGGCCGGTGTAGGCCGTCATTGTAAATAAGAATTTGTTCTTAACTTCTTAGGGAGCGGCTCCCGAGGTGACGGTTTTGGAGAGTCTGGCGTGCCCAAAGTAAAATGCCTCCCACTCAGGCCCAGAAAATAGGATATGCACATAATTAGTACTATTGGATAGGAAACACTGAAGTTTCTAAGAGTGTTAACATAATGTCTGAGTATAACAGAACTGATATAGCAGGCGAAAACCCGAGGAATTTCTGTCCTGGAAAAAGTGTTTGACACATTGCCTCATTTTGAACCCCTCCCTATTGAAAACAGCCATTTCTGGGAGTAAGATTGCAGTACCTATTTCGAACTGGTCATCGGATGTAAACAGAAGAGGAAGCGCGTTCACGGGCTCACGCGCGCTGTGGTTTTTTTCTTTTCCTATCGTCCAGTTTATAATCCGGTTGAAATATTATAGTAAATATACATAAAAATGTTCCTAAGGATACATTATCAATGATGTTTGATTGTTCTTGGACAAGTGTATAGGTATAGGTTGAACGCGTTCTCTTCACGGTTCAATGGGCGAGTGGACGCTGTATTTTATGAACATAACGCGCCAACCAAACAGAGATTTATGGATATAATAAATTACTTTTTCTAACAAAAGAACCATTGGATGTCTTCGTTGGACACTTGGGAAGCCCTCAGCAAAAGTTCTTCAAAAGGTAAGGGATTTGTTTTCGCTGTGAAATGTGTTGTGTGAACCGCGATAAATTCATAAACTATGCTAATGGTAGTTAACTAAGTAGTTAACTGACTTGCCTAGTTAAATAAAAAGTTTAAATAAAAATAAAACCTTAAGTCCTAAGCTAGCTAATGTTAGCCACCTAGCCAACATTAGCAACAAATTGTAAATCGAAACATATTGTACGTTTAGCAAATTCGTAACATATCATGCAAAATAGATGGACATCCACAAATGAATACATAATTAAATTGAGTGTCCCGGATTTACACAGAATAATACGTAATGCTCTGAGACCAGGTTGATACAGACAGCTTGACACATATCATATGCAGTTTGGTAGATAAAGCCATTGATACCAGTAACAACTCAATCCACCAAATATACTGGCTTGAATTGCTGTATGTAGCTATAGAAACATGTAGCCTAGTTACCTGACCACATAGTAGATCTCAAGGCCGATGATTTTCATGACGAAGGCACAGGTCTCTAGAACACAAGGCTCCGTGATGTCTGAGGGGGAGGGAAGGGTTCCAAACAGAGGCGTGGTCAGGTTTTCCCAAAACCTCTCTCTGTGGGAGGAAACATCATAGATTTAATACATACATTTATTAGGATGCCCATCAGCCAACACCAATGGCAACAATTCGTCTTCCAGGGGTCCGACCGATAATGTGAAAGATATACAGTGAGGGAAAAAAATATTTGATCCCCTGCTGATTTTGTACGTTTGCCCACTGACAAAGAAATGATCAGTCTATAATTTTAATGATAGGTTTACTTGAACAGTGAGAGACAGAATAACAACAAAAAAAATCCAGAAAAACACGTGAAAAATGTTATGAATGGAATTGCATTTTAAATGAGGGAAATAAGTATTTGACCCCCTCTCAACCAGAAAAATTTCTGGCTCCCAGGTGTCTATTATACAGGTAACGATCTGAGATTAGGAGCACACTCTTAAAGGGAGTGCTACTAATCTCAGATCGTTACCTGTATAAAAGACACCTGTCCACAGAAGCAATCAATCAATCAGATTCCAAACTCTCCACCATGGCCAAGACCAAAGAGCTCTCCAAGGATGTCAGGGACAAGATTGTAGACCTACACAAGGCTGGAATGGGCTACAAGACCATCGCCAAGGAGCTTGGTAAGAAGGTGACAACAGTTGGTGCGATTATTCGCAAATGGAAGAAACTCAAAAGAACTGTCAATCTCCCTCGGCCTGGGTCTCCATGCAAGATCTCACCTCGTGGAGTTACAATGATCATGAGAACGGTGAGGAATCAGCCCAGAACTGACAAGATCCTCCCGTGTAATGATCTCAAGGCAGCTGGGACCATAGTCACCAAGAAATCCATTGGTAACACACTACGCCTTGAAGGACTGAAATCCTGCAGCGCCCGCAAGGTCCCCCTGCTCAAGAAAGCACATATACATGCCCGTCTGAAGTTTGCCAATCTGAATGATTCAGAGGACATCTGGGTGAAAGTGTTGTGGTCAGATGAGACCAAAATGGAGCTCTTTGGCATCAACTCAACTCGCTGTGTTTGGAGGAAGAGGAAAGCTGCTTATGACCCCAAGAACACCATCCCCACCATTAAACATGGAGGTGGAAACATTATGCTTTGGGGGTGTTTTTCTGCTAAGGGGACAGGACAACTTCACCGCATCAAAGGGACGATGAACGGGGCCATGTACCGTCAAATCTTGGGTGAGAACCTCCTTCCCTCAGCCAGGGCATTGAAAATGGGTCGTGGATGGGTATTCCAGCATGACAATGACCCAAAACACACAGCCAAGGCAACAAAAGAGTGGCTCAAGAAGAAGCACATTAAGGTCCTGGAGTGGCCTAGCCAGTCTCCAGACCTTAATCCCATAGAAAACCTGTGGAGGGAGCTGAAGGTTCGAGTTGCCAAAACGTCAGCCTCGAAACCTTAATGACTTGGAGAAGATCTGCAAAGAGGAGTGGGACAAAATCCCTCCTGAGATGTGTGCTAACCTGGTGGCCAACTACAAGAAACGTCTGACCTCTGATTGCCAACAAGGGCTTTGCCACCAAGTACTAAGTCATGTTTTGCAGAGGGGTCAAATACTTATTTCCCTCATTAAAATGCATTTCCATTCATAACATTTTTCACGTGCGTTTTTCTGGATTTTTTTGTTGTTATTCTGTCTCTCACTGTTCAAATAAACCTACCATTAAAATTATAGACTGATCATTTCTTTGTCAGTGGGCAAACGTACAAAATCAGCAGGAGATCAAATACTTTTTTCCCCTCACTGTAAGTATTTTTAATTTACATACATTTAAAAACATGTTTGTGTGCATCTATCAGTTACACATACATGTCAATACATGCACACCAAAAGTAGGTAAGAAGGGGAAGAGGCATTGTGCCGTGAGGTGTTACATGAAATCACTTGAAACACATCAAAAAACAAAGTTACGGCATGATCTCTCATGTTGGTATGTGTAGGTGCGTGTTCAAGCATGCATCTCTGGCTGTGTGTGTGTGCCCAGGCAGCGTCAGCTCACTCACTTGGTGCGCAGGACTGAGATTGCGCTATCCCGTCGGTCCTGCCACAGGGCGTGGAGGAAGGCCAGGGCGGCACGGTGCAGCAGGGGGGGACACCAATACTTCCCCTGCTGCCTGGAGTCAATCAGGTCCAACACAACCTGCAGACAGCTCCACTCACCCAGCAGAAACTCCTGGGGAGGAGAGAGAAGAAGAAGACTTGTCTTTTAAATGACTGAACTCTGGTATAATGATTCAGAAACTCCAAAAAGAAAACGTAAATATACGTATTAAACATCAACACAAAGTATGTAAACAAGTCTATGTCCTAACATATTCCTGTCCTACTCTTAGACTGCCTGCACCACCCAGCTCTTACCTTTGACCCCTCTGCGCAGTCCTTGACCTCCAGGTTGAGGAAGAGCTCGATGAGGCCCGGCTGGGTCTCCACAGCCACGGTGAGGAACTCCAGGATCATCACCTTGATCCTCATGTCCTCCGTCCTGCTCTGTAGCCGCGTCAGAAAGGCATCCCTGATGGCAGCCGCGTCACCGCCCAGGCAGGCGTACACCGACATGGGAGCCACCTAGAAACCAGAAGGTTACGTAAATATTACACAAGATCTTGATAGACTAGCACTGTAGTCTTGTTGACATCTACTTCAGTGTCTCACTGCGTTCTCTTGCCCTCGACTTTTAAACCCTGTAACAACTGGTGATGTAAAAATGGCTCAATACATTTGATTGATTAATGTTTTTGCTTGCTAACCTCCAAACACTACCCAACAGAGAACGTGGCAAGTGTAACTTATGATACTGCTAGTACTATGTTGGGATTTTCGCAACCTTAGTTGATTGCTCTGATCATCATATGTGCAATGTGTGTTGAGTTACCGTGGCGAGCCTCTTGAGCAGCTGGATGGCGAGGCGCGGTAGGGCCGGGTCGTGTTTGTGGTAGATGTACTTGGCAAGCACGGCGATTAGGTTGCTGCCGTGGCCACCGTGCTGCGTCAGCGCCTGCTCCAGGGGCGACACGGCGCTCGACGGTGGCTTGAGGCGGATCACGTTGTTGGTGACGGAGAAGGCCAGCTTGACCGTCTGGATAAGGATCTGACCTGGGCCCTCCGAGCCACCACTAGAGGGAGACACAGAAAAGTTTAAATTAACATGGAAATCATCAGTATACAACTCACAAAGACTAGAGCCCATGTGCTTATTCAGTTACATAAACAGAATTCATTGTAAGTGGTCTAGGGTGGTCAAGCGGTCTGATATTACCGCTGCAGCATGGGTTTGAATCAGTCCCACTGCATTTCAGCAAACTCCATCTTTCCTGTGTACTTCGGTCCTCTCCAATAAACAAAAAAAATACTTGAGTGGGACTGCCCCACGCTCTAAAAAAAGAAAGCTGTGGCAACTCTATATCCACTGCTTTTCTATCTGCATGCAATGTTCTGAACAGGTCTCCCCCGCCTGAGACACTATAATACAAAGACCACTGGTGTAGCAGAGTGGTCAGCTGTAGACATGCCAAGGTGTAGAGTGACGTGTTACCTGCTGGGCTGAGCAGCCAGGACCACGTCTATAGTGTCCACTCCCACCCCCATGATGTTAACCACCGCCTGGCCAGCCTCGGTGTTAGCCAGACTGTAGATACACAGAGACTGGAGGGTTGGCGTGCTGGGGGAGATAGAGAAAGGTTAAAATATGACAAATCCTTTTCTGTTTGATAGTAATACTATAGGGTTAGGTTCCATCTGAGTCTACAGAGTCCTGTCAGTCTGCAACGCACTATTCAGATGTGCGTTTTACTCAGTCCCAAATTCAATAACCAGCAATTCAGACGGACGAGAATCATTTTGTTTCTTAGTGATGTAATGTCTGTTTAGGTAGAATAAGGAATGTTGTTTTGATATGCACAGCAGCCCTACCTGCCACTAGCCTCTCCCTCTGGACTGAGGTTCAGGATGGCATGGACCAACTCCAGGATCAGACAACCTAAAGGAGGAGGGATTAAAGAAAGTAATGAGAAAGAGGATTCAGAATGTTTCAGTCTGACAGTAGTTTATGTAGCCAGTCTTTTCAATACGGCTAAGGCCATGCTCAACTGTGGGCCCTGGTCAAAAGTAGTGCACTATAAAACGGGAACAGAGTGCAATTTGAGACAGACACAAACTGCACATATTCTAAAAGGTATATCACTGATGTAGTTGACCACCATAGACTTGTGTAGGTACTCACCGATCCTCTCTCTGACTCCGTGGGTGTTGTAGCGCCACTTGTGGTAGGTGGGCAGCATCTCCTTCAGCACCAGCAGCACACAGGGGATGAGGCCCTTGTCCTGGGTGCTGCCCAGCTGGCCCTGAGGGCAGGAGACAAACACTGTCATTACAACTACTGATAGTCAGTCAGCCGCTCAATGCCAAATAAACTCCTAGCCCCTTTGTGGAGATTGAGACATGGATAAGTGTTATGATAATGTATTGTCTGTCTGTATGCTTATTTTATTTTTCCCCTTTAAAAACAGATTTACTTGAAACGGCTATATAATGCCCCATGTAAAAGAAAGACATTGAGATGGGATACATGTAAGCTGTTTTTTGGGGGTGTTGATGAGCCATTACTAGACTGTTAATAGAATACCTTGACCAGGGTGGTGACGAGGCGCAGGAAGGCGATGGTCACAGCATACTCCCCTCTGGGCTGCTCTATCAGGACCAGCAGGTTGCCGTAGTTACCTGCCTTCATCCCCTCAGCACTGGATATATACAAATACATATATTAACTCTGACAAAGCAAGACCCCTCAAACTCCCCCCCTCTGTGAATATGATATGGTGTGACCCAACCTACCTGATGGACTGTGCCATGTTGGTCAGAGGGGAGGAGGCGAAGGGCAGAAAACCAGTGTGGTGCAAGCTGGACCAAACCTACTCAGAAAGAAGAGGGGGCATAACAATACACACACATTAAGGAATGTTAAAAAGGTCCATTTTTATCTCAATATCAAATCATTTCTGGGTAACAATTAAGTACCTGTGATTGATAATTTAATTGAAAACAAAAAAGGCTTCTTACCAAAGAACAATTACTCAAGCAATAATTTTGCTAGGATTGTCTGGGAATGGTCTGAGTTAGGAAGGGATAACTGAAAACAACTGTTATTGGCAGAGAGGTTTGGAACTCTTTCCTATTGGTCTATTAACGAACGTACCACCTAGTGATATCACCAGGCAGGCCAAAACTCCATCCCACCAAAACAGGATGACATTTCAGGTGGTCTTTTCAAACAGCTCTTACACTAAAAAAGGCATTTTCACAGTATTAATCCAACCTCAGTGTGGAAATATATATAAAACACACAGGAAATCACGTTTTTGACTGCACAGGGCCTTGAAGTCTGTTGGAGGGTAATGAGGCCCTTCAGAGCCGCGTAGAGCAGGGTTTCCCAAACTCGGTCCTGGGTCCCCCTAAACAGCTGATTCAAATAACCAACTCATCATCAAGCTTTGATTATTTGAAAGCAGCTGTGTCGTTCTAGGGCAAAAACCAAAACGTGCACCCAGGGGGAGCCTCAGGACCGCGTTTGGTAAACCCTGCTCTACCAGACCATCTGTAACCCACCTTGCCAGGCATCCTAGCAGCCAAGACGATGAGGCAGTTCGCACAGGACGCTATCACATCCACTGGAGGGTTGATGACTGACGTCAACCTAACTCAAAGACACCACAATATTATCAAAAATTCCATGAATGCAAAGTACCAACAAATACAAATCAACTTTGCAGGGAGCCCAAACAAGCTTAACATTATTCCATGTGTAATATATGATTACTGTCCATGACAGAGTGATAAAGAGATGTGTGTGTTGCGTCTCACCTCTGCAGTAACATGTAGATGCGTGAGGTGAGGGGCAGCAGACAGTCAGACACGGTCCAGTCTGTGCTGATCATCTTATGGACCAGGTCCAGGATGGGCTTCACACGTTCACAGTGTAAGATCACATCTGGACCAGGGAGAGAATCACACACACAAAAACTCTTGTATTGAAGGATCTCTGCTGATTATTATTTGAGTGTGTGTGTACTGTATGTTTGAGGATGCATTTGGGTATACAGTATGACTTGGCCTGTGTAAGTATGTGTGGGTCTATAAATGTGCCTGTATTTATTTAGTTACCTGCAGTAGAGACAACGTGGAGCAGCATCTCTATCTCACAGGTGAACAGGATCCAGGCACTGTAGGAGTAGTCCCAGCGCACCACGTAGCCCTGCTCCCCCACAGCCACCTGACCCAGCACACCCTGAGGCATCCGCAAGTTAGTCTGGCCCAGGCCTGGCGGATAGAGGGAGAGATTTCAATCATAAATATTTGAAGAAATGTAATGAAAGACAATTACATAAAAAATACTAATGTGCACCCATTAGAAGAAACAGACAAACAAGCAGCCTAAACACACCGAGAGGGTAGAGGAGTTTTGGTGCTTGTCTCCTCCACAGTGTCTCATCGTCTCTAGAGATTACGTCATTGGGCTTCGTTTTGTAGACCTCGGTGTAGAACGACATTTTGTCCAGGAAAATGTACACCTAACACACAGACACATTAATCAAGTGTAACCACAGACACATTAATCAAGTGTAACCACACACCAGCAGAACGGTGTGTGTGATCAATACCTTCTTTGCAGTGGACTTGTCTGACAGGAGCGCAGTGAGGAGCTGCAACAGCAGACCAGTCTTGTGTGGGAACATTCCCATTGCGCTATCCAGGATCATTCCTAATCCCATAGTGGGCTTCTGGGAAAAGCATTCAAAAAGTCATATATTAGGAAATTTAGCTAGAGACATATTCTTGGAGTGATTTCACATCCTTCATGAAGCAGAATCGGTTTTATTAATTTCTCCTCACTGTTTCCCAGAAGAGCTCAGCCAGACTGGGCGCAGAGAGGACTTCACATGCTGCATTGATCAGATGCTATGGGGAGGGGGGGACCATTCAATCATTAATCTGTGATATTATTTATCAGCATCATTAGGAATGTGAAACTATGCAGATTTCTCAAGTCATGAATCTGTGATGTCACTGATCAGTCTGTGCTACAACTTATCATTATTGTTACTTGTCTGAGCGTCATTGTGAGATAGCAAGGCCTGGTACCTGTTGGCTGCCCAGCGTCTCCTCTTCAAAGGAGGTAATCACAAAGGAGAGGAGGCCGTAGATACACATCCTGGCTGTACTGGCTGTGCACTGTGGAAGGAGGAAACATAACATGGCGGTAGGTAGCCTAGTGGTTAGAACGTTGGGCCAGTTACCGAAAGGTTGCTGGATCGAATCCCCGAGCTGACAAGGTAAAAATCTGTCGTTCTGCCCCTGAACAAGGCAGTTAACCAACTGTTCCTAGGCCATCACTGTAAATAAGAATTTGTTCTTAACTGACTTGCCTAGTTAAATAAAAGCAGCATATTTCTGGAACATTGTGTGAATAATTCTTGCAGGTTGTGTGTGTTGTGCTGTATGCGTATGTAAAATGTGTTTGTGTGTGCTGTTCTGTGCTAGGTGAGCGTTTTTGTTATAATGTGTGTGTTCTTACATTATTCCCAGTGCCTCCCAGACCCTGCAGCATGGTGGTGAGGTACTGAAACACCCCCAGTTGTAGGGAGGTGTTCCCGATGCGTCTGATGACGGGGCTGGACTCATCTGGGCTCAGGGTGTGTCTCAGCAGGACCCAGGCCAGCAGCACTGGCCCGTGGTGAGGGATGTCACCAAACGTCAGCAGCATCTGGTCCATCTCCTGGTGGGTGACAAAGTTGACAATAATGAGTGTCACATTGATAAATTGCAAAGTATTCCCCCATCGAACTGATCATCAAAACTACTACTTTCAGAACATTTCAATCTGAACTAGCTCATTCTGATAACAAAACGGGAGTGTATACATGTCAATTCCAAAAGTACATGTAAAAGGTGCTCAGTGTTTACCTTGCTGATGGCAGGGGTGTTGGAGAACTGGTGCTGCTCCGTGCGGTCCTCTAGGGCACACTTGTGGAGGAAGTCTATGTCCATTCCTTCCACCAGGATCAGACAGCTGAAGTACCTGCAAGACAGAAGGAGAGATACATTAACAAGAGGGAATACCTTTAGAACAGATTGTTCTTTAATTAAGCTGAATCCCTTGCCCAAGACAAAGCAACAAAACGTTGCAATTATCCAGAAAATGTCACCTACTTAAATCTGTCAGACCAATAAAGATGTCAACAGGAAGTAGCTAGCTATGAATATTTCCATCCACTCCAGTGTATTAGTGCTGTGACTGACCCAATGCGGTCGACCAGGGCGTCCATGCTATTTTCTACCAGGTGTCTGTTGGTCTGGCGGATGCCGAAGCCCTGCTCCTTGAACATCTTGGTGAAGCTGAGCAGGTCCCCGGGGCCCATCTCAAAGTAGGCATAGTACAGGAACAGGATCTCCAGCAGCAGGGACTGCTCCCTCAGACACTGCAGGAACCAGCGGGACACCTGCCTCTCCGTCTGACCAGAGAGAGAGAGAAACATGATTGATTAAGAAACATGCACATAATATAAATATGATACAATATATAACTGATAAAAACTTTTGATTTCCTGGAGATAAGTCACAGCATCTAGTTTAAGTACAATACCAGTCAAAACGTTTGGACACACCTACTAATTCCAGGGTTTTTCTTTAGTTTTACTTTTTTCTACATTGTAGAATAATAGTGAAGACATCAAAACTATGAAATAACACATTGAATCATGTAGTAACCAAAAAAAAGTGTTAAATTATATTATAAGTATATTTTAGATTCTTCAAAGTAACCACTTTTTGCCTTGACAGCTTTGCTGCGTTTGAGCCAATGAGTTGTGTTGTGAAGAGGTGGGGGTGGTATACAGAAGACAGCCCTATTTGGTAAAATATCAAGTCCATATTATGGCAAGAACAGCTCAAATAAGAAAAAGACATGACAGTCCAGCATTACTTTAAGACATGAAAAACCATCAAGGGCTATGATAAAACTCGCTCTCATGAGGACCGCCACAGGAAAGGAAGACCCAGAGTTACCTCTGCTGCAGAGGATAACTTCATTAGCGTTAACTGCACCTCAGATTGCAGCCCAAAAACATGCTTCATATAGTTCAAGTAACAGACACATCTCAACATCAACTGTTCAGAGAAGACTGCGTGAATAAAGCCCTCATGGTCAAATTGCTGCAAAGTAACCACTACTAAAGGACACCAATAATAAGAAGAGACTTGCTTGGGGCAAGAAACACGAGCAATAGACATTCGACCAGTGGAAATCTGTCCTTTGGCCTGATGAGTCCAAATTTGAAATTTTGGGTTCAAACCGCCGTGCCTTTGTGCGATGCAGAGTAGGTGAACGGATGATCTCTGCATGTGTGGTTCCCACTGAAACTGTCAGTTATTTATTTAGAATTCAAAAAGGTATACTTAACCAGCATGGCTACCACAGCATTCTGCAGCGATATGCCATCCCATCTGGTTTGTGCTTAGTGGGACTATCATTTTTTTTTTTAACAGGACCCACTTCCAGGCCGTGTAAGGACTATTTGACCAAGAAGCAGAGTGATGCAGTGCTGCATCAGATGACTTGGCCTCCACAATCACCCGACTCCAAACCTAATTGAGATGGTTTGAGATGAATTGGACCACAGAGGGAAAGAAAAGCAGCCAACAAGAGCTCAGCATGTGTAAACTCCTTCAAGACTGTTGGAAAAGCATTCCAGGTGCTGCTGATTGAGAGAATGCCAAGAGTGTGCAAAGCTGTCAAGGCAAAGGGTGGCTACTTTGAAGAATCTCAAATATAAAATATATTTTGATTTGTTTAACACTTTTTTGGTTACTTCGTGAACCCACTTGTTTTTTCATTGTTTTGATGGTCTTCACTACTATTCTACAATATAGAAAATAGTAAAAATAAAGAAAAACCCTTGAATGAGTAGGTGTCCAAACTTTCGACTGGTACTGTGGGTGGAAAACATTTCCACAAGGTAATGTTGAAAACATTAGGATAAGAACTTATGGAGAGTTTGAGATACCCATATTGACTTCAAGCACTGAGGAGTCAATCAGGTCCTAAACTCAATGTGTAACTTGGAATAGGGTAGTAAAGAATGTAATTCTAACCATGAGGTTGCCATGCGTCTCCCATGTCGGGGATTCAGCTTTGAACAGGGTCTCAAACTGCTTCTGGTAGTTGTTGACCAGGTCCTTCTCCAGCTTGTTCACACAGTTGGAGTACTCCACCTGCACCCAAAACAATCAAAACAACCTCAATTGAATCAAAGTTGTCATCCCTTTTTTTTTTTTTATGTTTACACACTTCCATGTCTAAACTGTACTATTTGCAACCTTACAAATTGTACCATTGTATGCTTCACTGTTGTTTCCCATAACTGGTATCAATAAATGTAAACACAGGTTACAATGTGTCAGATACACTGTAAAATATCATAGCTACTACAAATAGCCAATCAGGAACATTGGCCTGTACTGTATTAGCATCGAATGAGCTCCGCTCCCCCCCCACAGGTCTAGTGTAACATTGGACCACAGTGTAAGTCCTAGCAGACAGAAGGGAGCTCCTTACCCTGTAAGGGTGTCTCTCATCCTGGAAGTACGTCAGCAGGAGGAGGACGCATCGCAGATGACACACACGCTCCTCGTAGTAATAGTCAGCGATCTGAACACACAGACACACAAATAAGCAGTGTATAAGCCTATCAATTGACCTGATTATGCTTTATGAGCTGGTGAAAGAGAACAACAGCAAACTTTTGGGAGCTTGTACTAACCTTCAGAAGTAGGGCTTGGCTCGGTCTCTCATCCTGAAGAACATCCTATAAGTGTACATAAGATATCTCTAGTCATGGTACATGTGTCTAGACTGACAATATTTAGTAGTATAGATTTCCTTCAGTCAGGCATCTGATATTTTATCTGAACCTAGTATCACCGCACACACAGAGAGAGCGCGAGCGAGACTACCTTCAGTGTGTTGCGGGTCCCTCTGTAATCTTCTTGAAGGTAACATTGTAAAATCTGTACACTCTGTTGTTGATCCAGACCCTGAAAAAAAGAAGTGTTAATAAATTCCACAAAGGAAAATAATTACAACTGTTAATCATTCCCTGTTCGTATACTGTACTCAAGTTAATTGGTGTTGTGTCTCCATGCATCATTACACTATATACAGTGCCTTGCAAAAGTATTCACCCCCCTCTGTGTTTTTCCTATTTTATTGCATTACAACCTGTCATTTAAATGGATTTTTACTTGGACTTCATGTAATGGACAAACACAAAATAGTCAAAATTGGTGAAGTGAAATGAAAAAGATTACTTGTTTCAAAAAATTAGGCATAGTACAAAAAAAAAAAAAAAAGTGGTGCATGTATATGTATTCACCCCCTTTGCTATGAAGCCACTAAATAAGATCTGGTGCAACAAATTACCTTCAGAAGACACATTATTTAACAAATTAAGTCCACCTGTGTGCAATCTAAGTGTCACATGATCTCAGTATATATACACGTTTTGAAAGGCCCCAGAGTCTGCAACACCACTAAGCAAGGGGTACCACCAAGCACTATGAAGACCAAGGAACTCTCCAAACAGGTCAGGGACAAAGTTGTGGAGAAGTACAGATCAGGGTTGGGTTATAAAAAAAATATACAAAACATCCCACGGAGCACCATTAAATCCATTATTAAAAAATGGAAAGAATATGGCACCACAACAAACCTGCCAAGAGAGGGCCGCCCACCAAAACTCACAGACCAGGCAAGGAGGGCATTAATCAGAGGCAACAAAGAGACCAAAGATAACCCTGAAGAGGCTGCAAAGCTCCACAGCGGCGATTGGAGTATCTGTCCATAGGACCACTTTAAGCCGTACACTCCAGAGCTGGGCTTTACCGAAGAGCGGTCAGAAAAGAAGCAACCATGTTTGGTGTTCACCAAAAGGCATGTGGGAGACTCCCCCAACATATGGAAGAAGATACTCTGGTCAGATGAGACTAAAATTGAGCTTTTTTGCCATCAAGGAAAACGCTGTGTCTGGCGCAAACCCAACACCTCTCAAACTGGGACGGAGGTTCACCTTCCAGTAGGACAAAGACGCTAAGAATACTGCTAAAGCAACACTCGAGTGGTTTAAGTGGAAACATTTAAATGTCTTGGAATGGCCTAGTCAAAGCCCAGACCTCAATTCAATTGAGAATCTGTGGTATGACTTAAAGATTGCTGTACACCAGAGGAACCCATCCAACTTGAAGGAGCTGGAGCAGTTTTGCCTTGAATGGACAAAGATCCCAGTGGCTAGATGTGCCAAGCTTATAGAGACATACCCCAAGAGACTTGCATCTGTATTTGCTGCAAAAAGTGTCTCTACAAAGTATTGACTGGGGGGGTGAATAGTTATGCACACTCAAGTTCTGTCATCTTATTTCCTATTTGTTTCACAAAAAATATTTTGCATCTTCAAAGTGGTAGACATGTTGTGAAAATCAAATGATACAAACCCCCAAAAAATATATTTTAATTCCAGGGTGTAAGTCAACAAAATAGGAAAAATGTCAAGGGGGATGAATACTTTCACAAGCCACTGTAGTATTCAAAATAATACCTGTTTTCGCCATGCATCATTCCACTATCAGTATATCGGACTTCATTCACTATCCTGTCAGATCACTTCAGCATTCCTTACCAGCAGTTTACTGATCCTCAGACCAAAGTCCTTTAATGGTTGGGCCACATCTTTGTCCGCTTTCAGTTTTTCTGCAGATGATAAACTAAAACAAGGAAAAATGTCAAACATAATTTGGTCTATCGACAAGCTTAAGCATTTTGTATTGTATTGTTTAAATAGTTTTATTACTGCACAGCATACCTGGGTGTTTTGTAGTAACACAGTCCTTGAAGTAATCGTTCCCAATTTCGGTCTAGTTCTTCCTCTATTTGAGCCTTCATCCATCAAGAATTGATGTAAAATTGAAGGAGAAAAAAGCACACAGGTGCAGACATTGTAAGACTTTGTTAAATTATAAAATATATATGATAGGTGAGGAAATAAAAAGGCTACATACCGGTTCCCTCAATGCAGATCTCCCCAGTAAGATAGTCCATAACTCTCGGCTGCTCCTGCAAAAGCAGAACAATTCCATAGTTCCCTTGATAGTATTTTTCATGTGGTTAAACTCATAGTTACCTGTTCAAATCTGAGTTATGGCTTTAGTGGCATACTGGCAAATACGGTTTAAGTTACATCGCTATTAAAACGTAGCTTCATAAAAGTGCAGTGAGAGGACACAGAGCAAAGCTAACTAATAACAAGTGTGCTAGGATGTTTGTTATTGTGAACCAGCTGTCAAGTCCCTCCAGCAGACTAGCTGTACCAGACAGTTTTATAAGCAAAATCAGCATTAACGTTAAATTAAATGTTTTAATTGTGAATACATGTCTGAAAGTGTATTCCCAGACAAATGCCGATTGTACGCTAACTAAGCTTGCTAGTTCGTCTCGTTGATGCATGCTGCTGTCGTCATGCGTTTGGAAGTGTGTAACAGACCGCGCTATCAAGCCATTCAAATGTAGTTAGCAAGTAACGTTACGTTAGCAAGCATGTTAACGAGCTAGCAGCCTGCTACTACTAGCAAATAGTTCCCTCCAAGGGAAGCTTTCACATTGCTGTGCAAATTTAAGTACAATTTCTAAATGAAAGCACATCTTAAACTTTACTTATGAATTTGAACGCTATAATGGTGAAAATAGACATAAGTTGTATTTCATTTAGTTACCTCACATACATCTCCGAGTCCGCCATCTTCTCCCTGCAACGTGACGTAACTTGTCTGCGACATGGACCCCATCATGTGACCTGTAGATGTTATTTTTATAGTTATGATTGAAAAAATAAAATATATAAATACCAAACATTTGCCATTCACATGAAATTAAATACATAATAAGAAAATATCGCTCACCGTGCATCATAAATATCAAGGTTTCCATGTACCACGTGACTTGGCTGTCAATATGGCCACCTCCTACTGGGTTTTAGCAACGCCAGCTGATTGGGTAAAATATTATAGTCGAAAGATCGGATATCGCTTTACTCATTTATCCTGATATGTGCAGTATTTACTTGGTAAGTCTATTTGTGATGCTTTAAATTCATTTAAAATAACAGTTTACATGGTCGAATACCGGCTATCTGAACGAGAACTCAACTCAATACATTTGTCAGTTGAATTTTTGCTAACGTTAACTAGGATGCGGGGTCGCTGCATTGGCTGAAATTGCATTCAAGCATTTCTCACTACAGTGAGAGCGATCTGTAGCAAGGCCACGTTATGTAGCAGTTCATATGCATCTAGCCAAAAAGCTATTTGGTATCTCGAATGATCATGAATTAACGCTTGTTACCATAAATCGTTCGTTTAAAGATAACGTATAAATAATTTCAACCCTCACCCCCACCTCTTGTATGAGAAAAAGGTTGGTGTTAAGGCATTTCTACGTGTCTAGACTTGCCCTTTTGTATTGTCATCTCTAGACTTTACTGTCTAGTAGAGTTTCTGGTAAATAATTCATCCATAGCACTTATTAGCCATGATCTCTTTTAGCTACCTGCCAGTTAATTTGGGAGTGAATGTTACATTTGGCAATCGGTGGGCATGGGCATTATGCCGTGTTCACATACTAGTCGAATCTAGGAAATTTCCGGTTGTAGTTATACACGCGCGGTGTTTAACCAGTTAGCATGTCGGACATTTCCGAGTTTCCTAATTTGACTGGCGACTGAATGCAGCATTAGTCAGTGGGCCAAGGTTCAGTGCTATTTCAACAGTCGATGTGGATCTTTTGAAATTTGTGTAATGGGAAAACAATGGTTTCATATTTCTAATATATTCAACGTTTGATTCTCATTAAATACACTACTGTCTAATCAAGTCTAGATAATTTTTCACAGTATTTTGCCTCAGCCATTTTGCTACTTTGTCTTCACAGATACAGGCCTAAGATTGTGGACTAAAATAAGAACTAACCATGATGTGTGCCCCAGAGAGGAATTGACAGACCTTTTAAATAAGAGATTTCTATTCGAGCTGGAGTCCTCTGCCGTGAACCGCCCTCCCTCCCTGTCTTCTCCCCCTATTGCAACCATGCAGACCAACCCGGTACTGGTGGAGTCTGCGGTGGTCTTCTCTGTGGTGATGTGTGTCCACATGGCCGTGTGGAACCAGCACTCCTGGTGCTGCGTGGCCCTGGTCATCCAGGCCTTCTACGTGCAGCACAAGTGGGACCGCCTGCTCCGTAATGGCAACGCCGTCTTTCAGTGGCGCCTGTCAGCCAACAGTGGCATCGTCCCAGCCGTCATGGTGATGCCCCTGCTGGGCGTGGCGCTGCGGGAGAAATGCGCCGCCTCGGGGAATGTCTACTTTGAGCGTTTCTCCATGGTGGTCACGGTGACAGGCATGATGCTGGCACTGTTCCTGTCGCTCCTTGCGCTGGGCATCACGAGGCCCGTGCCCACCAACACATGCGTGATCGCGGGCGTGGCGAGCAGTGCCATCCTGTACACAGTGAAGCAGACCCTAACGGTGTCGGAGGTGATTGAGGTTCTGGAGGTGCTGCTGATATTTGTCTACCTGAGTCTGATCGTGCTCTACCTGCTTCCGCGCTGCTTCACGCCCGGCGAGGCCCTCCTCATCGTTGGGGGCATCAGCTTCATCGTCAACCAGCTCATCAAGCGCTCACTCAACGTGGCTGAAGTCAAAGGGGAGCCAGTCCACTACTTCCTGCCCGTGGTGGTGGTAGGATCTCTTCTCCTAGGGGTGTTTTTCGCCCTGCTCTTCTGCTTCATGGAGTCTGAGACCTGGGTGTCGTCGCTCTTCTTCCACATGATGACGGCCGTGCTGGGCCTGGGGATCCTCATGCCCTGGCTCTCCCTCCTCATCCGCCGCCACCCCATCATGTGGCTGCTGGACTTTGTGACTCTGAACGACAAGCGTCTGTGCCTGCTGGGCTACTGGGTGCTGCTGGCCACGCTGGCCACCCTGGTTGTGCTGCATCAGAACTACCAGCGCCAGTCGGGCTCCAAGAAGCACCAGGCCTCTACAGTAGTCAGAAAGTACTTCCACCTCATTGTAGTAGCCACCTTCGTCCCTGGCCTGGTGTATGACCGCCAGCTCCTACACGTGGCGTCCGTGGGCTGCCTGGGGGCCTTCCTGCTCCTGGAGTATGTGCGCTACTTCCGCATCCGCCCGTTGGGTCAACTCCTCCGTCAGTTACTCACCCTGTTCCTGGACGAGCGTGACTCTGGACCTCTAATCCTCACCCACATCTACCTCCTCCTGGGCATGTCCCTGCCTATCTGGCTGTTCCCGGGGCCCTGTGCCCCCAAAGGCATCCTTCCCGGTGCGGGGGGCCTGGTGCCCTACGCCGGGGTGCTGGCGGTGGGTGTGGGGGACACGGTGGCGTCAGTGTTCGGCAGCAGCATGGGCGAGATCCGCTGGCCGGGCACCAAGAAGACGGTGGAGGGCACAGCCACGTCGGTATTCGCCCAGATCATCGCCGTGGCCATCTTCCTCATATTCGACCCCACCATCAACCTGAACTCCACCTACTCATGGATTGTGGGCTCCATCACCATGGTAGCCATGCTGGAGGCCTACACCTCGCAGATAGACAACCTGCTGCTGCCGCTTTACCTCTTCATCCTGCTGCTGCTCTGATGACCCCGTGGAGCACCGCACACAGGTCATGTTTGAGATCGACTACCTTGCAGTCGGCGGCGGCAGACTGACAGATCTACAAATCATAGTGAGTATCCGTTTTGGATGCAAGGTGATTTGTAGATCAGTCTGTCTTCTCAGTCTGTGATCAGCGGCTGAGCAGATGCACTTAAACACAGCCAAACGGTGACCTCTTGACCAGAGGGCAAAGTGGGAAGACTAACCAATGTAATTGCTGAATTTTAAAGTCTAAGGGAATGTATGGAAATCCTCATTGGATGACTGTTGAGGATTTTTTTGTTTTGTTGCTTTGTGAGAGTAATAGTTATGATCAGTTGCATTGATAATCTCTCCACTAACATGACCGTGTGTGGGGAAAATCAGTATGGCTGACAACGAAGGATGAACTACAATCTGATAGCACTGATAGCTAGGGAATGAGCTTGCATACATTATGAGAAATACATGAAGTAACATACACTCCAGATTTTGCTCTTCATTTTGTGGGACTACAGAGCATGACAATAGAATCAGTGATGTTCAGCTAGAATACAACAAGTCTGTTCAACATGCACACTACAGTTTTTTTCTTCTTCATATCAGTTGCTTGGTGAGGATAAGGGAGGTTAAATAATTTTTGTTTGAATTCATTAGGGCACACCGTAGCAAAATGTTTTGCGACAGAAAATGAAAACGAGCATTCCTCATTGGACAAGTCTGGTGTAGTCCCGCCTTGTTTCAGTCTGTTTTCTTCTGTTTGGTGCCTAACTGCTGTTGATAATGGCTGACCCTGGCCGTGACCCCACTCTGAAAAGGTGTCTCAGAGTTGGGATATGCAAAAGAATAATACATTTCCAATTCACACATGCGTATTAACACACTTGTACATGTGTGAAATAGGACAAATATAAACACCCACATTATTATTATTATTATTAATGAATATGGCCCAGCTCTGTCTTGAGGGCGAGGTGGGGGATTCCCCTGAGGGACAGAGGATGAATGTCCTGAGTCACTGTAACACTCTGAAATCCCAAACTCCTGAATTATACAACCGGATATGGAGTTCAGTACATTGGACAAAATGTATTTTAGCCGGAATTAAGTTTCCCTGCCCTGATCATCTGTCATGGCAGACACTGGTAAATGGCACGTTTCAATAAATTGTGATGGGCTTTTTTTTGCTAAAGGAAAGCTACCTTTTGTACAGCCTTTTGAAGAACATAATTTGATAATTTGTTTTTCAGAGCATTTTTTTGTTACAATTTCATCTGACTATAATTTGCATTTCTTGTTGTGGCAATATTACAAACTGATTGCGGGACATATTTGCCTTAAAGAAGTATATTTTGTATCACACATTACCTAGTACTGTAGATACTCTAGCTGACAGCATGGTTTGTGTTGAAGTAGACTGGTTGATTCTTCAATATGGCAGCAGTTTATACACTATAGCATGACATTAAACATATTAAATCCTTTACTGTAACTTGTATACAGAAATTACCCTACAGTATCTTTTCAGTTTTGTATGAATCCTTTGTCTTTTATCCGGGTGTTTTGATAGGACCCTCTCCAAAATATACATTAATTTCCTCAACGTTCATCCCCCCAAAAAATCAGATTTGTATATTGGAAATAAATTGTAGAGATGATATAACAGGGCCACATGTATCATGAACATATTGAATTAATGTTTTGTTAAATTTAGAAATGATTAAATTCATTTCCTGAGTGTTTATAAGCTGTAGGAAGGTATGTATTTACGGTGTAATGAAAGTAACTACATGTACCTTTTTTTTAAATGAAGTCAACTAGTATAGCATCTCAATATTGGTTATCTGTAGATGCATCTTTTGCTATCTGGCTGTGTTTAGACAGGCAGCCCAATTCTTCTGATCTTTTTCCACTAATTAGTCTTGACCAATCAGATCAGCTCTTTTGTGCATAATTGGGCAAAATATCAGAATTGATCTGCCTGTGTAAACGAGTCAGACATGTCACGTCAAACTACAACTGTCCATAGCAGTGGAGGCTGCTGAGGGGAGGACGACTCATGTCTGGAATGGAGCGAATGTAATGGCATCAAACACATGGAAACCATGCATTTAATACCATTCAGCTCCAGCCATTACCAGAAGCACATTCTCCCCAATTAAGGTGCCACCAACCTCCTGTGGTCCATAGGAGCCTCTAGACTGAAATTGGCACTCAAACAATGGTGAGTGCACATTGAGTCTGGTACAGCCAGGCTCCAATTCTCCTTCCTCCAGTTTACTGTGCATTCTAGAGAGACCTTCTCTTTTTATAATGTTTGTTTACTTGTTTTTTCAGCATGGAACTGACAGTATTTGATGAATCTGTAATAAATAAGTAGTATTTTGTTTTTTGCCTTTTCAAATAATCCGTAATGATAATTTATGAGCTTGTTTTTGCCTTTGACGGGAAACACTTGTATTGCATGGCAGATTGTTGCATCATTAAAGGCCTTTTATGCTAGATGTTTTACTGTTTTTCATCCAGAGATAGCAGGGTAGATTTGTGGGCATAATGCCTCACATTGATCTATCAGGAAGACATACCTTGATGAGGCAAACTGTGTTTCTGATCAGATAGAAGATATGTTGGATACTTAAGGGAATCTGAATAAGATTTAACTGCTAAAACACATGTGATTTGAATTAACTGTTCTACACACAAAGACATTGGTTCATTGCTCACTTCAGTGTGCTACTACTAAATGTTAACTAATCTTATAAAGCCTAATTACATGTCTTCTGACTAATACCCTGAAGCACGTGCACACACACAGGCTGCGTTTACACAGGCAGCCCAATTCTGATAATTGTTTTCACTAATTGGTCTTTTGACCAATCAGATCAGCTCTGAAAGATCTGATGTGATTGGTAAAAAGATTAGAATTGTCTGTCTGTGTAAACATAGCCATGTTGATTCATTGCTCACGACAGTGTCCCACTACGGCTGTGTTTAAGCAGCACAATTCTGAATTTTTTTCCACAAATTGTTCTTCTGACCAATCACATCAGAAAAAAAATCTGAATTGGGCTGCCTGTGCAAACAACCCTAAATGCTCACTCATTTTATTATAGAAGCCTAATTGCATGTCTTCTGACCAATGTCCTGAAGCGCACATGCACGCACACACCTGGGAAATAACAGAGGTGTCTTTATATCCCTGGGTCCAAATTTAACCATATTTAGGTTGACTAAACCATGACCACATTTCAACAGCCCCTTCCTGACCCTCTACCACTGGCAGCCTGGGCTCTGCTGGTCACTTTATCATGGCATAAGCCAGGATCAATCCTATTGCAGGTTATAGGCGTTGCATATTTTAAAGCCATTGTTGTTCGATTCACGGTAAACACTGCATGTCGCCTCGATCGTAAATCTTCTTTTAAAATCCGCAATGCGCGATCAGATTGAATCCTGGCCCTAGTCAAGAATGTGTTTTGTCTTTTCAAGAGTGAGGCTGAGATGCATAAGAAAAAATTATGCTGTCAAGTAGTAAAGTTTATAATACCAGAAAAGTGAATGTCAAAAACATTTAATCTGAAGGGGATAATTTCAGTATATTTAACAAATTATTCTGATATTAAAATTCATACATTTGGGAGGGAGCATATGTAAAATCACATTTTCAACATCACATTTTGGTCCATTGCTATATAAAATCATCTATTCGAACAATGACTGTTGTCCTTCACTCAGCATCTCCTGTCTTGTAGACCTCTTGTATTGGGTGACAAGTATAGTATGTTAATGCGTGATAATTTATCCCTGGTAGACAGGTCTTGTAATGCATCTCATTTCTGCTGGTTGAATTCTGATAATGTGTTAGTCCTGTTTGACTGAAGATCTTCTCTAGGGACAGGTGAAGGTGTCTGCCTCTGTCCATCCATTCAGTGCAGTGGCAGACAGAGGGAACCAGGATTACTTGGTGTACAGGGCAGGGAAAGGAAGCTCCTCTGTGGGCTGTAACCTGTCAAAAAAGAGTGAGGAACACCTTTACCTCAACACCTGCTTATATCCCCCCTAATCACTTACTGTATTTATTTCAATGTATCAGAAGTGTACAGCGTGACGCCAATGCCTCGTGTGCTATTCTGTGAAAGACCTGACGAAGATCCATTTGGATCACTGTCACTAACCAATAAAAAGGTGTATATTTAAGCAATAAGGTCCGAGGTGGTGTGGTATATGGCCAATATAGCACGGCTAAAGGCTGTTCTTACGCGCAACGTGGATTGCCTGGACACAGCCCTTAACCGTGGTATATTGGCCATATCACAAACCCCAGAGGAGCCTGATTGCTATTATAAACTGGTTACCAACGTAATTAAAGCAGTAAAAATAAATGCTTTGTCATACCTGTGGTATACGGTCTGATATACCATAGCCTTCAGCCAATCAGAATTCAGGGCTCAAACCACAGTTTATAATTAAGCAATAAGGCCCGAGGGTGTGTGGTCTATGGCCAACATACCTCGGCTAAGGGCTGTTCTTATGTACGATGCAACGCGGAGTGCCTGGATACAGCCCTTAGCCGTGGTATATTGGCCATATACCACAAACTTGAGGTGCCTTATTGCTATTATAAAAACCTGTTTTTGATCCCCTGCTGATTTTGTACGTTTGCCCACTGACAAAGAAATTCAGTCTATAATTTTAGTGGTAGGTTTATTTGAACAGTGAGAGACAGAATAACAACAAAAAAATCCAGAAAAAACACGTGAAAAATGTTATAAAATGATTTGCATTTTAATGAGGGAAATAAGTATTTGACCCCTCTGCAAAACATGACTTAGTACTTGGTGGCAAAACCCTTGTTGGCAATCAGAGGTCAGACGTTTCTTGTAGTTGGCCACCAGGTTTGCACACATCTGAGGAGGGATTTTGTCCCACTCCCTCTTTGCAGATCTTCTCCAAGTCATTAAGGTTTCGAGGCTGATGTTTGGCAACTGGAACCTTCAGCTCCCTCCACAGATTTTCTATGGGATTAAGGTCTGGAGCCTGGCTAGGCCACTCCAGGACCTTAATGTGCTTCTTCTTGAGCCACTCCTTTGTTGCCTTGGCTGTGTGTTTTGGGCCATTGTCATGCTGGAATACCCATCCACGTCCCATTTTCAATGCCCTGGCTGAGGGAAGGAGGTTCTCACCCAAGATTTGACGGTACATGGCCCCGTCCATCGTTCCTTTGATGCGTGAAGTTGTCCTGTCCCCTTAGCAGAAAAACACCCCCAAAGCATAATGTTTCCACCTCCATGTTTGACAGTGGGGATGGTGTTCTTGGGGTCATAAGCAGCATTCCTCCTCCAAACACGGCGAGTTGAGTTGATGCCAAAGAGCTCCATTTTGGTCTCATCTGACCACAACACTTTCACCCAGTTGTCCTCTGAATCATTCAGATGTTCATTGGCAAACTTCAGACGGGCATGTATATGTGCTTTCTTGAGCAGGGGGACCTTGCGGGCGCTGCAGGATTTCAGTTCTTCACGACGTAGTGTGTTACCAATTGTTTTCTTGGCGACTATGGTCCCAGCTGCCTTGAGATCATTGACAAGATCCCCCCGTGTAGTTCTGGGCTGATTCCTCACCGTTCTCATGATCATTGCAACTCCACGAGGTGAGATCTTGCATGGAGCCCCAGGCTGAGGGAGATTGACAGTTCTTTTGGGTTTCTTCCATTTGCAAATAATTACCTCGTTACCTGTATAAAAGACACCTGGGAGCCAGAAATCTTTCTGATTGAGAGGTGGTCAAATACTTATTTCCCTCATTAAAATGCAAATCAATTTATAACGGTTTTCTGGATTTTTTTTGTTGTTATTTTGTCGCACTATTCAAATAAACCTACCATTAAAATTATAGACTGATCATTTCTTTGTCAGTGGGCAAACGTACAAAATCAGCAGGGGATCAAATACTTTTTTCCCTCACTGTATATGGGCTGATATACCACAGCTGTCAGGAAATAAGAAATTCAGGGTTTGAACCACCCAGTTTATAATTGAGCATTGACTATGCAGGACATACTCTACATATTTTCCTGGATGATGTGTGTTTGACTTCGTAGGAAGGGGACATTGTCATGCACTCACCAGTTCTCAGGGCTCCATTTTGTCTTCTGAGACTCCATGATGTGGAAAGTGTAGACATGGCGCGATTTTTCTGATGCGTTCTGCTCACTTTTATGGACAACCTCTCCATCGATCAGAACCACCCCACCTGAGCAGAGACAAAATAGATAGACAGTTACTTACTAACCTGCTATCGATGTTTCTCTACGGAACAGTCATGAACCTGACAGACCAGTTTTCAAGTCAACTGTGCATGTTGATACATTCTGATTGTAACTCCGCTTTAGCGGTTACTAAAGACTCAAAGTCAATGAAGTGTTAACTGGCTGTGTGCTTCAGTCTGTACCACTCAGTACCCTTTGACCCCCACTCCACCCTGCTCCCTCTAACACAGTGGAAAAGACAACAGTGCAGACACTACAAACTGAGGTCTGTTTTGCAGTTATTAACCAACCCTTTTGAGGTCAGTGTCCCTAATGTCAATAGCGAGGCACACTTTGGTTTATTTTATGTAAATATTATGTGACCCACCATTACAGGCCAGTTGACAGCAGTAGAAATGAGCCACATACCTTTTTTGACAGGTGCAGGTATGAACAGCTTATCGTCATAGCTTGCCTCTCTCCCAACAAAGTCTGTCAGGGGATAGGTGCCTTCTGGGGTCCGCACCATACGTCGGGTGATACCATCTAGAGGGAAGGGGGAGATCATGGTTTGAATTACATGCTGACTTCTTAGGGGGGCACTCCTGTTATTCAAAACCTGGTTGAGACTGATGAAGGCAGTGGTTGTTTTGAAATCTCAAAGGAGGAGCTGAGATAAATCACCAGTCCCGGGTCTTGCGACCAATAAATAATGAATGGCCTTTTAACATGGGTCAAAGGTCATCATCTGTGCCTTACTGTTGTGTGAGCCAGGGATGAACCACAAGCAGCCATTGTCCAGGGTGGCATCCTCCAGGGCGATCCACACGCCCATCACCCTGCCCAGGGGCTCCGTGTGGAGGAATGTAGCATCTTGGTGGGGCGTCACTGACAAACAGGCAGGCAAAGGGCCATATGGGGTTCAAAATACACACCCACACCCACAGACACAGAAACTCTACAGTATTGGTAAACAGTTGTTTCAGTCACTTTCTTACCTTCTCCACCGATCACTGGTTGCTGAAAAACACAACGGAGTAATGTCAGAACCAGATACCACACATTCTAAAGCAAAAGTCAGAAAGGTAAAAAGTTGGTTTGCACTCCACCTTGAAAATGTACATGCTTTGCAAAATCACAGGACTCTTCAGACCAAGCTTCTTGGCTATACCCTAGGAGACAAACAGAGCAGTCAAATCAAATTGTATAAGTTACATGCGTCGAATACAACAGGTGTAGATCTTTCAGTGAAATGCTTACTTACGAGCCCCTAACCGACAGTGCAGTTTCAAAAAATATGGATAAGAGATAAGTGTGTATTATTCAGTGTTAGTCTAACTGTAACAGTTTATCTGTTGTGTCCTTTACTGACTAGCTGCTGAAGGAATTCTCACCTGAATCTTGGGTGAATGAGTGGCAGTTTTGTATAAAGGCTCATAGGCATGGAGTGCTATTGGAGACGAAATAGGATCATGAATACTGTAGATTACTGGATACTGGATCAATCTGATAGAGTCTTGGCAAAAAAAAATATCTAAACTTTTAAAAGATAAGCACAACATCTAATCAAATAGTTGAAACTCACCATGTCCAATTTTGTTGAGAGAGCGTTCTTTTGGCACGGTGAAATCTCCTATAAAGCAAGTGACACTTAGCTATCAATCAATGTCAAATAAATCCAACAAATTCTATATTGCATCACATTTCAGTGAGTTGAGAGATTAACCTTGATTCATAATGCCTCACCTTTATCATCAAAAACTCCTTTCTCAAAGAAGAAGCGGATCTTATCTCCACTGGTGATGAAGTAGTCAGCGTTTCCCTGCAGATAGATAAGGGACATGTAACCTGTTCCAGCTATTTTTGTGCCGAATACAACAGGTGTAGACCTTACCGTGAAATGCTTACTTACAAGCCTTTAACCAACAATGCAGTTCAAGATTTACTAAATAATATTTAAATATTTAAAGTAAAAAATTTAATAAAAAGTAACAATAAAATAACAAGGCTATATACAGGGGGTACCGTGTCAATGTGCGGGGGTACAGGTTAGTCGAGGTCATTTGTACATGTAGGTAGGGGTAAAGTGACTATGCATAGATACAACAGCGAGTAGCAGCAGTGTAAAAACAAAGGGTGTAAAGTGTAAATAGTCCGGGTGGCCATTTGATTATTGTTCAGCAGTCTTATGGCTTGGGGGTAGAAACTGTTAAGGAGCCTTTTGGACCTAGACTTGCCGCTTAGGTACCACTTGCTGTGCGGTAGCAGAGAGAACAGTCTATGACTAGGGTGACTGGAGTCTTTGACAATTTTTTGGCCCTTCCTCTTACAACGCCTACTATATAGGTCCTGGATGGCAGGAAGCATGGCCCTAATGATGTATTGGGCCGTACGCACTACCCTCTGTAGCGCCTTACAGTCGGCTGCCAAGCAGTTGCTATACCAGGCGGTGATGCAACCAATCAGGATCCTCGATGGTGCAGCTGTAGAACCTTTTGAGGATCTGGGGACCCATGCCAAATCTTTTCAGTCTCCTGAGGGGGAATAGGTGTTGTCGTGCCCTCTTCACGACTGTCTTGGTGTGTTTGGACCATGATAGTTTGTTGGTGATGTGGACACCAAGGAACTTGAACTCTCAACCCACTCCACTACAGCCCCGCCGATGTGAATGGGGGCGTATTCGACCTTCCTTTTCCTGTAGTCCCCGATCAGCTCATTTGTCTTGCTCACGTTGAGGGAGAGGTTGTTGTCCTGGTACCACACAGACCGGTCTCTGACCTCCTCCCTATAGGCTGTCTCATCGTTGTCGTTGATCAGGCCTACCACTGTTGTGTCATCAGCAAACTTAATGATGGTGTTGGAGTAGTGCTTGGTCATGCAGTTGTGGGTGAACAGGGAGTACAGGAGGGGACTAAGCACGCACCCCTGAGGGGCCCCCGTGTTGAGGATCAGCATGGCAAATGTGTTGTTGAATGCTGAAGTCAATGAACAGCATTCTCACATAGGTGTTAATTTTGTCCAGGTGGGGAAGGGCAGTGTGCGATAATGTTACACAGGTGACAGCCAGGGTCACACATGAACGTTGACAATGGAATTATTATAAAGACAAGTCTAGAGGGAGGAAGTGTCTAAATATGATAATTATGTGACACTAAAAGCAATGAAGTAACAGTTTGATTACAGTAATTGGGGCAGGCACGCATAGGAGGGAATAAAGAACCTGGTTGAGTCAAATGGTGCAGAAAGCAAACCAGTTCACTCAATGTAGGCTACAGCAGACAATCAATTCCTGTGCAATCCCACCAGGCACAGATGTCGCTCAACATCTGGTTTTGATTTACATTTGGTTGAGTTGTCGACTAATGTGAATTCAACATTGTCGGCTCAACATCTGGTTTTGATTTACATTTGGTTGAGTTGTCAACTAATGTGAATTCAACATGAACTCCAACCCCTTAAAAAGGAAAATTACACTTTCATTGGATTTAGGTTAAAAGTTGTTTGAGAAAAAATGTCCTTTATGTTGATTACTTTTTGCAAATCGAAATCAGTTTTCCAAGTTGATTCAACATCAACGCAATGTTTTTCTTGAAATGACGTGGAAGTAAAGTTGAATCAAACTGTTTTTGCCCAGTGGGATGTTAACCTGTGTTTTCAGCTGCTCGTCGTGATTGGTGGAGAACTGGATCCGACAATGTTCTGGAACGTCCATCCGGTCCACGATCTCTCCCATCCTCAGCCGGAGCTCATCACACTCCGCCGGGCTGAGGAGCCCGTCCAGGATCAGGTACCCGTCCTTCTGGTACTGTTGAAAAGGTCCAGAAAGTATTCACCACCACAGTATATGCACACTAGAGTGCTATATAAACATTTTGGCTGTTATCTGGATTTTCACAAAATGTGTTTAAGTTAGTTTAGTTTTTAATTTGAATTGTAGCCGAGGTCTTGGCAGTAGCTTTAGTTATATAAGTGTCGCTGATAGTCTACAATGAATTCAGTGAGTAGGCTGCATGTGCTACGTTGTAAATCGCTTGAATCACGGGCATGCAAGTTGCATTTTCACTGAATGGACAAAAATGTCACATTGATGTTGCACAAAATGTAGCCTACATATTAAATGCTTCTCATATCTGTGCAGTCTACAGGATAAGTAACGGATTTACTGAAATTATATAAGTGACGATAGCCATCCATATGAGAGCCATTACTACGCAGGTTTGACAGTAAATACAATACAAAATAATTATAAATATATACGCTTAGGTCTACATTTTAAACTGACCTTTTTCGCATCTTGATCTGTTAGAAAGTCCATGCTGAAAACTCAAAATTAAGCTCCGTATCCGATTTATCCGGGTTCTCCTGGTCTAAACTGCTTAGAAGTACCACGTGATGTAGACGTCTAACTCGATTTAAATGTAACAGTAGTGAAGTAATAATAGGATTTTCGACGTTAACCATTTCGATGCTGCTGCTGCTCAGGGCCTAGGCCTACCTGTATCTGCAATTCATCCCCAAACGCCATCCCATCCAAACGCTTGAACTGGTTAGTGGGCATTCTTTAAGACTCTTGTACATTGGCTGTTGCTAAGGGCTGGTTTCCCTGATTAGGCCTATAGTTCTGGACTAAAAGGGTACTTTGAATGGAGATTCTCCATTGACAATTGTTTTGAATTTGGGTCAATATCAGTAGGTAAGTCATTCATGGTAATAAATACATGGAGACAGTGATGTGTTTTACTTGATCATTTATATCAGAATAGTAAAAAACAAATAGGCACAGTAAAACAACTTGTGGTGTCAAGGCTCAAATATTCCATTGTTACAAGAGTCTGGGGCATTCATAAATTCTCCACTAAGAAAGCCAGTGTTCACTCATTTTGGCAATAAAGTGAAGACCTATCATTAAATGGGCAACACTGATGATGATGTAGAAGAGATAGAGATTGTCATTTGCCCATTAACTTTTGACAGGTCCATGTTATGTTTTTACAGTTAAATGAAACAAGAGCAACATTATAGTGCCACCCAATGTGGGTGGCGTACAGTATGTGAGCCTGGCATTCAATGTGTGGGTTGAGATGAAGACCAGACTGTCCAAGCAGATGGAAATGAACCAAAACCTGACTGGAACAAAATCCAGCACACAGCAGGGCCCTTACAATGCCAGCCAGCAAAACATCAAAGAAAGAAAGATACAGGCTTATACAAACTGATCTCATTCAGTTGGCTGACAGAAATATGCATCCTTGTCCTGTTGACCACCCAAAGTATGGCTTATAAGAAATAAAAAGCATTGTTTGACAGACAGACAATGTGCATTTCCGTACATTTTTAATGCTATGGAGATATATAAAAAAAAAAAAATATTTGTCACATGCTTCGTAAACAACAGGTGTAGACTAACAGCGAAATGCTTACTTACGACCCTTCATTACATCGCAGAGAGAAAAATAACACGAATGAATACACAATGAGTGGAGATGGCATTAGTTAGGTGATAACATAGCCAGGTTATCACCTAACTAATGCCATGTTATCACCTAACTAATGTAATAAGAAGCCTTTCTCGGACTCCCTGAACTGTTTCCATAGACTGTTATTTAGCCCAACTTTTGAACTCTATCATGAACCATATCGTGTAGTATCATGAACCATATCGTGTAGTATCATGAACCATATCATGTAGTATCATGAACCCCCTACTAAAAAGTAGGTAGTTTGCCTATTTATGCATATGCAATAAGAGTTAACCTAGAAACTATCCCCCAAAACAGGTAAAATACATAATCATGAGAAGCATCAATGCTGCTTAGACTGTTTTGGTACGCTACCCAAATGATGCACAATGTGGTTAAATGACTGGCCATTAAGAGTCAGAAAATTCAAATATTTTGATGGTAATACACACAACCTTACAGAATTTTTCTTACATTACAAAATGGAGAAAATGACAGTGAACACTTTCCTCTGTTACTCAGACCTCCCGCAGGAGGGCGCTCCACCCACACTGGATGCACAGGACTGTCGAAATAAGGCGTGCATTGCATAGCTCGAGCACTGAACACCATTTCTGACCAGTCTATGAAAACTTGAATGTTGCTTGTGAAAACAAGCATTCAGTAAATCTGCAGAAACATGTTAAATAAAAGAATTATGCTATGCATACATGTAAAATAACATTAAAAAAAGTCACATTGCTAATGGGAGATAAAAGTGATGGGATGAAAAAACAAAAATAGGATGTGTGCAGTGAAAGGTGTTGTTTTACAGGGTCAGCCATAGTAATATGGCGCCTCTGGAGCACTTTAGGGTTAAGTGCCTTGCTCAAGGGCACAGACCGATTTTTCACCTTGTCGGCTCAGGTATTCAAAACAGCGACCTTCCGGTTACTGGCCCAATGCTCTAACCGCTTGGCTACCTGCTACCCTTGCGGTCAACTATTGTGACCATGGCATGACTACCTACAGTACCTAACATACTGGCACAGTCCTATACAGATGGGGGGGGATGTACAGTAGAGGTTGTCTCCAACCACTGATACAGGATCAGATCTTATTTAATCTCCCTAATGACTAAGCTCATAATGAGGGTACTGCAATCTGACCCTAGACCATGCAACATGTACCTTGAGCCGAACAGAAACCGTTCCTACAGTGACGTGATCGGGGGAGCATTTTCTGTGGGTCACACACACCTCCGGTCACATTTTGTTGATAAGCAACTGCTTGCGAAGGTTACAGTTAGGGTTAGAATAAGGGTTAGGTCAGGGCGGCAGGTAGCCTAGCGGTTAAGAGTGTTGGGCCAGTCGCCTGTTTGAATCCCCAAGCAGACTAGGTGAAATATCTGTTGCTGTGCCCTTGAGCAAGGCACTTAACCCTATTTGCTCCTGTATGTAGATTTGGATAAGAGCCTCTGCTAAATGACTAAAATATAATGTAATTGGTTAGGGCTATTCGATAGATAGCTGAAATGTAACTTAATCTGTAGAACATATACAGATGGACTATCCAAATAAAATGTTACCACACTTCCTAGTTCCACTGCTCTGTAAACACTTGGCTGACCTCACCCTCTGCCTGTTTCCTCCATGGCGACATCCTGGAGGGGAAGGGGGGTTGTGAAATAAGTTTGACATTTCTCTCTGTGCTTTTTAGGGAGGAATGCCAAATCTTGTGACTAAGGGAAGTGACAGTGTTCCCACTGTGTTGAAGGTCACTACAAGTACAGGTCAGGATAAAAACAGATTTTTAATTTGTTAGGGAGGGCTATGAAAAAGGATAAAAAGCTGGAGCATTAGATCTGGTTAGATACAAATAGTTCAGTGTAAAAACAATACATTTATAGAGATAGACGTGATACAGAAGAATGGCATGTAACCACTACCTCAGCTGAACAGAAAGAGGCTTACACGAAGAGGGGGATTCTTTATGATGCTATGTGGCTTTTAAAGAATGACAGTAATTATATACAACAATATATTCTGAAATATATTATCCTGTTCTATTAGCAGAATCTCAATTTTCTGCTCCGATTCAGTCAGCGCTAACTGTTATCATATTTACCCCTTCAAACCTGTGCCACATTAAAGCTGTGAATCAATGAGCTCTCCAGTGAAGCCCTGAGATAGTCCTATGGTACTCTCAGATCAGTTTGTTAAGATGGCTCAACCACATCAATCATAACAACCCGTTTAAGGAATGACCTGGGATGTACCTGTTTGCAGTTGTTTTCAAATGTTCCAAAAAGTATGGAACATGTCAGAGAATAGTACTTCAACATTAAAGTAGGTCTGTATTCAACCACCCAAGTCTCGACCAGCGAGCCTCTGCTCTGGGATTGTATGTTCTTCTCTGATGCACTCTTACTCTGTGAGCGTTCCTCCAGCCTTTTAGAGCTGGGCTCTAGCCTTTACTAACAAATCCAAGACTGAGACCTTTTCAGAGCAGAGCTGGATTCAAAACACCCATTGGTAACCTTGCAAAAAGGGCAGTTATGTATGTAGTTATTACATTTAAAGAAATTGTCAACATTCATCTCACTTTCCTCCAAAGTGAGGCTTCCCTCTCCTTTTAAAATAACTTGGAACAGCTGATAAGAGCTGATACCATGATCTCTTCGATATTCATGCAGAATGTACCGCACAAATGTGTTCTGTATAAACCAATGATGTATCCACGGTCACTGTTTTGGAGTGCAAATATCAGGGTTGTTTTCATTAGGGCACACGGTAACAAACATTTTAAAATATTTTGCAGAAAACAACAATTAGTGTTATTTTTGGACAAGTCCAGGTAGTTTCAGTCCAGTTCCCACTATTTGGTGCCTAATAAACAGGGCCCTGCATTGGTTGCATTGGCCATAGTGTTTCATTAACCAGTCAGATCCTGTCCTCTCACTGGCGTTTGGATAAACAGACTCGTGGACTGTATACTTCCAAGTGAAGATGGAAAACAGAGCAAACACATATTGCTTTGTAGGCTACATGAACCTTCCACTCCCACACCAACTCTTTTATGTTGACTGCTGGCTTTCCAGCAGTGGAATCAGTCAGGCAGAAGATAATATTTTCTAGTTCTACAAGTTTGTTTCTGTGTCTTCGTAGGGGTACTGCTTTTGTAATCTCTTGTCCTTCTGTGGCCACTGTCTATACATACTGCCTGCCGGTTGTTTGAGGAAAAAATATATATAAATATTGTTTTCCTTTTGGGGGGGACTAACTCAATATAGTTTAAAATGACTAAAACCAAATGGAAGCTGTGTAGAAATGATAATGGACTTACATTCATAGTTTCTTGACTGTGTCCAACTCGTTATTAATCACTGAAATGAAAGCTAGACGGTCCGGGAGGATTGACCTCGAAGATCAAATGCAGCCGCCGGGGCAAAATCAATTTTGACACCCCTGATCCATACGGAGATGACTCGGTACAAAAAAAAATATCCTCAATCTCACAAGCATTTCATTTCTCTCTCTCATCCTCTCCTAATCAGCATTCGACAAGGATCGACTTTGCACATAGTTTCATTTTTTTTTTTAAAGGGGGAAAAGAACCACAAAGTTGGCGGGGACAGGTCTCTGTCTGGTTAGTCTGTTAAAGAACATGTTGTGACCCTGTGACTAGGGATTTAAAGGTCATGGAATTTTGGATGGTGGTAATTAGCCAACCAAATCACCGTAATAAATATTTGAATAGCAAATTATTTTTTGGTAGATTTATATTTTGTCCTCTCCTCCGGACTGCATGTGCTGCCATAGAAATATAATGAATAGAACAGGCATCCCAATTCAAGTAAATTATGGCATAATGGGTGGAGTGGCGGCCATTGAGAGTGTACTCATAGTTTCAAAGCAGGAAGTAATTTGTGCTGCGATTTGATTCAATCAATTCAACTGACGTTACAAAAAAATACATTGCATGAGCTACACCAGTTAACATAATTTGAATAAACATTCTACATTACCATGGAAATTATTGCGTCACAATATCAGGCAGCCATTGCAAGGGTACCTACAAGTTTACCAGTCAAATTGCCAAGGTTAGAGGTTCCAAGTCCTTTCTATTTCTGTGTGCTGTTGCATTGTGGTTATTCAGCCAGCTGTTCGTACATTTTTTTAAATGGTTATGACTTATTTTATGACTGTCTTCATCGGTTACATGGTTATACTGTAATTGTAGCAGTCCTACCAGTGACCCTAAAAAAACGAATTCAGCCAAGAGAGCCAAGACAACAACCAACCAACCATCCATCCTTCACTGGATGCGTGTCCAACAATACAGACACATCTCCCCCTTTCTCCTACCCCATACTAGTGGAGGCTGGAAGGAGGGAGAAATTTGAGAATGGCCTCCAATTGAAAGTGACATCAGCCTCCACTGCAGAATCCTCTCTCCCGCTTTCCTCCTCTCCTTAGTCTCCTTGTCTCTGGTCTCTCTCCTCAGACCAGCTCCTTGTCGACCCTCCACAGCTGTTCTTTGACCTCTGTGGGCAGTGTCTTGAACAGGTCCTCCTCCACCACCAGGCCGCTCCTCCTCAACTGCCTGCACTCCCCTAGCTCCACGGGCAGGCACTCCAGACGGTTACCCCGCAGCTCCAGCTGGGTCAGGCCTGTCAGCTCGCCGAAGCGCGACGGTAGAGTATGCAGGCAGTTGTTGCCCAGGTTCAGGGTGCGCAGCTTCTTGCACTGGAACAGCTCCGGCGGGAGCGACTCGATCTGACAGTGACAAGGAGGAAGATCAGAGAGAGGATGAATGTTGAAATAGGATAAATGTTTATTTTCTCTGTTTTTTTACTTCATAAAATATAATTTAATTGTATTTGTGCATAGGTTATGCATACTATAGTGTATGGTTTAAACAATCATACTGTTTCTTGCTTTAGGCTGTGAAAGGTGCTTAAAGTTGAACTCCTCCCCAGTGAACAGCTATGTTCTCAAGAACAGACTTGGCAAAAGAGGGAAGAAAGGAGAGTTCAGTACATACTGTTCCGACCGTAGCTACCCAATCGAAAAACAGTCACACCAGCCCATAGGACTTTAAGCCAATCAGAAACAAACCTAGACACTCTGCCCTAAAGCAGGGAGCCAATTGAGCCATAGAGGTACAGACATACAGTCACAGTCTTAGAGTACCATACATATTTGTATAATTACTTATGCTCAAACCAACACCTGTTATTAATAGTTCAGTCATCTGTTGAGGCAACAGCACAATGAGTGCATTTTACATAGATGCTGTTAATTTAAGCCAAAATATGATCAGAGTAAACTGATTCACCAAACTTAAAATAGCCATATCAAATTACAAATGTTTTTCTTAGCTTCAAACACTGAAGATGTGAGGCAGCTAGAGCTACCCAGGCATTGTTCTTCAAGAGAAAAACAAAAACCTAGAACACTTTAGAACATTGGCGTCCAGTGGTGAGCGTCGGGTCCTCGTTAGGGGCCCACCTGGGAATAACGTTTTACAAATTTCACAACTCAATTGGGTCAATAATGTACTAATGGCAAAGAGAAGACTCTGGAGAAGGGCGTAAAAACACAGAACACACCAGAGGGGTTCCTTGTAAACAGGGCTATTTTGAGCAGCATACCACCCTGTTTGTGGCCTATTCTCTGTATGGAACTACGTATATGGGTGAGTGAGTGCAGTAAAAAAAAAAAAACATAATAGTATCGTTTACTCAAACCATCTGATTCCACACACAGCAGATGCCCACCAGTACACAAATTGGAAAAATTTTGTATAACCTCCCAGAATTCCTTGCAAGCCCTTATTTTTCACACTAAACTTGATTCTTAAAAAATTTATTGGATGAACGGTGTGTTCAGTTAATGAACTGGCTCAGCATTAGACAATGTCCACCAAAATCACAGGCAAATTAGTTGTAAGGAGACTGAAGTCAGCCTGTCTGTCAGGAATGTACAGGAAGTCACAATGGTCAGTGTCGTTCATGCAAAATGCACAAAATCGTCCAATGCTAAAACACAAATGGCAACTACTATAGCGGAGTCACTTCACATTTACATGATTAAAAGATATGAAATCCTATAATGCATTTACATATATTACACAAATTATATTTTACATGATACAATACACTAAAGTGTTACACTTTCACTTACAAGCTATACAATTACAAGAGTTAGCCTACACTTACATTATTCTCAAAACTGTAGAAGTCAGCACTCAGTTAGACAAGAATTCACATAAGTCAAAGTTCATGTTAATGATCTCAGACTCAGGAGTTTTGTGAATTGTTTGTAAGATTGCATCTCCCTGAGGTATTTTGTACAGGACACACTACACTTTTTCCAGCCATCTGCTTAACAAAGATGAGTTGCATCTAACAGGGTGGGGAATAGTACAAATAAAACATTTACAACCAAAAAAATACAGTATGAAAACCGTTTGCTGTTAAAATCCCCCCAGGGACAGGACCGCTTGATCTGCAGCCAGAAGTGTGACAAACTCATTAGCATAATAGAACTGCTCATCTGTGTACTTTTAGAACTCTGGCACATTGTCTCAGTTAACCAACAGTGTGTAGTAGGTCCAGCAGTTTCCCCTATTTTAACTAATTTGAAACATTATTAGCAGGGTATGCGGTTACTTTTCAGAATATTGAACTATTCAAGTGACCAGTTTATCTCAATGGCACTGACTATGTAGACATTCCAGTCTACTACACAACTCTACAATATGTACACAAGGTCATTAGGTCTCTATGTCTGACAAGTAGTATGGCGCTGCGGCTTGGAGTATTGTTACTTCATCCTATGTAATATATTCCCTGTGAATCTGGTGTTTTTCCGGTCTTTATGAAACATTTGCCATTAAAGTCACTTAAAGTCAATATTTACCATATATTACTGTGAAAGTGACATGTTTTGCCCAGTAGGTGCTGCTGTTCCTGCTACACCATTTTATCAATTTTGATGGACTCTTGAGTTTTAAATACCATTAACAACAAAAAATTGCAACCTTGGGTAGAAAACCAATAGCTTTTGCTCATGAAAATACATTATGTGATCACTCACAAGTCAAGACAGTACTCCATGAAAGCAATTCAGTTTGTCCTTCTCCTAGCAACCTAATGCTTCAATCCAACCCTCTTTGAATAGTCAAAAAAATTGCAGATTTATGAGAGGGTTATCCCTATGGTGCAAATTCCATATGAAGACTTTTCCTACATACCCCAAAACTGATGAATGGGCTAGTGACTAAAACTGTTGCGACAACTCTAATAAAATAATACAATTATGAACCACTGCAAGGCAGTATAATCATTAAAAACATCTCTATATGTAGTGTGACTGGTGACATTTACCTTTAAATACAACACCATTACAAAAACACTGTGGCCATGTCCTCATGCCCTTAGACCTTAGTGCTGCTTTTGACTCCATCGATCATGACATTCTTTTGGAGAGATTGGAAACCCAAATTGGTCTACAAGGACAAGTTCTGGGCTGGTTTAGATCTTATCTGTCGGAAATAAATCAGTTCGTCTCTGTGGATGGTTTATCCTCTGACAAATCAACTGTAAGTTTCTGTGTTCCTCAAGGTTCCGTTTTAGGACCACTATTGTTTTCACCACTTGGTGATGTCATTCGAAACAATGTTAACTTTCACTGCTATGCGGACGATACACAGCTGTACATTTCAATGAAACATGGTGAAGCCCCAAAATGGCCCTCCCTGAAACCCTGTTTCAGACATAAGGAACTGGATGGTGGAAAATGTTTTACTTTTAAACTCAGACAAAACAGAGATTCTCATTCTAGGTCCCAAGAAACAAAGAGATCTTCTGTTGGATCTGACAATTAATCTTGATGGTTGTACAGTCGTCTCAAAGAAAACTGAAGGACCTCGGCGTTACTCTGGACCCTGATCTTTCTTTTGACGAACTTATCAAGACTATTTCAAGGACAACTTTTTTCCATCTTCGTAACATAGCAAAAATCAGAAACTTTCTGTCCAAAAATGATGCAGAAACGTTAATCCATGCTTTTGTCACTTCTAGACTACTGCAATGCTCTACTTTGCGCCTACCCGGATAAAGCACAAAATAAACTTCAGTTAGTGCTAAACACGGCTGCTAGAATTTTGACTAGAACCAAAAAATGTGATCATATTACTCCAGTGCTAGCCTCTACACTGGCTTCCTGTAAAGGTTAAGGCCGATTTCAAGGTTTTACTGCTAACCTACAAAGCATTACATGGGCTTTCTCCAACCTATCCACTCGGATTTGGTCCTGCCGTACATACCTACACGTACGCTACGGTCACAAGACGCAGGCCTCCTTATTGTCCCTAGAATTTCTAAGCAAACAGCTGGAGGCAGGGCTTTCTCCTAAAGAGCTCAATTTTTATGGAATGGTCTGCATATCCACGTGAGAGACGCAGACTCAGACTCGACCTTTAGTCTTTATTGAAGACTTATCTCTTCAGTAGGTCCTATGATGGCCCAGGGGTGTGAAGGTGAACGGAAAGGCACTGGAGCAACGAACCTCCCTTGCTGTCTCTGCCTGGCCGGTTCCCCTCTCTCCACCGGGATTCTCTGCCTCTAACCCCATTACGGGGGCTGAGTCACTGGCGCTCTTCCATCTCGTCCCTAGGAGGGGTGAGTCACTGACGTGATCTTCCTGTCCGGATTTGGCGCACCCCTCTGGTTCTTGCCGTGGGGGAGATCTTTGTGGGCTATACTCAGCCTTGTCTCAGGATGGTAAGTTGGTGGTTGAAGATATTCCTCTAGTGGTGTGGGGGCTGTGCTTTGGAAAAGTGGGTGGAGTTATATCCTGCCTGATTGGTCCTGTCTGGGGGTATCGTCAGACTGGGCCACAATGTGTCTCCCTGACCCCTCCTGTCTCAGCCTCCAGTATTTATGCTGCAATAGTTTATGTGTAGGGGGGCTAGGGTCAGTCTCTTATATCTGGAGTATTTCTCCTGTCTTATCTGGTGTCCTATGTGAATTTAAGTATGCTCCCTCTAATTCAGAGGACCTGAGCCCTGGGACCATGCCTCAGGACTACCTGGCCTGATGACTCCTTGCTGTCCCCAGTCCACCTGGTCGTGCTGCTGCTCCAGTTTCAACTGTTCTGCCTGCGGCTATGGAGCTCTGACCTGTTCACCGGACGTGCTGTTTTTGACTCGGTCTCTCTACCGCACCTGCTGTCTCGAACTCTGAATGCTCGGCTATGAAAAGCCAACTGACATTTACTCCTGAGGTGCTGACCTGTTGCACCCTCTACAACCACTGTGATGATGATGATAATAATTTGACCCTGCTGGTCATCTATAAACTCCTTAGGGCTAGGGTCCCATTTTCCGAATTTTCGCCTGTCTATTATCAGAGTGAAATATAATAGCCATAGCCAATATAGATAAATGGATGCCTAAGGATAAATTATTAATGATGTTTGTTTTGGAAAAGTTGAGAGGTATAATTTCAACGCGTTCTCTTCACTGTACAACGAGCGAGTAGAATGGAAATGCTTGGTGGACTGACTGAACAAAACGCGCCAACCAAACGGAGATTTATGGATATAATAAATGACTTTTTCCAACAAAAGAACCATGGATTCTCTTGTTTGGACACTTGGGAAGCCGTCTGCAGAAGTTCTTCGAAAGGTAAGTGATATTTCTTAGCTCTTATATGTTCTTTGTGAGTCCCGCACTGGATATGAATTTATGCTAATGTGGAAAATATTTGAGGTGCTATCCTCAAACAATCAAATGTTGTGCTTTCGCCGTAAAGCCTTTTTGAAATCTGACAACGCTGTGATATTGCCAGGAAGCAGAGCTTTTGATGACTATGCAACACTTGTATATTGATGAATGTTAAATATTACACATTTTTATTTTGAATTTGCCGCGCTGTGTTTGCTCTGAAAACGAGCCCGCTAACGGGATCCAATCAAATTATATTTTAACACAATAATGTTTCATAAATGCTGATCTTATCTGTTTAATTACAGACACAATTTCAGCTCAATCTCAGATGGTGGGTTTCAAAATCCTCTTTCTTGTGCTTTTTGAGGTGGAACAACCCTAGGGCCATTTACCCCAACATTACTATCTTTATAATGCTATCTCCTAACTTCCTGTTACCCAGTGTGACCTTATCATTCACATTGAAAAGAAGAAGAAAGAAAGCCGTTTCAAGAAAAATGTCTAAAATGTTCCTGTGAAACACAGATAATGGCATTAACAAGTGTTTGGTGACCATTTGACCTGACCATGAAATAGCTAGATAGAGGAAAGAAGAAAAAGTGTGTTCTAGGTGTATAGCACACTAGGCTGGTGGCACCTTAATTGGGGAGAAAGTGCTCGTGGTAATGGCTGAAGCGGAATAAGTGGAATGGTATCAAATACATCAAACATGGTTCCAATGTGTTTGATGCCATTCCATTTGCTCCATTTCAGCAATTATTACGAGCAGTCCTCCCCTCAGCAGCCTCCACTGGTGTGTAGCTAACATTTTCTCAGGGACACTCAAATACTAGATCTCTACTCACCCTGTTGGCCGTCACAGCAAAGTACTGAAGGTTCTGGAGGAAGCCCACATCGGCATGTATACTGGTCAGGTTGTTATGACTCAAGTCCAGGAAGCGCAGTTTGCGGCAGTAGAAGAGCTGGCCCGGGATCTTCTCAATCTTGTTGCGGTTTAGGTAGAGCCTCTCCATGTTCGTCAAGGTGCCGATCTGGATGGGGATGTAGGCAATCTGGTTGTACCACAGCTTCAGGCTTACCAGCCGGTGCAGGTGCTGGAAGCTGATGATCTCCTCGATGGTCTTGAGATTGTTGTCCTTCAGGTCGATCTCCTGCAGGTTGTGCAGGCTGAAGATGGAGTGCGGGATTCGTTCCAGGTCGCAGCGCAACAGCTCCAGCTCTGTCAGGTTCATCATCTTCTTCAGGCTGTTGAGCACCATTAGCTTGGTGCCCTCGTTGTTGATGGACAGCTTTTGGAGGTGGACCCCGACGTCCGTCACCACCTGAGGCAGTTTGGTCAGGTTGCTCTTCAGACGGAGCACTTTGAGCCTCTTGAGCTCCCGTAGCCCGTCGATTACGATAAAGCGGTTGTTCTCTGCGCTCAGGTTCCCTGTGAGGTGCAGCTCACTAAGGTTCTTCAGGCTGTAGATCCACAGAGGGATCTCCTTGATGTCTGTGAACTTGATGTGGAGGGACTTCAGGTTCTCCCTCAGGAAGGCCAAAGCTGGGGCCTCGATTTTGGCCGGTGTGTGGTAGAGCCACATCTCTCTCAGGCTGACCAGCTGGGCAATGATGGGGGGGATGGTGACATCGGGGATGAGCTCCAGCTTGAGCACCTCCAGTTCTAGGAGGTCAAACACTGTGTCAGGGATTCCGCTAAGCATGAACAGGTGCAGCTCCAGTTTCTCCTGGGAGTTCTTGGTGATGCGTTGCCTCAGCTTGTCCAGCGTCCACTCGTTGTTGAGGTTCAGCTGACGCAGTTTGTTCTCACTCACCTCCGATAGGAAAACAGAAAAGCGTTTGGAGTAGAGCGGGTCATACTGGTCAATCATGTGCAGCATGAAGGCAAAGTCGTTCTTCACATCGGGTATGTCGCTGTAGTGGCTCTCCTCACGGATCGACTCAAAAGAGTAGCGCTTGAGGGAGCGGCTGAGCATCCAGCAGAGGGTGTACATGCAGATGAGACCGTAAATCCCCACCAGGCTGATATAGAAACAGGCCAGGATCTTGAAGAGGGTGGCCAGGGGGTGAGCACAGTGGTACATCCTATAGCCTGTCAGCTTCTCAATGTCCACCTTGCAGATCACACTGAACTTGATGTAGTGCACATAGTAGGCCGTGTAGCAGATGATCAGGATGAACTTGAGGACTTTGATGATGGTCTGGCGGATGTAGAGCCGGTAGACAATGTCCCCTTCTTCGACGTGCATCCGGAACTTCTTCACCTTCTCAAACAGAGCTTTGGCCTGCTCGCCTTCCTTCTTGTCCAGGACGCCGGTGTCAGAGCGGTCCACTATGCCCTGTTCGATGCGGGACCTAGTCCTTTGGAGCATGGGAATGCTGGCCTCCACGTCCTCGCTGACACAAGATTCCTTCTTGTCCACCAAACCGTTAATCTTCCCCAGGGGCTTGGGGTCGCTTTCCTCCACTACCGTCTCGGACAGAGCCCTGGTGGTCCAGGGCGAGTCAAAACACTTGAGCAGGATGGACACAAAGTGCTCCAATTTGGAGCTAGTCCGGGGGAACTTGAACCAGAAGTTACTGCAGGCCAGGAAGATGAGGGTGTGCAGTAGCACCAGGTAGGGGAAGTACTTGGCGAACCAGTGCAGCTTGTCCTCGTAGCAGACCGCGTCAATGTAGTTGTACTGGTGCCGATCGAGTTCATACTTGATGCCTTTGGGCTCAGAGGCAAATGGGTCTGGGAAGCTCACATTGAGGTACTCACAGGACTTGTTGACCACCCACTTGCAGGGCAGGCAAATCATCTTGTCCTGGGTGACCTGTAGCGTGCCCCCGAACACTGCGATCATGAGCATGACGATGGAGATGTAGTCTGTGAAGACGTCCCACCATGGCTTCAGGATGCGGTACGCCGGCTGGGTGTCTACAAAGTACCGGAGCTCTGTGATGGGGATCATGATGGTTTACCTATGAAGAGGGAGAGAAAGAGAGAGAGACTAAATGTAATTGCAAGACATTCACATTGCCACAAGTATATTTCAAAGTTCATTAGAGCAAAATATTTACAGGTTTGCTCCAACATGCTTTATCTTGAACTACAAACATAGCTCATCGAACCACAGACACTGCTCATCAGATACTCTGTGACTCATGGGGAGACACGTCATGTGTCAGCATGTGTTCTCAATGAACTTATAAGCTTTCTTCAACCACTGATTTTTCAGCACAAGTACAGACAGCTAAACACAAACCTGACTGCCTGTGTGGGGTTAGTGGTTACTTTATTGCAGTTACAGTGAACTAAACCACAGACCTCCTACATTTATTAAATGTGACTTCCTTTGCAATGTTATGAGTCAGCTAATCTTGGCACCTACAACCAAATCAGTTACCTGCGCCTCAAACACAGACCATTATTTACATTCAACTATGTCTAATACAACAACTCCACAATTGCTTCAATTATTATATATTCTCATCTGTAACCCAACATCTTATTTATATCAGAATGCAAAACCCCAGGAAGCTTATTATGGGAAATATGATCAGAACTCTGTACCCATTCCCGGATGACTAGGGGCATTATGTCTGTGGGTTGCTAGGTTGGTGCAGGGAAAACAGTTATTATGTTTCCCAGCTATGGAGAGTCTGCTACTCGTCAGGGACAACCCAGACATCCTGTGAGCAGACAGAACACTATGTGGCTCAGAGAATGCAGAGTAAGCTGGATGCAGAGGCGCACAGAACCTGACACAGCACGCATGCACACACACGCTAAAGTTAGTAACATCTCTGAAACAATGTTCTGTGAGAAGACCCTTCACAAAAATGTGAAATCTAAGTAATAAAAAAGGACAATCATCAGGTAGGAGGACTTGACATTGTAAGGAAGGAGAGCTTTCCAGAACTTTGGTATTTAAAAGTCCTTTAAGAAAACAGTGACTCGCTGCAAGAGTGAACATGTTTCTTCCTGTTTACTTTCTGAAGAAATATTACTCAATGCGTGAGGTTTAATGATTGTATTCAATAGGGCAACAGCGAAATGTCACAAATTATAATAAAACCAAAGAGGAATCCATTAAACAACGTCTGCAATGTCGTTTTTCCAGAAAAGGCTTGCATCGTCATGGTGTTTAACCTCTTATGTCTAGCTCAGCATTAGTCTATCACCACCAGTGATCTCTCAGACACGGGAAAACTACCCATTTATTAGGACATTGTTGGGGCCAGGAGTTTTTTCTGATCAAGTGATCTGACCATGAAAAACTCTTGGCTGTAGTTATAGCCTATTACTAAGGACTTGCATTTTTTTTCTGATCAGGAAAACCTTCAGGCCTGAGAATTTACTACTACTTGGCAATTCCACGGTAACGGATTTACACTGAGACCACTGATTTAAAAAAAGTTTAACAAATTCCATGACTGTGGAATTGCCCTACTACTACGGTATATGGGAAAAACCACCCATTTAATAGGACATTCCTTGGGAAATGAACCAGTCAAGTACACAAAGTCCTCTGCATTTGTACCATTTCAGTGTTTCCCCTAGTATTTTTTTAAGCAGCGTTAGGGGTGTGGCCAATGGCACAATTTTAGGTGCCCGCCTCTTGGCCGCAGAGACAAAATTTTTGTGTTTTAAAGCAAAATTCCTGCAATTACACACACTTTGCCAAGGCTTATGCCCAATGTTCTCTCTAAGCTGCGTGCGGGTGTGCATCTCCCCCTGGGACTGCCGCACAGAAGAAATATCAGCCCGTGCAGAGAAGCACAAGATTGAACTTCACTCAACTTTAGAGTTTTCCATGTTAGCTAAAACTATCAACTTTGCTATTTACTGAGGGAATTGTGATCAAATCAATGCAATATTAGCCCCTTCCAATGCAACATGCCAAAACAAAAACGAAATATGCAAGAGATTTTGTGGTAGGCAGAACAGAGTAGGATTCTATTGCATTGACAGGCTGGACTCAGGCCTGTACTCTAAACAGACCGGTGCACCATAACCAAATCAGAGCTGCAGTAGGCCTACAGTACTGTCGGAAAGTGTTCAGACCCCTTGACTTTTTCCATATTTTAATACGTTACAGCCTTATTCTAAAATTGATTACATAGTCCCCCCAACCCCCCCATCTATACACAATACCCAATAATGACAAAGGAAAAACGGGTTTAGAAATGTTTGCAAATGTAAAAAACTGAAATATTACATTTATATAAGTATTCAGACCCTTTACTCAGTACTTTGTTGAAGAAGCTTTGGCAGCGATTACAGTTTCAAGTTTTCTAGGGTATGACGCTACAAGCTTGGCACACCTGTATTTGGGGAGTTTCTCCCATTCTTCTCTGCAGATCCCTCAAGATTTGTCAGGTTGGATGGGGAGTGTCACTGCAAAGCAATTTTCAGGTCTCTCCAGAGATGTTCGATCGGGTTCAAGTCCGGGCTCTGGCAGGGTCACTCAAGGACATTGAGACTTGTCCCAAAACCACTCCTGCAGTGTCTTGGCTGTGTGCTTAGGGTCATTGTCCTGTTGGAAGGTGAACCTTTGCCCCAGTCTGAGGTCCTGAGCGCCATGGGGCCGGTTTTCATCAAGGATCTCTGTACTTTGTATCATTCATCTTTCCCTCGATCCTGACTAGTCTCCCAGTCCCTGCCGCTGAAAAACATCCCCACAGCATGATGCTGTCAACACTATGCTTCACTGTAAGGATTGTGCCAGGTTGTTTCTCATGGTCTGAGTCCTTTAGGTGCCTTTTGGCAAACTCCAAGCGGGTTGTCATGTGCCTTTTACTGAGAAGTGGCTTCCATATGGCCACTCTGCCATAAAAAGGCCTGATTGGTGGAGAATCTTCCAGAAGGACAACCATCTCCACAGAGGAACTCTGGAGCTCTACTGACAATTCCTTCGACCTCATGGGTTGGTTTTTGCTCTGACATGCACTGTCAATTGTGAGACCTTATATAAACAGGTGTGAGCCTTTCCAAATGATGTCCAATCAATTGAATTTACCACAGGTGGACTCCAATCAAGTTGTAGAAACATCAAGGATGATCAATGGGAACAGGATGAACCTGATCTCAATTTCAAGACTCATAGCAAAGGGTCTGAATACTTATGACAATGTCTTATTTTTAATACATTTGCAAAAAATACTGTTTTCGCTTTTCGTCATTATGGGGGGATTGTGTGTAGATTGAGAAAAATGTTGAATCAATTTTAGAATAAGGTAACATAACAAAATGTAGAAGAAGTCAAGGGGTCTGAGTACTTTCTGAATGCACTGTATATGTCAAGTTTTCTGAATTTCTGTCTGACGTGCCCAAAGTAAACTGCCTGTTACTCAGGCCCAGAAGCTAGGATATGCATATAATTAGTGGCATTTGATAGAAAACACTCTGAAGTTTCTAAAACTTTAAATAATGTCTGTGAGTATAACAGAACTGATATAGCAGGTGAAAAACCGAGGAAAATCCATCCGTTTTTTTGGAGCTCCCAAAGCTATTGAAACGTCTAATTTCCGCTTCCCAGATTGCAGTTTCTATGGCTTCCACTAGATGTCAACAGTCTTTATTCAAGGTTTCAGGCTTGTACTTGTTTAAAAAGAAAAAACGTAATCTTTCCAAGAGTAGCACCAAGGCAAAAGTACTGTTTTTGCGTGAAAGTTTGAGGGTGCGCTCTTCGTTCTTTTCCTTTCCTATTGAACATTATATTTAATACGGAGAGAACTATAATCTATTTAGATATTAGAGTACCTGATGATTAATTAGAAACATTGTTAGACTTGTTTGGACGAACTTTACTGGCAACTTTCTGGACTCTTGTCTGCATGTTGAAAGAGTGGATTATTGAATTCAATGGCGCCAACTAAACAGCGTTTTGGGGATATAATGAAGGACTTTATCGAACAAAACAACCATTCATTGTGTAGTTGGGACCCTTGGGATTGCAAACAGAGGAAGATCTTCAAAAGTAAGTGATTTATTTTATCGCTATTTATGATTTTGTATTGCCTGTGCTGTAACACACTTGTATTTCTATGAATGTTTAATATTTTTTGAATTTGGTGCTCTGCAATTTCACCGGATGTTGACCGCTGGCGGTCCACCGATCCCAAACAGGATAATGTTTCTGGATATTAGAACAACGACTAGTCTCCTCGTACTGGACAACGATTTTTTCCTTTAACGAGTCGGACATGAAGGATTTACTTCAGACACCTGACAAGGTCCAAATCCCCGTAATTTGCATGAAGAGAAGGATATAAGTCAGGGTGCCTTGTAAGAATCCGACTGAGAGTGGGTAACCGGTCTCTACCTTCCGTACTATTAGCCAAAGTGCAATCATTGGCTAATAAACTGGATGAGCGCCGATCAATACTATCCTACCAACGGGACATTAAAAACAGTAATATATCTTATGTTTCACAGAGTCGTTGCTGAACAACGACATGGATAACATACAGCTGGCTAGGTTTTCCGTGGATCGGCAAGATAAAACAGCTGCCTCCGGTAAGACAAGAAGTGGCGGTCTGTGTCTATTTGTAAATAACAGCTGGTGCACGAAATCAAATATTAAGGAAGTCTCAAGGTTTTGCTCGCCTGAGGTAGAGTATCTCTTGATAAGCTGTAGACCACACTATTTACCAAGAGAGATGTCATCTATATTTTCCGTAGCTATCCATTTACTAGAGGTCGACCGATTATGATTTTTCAACGCCGATACTGATTATTGGAGGACAAAAAAAAAAGCCGATACCAATATGGTAAAATCCGGAGAAACGATCATTTCAAAAACAAAACGTTTCTTTCAGTGAAATGCAGAACCGTTTCGTATTTTATAGAACGGGTGGCAACGCTAAGTCTAAATATTGCTGTTACATTGCACAACCTTCAATGTTGTCATAATTATGTAAAATTCTGGCAAATAAGTTCGCAACGAGCCAAGCGGCCCAAACTGTTGCATATACCCTAACTCTGCGTACAATGAACGCAAGAGAAATGACACCATTTCCCTAGTTAATATTGCCTGCTAACATGAATTTATTTGAACTAAATATGCAGGTTTAAAAAAAATATACATCTGTGTATTGATTTTAAGAAAGGCATTGATGTTTATGGTTAGGTACATTCGTGCAACGATCATGCTTTTTTCGCAAATGTGCTTTTGTTACCTCGTTTGGCGAAGTAGGCTGTGATTCGATGATAAATGTACAGGCACTGCATTGATTATATGCAACGCAGGACACGCTAGTTAACCTAGTAATATCATCAACCATGTGTAGTTAACTAGTGATTATGTGAAAATTGATTGTTTTTTATAAGATAAGTTTAATGCTAGCTAGCAACTTACTTTGGCTCCTTGCTGCACTCGCGTAACAGATGGTCAGCCTGCCACAGTTTCCTTGTGGAATGCAATGTAATCGCCGTCATTACCGATTGTTATGAAAACTTGAAATCGGCCCTAATGAATGAAAAACAAATGATAGTTCCACTAAGCGCAAACCAGATGGGATGGTGTATCGCTGTGGTAGCCAGGAGGTGAGGGCCCTCGGAGTGTGGTGTCAGGAAAATAACCTCACTCAACGTGAACAAAACAAAGGAGATGATCACGGACTTCAGGAAACAGCAGAGGGAGCACCCCCCTATCCACATCGACGGGACAGTAGTGGAGAAGGTGGAAAGTTCCTCGGCGTTCACATCACGGACAAACTGAAATGGTCCACCCACACAGACAGCGTGGTGAAGAAGGCAACTCTAATTAACTTATCCTCTGCAGTAGAGTTAACTCTAGGTCTTCCTTTCCTGTGGCAGTCCTCATGAGAGCCAGTTTCATCATAGCAATTGATGTTTTTTGCAACTACACTTGAAGAAACTTTAAAAGTTCTTAATTTTCTGGATTGACTGACCTTCATGTATTAAACTAATGATGGACTTTTGCTTATTTGAGCTGTTCTTGCCATAATATGGACTTGGTCTTTTACCAAATAGGGCTGTCTTCTGTATACTAACCCTACCTTGTCACAACACAACTGACTGGCTCAACCGCATTAAGGAAAGAAAATACACAAATTAACTTTTAACAAGGCACACCTGGTTAATTGAAATGTATTCCAGGTGACTACCTCATGAATCTGGTTGAGAGAATGCCAGGAGTGTGCAAAGCTGTCATCAAGGCAAAGGGTGGCTACTTTAAAGAATCTCCAATATATTTTGATTTGTTTAACACTTTTTTGGTTACTACATGAATCCATGTGTTATTTAATGGTTTTGATGTCTTCACTATTATTCTACAATGTAAAAAATAGTACAAATAAAATAAAAACCCTTGAAAGAGTAGGTGTCCAAACTTTTGACTGGCACGGACTTCAGGAAACAGCAGAGGGAGCACCCCCCTATCCACATCGACGGGACAGTAGTGGAGAAGGTGGAAAGTTCCTCGGCGTTCACATCACGGACAAACTGAAATGGTCCACCCACACAGACAGCGTGGTGAAGAAGGCACAACAGCGCCTCTTCAACCTCAGGAGGCTGAAGAAATTTGGCTTGTCACCAAAAACACACAAACTTCTACAGATGCACAATGGAGAGTATCCTGTCGGGCTGTATCACCGCCTGGTACGGCAACTGCTCCGGCCACAACCGTAAGGCTCTCCAGAGGGTAGTGAGGTCCGCACAACGCATCACCGGGGGTAAACTACCTGCCCTCCAGGACACCTACACCACCCAATGTCACAGGAAGGCCAAAAAGATCATCAAGGACAACAACCACTCGAGCCACTGCCTGTTCACCCCGCTATCATCCAGAAGGTGGAGTCAGTACAGATGCATCAAAGCTGGGACCGAGACTGAAAACCAGCTTCTATCTCAAGGCCATCAGACTTTTAAACAGCCATCACTAACATTGAGTGGCTGCTGCCAACATACAGACTCAATCTCTAGCCACTTTAATAATTTAAAATTGGATGAAATAAATGTATCACTAGCCACTTTAAACGATGCCACTTTATATAATGTTTACATGAGTAAATGAGTAAGTAACGAGTAATGTAGGATATGTATATACTGTACTCTATACCATCTACTGCATCTTCCCTATGCCGTTCGGCCATCGCTCATCCATATATTTATATGTACATACTCTTATTCATTCCTTTACACTTGTGTGTATAAGGTAGTTGTTGTGAAATTGTTAGATTACTTGTTAGATAATACTGCATGGTCGGAACTAGAAGCACTAGCATTTCGCTACACTCACATTAACATCTGCTAACCATGTGTATGTGACAAATAAAATTTTATTTGATTTGCTGGTTAAGTGTGCCTTGAATACTAAATAATATCAGACAGTGTCACCAGCTAAGCAACCCCACACCTCCTCCTCCATGCTTCACGGTGGGACACGCACATGCGAAGATCATCCGTTCACCTACTCTGCGTCTCACAAAGACACAGCGGTTGGAACCAAAAATAACATTTGGACTCAGAGCAAAGGACAGATTTCCACTGGTCTAATGTCTGTTGCTCATGTTTCTTGGCCCAAGCAAGTCTTTTTATTATTGGTGTCCTTTAGTAGTGGATACTTTGCAGCAATTCAACCATGAAGGCCTGATTCACGCAGTCTTCTCTGAACAGTTGATGTTGAGATGTGTCTGTTACTTGAACTCTGAAGCATTTATTTGGACTGCAATTTCTGAGGCTGGTAACTCTAATTAACTTATCCTCTGCAGTAGAGTTAACTCTAGGTCTTCCTTTCCTGTGGCAGTCCTCATGAGAGCCAGTTTCATCATAGCAATTGATGTTTTTTGCAACTACACTTGAAGAAACTTTAAAAGTTCTTAATTTTCTGGATTGACTGACCTTCATGTATTAAACTAATGATGGACTTTTGCTTATTTGAGCTGTTCTTGCCATAATATGGACTTGGTCTTTTACCAAATAGGGCTGTCTTCTGTATACTAACCCTACCTTGTCACAACACAACTGACTGGCTCAACCGCATTAAGGAAAGAAAATACACAAATTAACTTTTAACAAGGCACACCTGGTTAATTGAAATGTATTCCAGGTGACTACCTCATGAATCTGGTTGAGAGAATGCCAGGAGTGTGCAAAGCTGTCATCAAGGCAAAGGGTGGCTACTTTAAAGAATCTCCAATATATTTTGATTTGTTTAACACTTTTTTGGTTACTACATGAATCCATGTGTTATTTAATGGTTTTGATGTCTTCACTATTATTCTACAATGTAAAAAATAGTACAAATAAAATAAAAACCCTTGAAAGAGTAGGTGTCCAAACTTTTGACTGGTACTGTAAACACATACATACAAAGAAAATCTGTGGCTGCCACGATTTAGTAGCGGCATAAGTGCATATAGGGGGAAACATTGCGGTTTAACCCAGACTCGCTACTTAATGAAAACATCCCAAAACTGAGAATATACTGAAGCTTAGAGTGCCCACCCTAAGCAGAGCCCATGATACTGCTGATTAGATAACCCTCGCGGTAAGATATTTCCTGTTTCCTCTTTGTATGCGTGAGGTCAGATGTGGTGGAGTGGGTGGTGTAGACTTTAGTTTATAACTTCTTCAGATCTGTCTCTCCCGCTCTCCATGTGCCCCTCCCCATGCAAAGTGGTTGACGGACGCTAACAGAGGCTCATCCAGTCCAAATCAGTATGCCAGGCAGGAGCCTGGGCCATGTAGCCATCTTAAGTCTGCCTCTCTCTCTTTGGATCGCTGCCCTCTCATGCAGCAACCCCCAGTTTGTCAGAAGTCTAGTTAAACACTGACTGACCGAACAAAAACTAGTGTCTGCGTTTCCCTCTACTCTTATTATTTTTTTAAATTCTCAGAATCAAGTTGCCTAGAAAGTAATGTTTTAGTTTGCTCATATTTCCAGTCATTGACTTCTACGTTTGCGTTAGAGCGCATAGATTACTGATACTGTGTGCGAGCCTGGGTGACTCAAACAGACCATCACACAGCCTTTCAGTTCACGTACAGTCGCTGCACAGTGAGCACTATCAGGCAGATCTGACACTTTAAGGGTACTAAGGGCACGTCACTCAGATCACTATACAGCAGCTTGATAAATAATTTCCGTTTGCCCGTGTGGGTCAGAGTAACCTAGATGTGTCCAGACAGTAAAAAACATATGTAGATCTGCCCAGCAACAGCACACCCAATATCCCTCCTTTTTTTTTTACACCTTTATTTTACTAGGCAAGTCAGTTAAGAACAAATTATTATTTTCAATGACGGCCTAGGAACAGTGGGTTAACTGCCTTGTTCAGGGGCAGAACGACAGATGTTGTCAGCTCGGGGATTAGATCTTGCAACCTTTCAGTTACTAGTCCAACGCTCTAATTAAACTCCAAGAATGTCTGATAGAACTGCAACTGCATTTCAAAGTTTCCCTGACAGTATCCTGACATGGAATTGGGTTAGTATTCAAGTTTAGGCAGGTAATGTAGAATCTTAACTAAGGTAATTACCCAGGTGGAATGATCGAGGTAATCTGATCCTCTGGGCTGGAGCAAGCTGAAAGTAAACTAACAGAAGGGCCCTTGTGTAAAAATGGGGGTACAGGGGGATAAATCACAGGACACAATTTTCACAGCACTTTGATAGAAAGTGATCCAACATGCATAAAAAGTATTTACAGGCAACAGAAATGATTAACCCAAAAATAGATTATAAAACAATGATAATTGTTTTTTAAATCATGTTAGCCAGCTAACTAGCTAGCAAGAGTGGCAAGCTTAGCTAGCTGACATGTACGTGCTGACGTATCACCGCCCAGGATATGTTCTGTTGAGCATGGTGGAATGTGAATGCACCTCAACCAATGAAAACATGCCCCCCATAGCAAATCCCGTTCCATGTGCGGCAGCCTAGGTTACTTGCTGTGACTTGGAAAAGCATGCACATTTTAGGCTACAGGGTGGTGAAAGTGCACAGTCATGAGCTTGATGCTCCTTTCCAATAACTAAAGGTCTTAATTTGTATGCTAGTGACAAGATAATCGGTGATTAGCTGCCACTTATCCATCTCATCATATAATCTGTCCAATGTCCACTTAATCATCAAACTGTTGTCTAAAGAGCATACCGCGAAACCCAGATTGTGCAAATTTGCCGTTTATCGCAACAGTTTGTCTGAGAAATCGATCATCAGTGGAAAATTAAATGGAAACACATTCAACTCATGTTATATATTCAGTACATGAAAACTTAAGTGCAAGTGTTTTATGTACACTACGTCATCACGCACAGCTGCAACAAAGTCAGTCTGGTGGAAACAACTTTGGTGGGGAAATCCGCATATGTTTTAAAGCAGATTTTATAATATTTGCATGGAAATCTGGGGTAGATTGGATGGACCAACCAGGTTTCCATTTCATGTGGAAGCATTCAAAAAGCCGGCCCCCAGTGTCGGGTCTGGAGAGCGAAGTCATGAGCTCTGCTGGTGGGTTACTGCATAGCAACCTAGTAGTGCCAAAAGCCCTGGTCTGCCCTAGAAAGCCTATGTAAATTAGAAATCTACAGGAAGGCCAAACCAAAAAATGCAGACGGACGTTTTGGGCTCAAAAATGTGTTTATTATTATCAAGTTCTATCCCAACAGTGAATTATTTAAAAGTTTACTACAAATCTAGATATTTAATTAAAATAGTGATCCATTCTGAATACTACATTTGTCGTCACACAGGACCACATGCTGACACAGACCAATTACGGGCCGGCAGGCTACAAGTAGGCTCCCAGTTAATCTGTCGTTAATAAACCTGACGTGATAACCTTTGTGAGAATTTTACTTCTGGTTAACCAAGATTAGCTCCCGGTTGACTCTCTCAGGCAGGATGAAAATGACTACATTGACCATGATAATTTGCTAGTTACGGCCACTTTCACCATGATCCTTTGCAATAAAATAAATTTACTGAAAAATTGATGTGTAAATGCCTTTATGAGCAAATATTCACATAACATCATATTGAAGTAAACTTGGAGTCAAACTTCACAGGGTGGTGAAAGTGCATGGTGATGAGCTTGATGATCCTTTCCAATAAAAGAGAGTATCTTATTCTGGTGACATGATTGATGCTTGGCAACAACAACAAAAAGGTTTATCCATAATAACCTCATCATGTAGGCAGCCGAACCACACTGTCGGCTGTTGGCTAGCGCGCACGTGCCAAGACCAGAGTGGGCACATTTGATATAATAACACTTTTTGTAACAGTTGTGACAAAACCATCAGTAGAGTTGAAAATGCTATGGAAACCCATTTAACTTGCATTTTTTTATTCGGTACATGGGAATGTAACCACAAAACGTGTATGTGCACTATATCACCGCCCACAGCCTTTTATCCACAATAAGTCAGTTTGATGGAAAGGCATCTCTGGTTAGTCTGAATAGCCGCTAGTGGCCGCTTTTCTCCACTATCGTCTGGACTTAGTCTGCTTAATGTACTCGTATCCCCCGGCGACCTGTCTTTAACTCGATTTACTGACCCGGCGTGGGGGAAAAATCCACCACCATTTTCGGATTTTCAGACAACTTTCAGATGTTGCACACTGCGGAAGTTTACCCCTGGCTGAACACAGTGGGTGACATTTCCTCCGCCAGTTGAACGGTGTTTCCTCCGACACACTGGTGCGGCTGGCTTCCGTGTTAAGCAGGCGGGTGTTAAGGAGCGCGGTTTGGCGGGTCATGTGTCGGGCCTCTCCCGCGCCCGTTGGGGAGTTGCAGTGATGAGACAAGATTGTAATCACGAAATTGTCCATGCCTGCGTGCCTCTCCAGGGTGCAGTTGGAGAGAAGCACCACTGTGGTGCTCCACCAATGTTCCATCCCAAAAATTATCCAACATAAATCATGTAGCCTATAGCCCAGGGGATCTCAAATTGGGGTCAGCGGACAAGGTACTGCAGAGGGTCTGCGGCCAGATCTCGAAATATAAAATGAAAACAATAATTTGTAAATGAATGTTACTAACAGATTAAACAAATTTGGGCCAAGGGATCCATGGAATAAGTTTGGAGTGTGTAATACAATACAATATTATTAATCTACAATTTATGTTCTTAACCATGGGAAACATGGGCCTGTGAGGCTCACAGGGATATTGGAATCCACAGTACTCCCCCAGTTATACATTTTAACGCAATACTTTCTGTAATTTAAGGTAACTGTCCAGTGAAAATCTCACTTAAAAGTTCATATTCTGTTAACTCATACCCAAATAATATTGTTGACTCATCCTATACTTAGTGGTCAAATCATAAATTGGATAATTATTATTTTTACATCTCTAACTTACAGTGGGGAAAAAAAGTATTTAGTCAGCCACCAATTGTGCAAGTTCTCTCACTTAAAAAGATGAGAGAGACCTGTAATTTTCATCATAGGTACACTTCAACTATGACAGACAAAATGAGGAAAAAAAATCCAGAAAATCACATTGTAGGATTTTTTATGAATTTATTTGCAAATTATGGTGGAAAATAAGTATTTGGTCACATACAAACAAGCAAGATTTCTGGCTCTCACAGACCTGTAACTTCTTCTTTAAGAGGCTCCTCTGTCCTCCACTCATTACCTGTATTAATGGCACCTGTTTGAACTTGTTATCAGTATAAAAGACACCTGTCCACAACCTCAAACAGTCACACTCCAAACTCCACTATGGCCAAGACCAAAGAGCTGTCAAAGGACACCAGAAACAAAATTGTAGACCTGCACCAGGTTGGGAAGACTGAATCTGCAATAGGTAAGCAGCTTGGTTTGAAGAAATCAACTGTGGGAGCAATTATTAGGAAATGGAAGACATACAAGACCACTGGTAATCTTCCTCGATCTGGGGCTCCACGCAAGATCTCACCCGTGGGGTCAAAATGATCACAAGAACGGTGAGCAAAAATCCCAGAACCACACGGGGGACCTAGTGAATGACCTGCAGAGAGCTGGGACCAAAGTAACAAAGCCTACCATCAGTAACACACTACGCCGCCAGGGACTCAAATCCTGCAGTGCCAGACGTGTCCCCCTGCTTAAGCCAGTACATGTTCAGGCAAGTCTAAAGTTTGCTAGAGAGCATTTGGATGATCCAGATGAGGATTGGGAGAATGTCAAATGAAACCAAAATAGAACTTTTTGGTAAAAACTCAACTCGTCGTGTTTGGAGGACAAAGAATGCTGAGTTGCATCCAAAGAACACCATACCTACTGTGAAGCATGGGGGTGGAAACATCATGCTTTGGGGCTGTTTTTCTGCAAAGGGACCAGGACTGACTGATCCGTGTAAAGGAAAGAATGAATGGGGCCATGTATCGTGAGATTTTGAGTGAAAACCTCCTTCCATCAGCAAGGGCATTGAAGATGAAAGCGTGGCTGGGTCTTTCAGCATGACAATGATCCCAAACACACCGCCTCGGCAACGAAGGAGTGGCCGTAAGAAGCATTTCAAGGTCCTGGAGTGGCCTAGCCAGTCTCCAGATCTCAACCCCATAGAAAATCTTTGGAGGGAGTTGAAAGTCCGTGTTGCCCAGCGACAGCCCCAAAACATCACTGCTCTAGAGGAGATCTGCATGGAGGAATGGGCCAAAATACCAGCAACAGTGTGTGAAAACCTTGTGAAGACTTACAGAAAACGTTTGACCTCTGTCATTGCCAACAAAGGGTATATAACAAAGTATTGAGATAAACTTTTGTTATTGACCAAATACTTATTTTCCACCATAATTTGCAAATAAATTCATAAAAAATCCTACAATGTGATTTTCTGGATTTTTTCCCCTCATTTTGTCTGTCATCGTTGAAGTGTACCTATGATGAAAATTACAGGCCTCTCATCTTTTTAAGTGAGAGAACTTGCACAATTGGTGGCCGACTAAATACTTTTTTTCCCCCACTGTATCTCAAACAGACAGTTTCAAAAATGCTTTCCATTTCCTCATTGAGGATGATGCTGGCCAATCAGCAGTCTACTTGCATTAATATTTTGAAAGACTGGTATATGCTCACACCATTCTGTTGTTGGGTTACACCCACACCATTCCAAAACAGAAAATATCATTTTTTTTATCATACTTAATTGAAAACTATTTCAAAACGAATTATAGGTCATATTTCATAGAAAACTGGAAACACTGGACCGTTACTTTAAGCTTTAAAATCTCTGCTTCATGGCAAAATGTGTAGAATTGCAGGAAATTAGCTTGAAAACGGCAACATTTTCTCTCCAATGCCTAGAAGCTGGCCTCTAAAAACATTCTTCCCAGGGCCCGAGACTTGGTTCTTCCGGCCATGTACTCCCTGTATGCATTTTTTCTCTCACTCGAGTTGTGCGGATTATGAATTTGCCATCACAAAAGGGTCCCCGGCCCCCGAAAGTTTGAAAACCCCTACTAGCCCACGGTAGAAAGAGTGTCGTTTTCTGTAGCCTACTGACTGGAGAATTACATTTCATCACAATATCATGACACACGTTTTACATCATGCACGTTTCTGCGATCAAATAGCCTAACGTAAATGGCACCCAATCAAATAATACATGCGCTTAGATGTATGACATGTTACCAAACAATATTGGCCTATCCTAAAAACAGGACAAATCAAAGTAAACTTGACAATATATATATATTTTTAAGGAATTGCTTTTAATATAGTTTTTCATTTTGTATTTTTAAAATTCACAATATCTGGAATGGAAGAAAAAAAATCAGGATACTCAACGGCTAAGCTGTCCAGGAATTTCCCCCCGTGGGCTAAATTGTCATGATAATCAGTGATTTCAGGTTTGTAGACCTATTTATCAATTTTTGAGGAACTGCATCATAGCTGGAAAAAAACTTCTGCATGTCTCGCTGTGTAAAGACATTGATAGATTCTCAGGATAAATACTGATAAAGTTGGGTAGTTGATATTCAGAGCCAAAATTATTCGTCACAGAAATCAGGACTAATAAAGCTGCGGACTTAAACGATAGGCCTACTACATGGATGGGCATTCCATTGCGGGCCACACCGTTGGCTACACTATTCTAGTTTTGCGGGGGAGGGTGGCACATTTTGTTTCGCCTAGGGCGGCAGAAACGATGTAAATACACAAGAGTCGACATTTCTCTATGAACATGCTGCGATATGGACTGTCTTAATGTAGCATTTTAAAGTCCGTACTCACCTAATTTGTTACAATAACTGTCTTTCGCCTCTTCCGAACATAAGTGATACATTTCTTAATGTTTCACAGAATGGACATATTCACGTTCACACACCATTCGCAGCAACAGAAAATACTCGGGAGGTGCAGCTGTCTCCACCCAGGAAGTTGGATCATAACATGGTACCAGAGGGTTTTCACTGGGCTCGTTTGAGTGGTAAGTCTAAAGCAACCGACTGTAGACGAATGTCGAGGAGTGAAGTCAGAGGAGGTGTATCTGCGACAGCCGACAGTAGGATACTAATGTGGTTTTCCAACAGCAAGCCTCAGATCAACATGACAGTGTTGCTTATAAAAGTTTTTCTTTATAATATCGATATAAACATGTCTCCAATCCCTGTATCACACCCTCACAAACTGAAATCATATGTGTGTGTACATTGCACAATCATTTAGTGAGAGAGAGCTTCAAATATCAGATTAATTTGTATATCCACAGAAACGTTGTTCCCTTTTTCAGTCATGTCTTTGGTCATGCCTGCATGGGTCAAACAAAAACTCCAATAATGATTGAGGGGATTCATTTAATCTGGCCCGGGTGTGAGCCAGGTGCCCTGTTCAAAGCCCACAGCAAAGTCATCTCAAAACAAAACTGATGTAATGAAGCACGTGGAAAAATGAATAGGATTCTGTGATTTCACATGCAAAGTGATTTTTGATAAAAAGCTTTATCTGCTTTCCCAATGAAAACTAGTTTGAAAATTCAAACATATATTTTATGGAAAAGAGATGTTGTACGTTTCTGGACGATGCACCATGCTGCCTTGTTGACAACATGAGCGAGCAGTGCAGATTACTGTTAGATTTGAAAAGGCGCTCCTCCCCCCACCGTGTTTGCCCGTTCATGTAAGGGGCCAGAGACCGGTGCCCTGTGGCTCTACATAATTGAATCCGCTCATTGGTTGACAATAGAGCCTCCCACAATGCAGGTGATGGTTGCAGGATATAGTTGGTGAAGAGACACTGCAGAAATTTGCAGTCACTTACTTCATGACCTTTGATCACATGTTTTTTCTAAAGTTCATGCAGTCATCATGTAGGTGAAAGTCAGACAATTTTTATCCCCATAATGCATCAGACTTTGGAAGGCGTTGACTAACGATGGTCACCGACTTCACAAACATTATCCGCTCGAACGCGCCCATTCACATGCTCCTTGAAAAGCTGTAGTAATGAAGCAAATAATTCACTAGAAGGGAAGTGCGTTGATTTAAGTTATTGATGATACCAATTATTCATGTCAATCACTCTGAGCAAGCTAATGTGCTTATTATCTGATTTCTAAATAACCAAGTATCTGAACTGAGTGGAGACTAGAGTGTTTGGAGTGAACCTCCTCTGTGCAGTCAATACTTAAAAAAATGTAAATGTTTAAACCTTACCGTGGACCTACCTATTTTTCTCCTTTGTTGTTGCATGCCTTTCTTTGTTAGCTGAAATCCATACTTTTTAATAAAACAATCAAATACAAGCACATTTTTCCTCCATGCTGCTGCCAGGGACGTCATGCACATTAGAGAGGGTGCACGAAGTACATGCGGATGGATAAGGGGGTGATGACGACAGCTATTTCTTGCAATCTGAAACATGAGTTGATGGCAGTTAATGAATGGCACGACAATGGGCCTCAGAATCATCACGGTAACTCTGCATTCAAATTGCCATAGAATAAAATGCCATTTTGTTTATCTTCAGCTTATGCATGCCCCTACCATAACCCCCCTGCCACCATGAGGAACTCTGTTCACAACGTTGACATCAGCAAACCACTCGCCCACATGCCGCCATACACACTGTATACACGCCATGCATGCCATTTGCCCGGTACAGTTGAAACCTGGATGCCAGTGGCCATTCTCCAGCATGGCAGTGGTCATCAAAGGTGAGCATTTGCCCAATGAAGTCGGTTATGACGCCGAACTGCAGTCAGTTCAAGTCCCTGGTGAGGACGACGAGCACGCAGCAGATGATCTTCCCTGAGACTGTTTCTGACAGTTTGTGAAGAAATTATTTGGTTGTGCAAAACCCACAGTTTCATCAGCTGTCTGGGTGGCTGGTCTCAGATGATCTTGCAGGTGAAGGTTCTGGGCTGGAGTGGTTACACGTGGCCTGCGGTTGTGAGGCCGGTTGGACGTACTGCCAAATTCTCTAAAATGACGTTGGAGACGGCTTATGGTAGAGAAATTAACATTAAATTCTCTGGCAACAGATCTTGTGAACATTCCTGCTGTTAGCATGCCAGTTGCGTGCTCCCTCAAAACTTGAGACATCTAAACAATATGGAACATTTCGAGGATCTTTCATTTCAGCTCATGAAACATGGGACCAACCCTTTACATGTTGCATTAATATTTTTGCAGATGCGCAACTTTGGTTTTAGAAGTGGTGGGACTTAATTTGGCAGGGGGTCCTCTCATTTTTTGTGGCATCTAAAGCTTATTTCCTGCATTTCTACACAATCTAATATGACCCATGGCCCTTCTGTCTCTATTTAGAACAACAAAAAGTAAACAAAAAGGGCCACAGTCATCAAGCTAGGTAAGAGATCGTTATTAAATATGTTTAAGTGATTGATAAGACTGAACTAGATCTATGATATTTCAATAATCAATATTGTGTTGCACCTTTAACCAATTTCATAACAAATGAACAACTCTTAAAATGAAAGTACAAAGCCAACTTTTGATTGTCTTAATTAAAACAACCTCAATATCAAATTTTTGCCAGCCCGAGCCTCCTGCACGCCCGACCCCCACCAGTCTAGTCAATAACTCAACTCTTTCCCCAGCACAACGTCCTTCCCATCTTTTTTTTTTCATGTCTCAAGGGAAAGCTTTGGAAACAACAGTTTAATAAAAACACATACACCTACCCATTAACACACAGAAAGAGTAAATCCTCCATATAATTCATATCATAGGCCTAATAGTAATGTAAAGGTCTTTTTACTTGCACACAATATAGCTGGGTCACCCCGCCCTGCCCCTAGGGGTCCATGGCCCTGCAGCTCCCCAACCCAACACACCCCACGCAGCTTTAGGATCTCAGTGAAACATTCATTATTGGTTTCAGGTATGTTAGGAAAAGGCCAGAGTGACAACCAACAGCACGGCAGACTCCCAGGGCCAGGTCTAAGCAGCCCAGCAAGGATTGCCTAAATAGATATCTCCCAGGACGTGGGCATGTTTTCAATACAGACTCCTTTGTTGTACAGTATTCCATATATAAGGCATCCAGACCTTATGAAAGTTGCAAAGTATGCCCTTAATCTAGTGATACATAACTTGACATTTATTCCATCCATTGTGGGAGGATAACCTAACTTCCAATTAATGGCAAAGCATTTCTTAGCCGCTATAAATGCTAGGTTACACAATTTCTTTTGATAAGTCTCCAGTATCAACAATTCCAAGCAAACAAAAACAGGGAGAAGTGAGAATCTGTAGACATGCTGAGATAAAAGAACATACTCTTTGCCAGAATTCAGCCAGCCTTCACAAGACCGTAACATATGCAAATATGTTCCCTTTTGTGTTTTACACCTCCAGCAGAATAATTCAATTTCTGAGTGCATGATATTCAGTTTCACTGTCATGTGCAGTGCCTTGCAAAAGTATTCAACCCCCTTGGCATTTTTCCTATTTTGTTGCATTACAACCTGTAATTGAAATAGATTTTTATTTGGATTTCATGTAATGGACATACACAAAATAGTCAACATTTGTGAAGTGAAATGAAATAAATCAACGGAAAAGTGGTGCATGTATATGTATTCACCCACTTTGCTATGAAGTCCCTAAATAAGATCTGGTGCAACCAATTACCTTCAGAAGTCACATAATTAGTTAAATAAAGTCCACCTGTGTGCAATCTAGTGTCACATGATCTGTCACATGATCTCAGTATATATACTGTACACCTGTTCTGAAAGGCCCCAGAGTCTGCAACACCACCAAGAAAACAGCACCACCAAGAAAACGTCAAAATGAAGACCAAGGAGATCTCCAAACAGGTCAGGGACAAAGTTGTGGAGAAGTACAGATCAAGGATGGGTTATAAAAAAAAAAAAATCAGAAACGTTGAACATCCCACGGAGCACCATTAAATCCATTATTAAAAAAATGGAAAGAATATGGCACCACAACAAACCTGCCAAGAGAGGGCCGCCCACCAAAACTCACGGACCAGGCAAGGAGGGCATTAATCAGAGAGGCAACAAAGAGACCAAAGATAACCCTGAAGGAGCTGCATAGGACCACTTTAAGCCGTACACTCCACAGAGCTGGGCTTTAAGCAAGAGTGGCTAGAAAAAAAACATTGCTTAAAGAAAAAAATAAGCAAACAAATTTGATGTTCGCCAAAAGGCATGTGGGAGACTCCCCAAACATATGGAAGAAGGTACTCTGGTCAGATGAGACTAAAATTGAGCTTTTTGGCCATCAAGGAAAACGCTATGTCTGGCGCAAACCCAACACCTCTCATCACCCCCGAGAACACCATCCCCACAGTGAAGCATGGTGATGGCAGCATCATGCTGTGGGTATGTTTTTCATCGGCAGGGACTGGGAAACTAGTCAGAATTGAAGGAATGATGGATGGTGCTAAATACAGGGAAATTCTTGAGGGAAACCTGTTTCAGTCTTCCAGAGATTTGAGACTGGGACGGAGGTTCACCTTCCAGCAGGACAATGACCCTAAGCATACTGCTAAAGCAACACTCGAGTGGTTTAAGGGGAAACATTTAAATGTCTTGGAATGGCCTAGTCAAAGCCCAGACCTCAATCCAATTGAGAATCTGTGGTATGACTTAAAGATTGCTGTACACCAGAGGAACCCATCCAACTTGAAGGAGCTGGAGCAGTTTTGTATTGAAGAAGGGGCAAAAATCCCAGTGGCTAGATGTGCCAAGCTTATAGAGACATACCCCAAGAGACTTGCAGCTGTAATTGCTGCAAAAGGTGGCTATACAAAGTATTGACTTTGGGGTGGTGAATAGTTATGCTTTGTTTGTTTCACAAAACATATTTTGCATCTTCAAAGTGGTAGGCATGTTGTGTAAATCAAATGATACAAACCCCCCCAAAATCTATTTTAATTCCAGGTTGTAAGGCAACAAAATAGAAAAATGCCAAGGGGGGTGAATACTTTTGCAAGCCACTGTAGTACGTTCTATGGATGGTCTTAAACTGCAGTAATTTATGTCTGTGATTATATGAACATCACTGGGAATTCTAACATATCTGTATCCATTCTTCATCAATAACATATCCCAGGTCTTCCTCAAATTTTTGTTTGACATGTTTTGTACCATCAGGAAAAGCCTCTAACCTCAAGTTGATTTCCAAAATGAGATACATTTTGGAAATCAACTTTAGAGGTTTGTCAGACTGCCTTAACATAGTTTAAATCAACGAAGCTTCTTGCTTGTCCAGTGTTTACTGCACAGAGAGAATAAAGTGTTGTATCTGGAAAAGTTCACCTCTGCGCCGTCAGACTGGTCTTCCCTGCCTGCCTGAGACTGATGAGACCCCTGTCCCCATCTGTTAGGGCGGTATGTGAATTGGAGTGGGTCTAGGGTATCCAAGATGATGCTGTTGATGTGAGCCATGACCAGCCTTTCAAAGCACGTCATGGCTACCGACGTGAGTGCCACGGGGTGGTAATAATTTAGGCAGGTTGCCTTTGCTTCCTTGGGCACAGGGATTATGGTGGTCTGCTTGAAACATGTAGGTATTACAGACTCAGTCAGAAGACACTTGCCAGCTGGTCCGTGCATGCTTTGAGTACACATCCTGGTAATCTGTCAAGGCCTGTGACTGTGAATGTTGACCTGTTTAAAGGTCTTGTTCACATCAGCTACCAAGAGCGTTATCACACAGTCGTCTGGAACAGCTGGTGCTCTCATGCATGCTTCAGTGTTGCTTGCCTCGAAGCGAGCATAAAAGGCATTTAGCTCGTCTGGTAGGCTTGCGTCACTGGGAAGCTGGCGGCTGGGTTTCCCTTTGTAGTCTGTAATAGTTTTCAAGCCCTGCCATATCCGACGAGCGTCAGAGCCGGTGTAGTACGATTCAATCTTAATCCTGCATTGACGCTTTGCCTGTTTGATGGTTCGTCTGAGGGCGTAGCGGGATTTCTTATGTGTCCAGAATAGTGTCCCGCTCCTTGAAAGCGGCAGCTCTAGCCTTTCGCTTGATGCAGATGTTGCCTGTAATCCATGGCTTCTGGTTGGGATATGTACGTACTAGGGATGCACCGATATGACATTTTTGGCTGATACCAAAATCCAATATTTTCCTTGCCAAAAAAAGCGATACCGATAAAATATTAGCGGCCTTTTAAGCGTTCTAGTACAGTTAAATAGTTAACACACACACACGGACGCAGTGGTCTAAGGCACTGCATCTCAGTACAAGAGGCGTCATTACAGTCCCTGGTTCGAATCCAGGCGGTATCACATCCGGCTGTGATACACACCTCCTCCTTCATGCTTCACAATGGGAACCACACATGCAGAGATCATCCGTTCACTTACTCGGCATCTCACAATGACACAGCGGTTGTAACCAAAAATCTAACATTTGGACTCATCAGACCAAAGGACAGATTTCCACCGGTCTAATGTCCATTGCTCGTGTTTATTGGCCCAAGCAAGTCTATTTTTCCTCATTGGTGTCCTTTAGTAGTGTTTTCTTTGCAGCAATTCAACCATGAAGGCCTGATTCACGCAGTCTCCTCTGAACAGTGGATGTTGAGATGTGTCTGTTACTTGAACTCCGTGAAGCATTTATTTGGGCTGCAATTTCTGAGGCTGGTAACTCTAATGAACTTATCTCCTGCAGTAGAGGTAACTCTGGGTCTTTCTTTCCTGTGGCGGTCCTCATGAGAGCCAGTTTCATCATAGCACTTAATGTTTTTTGCGGCTGCCCTTGAAGAAACTTTAAAAGTTCTTGACATTTTCCAGATTGACTGACCATGTCTTAAAGTACTGATGGACTGTCGTTTCTCTTTGCTTATCAAATCAAATTTTTATTTGTCACATACACATGGTTAGCAGATGTTAATGCGAGTGTAGCGAAATGCTTGAAATGCTTGTATTTAATAGGGCTATCTTCTGTATACCAACCCTACCTTGTCACAACACAACTGATTGTCTCAAATGCATTAAGAAGGAAAGAAATTCCTCAAATTAACTTTTAACAAGGCACACCTGTTAATTGAAATGCATTCCAGGTGACTACTTGTGCTGCATCAGATGACCTGGCCTCCACAATCCCAGACCTCAACCCAATTGAGATGGTTTGGGATGAGTTGAACCGCAGAGTGAAGGAAAATCAGCCAACAAGTGCTTGGCATATGTGGGAACTCCTTCAAGACTGTTGGAAAATCATTCCAGGTGATGCTGGTTGAAAGAATGCCAAGAGTGCCAAGCTGTCAAAGGCAAAGGGTGGCTACTTTGAATAATGTCAAATATAAAATATATTTTGATTTGTTTAACACTTTTTTGGTTACAACATGATTCGATATGTTATTTTATAGTTTTGATGTCTTCACTATTCTACAATGTAGAAAATATTAAAAATAAAGAAAAACTCTTGAATTAGTAGGTGTGTCCAAACTTTTGACTGGTACTTTGTGTATATATATATATATATATATATATATATATACATACATACATACATACGGTAAATATCTATTTATTTCGTTGTTGGACATTAAAGGATGTAAAATCACCAGGAAATTGGCCTCCCGAGTGGTGCAGCGGTCTAAGGCACTGCAGTGTTTGAGGCGTCACTACAGATCAGGGTTCGATCCCGGGTTGTGTCGCACCTGGCTGCGACCGGGAGACCCATGAGACGACGCATAATTGACCTAGCATCATCTGGGTTAGGGGAGGGTTTGGCAGGCCGGGATGTCCTTGTTCCATCGCGCTCTAGCGACTCCTGTGGCGGGCCATGCACATGCACACTGACACAGTCGCCAGTTGTACAGTGTTTCCTCTGATACATTTGTGGGGCTGGCTTCCGGGTTAAGCGAGCAATGTGTCAGGAAGCAGTGCAGCTTGGCAGGGTGTTGTTTCGGAGGACGCATGGCTCTCGACCTTCACCTCTCTCCAGTCCGTACGGGAGTTGCAGCGATGGGTCAAGACTAACTACCAATTGGGTATCACGAAATTGGGGTGAAAAAGTGATATAAAAAAAATTATCACCAGGAAATCAGCTCAGTGATTTTAATTTATACATCTATTTCTCAATGTAATCAAGGTTTGAAATTATGTTTTTGTCAAATACTATATCTGTGGGTTTCTTGCGGTCAATTTGCAATTTACAAATTACTTAATTAAGTTCCGGCCGCCCGATCATCTGCTCAAGAAAAAATCTGCCTGCTGCCGAAGGTAACTCTGGACTCCTGCCCTACACCAATGACTGTATTTGTGAATGGACAAATCCTTTGATCACGTGACACCATTCATACCTATGTGAAGACTCAATAGCACATTGAAGCCAAATTAAGTCAGTTAAAACGGTCTCATGGAGAAGATGAGGGAGCAAGCCATTCTCTGAATCCCAATCAGAGTGCCTCTTGTCAGGCATAATATAAAACGGTGTCTAATGGAGAAGAAGACTTCTGGGAACGCTTGCAAAAAAGACCAAGCAGACCAGGCTGGGGTGTGGGGTTTGATAAATAAATGAGAGAAGTGAAAAATTATTCCTTAGTTCTTCCTTTTCTCTAAATCTAAAGGCACAATCTAGATTCAAGCAAATATCTTAAGTAGTTGAAGTTATTACTCCAACCTTGTGAAAATGACGAACTGCATACGTCAAAATTTTTCCAAAAACACTGTATATAGAAGTAGTGCCTTTGATTTGACGGCCTGCGCGACAGTTAGAGCCAATGACTGTTTCTGCGCATGAGCTTAGCTAGCCAACGTCGCCATGACATCGTCTACAAGCATTATCTGGGATTTATATTGGAGAAGCAGTTTCTGCTTACTGTATTGTATTTGATAACATGCACAGTTTGAACTACTCCAGGAATTGACGTTGCAGGCTAGCTCAATGCTGACCCTTCTCATTTAGTAACTCAAGTTGAAGGCCGACCAGGGTACATCTGATGTATTAGAAGCAATTATTGATACCATGATTGTCTTCGAAAAACAATTCTTTACACAATCATTCACCACGAAGACTGCCATTTTGTATTCACGATAATGGGGATCCTGTTTTCTGCTAACAATGCCTGCAGTACCGTGGTCGGCCTTGAACTTCTGAGAGCAGGTCGTTGTCCACTGCTGTACGCTCTCTTTCCTCTTCTACTGATGATACTGCACGCACTACAGTATCTTGTGTCCTGCCTAGGCATCTCTTTGCTTTGTGCACCTTGGAATCACGCACTTACAAGGGAGAATGGAGGAAAGGGGGGACTCTTTGCCTGGTCCATTCAGTGTGCTCTCGATGCAAAATACCACTGACAGATCTTTTTATAAATAATGATGATAAAACGTGGGCTTAAAACTGAAGTTTCATTTTTAATCAAAATAAATTAAAAGGAAAAATCTGAGGGGGCATGTGCTTTTGTGCCCCCTATGGGCATGATGCCACTGGCTGTTGCTCTAACATGGCAACTCAGCGCAAATGTGCCAAATGAATTTCAATGAGGAAACAGTCAGTGGATGTATTTAATTAACTTTTTATTTAAAAGGTATGGATTTCAGCAAACAAAGAAAGCAACAGAAGGCAAAAATAGGTACACGGTAAGGGTTTAAGAATTTACAATTTTGAAGTACAGCGACTCAAAGAAGGTTGGAGGTTCACTCCAAAAAAATTTGGCTCCACTCAACTCCGCAGAAGAGATCAGCATGGAGTTGAGATACTTGGCTAATTTCTAAATAGTCTGGACTGTGCAATATAACTGATTTATTAATTTGTAATGGAAAGGTTTGTGAACTTGCGCAGCGCCTTACATCAAGCTGACCCTTGTGAACAAGCAGCCACTTTCTATAACTGGATACGTGACGACATCCTAACAAAGAGCTATTAGTACATCACCCTAGAAATAAGAGCGATAACCTGATTTAATACCGTACTTTATTTTCCCTCTTTAGAAAAAAGCTATTTCTGAACATTTTCTACATCAACCTGGGAGAGCACTTTGATGCGTTTGGGCATGGCCACGATAATCTCCACCCCCTGCCCTCTTTCTCTTCCCCTTGGGGGTGGGAACTGTTTTGACGCTAGCGTCCTTCTGAATCACCATGGCCTCACTCTGAGCCTGGAGAACGTCCAGTTTCTGCCTGAGCTCCTGTAAGTGGTCAATGTCGTTGATCCCGCTCACATTCTCCATGATGGATTTGAGTTTGGCCACACACTCCCTCTGCAGTTCCTCCTTTTGCAGTTCCTCCCTGTCCCGCAGACCCTGTGAAGCCTGTGGGGCCACCCACTGTGTTTGTATGCTATGCAGTTGTAACTGTGGAGTTTGAGGAGTTTGCACCAGTGGCACTGTTTCTTCAGGCCCATCCCACTGAAGAGAGACTGGGGAAGCTGGGAGCGATGCATTAAACCATTGAGGGCTTCCTCTATCTCCTCTGTTGTGGTGTGAGTGGTCTGTGAATGCAGCATGAGCAGAGGGTGGTCCCTGTATTTGGGACACAGGTGCTCCCAGGTCCAGTTAGGCTCAGACCTGAAGACGTGACAGAAGTGTTCACAGGGCAGGCGCTGGTCCCTCCACACCTCACACTCACAGGAGGGCCAGGTGGACTCTGAACCGAAGCTGACCGTGTAGGACCGCCCTGCCGTGGTCTCTGCCCGCATCTTCACCCAGAAGGTGCCGTCGGGGGCGTCTCTGGTCTGCTCCACCACGATGTCGGGGTCTTGCAGGGCCGCAGACATGTTGTCCATCACCAGGGCCACCACACTCCAAGGGCGATGCCACAGGAACGGAGGCACAGTGGGGTTAAGGCTGTACTACGCTGGAGGACTGGCTGTTGAGGTCTGTGTACCTGGAGGTTCAGGGAGTATAGCAGGTTTAGACTGACCAAACATCAAAACACTTATTTTGGAATGTAATTCCCCTTTAATGTAAAAGTTTACATAAGTAGTCAAATGTCAAGATGAGTCCACATCCTACAGCTTAACCCCAATGGAGAAGATAAGCACTGTAAATTATATGGTGCTTATCTTCCATTAATCATGCCGATATCTCAACAGAAGAGCACTTTTGACAGCGAATACTATTCTAAAATGAACTTACCTTTGGTGCATCTGTGGGAAGTAGTCATCAACAAGAAACTGCAGCATTTGGCTCAGGGTGTCTTTTTTATGGACCTTCATGTTGTTATGTGTGAAAAAGTCGCTCTGCATCTCCAGACCTCCGTTCACCATAGACACAAAGTTGACAATATCAACCCTCACAGCGTTCGCCCATCTCTGAATGAACAAAAACAAGAGCATGTAGCTAACCTCTGTATGTGCCATCATTAGACTAGGATGCACATTATGGACCTATAGCTAGCATATTATGGATCTATAGCTAGAAACCATATCATGGATTCAGCTAGCAAAAACATAACACACTTGCTACTGTTACTTCTACAGACTGTCTACATGGTTTAAACATGCTGTCTGCTTCAGGATGAAAGCACCTCTAAGCACAGGTCTGGGATCTGCCTTCTGTCTAACCACCCGGACCTTCATTCTTACTGACAGTTGTGGCTGCTTTGTGATGTATTCTTGTCTCTACCTTCTTGCCCTTTGTGCGGTTGTCTGTGCCCAATAATGTTTGTATCATGTTTTGTGCTGCTACCATATGTTGCTACCATGTTGTTGTTATATTATGTTGTCATCTTAGGTCTCTCTTATCGTGATGTGTTTTGTCCTATATTTATATTTTATTTATTTTCATCCCAGGCCCTGTCCCCACAGGTAGCCTTTTGGTAGGCCGTCATTGTAAATAAGAATTTGTTGTTAACTGACTTGCCTAGTTAAATAAAATAAAAATGAATATGCAGGTGAAGACACAGCAGGTCCAGGACCTGACCCCATTGCCCCTGTGATGTCATTAATTGACATGTGCACTACAAACCTTCTCCTCTGACAGCCACTTGTTAGTGAACCAGTTCTTGAAAAGTTGTCTCTTTTCCAGCCAGATGGGGCTTTGCTGTAGTAGTTCTACTGCCCCCTGGTGTTGCTCTCTGGTAAGGGCTCCAGCGATGGCCTTCATCATATCAAAGATCCCCTCCTGGTTGGTGATGGCTCGGGACCGGTTGCTCAGCCACTTGGTCCAGGTCCTCTCCCGCAGGTGATCGCTGAAGACTGCCTGAGCACCTGAGATTGGAATGAGAAACAGTCCATAATTAGCAAACTCTAACCCCCTCATCCTCTAGTATTTAGAGATTGTAACAGATTAAACATTTTCTTGACCAACAGGTCTTTTCAAAAGAAAATCCTGAAACTCACAGAGCCAACAGTGTTGAGAGCACATTATGAAGCCAACTTGCTTTTCCCACCTCATAGCTAACAATAAAACCTCACCACTGTTCACCTGTGAATGCTGCCTCCACCGCCTTCATCTCCACAGGGCAGTGTTCAATGAGGATGTAGGCTGGGCTCCAGCCCCGGTTCCACTGCCTGAACACCCCCAGTGCCTCTCCCAAGGCTTCGGCGCTCCTCGACTGCACCACGAACAGGCCCACCGGCGCCACGCTCACATTGGTCCGTACGCACAGGAAGAAGAGTGGCAGGGGGAAGCGCGTCCTCTTATAGGCCGCGTCCAGGAAGCACACCTCCTTGCCATACTGCCGAAGCAGCCGCCGCTGCCAGTCCGTCTGGTAGCAGAGCAACAGGTTCTCGCTCTCTGATTGGACCCTAAGCAGGAAGTTGATTCTAGGAGCTTCCGCCTTCCAATTCTCTGCCAAGGTCTGGGGGTTTGGTTAATAGCCGAGGAAACTTTTGCATCCTTTCAATTATTTTACTCCTAACCAAACTCCTTTTGTGCCAGCGTGAGCTTTATATATGGTTGTGAACCTTGACTTTTGCTATAACATGTCTGTCTTATTCTAAACCACAGCAGTGATATTCCCATGGCCTTAAACAACCCCAAATTTGAATGACGAGTGGCGCAGTGGTCTAATTATTAATTAGAAGTGGACTAAGTTTCAGACTACATACTTTCTAAAAAGGAGTTCCAGAATGAGGGGTGCTTTAGCTCTGCTGGTGTTGCTGTTCTGTTTGGGGAATGGGCTCAGGGAGAGAGTGGTGGGGTCCGAGAGAATGACATCACTCAACCCAGTTGTTGTAGATTTACATAAATGGCCAGCATCTACTGTCAACAAGTAGGGCGGCAGGTAGCCTAGCGGTTAAGAGCGTTGGGCCAGTAATAGAAAGGTTGCTGGTTAGAATCAGCCAACTAGGTGAAAAATCTGTCTGTGCCCTGAGCAAGGCACTTTACCCTAATTGCTCATGTAAGTCACTCTGAATGAGAATGTCTGCTAAATTACTAAAATATAAATACAATCGCAATGGAGGCAATGACTATGTATCCAATTCAGTGACTGGCTGCGTTTAGACAGTCAGTCCAGGTTTTTTTTATCACTAATTGTCCAATCAGATCAGTTCTGAAAAAGATCTGATGTGAAAACACCAATTAGTAAACACAGCCTTTGTTGGTGGCGAAAGGAGTCTCTGGAAAGACTCCAGGCTCTGGGATGATGATGACAAACATTTTCAGTGGCTTTCTGCTCTTCCCATGTAACAATAACGCACCACAAAGCTGATATGAATTTTCATTTTTCTTGAATCTGTGGAAAACTCTGCATGTGCATTCCTGAGTTGTATAATGAAGGCTTATCAAATATCTTTCTATCATGCACAGTAACAGGCACTAACACACAATCATCCAAACTGAAAGCTACAGGCTGGGATTTGGGAAGCTATTCAATTGTCATTTCAATTCTTGATATATACCCATTGATTCTAGAATAATATAACGTATAAATGCATGTGTTCAGCACAACTGTTGGTTTATCCTTACCCAACATATTCACTTGCTTGATTTTGGGCATCAGGAGACTGAAAGCAATATATACTGAAAGCACAAGCCCCAAAGGCCTTATCTCAGAAGACAATCCAAATATCTGATGAATAGGTGGGATAGATGGAGTGCAGCACAGCCTTCTCACCAGCAGGTTGACCAGGTCTATTTTGCTGTAGTGTTCCTCCGCAATGACCTGAGCCATGACGGCATGGATGGTTTTCTCTGTGGGAAGAAGCGCCTCCAGCGGCGGCGGGTCGTGTCTCGGAACAGCTCTGTCCGCACGTACTGGACCATCTGGTTCTTTACCTCCTTCACCTTCCTCACCCCCTGCTGCACCAACGCTCGGATGTAACCTTTGACCCTGTCGTCCATCTGATCTGCACCCTGAGGGAACGAGGAAAGAGTGGCTTTTGTTAAGTAGGGAGAAAGTACCCCTAACCACTGTTACAGGGTCATACTTGTATTCTACAGGGAATTTTAAGCGATTATTACAGCTGTGTACCAAACAGACATACAGATACTAGATATGTAGCCTAGAGTGTCCAATGCAATAGATCCCATGGTCATAGTATAGTAATACCTTTCCAATAGGATGGCCCTTGTGGTCAGTGACACTGGGTATTTTGAGGAAATACTGTATCTTCCACTGCACCGAGGCTGGGTCTGTCTGGAGAGCTTGTTTGATGGAAATAGACATGACCCTCCTCAACCGTGATGTGTCCTTCTCCAACTGATGCAGTGTGGAGCGAGCACACACACACACACACACACACACACACACACATATATAATTATGTATATTAGTCTGAGGTGCATCCTAATGTAGACTGTTGCGCGGTCACTGGAGTTACATAATAAACGTATACACACACACACAGTATTTCACCTATACCTTGAATCCAGGGAACTTGACAATGCGGCTGATTGTGAACACAGCAGGGCATGCTACCTTCTTGGTTTTCAGCAACAGGTTTCTTTTTTCCTTGCCATCTTTTGCCTGAAAGACCAAAATGAGTGGCAGGTAAGAATGGAATTGTTGAGATTGGTTGTGAACCCCACAACTACCTTGAAGCATTGATGAAACCAGGGTCATATTCATTATCATCAAGGACCATAACCACCAAACATCAACCAGCCGAGCCACGCTATCATCCAGAAGGCGAGGTCAGTACAGGTGCATCAAAGCTGGGACCGAGAGACTGAAAAACAGCTCCTATATCAAGGCCATCAGACTGTTAAATAGCCATCACTAGCCGGCCTCCACCCAGTACCCTGACATGAACTTAGTCACTGTCAATAGCCAGCTACCACCCGGTTACTCAACCCTGCACCTTAGAGGCTGCTGTCCTATGTACATAGACATGGAATCACTGGTCACTTTAATAATGGAACACTGGTCACTAATAATGTTTACATGCTGTTTTACTAATTTCATATGTAAACTCAGCAACAACAAAAAAAAAGTCCCTTTTTCAGGACCCTGTCTTTCAAAGATAATTGGTAAAAATCCAAATACCTGCACAGATCTTCATTGTAAAGGGTTTAAACACTGTTTGTTCAATGAACCATAAACAATGAACATCCACCTGTGGAACGGTCGTTAAGACACTAACATCTTACAGACGGTAGGCAATTAAGGTCACAGTTATGAAAACTTAGGACACTAAAGAGGCCTTTCTACTGACTCTGAAAAACACCAAAAGAAAGATGCCCAGGGTCCCTGCTCATCTGCGTGAACATGCCTTAGGCATGCTGCAAGGAGGCAGGAGGACTGCAGATGTGGCCAGGGCAATAAATTGCAATGTCCGTACTGTGAGACGCCTAAGGCAGCGCTACAGGGAGACAGGACGGATAACTGATCGTCCTCGCAATGGCAGACCACGTGTAACAATACCTGCACAGGATCGGTACATCCGAACATCACACCTTCGGGACAGGTACAGGATGGCAACAACAACTGCCCAAGTTACACCAGGAATGCACAATCCCTCCATCAGTGCTCAGACTGTCCGGAATAAGCTGAGAGAGGCTGGACTGGGGGCTTGTAGGCCTGTTGTAAGGCAGGTCCTCACCAGACATCACCGGCAACAACGTCACCAATGGGCACAAACCCACCGTCGCTGGACCAGACAGGACTGTCAAAAAGTGCTCCACTGACGAGTCGCGGTTTTGTCTCACCGGGGGGTGATGGTCGGATTCACGTTTATCGTCAAAGGAATGAGCGTTACACCGAGGCCTGTACTCTGGAGCGGGATCGATTTGGAGGTGGAGGGTCCGTCATGGTCTGGGGCGGTGTGTCACAGCATCATCGGACTGAGCTTGTTGTCATTGCAGGCAATTTCAACGCTGTGCGTTACAGGGAACACATCCTTCTCCCTCATGTGGTACCCTTCCTGCAGGCTCATCCTGACATGACCCTCCAGCATGACAATGCCACTAGCCATACTACTCGTTCTGTGCGTGATTTCCTGCAAGACAGGAATGTCAGTGTTCTGCCATGGCCAGCGAAGAGCTAGGATCTCAATCCCATTGAGCATGTCTGGGACCTGTTGGATCGAAGGGTGAGGGCTAGGGACATTCCCCCCAGGCCATTCCCCCATATGGAATCATGTAGTAACCAAAAAAGTATTAAACAAATCAAAATATAGTTTACATTTGAATTTCTTCAAAGTAGCCACCCTTTGCCTTTGATATCTTTGCACACTCTTGGCATTCTCTCAACCAACTTCACCTGGAATGCTTTTCCAACAGTCTTGAAGTAGTTCCCACATATACTGAGCACTTGTTGGCTGATTTTCCTTCACTCTGCGGTCCAACTCATCCCAAACTATCTCAATTGGGTTGAGGTCGGGGGATTGTGGAGGCCAAGTCATCTGATGCAGCAATCCATCACTCTCCTTCTTGGTCAAATAGCCCTTATACAGCCTGGAGGTGTGTTGGGTCATTGTCCTGTTGAAAAACAGATGATGTCCCACTAAGCGCAAACCAGATGGGATGGCGTATCGCTGCAGAATGCTGTGGTAGCCATGCTGGTTAAGTGTGCCTTGAATTCTAAATAAATCACAGACAGTGTCACCAGCAAAGCAGCCCCACACCACCTCCTCCATGCTTCACGGTGGGAACGACACATGCGGAGATCATCCGTTCACCTACTCTGTGTCTCACAAAGACACAGCGGTTTGAACCAAAAATCTTGAATTTGGACTCATCAGACCAAATGACAGATTCCCACCGGTCTAATGTCCATTGCTCGTGTTTCTTAGCCTAAGCAAGTCTCTTCTTATTGGTGTCCTTTAGTAGTTGTTTCTTTGAAGCAATTTGACAATGAAGGCCTGATTCACGCAGTCTCCTCTGAACAGTTGATGTTGAGATGTGTCTTTTGAACTTTGTGAAGCATTTATTTGGGCTGCAATTTCGGAGGCTGGTAACTCTAATGAAACTATCCTCTGCAGCAGAGGTAACTCTAGGTCTTCCTTTCTTGTGGCAGTCCTCATGAATGCCAAGAGTGTGCAAAGCTGTCATCAAGGCAAAGGGTGGCTACTTTGAAGAATTACCAATCTAAAATATATTTTGATTTGTTTAACACTTTTTTGGTTACTACATGATTCAATATGTGTTATTTCATAGTTTTGATGTCTTCACTATTATTCTACAATGTAGAAAATAGTAAAACTAAAGAAAAACCCTTGAATGAGTAGGTGTCCAAACTTTTGACTGGTACTAATATATATATTTATTTGGGGTCACTTACAAATGTCCTTGTTTTTGAAGGAAAAGCAAATGTTTTGTCCATTAAAATAACATCAAATTGATCAGAATATAGTGTAGACATTTTTTATGTTGTAAATTATTATTTTAGCTTGAAATGGCCGATTTTTTTATGGAATATCTACATAGGCGCACAGAGGCCCATTATCAGCAACCATCACTACTGTGTTCCAATGTCACGTTGTGTTAGCTAATCCAAGTTTATCATTTTTAAAAGGCTAATTGATCATTAGAAAACCCTTTTGCAATTATGTTAGCACAGCTGAAAACTGTTGTTCTCATTAAAGAAGCAATAAAACTGGCCTTCTTTAGACTAGTTGAGTATCTGGTCTAAAGAAGGCCAGTTAGCTGTGCTAACATAATTGCAAAAGGGTTTTCTAATGATCAACTAGCCTTTTAAAATGATAAACTTCGATTAGCTAACACAACGTGCCATTGGAACACAGGAGTGATGGTTGCTGATAATGGGCCTCTGTACGCCTACGTAAATATTCAATAAAAAAAGATAAATCAGCCAATTACAGCTACAATAGTCATTTACAACATTAACAATGTCTACACTGTATTTCTGATCAATGTGATGTTATTTTAATGGACAAAAAACATGCCTTTCTTTCAAAAACAAGGACATTTCTATGTGACCCCAAACTTTTGAATGGAAGTGTATACATATACACACACACACACACACACACACACACACACACTCCAACATTGCTTGTCCTAATATTTATACATTTCTTAATTCCATGCTTTTACTTTTAGATGTGTGTATTGTTAGATATTACTGTACTGTTGGTGCTAGGAACACAAGCATTTCGCTACACCTGCAATAACATCTGCTAAATATGTGTATTCGACCAATACAATGTTATTTGATTAGGCACCATATGGAAGAAAATATACTGAAATAAGGTGGGACAACCTGAACTCCAATAAGAAAAGCTCCTTTCCTTTTACGGTTGCACAATGTTTTGAAAAGTTTTGCTATGATGTGTCCTAATGAATTTGATCCAGGTTCTGATGCACAATATGTCCTAATCATTTACATGGAACACTTCAAAGCTGTTTCAGAATATCATAGATATTAGCACCCTTTGATCCTCAAGTTCCTGCCTCTTCTTGATTCCACACTTTGCCCGGCCCCTGTGGCATCCCATCAGTTTGTGTCCGATGAACACAAAGGGTACGCCGTCAAAGGGGATACAGGGAGTACCCTTGCCGTACTTCCATTCCCAGTATAGCCTGTTCTTGTGGTCCTGTGGTTTCCAACCTGTTTAGCAGAACACATTGAAAGAGCCATGAGTCCAGGGGGTGTATTCATTAGTCGGATTCTGTTGCAAAACGTTTTGCAATGGAAACAGTTTACTGTCTAGGTACCAAACAGAAGCTAACAGTGCAAACGGAACAAAACGGGGGCAGGACCTACCTGAATTTGTCATATAGAAACTTGTTTTTGTTGCAAAACATTTTATGTTTGGAGTAAACGGTTTCTGACTAATTAATACACCACAGTAGTTTGCAGAATATACATCACTAGCTACATAAGAATAATAATCAATCAATGGCTACTTAGTATAGTAGTATCAGTAGCTAAATAGTATGGAAGGGCTAAGAGATAGCAGTAGCTTGATCAATGCAAGTTTGCTCCAGAACACTCTCAAAGAGTTTTTATAACTAACCCAAGATAGACCAGAGCCTGTCGTTTCCAATAGAACCAAATGAATCATAGTGAGCAGAACACGCAAGGAGGCGGGCAGAGCCAAGCACGAGCTACTAAGATCCTATTGGCGGGTTCTAGCATTGATTTGCATATATTCTTTAGGGAACGACTACTCTGTGAAGTGTGCTTGTGCAATAACTCAATTCGCCCTTCTAAACAACATATATTTTTTTTACCTTGGTGAAGTCTAAAACACACAGTCCACTCTGTTACAGACTATAGTTTTGAAAGAACTGTATGGAGATCAAATGTTTCATCGATGAGAAAATTTGCAGAATGTTGGCGAAAATCCATCTTGCTCCATCTTCTCTCACTGCCGGCACCTGGGATTCCTCTCATCACCATATTTGGTAGTGAGAGGAAACGCCAAAAGGATGCTTCACATTTATACATCCGGTGAAATATCTGGCTCATTGTTATATCTGTGACGCTCTTTAGCTTGCCAGCTAGCTTACCTTGGTCATTGAAGCGCTTGTCCACACGGTAAGAAATATATTTCACACAGGTTGACTCTTCGACGTGTGAGATATGCTTATTAACCTCTTCAATTGTTTCAAAGACCGCTTCGTTGCTCATTTTTGCTTATTATCTGCTACCAACGCTGAGAAACTCATGTAAACATTCAAATAAGTACCAGCACAGAGTTTCTAAACCCAGAGGTACAACATCGCGAGACTTCTGGTAACGTTTGCGAGACCGACCAGGCCGTTGTGGTTTGAGACGTCAGTGCGCAGTTCGGCGCGAGACGACTTTTAGACCCGCGGACGTGTTTTTACCATAGAGAATGATAGAGGCCAACAAGCCATTTTAGCATGGGAATGCTGTCGCTATAATGGCACAGATATATACGGAGTCCTATTTCTCTATGCTTTCTACCAACGCTAAAAATAAAAACAAGTTTTAATAAATGGCACCTTTGTTTAACTAGGCAAGTCAGTTAAGAACAAATTCTTATTTACAATGTGCCGCCCTATGGGACTCCCAATCACGGCCGGATGTGATGCTGCCTGGATTCGAACCAGGGACTGCAGTTGCACAGCATTAGACGGCTGCGCCACTCGGGAGCCCCATTATTAGATGACTAATAGGGTCGGTGTTGAAGCCTCTGTGCCTCCATTTTGGCACGTCCTTACTATCATAAAAAAATATTTTCTTAGAAATTAATGTATTAAAGGTGCGACATAATGTCTCATGTGAAAGCTAGGTGAATTGCAACAACACTTAGGCTGACTATAAACAACTCTCCCATTTCCCAGCAACACGTCCAACGTCTCAAGCATTCACCATAGCATGAACCATGGTAGTTACTTCCCAAGGATTCCGGATAGCATGGACCATGGTGGAGATTTACTAAAACACTTTCTGATTGGCTGGACCTGGCTCCCCGGTGGGTGGGGCCTATGCGCTCCCAGGCCCACCAAGGTCTATGCCCCTTCCCAGTCATCTGAAATCCATACATTAGGGCCAAATTTATTTAAATTGACTGATTTCCTTATATGAATTGTAACTAAGTAAAAATCATTGAAATTGTTGCATGTTGCGTCTGTTTTTGTTCAGTATATAAGATGTTAGTTTAACATAAAATATATATACACTACCCTTCAAATGTTAGGGGTCACTTAGAAATGTCCTTGTTTTCCATGAAAACATACATGAAATCAGTTGAGACAGCTCTGCTTCATCATACACACTTGAGCCCCTGGAAAGCTGAAATAATGACGCAATTAACTCACTTAGGGAAATGCATTGATTGATGCCAATTACTCATGATAATCAGGTTGAGCAAGCTGATGTGCGTATTATCCGATCACAAAATAAATAACCTTAACTCCCAAACCACTTTGTGCAATATCTGATTTATTAATTTGTTATGGAAATATTTGTGAACCAGTGCCTTAAATCAAGCTGACCCAGAACTGGATACAATGTCACCACATCCTAACAAAGAGACTTTTGGTAGAGGAAGACAACCAGAGCTACATATAGCAGGGAGTTCACATTTGATCAGAAAACTACAGACGGGGTATATAGATGGCTGAAAGACCATAATTGTATTAGTAATCTCAGGGATCTTCCTTAAACGTCAGACAAGCAATTTCCCGGTTTTGCTCATCACCAAGAAGCAATAGACATGAAAAAAAATGAAAAAAGTATACAAATTGTGTAGGACAACACTAAATACTACATAAAAACAACCCACAAGTTAAAAGTGGCAGAGTTGCCTTTTAATACTGTACATTCTTTATTTTCCCTCTTTAGAAAAAAGCTATTTCTGAACATTTTCTACATCAACCTGGGAGAGCACTTTGATGCGTTTGGGCATGGCCACGATAATCTCCACCCCTGCCCTCTTTCTCTTCCCCTTGGGGGGTGGGAACTGTTTTGACGCTAGCGTCCTTCTGAATCACCATGGCCTCACTCTGAGCCTGGAGAACGTCCAGTTTCTGCCTGAGCTCCTGTAAGTGGTCAATGTCGTTGATCCCGCTCACATTCTCCATGATGGATTTGAGTTTGGCCACACACTCCCTCTGCAGTTCCTCCTTTTGCAGTTCCTCCCTGTCCCGCAGACCCTGTGAAGCCTGTGGGGCCACCCACTGTGTTTGTATGCTATGCAGTTGTAACTGTGGAGTTTGAGGAGTTTGCACCAGTGGCACTGTTTCTTCAGGCCCATCCCACTGAAGAGAGACTGGGGAAGCTGGGGAGCGATGCATTAAACCATTGAGGGCTTCCTCTATCTCCTCTGTTGTGGTGTGAGTGGTCTGTGAATGCAGCATGAGCAGAGGGTGGTCCCTGTATTTGGGACACAGGTGCTCCCAGGTCCAGTTAGGCTCAGACCTGAAGACGTGACAGAAGTGTTCACAGGGCAGGCGCTGGTCCCTCCACACCTCACACTCACAGGAGGGCCAGGTGGACTCTGAACCGAAGCTGACCGTGTAGGACCGCCCTGCCGTGGTCTCTGCCCGCATCTTCACCCAGAAGGTGCCGTCGGGGGGGCGTCTCTGGTCTGCTCCACCACGATGTCGGGGTCTTGCAGGGCCGCAGACATGTTGTCCATCACCAGGGCCACCACACTCCAAGGGCGATGCCACAGGAACGGAGGCACAGTGGGGTTAAGGCTGTACTCGCCGGAGGACTGGCTGTTGAGGTCTGTGTACCTGGAGGTTCAGGGAGTATAGCAGGTTTAGACTGACCAAACATCAAAACACTTATTTTGGAATGTAATTCCCCTTTAATGTAAAAAGTTTACATAAGTAGTCAAATGTCAAGATGAGTCCACATCCTACAGCTTAACCCCAATGGAGAAGATAAGCACTGTAAATTATATGGTGCTTATCTTCCATTAATCATGCCGATATCTCAACAGAAGAGCACTTTTGACAGCGAATACTATTCTAAAATGAACTTACCTTTGGTGCATCTGTGGGAAGTAGTCATCAACAAGAAACTGCAGCATTTGGCTCAGGGTGTCTTTTTTATGGACCTTCATGTTGTTATGTGTGAAAAAGTCGCTCTGCATCTCCAGACCTCCGTTCACCATAGACACAAAGTTGACAATATCAACCCTCACAGCGTTCGCCCATCTCTGAATGAACAAAAACAAGAGCATGTAGCTAACCTCTGTATGTGCCATCATTAGACTAGGATGCACATTATGGACCTATAGCTAGCATATTATGGATCTATAGCTAGAAACCATATCATGGATTCAGCTAGCAAAAACATAACACACTTGCTACTGTTACTTCTACAGACTGTCTACATGGTTTAAACATGCTGTCTGCTTCAGGATGAAAGCACCTCTAAGCACAGGTCTGGGATCTGCCTTCTGTCTAACCACCCGGACCTTCATTCTTACTGACAGTTGTGGCTGCTTTGTGATGTATTCTTGTCTCTACCTTCTTGCCCTTTGTGCGGTTGTCTGTGCCCAATAATGTTTGTATCATGTTTTGTGCTGCTACCATATGTTGCTACCATGTTGTTGTTATATTATGTTGTCATCTTAGGTCTCTCTTTATGTAGTGTTGTGTTGTCTCTCTTATCGTGATGTGTTTTGTCCTATATTTATATTTTATTTATTTTCATCCCAGGCCCTGTCCCCACAGGTAGCCTTTTGGTAGGCCGTCATTGTAAATAAGAATTTGTTGTTAACTGACTTGCCTAGTTAAATAAAATAAAAATGAATATGCAGGTGAAGACACAGCAGGTCCAGGACCTGACCCCATTGCCCCTGTGATGTCATTAATTGACATGTGCACTACAAACCTTCTCCTCTGACAGCCACTTGTTAGTGAACCAGTTCTTGAAAAGTTGTCTCTTTTCCAGCCAGATGGGGCTTTGCTGTAGTAGTTCTACTGCCCCCTGGTGTTGCTCTCTGGTAAGGGCTCCAGCGATGGCCTTCATCATATCAAAGATCCCCTCCTGGTTGGTGATGGCTCGGGACCGGTTGCTCAGCCACTTGGTCCAGGTCCTCTCCCGCAGGTGATCGCTGAAGACTGCCTGAGCACCTGAGATTGGAATGAGAAACAGTCCATAATTAGCAAACTCTAACCCCTCATCCTCTAGTATTTAGAGATTGTAACAGATTAAACATTTTCTTGACCAACAGGTCTTTTCAAAAGAAAATCCTGAAACTCACAGAGCCAACAGTGTTGAGAGCACATTATGAAGCCAACTTGCTTTTCCCACCTCATAGCTAACAATAAAACCTCACCACTGTTCACCTGTGAATGCTGCCTCCACCGCCTTCATCTCCACAGGGCAGTGTTCAATGAGGATGTAGGCTGGGCTCCAGCCCCGGTTCCACTGCCTGAACACCCCCAGTGCCTCTCCCAAGGCTTCGGCGCTCCTCGACTGCACCACGAACAGGCCCACCGGCGCCACGCTCACATTGGTCCGTACGCACAGGAAGAAGAGTGGCAGGGGGAAGCGCGTCCTCTTATAGGCCGCGTCCAGGAAGCACACCTCCTTGCCATACTGCCGAAGCAGCCGCCGCTGCCAGTCCGTCTGGTAGCAGAGCAACAGGTTCTCGCTCTCTGATTGGACCCTAAGCAGGAAGTTGATTCTAGGAGCTTCCGCCTTCCAATTCTCTGCCAAGGTCTGGGGGGTTTGGTTAATAGCCGAGGGGAAACTTTTGCATCCTTTCAATTATTTTACTCCTAACCAAACTCCTTTTTGTGCCAGCGTGAGCTTTATATATGGTTGTGAACCTTGACTTTTGCTATAACATGTCTGTCTTATTCTAAACCACAGCAGTGATATTCCCATGGCCTTAAACAACCCCAAATTTGAATGACGAGTGGCGCAGTGGTCTAATTATTAATTAGAAGTGGACTAAGTTTCAGACTACATACTTTCTAAAAAGGAGTTCCAGAATGAGGGGTGCTTTAGCTCTGCTGGTGTTGCTGTTCTGTTTGGGGAATGGGCTCAGGGAGAGAGTGGTGGGGTCCGAGAGAATGACATCACTCAACCCAGTTGTTGTAGATTTACATAAATGGCCAGCATCTACTGTCAACAAGTAGGGCGGCAGGTAGCCTAGCGGTTAAGAGCGTTGGGCCAGTAATAGAAAGGTTGCTGGTTAGAATCAGCCAACTAGGTGAAAAATCTGTCTGTGCCCTGAGCAAGGCACTTTACCCTAATTGCTCATGTAAGTCACTCTGAATGAGAATGTCTGCTAAATTACTAAAATATAAATACAATCGCAATGGAGGCAATGACTATGTATCCAATTCAGTGACTGGCTGTGTTTAGACAGTCAGTCCAGGTTTTTTTTATCACTAATTGTCCAATCAGATCAGTTCTGAAAAAGATCTGATGTGAAAACACCAATTAGTAAACACAGCCTTTGTTGGTGGCGAAAGGAGTCTCTGGAAAGACTCCAGGCTCTGGGATGATGATGACAAACATTTTCAGTGGCTTTCTGCTCTTCCCATGTAACAATAACGCACCACAAAGCTGATATGAATTTTCATTTTTCTTGAATCTGTGGAAAACTCTGCATGTGCATTCCTGAGTTGTATAATGAAGGCTTATCAAATATCTTTCTATCATGCACAGTAACAGGCACTAACACACAATCATCCAAACTGAAAGCTACAGGCTGGGATTTGGGAAGCTATTCAATTGTCATTTCAATTCTTGATATATACCCATTGATTCTAGAATAATATAACGTATAAATGCATGTGTTCAGCACAACTGTTGGTTTATCCTTACCCAACATATTCACTTGCTTGATTTTGGGCATCAGGAGACTGAAAGCAATATATACTGAAAGCACAAGCCCCAAAGGCCTTATCTCAGAAGACAATCCAAATATCTGATGAATAGGTGGGATAGATGGAGTGCAGCACAGCCTTCTCACCAGCAGGTTGACCAGGTCTATTTTGCTGTAGTGTTCCTCCGCAATGACCTGAGCCATGACGGCATGGATGGTTTTCTCTGTGGGGAAGAAGCGCCTCAGCGGCGGCGGGGTCGTGTCTCGGAACAGCTCTGTCCGCACGTACTGGACCATCTGGTTCTTTACCTCCTTCACCTTCCTCACCCCCTGCTGCACCAACGCTCGGATGTAACCTTTGACCCTGTCGTCCATCTGATCTGCACCCTGAGGGAACGAGGAAAGAGTGGCTTTTGTTAAGTAGGGAGAAAGTACCCCTAACCACTGTTACAGGGTCATACTTGTATTCTACAGGGAATTTTAAGCGATTATTACAGCTGTGTACCAAACAGACATACAGATACTAGATATGTAGCCTAGAGTGTCCAATGCAATAGATCCCATGGTCATAGTATAGTAATACCTTTCCAATAGGATGGCCCTTGTGGTCAGTGACACTGGGTATTTTGAGGAAATACTGTATCTTCCACTGCACCGAGGCTGGGTCTGTCTGGAGAGCTTGTTTGATGGAAATAGACATGACCCTCCTCAACCGTGATGTGTCCTTCTCCAACTGATGCAGTGTGGAGCGAGCGAGCGCGAGCGCGAGAGCGGCGAGAGCGCACACACACACACACACACACACACACACACACACACACACTTATGTATATTAGTCTGAGGTGCATCCTAATGTAGACTGTGTTGCGCGGTCACTGGAGTTACATAATAAACGTATACACACACACAGTATTTCACCTATACCTTGAATCCAGGGAACTTGACAATGCGGCTGATTGTGAACACAGCAGGGCATGCTACCTTCTTGGTTTTCAGCAACAGGTTTCTTTTTTTCCTTGCCATCTTTTTCCTGAAAGACCAAAATAAAATGTTATTTGTCACATGCTTAGTAAACAACTGGTGTAAACCAACAGCGACCTGCTTACGGGCCCTTTCCAACAACACAAATTAAAATAACAGAAAGACAATAACAAGAAATGAATACACAATGAGTAACAATAACTTTGCTATATACACAGTGTACCTGTACTGAGTCGATGTGCTGGGATACGAGGTTATTGAGGTAGATATGTACATATAGGTAGGGGTAAAGTGACTAGGCAACAGGATAGATAATAGACAGTAGTAGCAGCGTATGTGATGAGTCAAAGGAGTTAGTGCAAAAAGGGTCAATGCAGATAGTCCGGGTAGCTATTGGTTAACTATTTAGCAGTCTTAAGGCTTAGGGGTAGAAGCTGTTCAGGGTCCTGTTGGTTCAAGACTTGTTGCATCGGTAGCGCTTGCCGTGCTGTAGCAGAGTGAACAGTCTATGACATGGGTGGCTGGAGTCTGATAATTTTTAGGGGCTTCTTCTGACACTTCTGGTATAGAGGTCCTGGATGGCAGGGAGCACTGCTCCAGTGATGTACTGGGCCGTACGCACTACCCTCTGTAGCGCCTTGCGGTCGGATACAAAGCTGATGCCGTACCAAGCTGTGATGCAGCCAGTCAAGATGCTCTCAATGGTGCAGCTGTAGAACTTTGAGGATTTTGGAGAAAATTAGTGGTAGGTAAGAATGGAATTGTTGAGATTGGTTGTGAACCCCACAACTACCTAGAAGCATTGATGGAACCAGTCGTATTCATTAGGCATGAAATAGGGAGGGACAACCTCTACTCCAATAAGAAAAGCTCCTTTACATTTTCAGTTGCACAATTCTTTGAAAAGTTTTTCCATAGTGTGCCCTAATGAATTTGATTCTGGCTTAGATGCAAAATACATCCTAGCTACAGATTGTTACACCAGATAGTGTGATCTAACCAAAGAGTTAGATGAAGGATGAAGACAGCATTGCCAAGCTAAGGTTGGTGGAAGATTCTCTGTGCTACACCAAATGGTATCTAACCTGTAACTCCCAGTAATGGATACCAAAAATATTTTGGTAAATCACATTATCTGGTGTAACAATCTGTAGCTACATGGAACACTTAAAAGCCGTTTCAGAATATCATAGATAGTAGCACCCTTTGATCCTCAAGTTCCTGCCTCTTCTTGAATCCACACTTTGCCCGTCCCCTGTGGCATCCCATCAGTTTGTGTCCGATGAACATGAAGGGTACGCTGTCAAAGGGGATAGAGGGAGTACCCTTGCCGTACTTCCATTCCCAGTATAACCGGTTCTTGTGGTCCTGTGGTTTCCAACCTGTTTATCAAAACACATTGAAAGAGCCATGAGTCCAGGGGTGTATTCATTACTCCGATATGCAGCAAAACATTTTCTGTTGCAAAACGTTTTGTCAACAAAAAACGTTTACTGTCTAGGAACCAAACGGAACTAAAACGGGGAGGGACTTACCTGAATGTGTCCAATAGAAACTAGTTTTCGTTGCAAGGAGTTTTATGTTTGGAGTAAACTGTTTCCGTTGCAAAATGCAACAGACAACGTTTTGCAACGGAATCAGACTAATGAATACACCAGTAGTTTGTGGAGGATACATCACTACATAAGAATATTAATTAATCAATGTAGGTAGCTAAATGGTATGGAACTGCTGAAAGATAGCCATGTCACTCTGGTGATTGTTTGCACTGTCTGAAGCTTGATTCAATGCACGTTTCCGACAGGCAGCACACTCTTGGGCTAACGTTGATAGCTATTTTACCTTGGTCATTGAATCGCTTGTCCACACGGTAAGAAATATATTTCACACAAGTTGACTCTTCGACGTGTGAGATATGCTTATTGACCTCTTCAATTGTTTCAAAGACAGCTTCGTCGCTCATTTTTGTTTATAATCTGGTACCAATGCATATAAACATTCAAAAAATGTCGATAGCTAAACTAAAGCGGTAACGTTTGCGATTATTTAATTGGTTCACGTGCGGATCAATAGACCCGCCTTCTTCAAATGTTGGTTTTTCATTGGTGTAACACGAGATCCGTCACCAAAATGGAAACAAACGATTGGCTTCTATTCGAAACCAATCAACCATTTTCTTCTATGTCATTAGATTGCGACTCCACCACGTTGAGGACAACAGAAGCTTGACAGTACCGAATTTAAAATCTGTTCGTAGCAATTTTCTTCAATGTTTCAACAGAATACAATTCGGGTTACGAATCGTATATTTTGGCACTGTAATAGAAGTTATACTTTGTCGAGATCATGGTCTCAGTTATCAAGGACAAGACTACTGCACGTACAACCTCTTGCATCAGGGACCAGTCAATGGTCCACTTCACAGTCAAGACACAGCAGTGGTCCGATTTTGCCAGTTGCTTTCAGGCAGTATCGAAGAGATGTACCTCTAGATAAACAATTCTCTACCACAACACACGTCTGCAGCGATGCCATTGGGAAGATCCATTCAACGCATTACCACTTGGTTTACACATGCAAGGTAATGGATGAGATTTTAAATGGAAGATCAGTTATTTTTCACATCATGTTTCTACAGTGACAGTAATAGTATGATTTGTCAATCAAGATTTGGTTGGTGAGGTGATCGAAACACTGGTACTCAGGGCCCGTATCCACAAAGCATCTGAGTAGGAGTGTGATGGATTTTTATTTAACTAGGCAAGTCAGTTAAGAACAAATTCTTATTTACAATGACAGCCTACCAAAAGGCAAAATAACTCCTGCTGGGACGGGGGCTGGGATTAAAAAATAATATATATATATATATATATATATATATATATATATATATATATATATATATATAGCAACATGACAACAACATGGTAGCATTATTGGGCACAGACAACAGCACAAAGGGCAAGAAGGTAGAGACAACAATACATCAAGCAAAGCAGCCACAACTGTCAGCAGGAATGTCCATGATTGAGTCTTTGAATGAAGAGATTGAGATAAAACTGTCCAGTTTGAGTGTTGGTTGCAGCTTGTTTCTGTTGCTAGCTGCAGCGAACTGAAAATGTCAGTTTTGCCTTTTAGATAATAATGAATACGATTATATGGATAGTTTATGAAGTTCAGATTCACCCTGACTCTTCTAATAAACTGTATCATTATTTGACTGTCAATAATCTGTATGCAGGTGTGCTCAACCAGGTCAACAAAGAGGATATCCAAGGTAGCCTATCATAAAGGTGTTGTCCTCGTGACCTGCCCAGGATGTGAAAAACACCACATTATTGCTGACAACTTGGGTTGGTTCTCTGACCTGAAGGGAAAGAGGTTGGTTGCCAAATTAATATAGTTCTGAACATTTTACATGCATTCTACAGTATTACAAGGATATGTATTATCCCTATTGATAGTGATATGCACAGAAGAGAAATGGAACTGCAGTCATAGTGAATCATAAGTTAATCCTGTATTAATAGGCTGTAACGTTTGTGTGGACCAAAGGGCCCTACACACTTCACGCAAACGCAGCATAATTTTCACACAGTTCTAGGTTTGCATGAAGTGTGTAGCCTCCTTAAGACTGGAGTATTATTCCTGAATCGTTTTCTTGTTATTCATGTATTTTTTCCTTTTTTTTCTACAGGAACATTGAGGAAATCCTTGCAGCGAAAGGGGAGGAAGTGAAGAGGGTAGAAGAGGAGGCTGCCTTCGAGATTGTTGTAGACGAGTCCAGCAAGGATACAACACAGACTGCTCAAGATGCAGATGCAAAGAAACCTTCACCAGAGTCTGATGACTCAGGGAAATCATGACTAACTCTGTGGGTGTGGATGTGGGTGTGGGTGCGCGCATATATGCATTTGTTGATGGACTGATCACAACAAGGACACCATTCTCTATGAGTAAGAAATAGCTATTACTAAATAAATGCAACACTTCTTTTAATATTTCTATCTCCATATTGTTTTCATAAGATGTTGATAATTTCTTATCACACTATTTTATACCAACTGAACACTAGTGCCAGAATATTCCTTTGGTTTACACCAATCTTACTACTACTGCACTGATCACACTCAAAAAGAAATGGCTGATGCTTGCAATTCATTTTTATTGTAAAGTTGTATGATATAAAGCAGGAAGAATTAACATCCAAAAGCCCATTTAGGGCCATGGCAAACTGCCTATCATGGACCCTCTTCCTCCATGGTGTCCTCCAGCAGCTCATGAAAGCAATGCTGTCAATCCACTCGGAATATAGAGTGCTCCTGTAAAACAATAATCCCGTCAGGAATGAATCAAACAGTCATTGAACGAATGGGATTCACAGTAATACATTTGTCTGAGGTTTTGTCAATCATCAACCCCAGTTCTGGAGCCCCCATCCTCTCCTCACAAGCCCAAGCACTTACCTCATCTGCTCTTCTGTGTTTTCCTCTTCCTGCCTCCCTCCCTTTCATCCTTTCCTATTGATGCTTCCACAGATAAAGTGACCTCATATGCCACTATCTGTTTCAGGAAAAACATCCGAAAGCCCACTCACGTGAGGTGAATAATCACATGAGATCAGGAATTGTAGTGTTTGAGTTGAAAGACATTGTATAAATGCACTTCTATCAACACTAACAGATGTCTACAGAGAACAGGCTTTGATAGTAAACACTTACCTAATGTAGTCATCCAACTGTGCTCCTCCTCCAACCCTCCCATCCTTTCCAATTGATGCTTCATCAGATCTGTTTCTATGGCTGCTCTTTTCATCTATCTCAGACTTGAACAGGCAAAGAAAGAGGACAAAAGGAAACCAAAGCAACTTTAGAAGAGGCAGACTTCATTTCTTTTTGACATGTCTGTTGGCTCTTTTTCCTGTGCTCTTGGTCTTATCTCTTGCTTATCCTTCCATCTCCCTCCCTCCTTATCTCCATGAGTGTTAACCTTTTTTTTTCTTTTAAATTCTCATGTCTCTCTTTTTTGTACCTGTTGTTTCACCTTTGCTTTCTTGTGATGTTTTTCTCTGTTACTGCTCCTCTTTTTGACTTTTTAACCCATCTCTCTGTTGTGGGATTGGGTTTCACCTCCCAGTGAGCACAAGGAGTGAAGTTATCCTGGGTGATTTCTTTACTTACTGGAATGCAATAGCTAGGTTCGAGTTGGGATTGTTATTTTGGCCATATGTAAATCGGAATTCTAGTTCCATCTCCTCTCTATTACTCTTATAAAAGGTTTTCACCTCTTTTCTCTGGGTCTCTGTTTATCTTGCCTTCCCCCTTGTGTTTTCCATAACTTTCTTTTGATCCACTTAGCTCTTCTTTACTGCTGATTTCATTGACCTTTTATCCCATGGTCCTTCCTGATTCTGTCCATCTGAACTTGAATTCTATATCTCCTACTTCCCACCTGATAAACCACTCTGGTCTCCCTTCCTCCTCTCTCATGTTTCCTCCTCTTCACCCTCATGCCTGGCTTCTTTAGGATTTTTCCTCCTTTTGCTAATTTTCTCATTTTTTGGTTTGTTTTCTCTTTAAAAAAACAAAATTGTTTTGTTTATTTACATCTATTAGCATAACTAGGAGCATTGACTTGTACATTTCTTCTTTTGTCTGCTCCCTTTCTTTTGTCATCTACTCAAAAGTTGTCAATGCCTCGTCCGTCGCTTTCTTCTGCTTCTTCCTTGTTCTTCTCTTCGCAGACTGTGTGTGACGCTGCTCCCTCTCTTCCCTCCGCACAGAGGCGTCAGATGTAGACGCGGTGACCTCGTATGCCACCTCCTGTTTTGCTCTCTCTGTCTGCCCTTTTTGTCACACAGCGCACGCCTCTTTTCTCTTCCAGTCTGTGCATTCTTCTCTTCTCTCTCATACAGGTTCTCCATCTCCATCTTGAAGCTGGCCTCGTGATCTTTTATTCTTTGAAGCTCTGCTCTCTTCTTATCCTCGTCCCGTATCCTTGTCTGCCTTTTCTGTTCCTCCTTCTCTTGTTCCTGCTGTATCTTCAATCTCCTTTTCTGTTCCTCTTTCCTTCTCTTCTCTTCTCTCTCTTGTGCCTTTTGCTGCATCTCCAACACCTTCATTCTCTCCTTTTCCCTGTTCCTCTCCTCCTCCATCCTCTTTTTCTCCATCTTTTTCTCTTCCTCTGCCCTCTTTTTATCTTCTTTTCACGGGCCTTCTGTTGCGTCTCCTGCTTCTTTCTTTCATTCTTTTCTCTCTTTTTCTCTTGCTCTTGTCTCTTTTTCTCATGTTCGATCTTTAGTTTCATCTCTGCCTTCTCTCTTTTCATCTGCTCCTCTAACTTCTTTTTTTGCATATTTTCTGTCCTTTTCTTTTCCTCCTCATTCAATTTCTTCTGTCTCTTTTCCCACTTTTTGAGATCTTCGTTCCTGGCTTTTTCCTTCCTCCTTTCAATCTTCATCATCTCTTCATTTTTCTTAGCCTCGTCCTTGAAATATTTGATCCTGTCTGCATAGCTCATGGCATTAAGATCTTTCCCACGGCTCGCCATCATAGACATTGCATTGGCGGTTGCACATCTCCCTTCCATTTTACCACTATCCATCTCCTTCCTGTTCCTCTCCCCATAAGGTTCCCTGTGTAGACATCTCTGCTGTTGTCCACTCATGCTCTCCTCACTTTCACTACTCCCCTCCTCACATGTGTCTTCACTCACACTCTGAGACACATCATCCTCAGACGAGCACGAGGGAGTCACAGCCTTCTCAGTGATGACGCGGAGCTGCCTTTGATGTAGTCAGCTTCTGAGTTCACCCTGTGAGCGAGTGGGCACAGCTCCTCGTAAATGGAGTTCCATGTGAGTGACTCTCACAAACGTCATCAGGCAGGTATAGATCAGATGATTGCCTCTTGAGCACATTCACAACCTCTGCCAGGTCCTGCTGGGTGTCCTCCTGAGTGTCCTCTCGGGCGGCCACTGGCGTGGCGTCTGTGGTGGCCTCTGGGCTGGCCGGGCGCTCGGGGGCTGTGGCAGGGGTCTTGGATTGTTCTACTGCAGAGGAGCAGGAGGCCTCAGTGTCATCGTTCTTGTCATCGTTGTTTACCCTTTTCTTCAGAATCTCTTCCTTTCTCTTTTGGGCCATCCTCTCTTTCAGCTGTGCTTTATACATATTCGCAATTTCTACACCTCTCCGTTGAACTTCCTCAGACAATTCCTCAGACGATGCAATCTCTGGCCTCTTGACCTCATCCTTGGCCTTTGCCTGGCCAGTCAATGGTGACCTGGGGTGGACAAGCGGATGGGTCTGTCTCATCCGGGCGGGAGGGTCGGAAGCCAAGAGGTGGGAAGGGACAGCAAATCGGTGTGAAGTGTGTGGGTGCATTTTCTGGGACGGAGAATGAGGCCGTTTATCAGGGAGGTGCAGCTCTGTGTGTCCAGAGGGGGAAAGATTGAGTGTTTCTTAGCTGGGTCCTTCTGGGTGCAGGCAGCATGCTGGTCAGGCTCCGATTGGCTGTTGGCGAGGTACCTGTGGAGGTTGTACCAGGGGAAAGCTGGCAGTGTCGGGGAGACGGGACAAAGAATGGAGGAGGTGGAGCGCTGCTTGATCACCCCTTTATCCACCCCAATCTGTATGATGACAGACACATTTTTATTACTTAATAGCTTGAGGGTCCATGTTATTACTATCTTAAAACAATTGTATGTGTATGGGTAGTAAATATCATAGAGAAAACACATTTCATTACTGTATATTAACCTATTAGGAAAATGGGAAGGTCCACACTTTTGTATTTATTCAAATTCATAAATTCTTCCATTCCAACTTTATTCTAAGAATGCAGACCTTCCAAAGAATATTACCAGTGCAGAATGCAGACCTTCCTGAGAATGCTACCAATGCAGAATGCAGACCTTCCTGACAATACTACTAGTGCAGAATGCAGACCTTCCTGAGAATACTACCAGTGGAGAATGCAGAACTTCCTGAGAATACTACCAGTGCAGAATGCAGACCTTCCTCAGAATACTACCAGTGGAGAATGCAGACCTTCCTCAGAATACTACCAGTATAGAATGCAGACCTTCCTGAAAATACTACCAGTACAGAATGCAGACCTTCCTGAGAATACTGCCTGTACAGAATGCAGACCTTCCTGAGAATACTGCCTGTACAGAATGCAGACCTTCCTCAGAATGCTACCGGTGCAGAATGCAGACCTTCCTGAGAATACTATCGGTGCAGAATGCAGACCTTCCTGAGAATACTGCCTGTACAGAATGCAGACCTTCCTCAGAATACTACCAGTGCATTTTGTAGACCTTTCTGAGAATACTACCAGTGCAGAATACAGACCTTCTTAAGAATACTACCGGTGTGCAGTTATTTTCTTGCCTTTGTATTTCACTATTCTATCTATTTAGATCTCATTGTATCTGTGTATCAGGATTGGGAACATCTAAAGCAACTACAGTATATCTACTGATATGAAAGTCTGATTAAAGTAAACTGCTCTTGTTACCTCCTCCAACAGTTGGTGCAGCCTAAATATTTCTCCATACAGCGCCTTAATCTCCCTCATGTTTCCTCGCTCAGTTCTCCATGTCTCTCTAGCCAATCTCCAATGGGCGAGCTCCAGGTCATGGATATCCTCCCGCATGCCTAGTTCAACCTGGGTTCCTTTCTCATTTACCCTCTTCTTTTTCCTCTTCTTCGGGTTGAATCGGTGTTCTCCTTGCCCTGCCTACACACCTTTGGGGCAGTAGGGATATTGAGAATAGAACATGGTATATTTTGTTTTACTCATTGGATTATTATGTGCCTTCCATTGATTTCCATTGATATAGAATATCAAGAAGGTATAATGTTGACACTAGATCCAGCCATAGTTAGTACAAAGTCTACACTGATTGGCCATACATTATTAGTCTGGACCACTTTAGACTTACATTAAGGCTGGGGAGTTGTGAGGAGTTGTGAGGCTGGTGTGTTCTGAGCCTGTGGAGTTCGGTAGTTCCTGTGCAGAAATCATCCTGTGCAGTCCGATTTGCCCATGGCTAGAAATTAAAATGATAACCTCCTTACTGACTGTATGTTTGTCATCACGATACAAGCTTGTTATTTTCAATCTTAGAAAAGCTCATAGGCCTATATGTTAAAGTGATGATTTTAAATCACTGGAGTTTTAACTATGAGGGGGGTGAGAGAAAAGGGATTCTAACCATTCTTATGATGAGCCTTGGGAAGGAGAACTTTCCCATAGTTCATTCAATTACAGTAATCCTGAAAAAGATACAATATGGCTTAAAAATATTATTATGTTATTTAAATCATCTAAATTAAATTGTGCCACAAAGTAGGCCTACTCACACTAAATCACAAGTGGTCACAACTACTTACCACCAATCACTTAAAAAATAACCATCCAAAATATAGCAATGATTTTGGCCCTGAATTGACCTTGTAAGTGTTGCTGTGATGTGACAGTAACGCTATGGCAAACCATTTAGGGTGTCATCATATCAGAATACAATCATTTATGACATCACAATTGTGATGTAATGTGATGCCATGTGAGATCCCACCCACCCTGATAGACAACAAATCACCAGAGCCATATAGGCCTGTTAACCAATTAATTCACTTCTATGGTTAAAATAGAGTATATTTTGTACTAGTAAGCTCCTAAACATATTAAAAACCACACTGTGACAATGTGTATCACTTCACAGCTACTGTCCATGATGCATCATGAGTGGGTGTCCTCTGATGGCACCCTATTTCCTACATAGTTTACTACTTTTGACCAGGATAGTGTACTTTATCGGGTTGATTTGGGATGCACATAGGACTCACAATCAATTTTATGCGTTGACATTAAAATCATTATTGCTAAGTGAAAATTATGGGACAACAAGAAAGAAATGTATTCATAAGAAAAAAATGTACACATTGTAATTTCAATGTAGATTCCAGTTGTAAATGGTAGACATTGTACAACAAGGTAACTCTTCAGGATGTGGCAGAGTATGAAAACCTTTTCACTGTCTCTGATGCAGGTGTTTTTTTTCTCCACTCATTATGAAATCACTGTGACACCATATGGGGGGACACTTTGCCCGAGTTTGGCATCTCCGGGGATAATGTGCTGCGTGCAGACCGCTTTCTGTCATATGCACTAGTGCAATCATTGTATTTCCTCCTGCATGCTTCAGAGAACCAGTAGGCCTAGGCAATAGAACATTATTACAAAATCTTCATGGTGGCCAAATGAATGTATAATTGCAACATTACAGAATCTTTACAATTGTGCGTTGCCCTATTGGACTCCCAATCACAGCCAAATGTGATACAGCCTGGATTCAAACCAGGGACTGTGGTGACGCCTCTTGCACTGAGATGCAATGCTTTAGACCGCTGTGCCACTCGGGAGGCCAATATAAACGCAACTTCAAAGAATTTACTGAGTTACAGTCCATATAAGGAAGTCAATTGAAATTAATTCATTAGTCCCTAATCTATGGATTTCACATGACTGTGCAGGGTGCAGCCATGGGATGGGCCTCGGAGGGCTCACCCACTTGCAGCCAGGCCCAGCTAATCAGAATGAGTTTGTCCCCATAAAAGGGCATTATTAGATGCAAATACTAGTCAGCCTCCCCCCCAGCGTGGCTACAAATTCTCTAAAACGATGTTCGAGGCACCTTATAGTTTAAAAATGAACAGCTCTGCAACAACTCTGGTGGAAATTCCTGCAGTCAGCATGCCAATTGCACACTCCTCTAAACTTCTGTGGCATTGTGACATTGTGTTGTGACACAACTGCGCATTTTAGGGGCTTTATTGTCCCCAGCACAAGGTGCACCTGTGTAATGATCATGCTATTTAATCAGCTTCTTGATATGCCACACCTGTCAGGTGAATGGATTATCTTGCCAATGGAGAAACGCTCACTAACAGCGATGTAAACAAATGTGTGCACAAAATGTGAGAAATAAGCTTTTTGTGCATATGGAAAATGCGAGATTTTTGATTTCAGCTCATGTTGTGTTTATATTTTTGTTCAGTGTACATGTCCAAGGCAACAAATCCTCTAAAACTAACCTTCTCTGGGGTAGGTTAACTAGAGGCTTTCTCATATATCCTGAATGAAGTGTCTGATTTGCGAGTTAAGGACCAATGAAATCAGATCGATAGGAGTGGGGGGGAAAAGGGGCTTGTGCATTGATAAGCACATCAAAGACGTTAACGATAGATAATAAAAGATGGCACTTTTGCCCGTAAGATGGCTCTAATTTTGACTATTTTACACCATAATCTGATGAAATTTGTAATAACTTTTCTAGAGTAAAGGCGTCCTCATACATAGGTTAAGTTTGCTCCTAGCATAACTCGGCTAGGCGATGCAAACTTCTGTGCTCGCACTCCCTAAAGACCTTCGCTTGAAAAACTAGAAGAAAAGCAGCAATATTACTGTTTGTCTCTCTTGAGCCACCATAGTAACAATATAGCCAGAAACACTTCCTCAAAATAGATACATTAAGAAATCTGTATTGAATTGTTTACGTTTTTGCAGAGGAGGTCTTAGTCGCGCAATTACACATCAGTTTAGTGCAGTACTTCTCAGGTGAATGATAGCAAACACTTCATTGAAGAATCCATAGTTCCCAGCCCTACTGTGAACCAATCACTGATGAAGGGGTGTAGACTTCGACTACCAAACTTCGACTTGCCTCAAGAAAAAAATTGGTGTACGCGAACAGCTGAAAAAAAACCTAGCGAACACCAAAACGAACAAAAACTGTATAAGCTTAAACTGTTTCGACTGGGAAGCATGTGACAGCCTTTTGCGGCAGGTGGACGAGCAATGTCCACCATCCTAGTACGGATGAAGCCTGAGCTGGAATATGAAGCTAACTGAAGCTGGCTAGATTTAAAAGACCTTGAGTAGATCTAGCTTGCTTCTTGGTATACCACTCTGGGAACACCCTGGACTTACGCCATGGGCTCTATATTACATTATGGACAGTACTGTTCACTACTCTATACTATGGATGCACATTAACACTGTCTATACTGCACTATACATGAACACTAACACTGTCTACACAGTTTCCCACAGCAGATATTTATTTTCTGTCAATGGGGAGCCCACCATCATAGCCAAGATCCACAACAAGATATCAGAGATGGGCCAGAGAACACATAGGACTGAACTAAACATCCAGAAAGTCTGACAGCTCTGCAACTGTGGCTGTGTGACATGCCATACTCTTTTTGACCAGATGGCATCAGATACATGGGCTACACATACTAAGACAGAAGAGCGCTGTTTTGCTGTCTCGGATGCTTTATCTGAGGTCATTCTGTCAATAGTGTGCAATTGCAGCCCGCGTTTCGGGGTGTTCCTGCATGAGGGCATTCCTGCATCTGCTACATTATGGACCGTACTGTTCACTATATACTATGGATGCACATTAACACTGTCTATACTGCACTATCTGTTGTTGAGGTTGATGACTTAAAAACAAGTGGTCACACCTGCATCTGTTCTGGTGACACAGGAGTTTGAAGTGGAGGGAGTACAGGGCTTAGCATGTCCCTCAAGGAGGCTAAAAAAAGATTTTGACTTGGAAAAGTTGAATATTTTCAGAAGCAGTCGGGTAATTGGTTAAGGGAGGAGGATTGGAGGGAAAGAGAGAGGAGGTTGAAAAGACTGAGGGAGGCAGAGGATGGGTTTGCATCTGTTGAAGATAGCAATGACAAGGGAGAGGGTATGTCGAGGAAGATTGGTATCAAGTTCAAACAGAGTGGGCGGACACTAGTTTGAGTTCTGGAGGTGAAATGGAAGGGGTAGAAGGTGTTGTGAGGAGCTTGGAGCCCAAGCCTTCCATTGATGGACAGGGTTATGATAAAGATACGATTGGTTCAGTGGGAGTAAGATTTTTGAAGAAGGTGGAACCAGGCCTTTTGTCTGATCCATGGTCGGTTTCAAGTTGGGTGGAAAAAGATGGTGGGTGCTGTTGAGTCGGTGAAGGTAACCCTAAGTGGAGGTGTCCGTAGAGAGGCAGGTTGAGGTGGCCAGGGTCATTGTGGTGCAGAAGATGTTGTATGCAAAGGAAGTGAAGAAGGTAGTGGAGGGTGGATCAAGGGTGAGGGATTCTGAGAGGATCCCTGTGAATAGTAGATCTTTGCCAGAACAGAGGGATAGGCCAATGAGTGATACATGCTTCAGTTAGGTTGGCATGGCAATCATAGCAATTATTATCAGCTGTTCCGCAGAGATGAAATGTAAGTCATAGAAAATAGATGTTGTGGTGGCAGCTGCAGAGAAGTACTTGGGGTACGAGATTCGATTTCAGAAGAGTTACAGTGTGTGTTGAGTGGTAGTGTCCCATCCTCTCGGGTCGTTGGCCTGGGGTAGGATAAGATAGGGTTATTAAAGTAGTGGAATAAGGTGATGGGTTTTAATGATTGTAGGGTTAGTTAGTAGGTTCATTCAATATATATTTTTATTGCATTTTTCACGTTTCCCCTTTTCCCATTTTGTATCACAAAGTGCAATGGATTCATACTATAGTTCAGTAGAGGGCGATAATGCAACATATTGGACCCCAACCGTCTTTAAATCTCACAGAAGAAGAAGAATGCACCTGTTCTTTTGTGATTGCTGCCCTGCTCACTATTTGACTGGAAGGAGAGCTATTGCATGAAATTGTTTGTGCTGCTTCTTTGGTTGTTTTCTCCCAAATCTTGGGGGACAATTGTCGTTGCAACATGGCTTGGTTTCTGATTCTCATCTGGTTTGTCCAAGGTAGGACCAGTCATTTTGTTTTTGTGACATTCTACTTTTGAGAGTTTTCCATTTGAGGTAGGCCAGGCCAATCCCACTGCAGACACCAATTGGTTTACCATGTTATTATGTAACATGTATTATGTTACCCTTGTGTATTTCAGTGGGCAGTGTTCCCATCGCCAATTTCACAAATGCTACTACTTCAAATGTTACTTTCCCTGCCACAGGTAAGCAGGCCTGCATTGGGGACCAGTAATTTTGTTAGGCGATAGGCTGAGAGCTAGGCCTGTTTTCCATGTTTTATTTAATGTAGGCCAGCCCCACTGCAAAACTGTTGTTCTGTTCCTCTTTTATAATATTTTCTTTCTGTATTTCAGTGGACAATTCTACAAACCCCATCAACAATTCTACAAATGCGACTTTCTCTGCCACCGGTAGGCCTCTGTGATTCTCAAGTCAGTCTCTTGGCGTGATGGGCCTAAAGAAACAATTAAATTGGTTTTCTTGAAGTTCATGGCTTATCGATATAAAATGATATTGCAAAATGTGTTTAATGTTCACAATTCCCTTTAGGTTCTACTGCCTCAATGGGGCCACGTCACAGACAAAATGATTGGGTTAAAATGGCTGAAACCAGAGAAGGTAACACATTCATTAGATGAAGTGCGCTATCCTGGACCTCTACTATGAGGTTTGGACTTTAATGGCACTGGAGGTAGTGACTTGTAACCAGTACATGTCATGTCAGTGTGGTGGTTTCAGACCCTCTGTCTCTGTTACAGAGGACTTACAGTTCGACATTGCTATTGTGGAGGGAGACATTATGATTTCGGTGAGTCTATGATCCCTATTGCCTAGGTCCTGTTACTGTGTTTTAGGATGATGAATCAATCAAACTTGTGATACCAGCTTCTGTTGACTAAAATTGCATTTGAGTTTACTCTCACGGGTAAGTTTGTAATTCACTACTCGACTGAGGGACCTTAAAGATAATGGTATGCGTGGGGTGCAGTTATGAGGTAGTCATTCAAAAATCATGCTGAAAACTATTGCACAGTAAGTCGACGCAAATAATTGTGACTTGTTAAGCACGTTTTACTCTCTTGCCATAACGAAGATGTTTTAGCTTTTAATTTTCAGTGAGTGTAAATTTTTTTAACACTTTGACATTATGGGGTACTGTGTGTAGGCCAGTGTATACACATTTTCCCATGGCATATTCCTTGTTCTTATGCTCTGAGTGACTCAGTCATTCCATGCCATTTTAGATTCTCCCGGAACGGACTCTATAAGGTGTCCCACAGGAATGCTGTTCCCATGATTTCGCCAATGCTTCCCACTGTTCTGCCAAGTTGACTGGTAATGGATCTCTACTCCGAAACAACTTGTTCCATCTCATCCCACAGATGCTTAATTGGATTGAGATTTGGTGACTGGTCAGGCCACTGCAGTAAGCTAAATTCACTGTCATGTTCATGGAACCGTTCCTAGACAATCCTAGCCTTCTGAGATGGTGCATTATCCTACTGAAAAAAAATCTATTCACAGATGGATACACTGCTGCTATGAAGGGATGCACCTGATTTTCAATGCTGCTCAGATATCCTGTGGAATTAAAACGTTGCTCCACTCCACTTATCATGGGGCCCAATTTGTGCCATGAAAACGCACCCCACAGCATGGCACCACCACCACTCACCAGCCTGCAATGTTGACAAGTGGCATGATAGATGCATGTACTCGTGGTTTTCTCCATACCCTAGTCCTCCCATCAGACCAGACAACATTTTTCCAAATCTCCAGTGTTTCCTTAGCTCACTGCAACTGCAGTTTCTTGGTGGAACTCTGTAAGGTTTTTGGCTGTCATACCCCATTCGTGTCAAGGTACTACAAGTTGTGAATTATTTTATGGGCACCAATGTTATACTTGACTGTCAGTTGGCTAACTGTTGCTCGGAACAATTCGTGTCAGCCTCCTTTGTCCTCTATCATAAATGACCCGTTTTTGACCATTGGCCTGCCGTTGGCCGGATGTCCTTTAGGTGGTGGACCATCCTTGACACACGGGAAACTGTGAAAAACCCAGCAACGTTGCAGTTCTTGACACGCTCAAACTGATGAGCCTGCACCTACTACCATACCCTGTTCAAATGCACTTAAATGTTTTTGTCTTGCCCATTCACCCTCTGAATGGCACAGATACACAATCCATGTCTCAAGGCTTAACAATCCTCCTCTTAACCTGGTCCTACCCTTCATATACACTGATTTAACAGGTGGCCTCAATAAGGATCAAAGCTTTCACTTGGTCAGTCTGTCATGGAAAGGAGTGGTCCTAATGTTTTGTACACTGTATATTGCTCTGTTATCTTTTCGATATACTTAATCTGATTGTAGTCATTTAAGTTTACTCTGTAAAGGTATTTTCATTCAGAATTGTAAGAAATTCATAGGGAAACGCAGAAATAATTTAATGAATTAATATCTGAGGCCTATACTCTAGCGACAGCTGGATTTAAGACTAGGTGTTGATTTGTCCTACAGGAAGACCGATTAGCTGTGAAGTCACTTTGGCCGGAGAAAGAAGGCGTCACTTCTATCCCCTACAAGATCAACGACGATCTGGGTTAGTGTCGAATACAATAGGAGAGATGAACACTGAAACACTGATGTTTTTCAATACAGTGGGAATCAGTGGTGGAAAAAGTACCCAATTGTCATACTTGAGTAAAAGTATAGATGCCTTTTAATAGAACGTTACTCAAGTAAAAGTCCCCAGTAAAATACTACTTGAGTTAAAGTCTAAAAGTATTTGGTTCTAAATATACTTAAGTATCAAAAGTATAAATCATTTCAAATTCCATCTATTAAGCAAAGCAGGTGGCACCAGTTTCTTGCTTTTAAAATGTATGGATAGCCAGGGCATACTCAACACTCTGACATAATTTACAGAAGATGCACTTGTGTTTAGTGAGTCCGCCAGATCAGAGACAGGGATGACCATGCGTTGTCTTAAGTGTGTGAATTGGACCATTTTCCTGTCCTGCTAAGCATTCAAAATGTAACGAGTACTTTCGGGTGTCAGGTAAAAAGTACATTATTTTCTTTAGGAGTGAAGTAAAAGTACAGATACCCGAAACTACTTAAATACTTTACACCACCGGTGGGAATGGTATGCACCGTCTAATGGTAGATTTTCTCTGATTCACACAGTGGACAGAAAGAGAACTATGCTAGCAGCGTTCAAGCTTATTTCAGACCAGACGTGTATCCGCTTCCACGAATACACCAATGAGATTAACTACATCGAGTTAATCTCTGGGGCAGGGTGAGTCCAAAGTGGGCACATTAACACATTCTGTCCTTCCCAGCAGTTTACAGTTAACTCACAACCTCTCCTTCCTATTCCTGTGTTCGATCTGCTATTTTTTTCCCTATTCCCGTCATCCCCTCTTTCTCCTTCATTTCTCTCCCACTTTTCTCATTCTTCACTCAACTCTAGCTAAAAGGCCGTATGTAGGTTTTCAGGGTGGGGCCCAGCCTCTGTACTTCGGTAGAGCCTGTAACGTGGGGAACCTGTGTCATGAGCTGATGCATGCCCTGGGCCTGCACCACGAACACACACGGCCAGACCGTGACCAATACGTCACCATACAGTGGGGCAACGTGGTCCCAGGTAACTCGCACCAACAAACATACCAAACCACCTCACGGGCATTGCTTGTGGATCAGGGGCAGGGCTGGTAAATGTATACCATGGAGCGCTGCAGTGTGTAGGCTTTTGTACCAGCCCAACACTAACATACCTGATTCATATTTTTGTGGTCTGGAGTGAAGACTGAGTAGAATAACTATTGACATTTAGTATTTTATTAGGATCCCCATTAGGTACTGCCTAAGCAGCAGCTACTCTTCCTGGGGTCCACACAACATGGAACACTAACATTTAATAGACAGTACAGCACAAGGACGGAACGACATTAGTTTAAAATATGAATACAGGCTTACCTACATTTATGCCTTAACGTTGCATTCATGTACTCTTTATAACGGAAATACTGCAGCCATTAATGGCCCCATGTGACCCATTGCTCTACTGTTAAAATTGCTTTGTCTAAGCAGGTCCTGATATCCTAAAAGCAACCTTGTTCGCTAAATTCCCCTGACATGGATAACGCTACCTTGTCATCTACAGTTACTGCCCGTAATGGGTTTCCTGGGGTAACATGTAAGCTCTTGAACTTGTAGGCTGTTTTGTTATGTTACCACCTGCTATGGGTTTCATTAGGTAAGATGCAATATTCATGCCTTGAATTGTGTAGTTTCCTCCTGCTAGAGGTTCAACCTAATGGTTTTCTTCTCAACAACTTGTCTACATTTTCATTCCCCTAGATCACATTCAGACCCAGTAGCATCCACCAGTCACACACATACACAATCTGCCTCTTGTAACTCTGTCTTCCAGGAAAAGCGAAAAACTTTGTGGTGAAGAAAGGAGACACTCAGGACCTGCCCTATGACTACGACTCCATAATGCACTACGGAACGTCAGTCACACTCCTCTCCTCCTTATTCCCACAAAGTCCTAATTTTACTGCTAGCAATAAGTAAATATTAGTTTTACTGGGCCTGTGTACAGTATCCAGCTCCAGTAACATGTCCCTGTGCGTACCAAATGGGTCACTATTTTTGACCTGGGCTCTGGTCAAACTATGCACACTGTATTGGGAATAGGGTGGCATTGTGATAAAGTAGCAAGTCCTCTAAACCCCCATTGTTGGGTTTCTCCTGGCAGATACTACTTCTCATCAAACCGGGAACCCCACTATTGACTCCAAGAAGAGGGGAGTCCAGATTGGACAGAGACATCACCTGAGCCCCCCTGGACATAACACGCCTTAACAAACTCTATCAATGTGGTAAAGACATGCACACACAGAGACAGGAAACAGATCAGAATTGGGCTGCCTTTGTAAATGCAGTCATTATCACACTGTGTTCTAACCATGTTCATGTCTTTCACAGAATAACAATGCAGTTTAACACTTATTACACCATCAAAGAAGATTCCAACGCCGCTGCTGTCGACTGAAGATTCCAACACAAATGGCACTGACATTTAACTTCTCTTCACAACAATGAATAAGTTGGACAAGTCCTTTAAACCTTTCTGATGTATTATATGTGTGTCTGGCTGCAGGCAGTAGTTTTTTTCTCCTGTGTGCTCTTGCTGCCTTGAATTAGGCCTATACCACTGCACTTGTCTTGGAAAGAAATAAAATGACCTAGACTGAAAAGAATCCAGTCAGAGTGATGTTGCTTGCAGTGTTCCATTTCATTCTATAAAGGACCTTCTCAGCTATGGTCATCATACATCCCAAGGTGGGATCAGAAATGAAGGAGATCTAGCATAGCAGGAGAGACGACTTAAATGAATGATGATTCATACCTTAAACTTGGCCGACTAGCTAGGCAACAAATTATTTTAAAACGATGACGCTGTAACACAGGACTTAGACAGCAGGGATCATAGACTCACCAATATCAGAATGTCGCCCTCTAGAAGGGTGTACTGCAAAACAGGTTTGAGTTGGCGAGGTAACTTTGGTAAACTCTTGAGCTCAACTCAGGATAACCGGTACCATGAAAGTGGCTCAGCATTAGCAAGGAATACTAAACAAATATATATATATATACACACACACTACTGCTCAAAGGTTTGGGGTCATTTAGAAATGTCCTGTTTTAAAGCATTTTTTTTGTCCATCAAAATAACATCACATTAATCAGAAATACAGTGTAGACATGTAAACTATTGTAGCTGAAAACGCCTTTTTTTCTTTGTACAACTATGTAGATATTGCACACGAGGCCCATTATCAGCAACCATCACTCCTGTGTTCCAATTGCACGTGAACTAGTACAAGTTTATATTTTTAAAAGGCTAATTGATCATTAGAAAACCCTTTTGCAATTATGTTAGGACAGCTGAATACTGTTCTGATTAGAAGAAGAAATAAAACTGGCCTTTAGACAAGTTGGGTATCTGGAGCATCAGCATTTGTGGGTTCGATTACAGGCTCAAAAGGGCCAGAAACCAATAACTTTATTCTGAAACTCATCAGCCTATTCTTCTGAGAAATTAAGGCTATTCTATGTGAGAAATTGCCAAGAAACTGAAGATCTCCTACAACGCTGTGTACTACTCCACAGAACAGTGAAAACAAGAATAGAAAGAGTGGGAGGCCCCGGTGCACAACTGAGCAAGAGGACATGTACAGTTGAAGTCGGAAGTTTACATACACTTAGGTTGGAGTCAATAAAACTTGTTTTTCAACCGCTTCCACAAATTTCTTGTTAACAAACTATTGTTTTGGTAAGTCGGTTAGGACATCTACTTAATTTTCCCATCAATTTCACTTATAATTCACTGTATCACAATTCCAGTGGGTCAGAAGTTTTTACATGCACTAAGTTGACTGTGCCTTTAAACAGCTTGGAAAATCAGCCAAGACCTCCGAAAAAAGATTGTCTGGTTCATCCTTGGGAGCAATTTCCAAATGTCTGAAGGTACCATGTTCATCTGTGCAAACAATAGTACGCAAGTATAAACACCATGGGACCACGCAGCCGTCATACCCCTCAGGAAGGAGACGCGTTCTGTCTCATAGAGATGAACGCATTTCGTGCGTAAAAGTGCAAATCAATCCCAGAACAACTGCAAAGGACCTTGTGAAGATGCTGGAGGAAAAAGGTCCAAAAGTATCTATATCCACAGTAAAACGAGTCTTATATCGACAACCTGAAAGGCCGCTCAGCAAGGAAGAAGCCACTACTCCAAAGGTCGTACTTTTTGGAGAAATGTCCTCTGGTCTGATGAAACAAAAATAGAACTGTTTGGCTATAATGACCATAGTTATGTTTGGAGGAAAAAGGGGGAGGCTTGCAAGCCAAAGAACACTGTCCCAACCGTGAAGCACGGGGGTGGCAGCATCATGTTGTGGGGGTGCTTTGCTGCAGGAGGGACTGGTGCACTTCACAAAATTGATGGCATCATGAGGGAGGAAAATGATGTGGATATATTGAAGCAACATCTCAAGACATCAGTCAGGAAGTTAAAGCTTGGTCGCAAATGGGTCTTCCAAATGAACAATGACCCCAAGCATACTTCCAAAGTTGTGGCAAAATGGCTTAAGGACAACAAAGTCAAGGTATTTGTAATGGCCATCACAAAGCCCTGACCTCAATCCTATAGAATATTTGTGGGCAGAACTGAAAAAGCGTGTGTGAGCAAGGAGTCCTACAAACCTGACTCAGCTACAAACCTTACACCAGCTCTGTCAGGAGGAATGGGCCAAAATTCACCCAACTTATTGTGGGAAACTTGTGGGAGGCTACCCAAAACGTTTGAGCCAAGTTAAACAATTTAAAGGCAATGCTACCAAATACTAATTGAGTGTATGTAAACTTCTGACCCACTGGGAATGTGATGAAAGAAATAAAAGCTGAAATAAATAATTCTCTCTACTATTCTGACATTTTACATTCTTAAAATAAAGTGGTGATCCTAACTGACCTGAGACAGGGAATTTTTACTAGGATTAAATGTCAGGAATTGTGAAAAACGGAGTTTAAATGCATTTGGCTAAGCTGTATGTAAACGTCCGACTTCAACTGTACATTAGAGTGTCTAGTTTGAGAAATCGACGCCTCAACTGGCAGCTTCATTAAATAGTACCCGCAAAACACAAGTCTCAACGTCAACAGTGAAGAGGTGACTCCAGGAAAAAGCCATATCTGACTGGCCAATAAAAAGATGAATGGGCAAAAGAACACAGACTTGGCAAAAAAACACAGACACTGGACAGAGGAACTCTGCCTAGAAGGCCAGCATATTCATTGGGTTTACACCAATCTTACTACTACTACTGCACTGATCACACTCAAACAGAAATGGCTGATGCTTGCAATTTATTTTTATTGTAAAGTTGTATGATATAAAGCAGGAAGAATTAACATCCAAAAGCCCATTTAGGGCCATGGCAAACTGCCTATCATGGACCCTCTTCCTCCATGGTGTCCTCCAGCAGCTCATGAAAGCAATGCTGTCAATCCACTCGGAATATAGAGTGCTCCTGTAAAACAATAATCCCGTCAGGAATGAATCAAACAGTCATTGAACGAATGGGATTCACAGTAATACATTTGTCTGAGGTTTTGTCAATCATCAACCCCAGTTCTGGAGCCCCCATCCTCTCCTCACAAGCCCAAGCACTTACCTCATCTGCTCTTCTGTGTTTTCCTCTTCCTGCCTCCCTCCCTTTCATCCTTTCCTATTGATGCTTCCACAGATAAAGTGACCTCATATGCCACTATCTGTTTCAGGAAAAAACATCCGAAAGCCCACTCACGTGAGGTGAATAATCACATGAGATCAGGAATTGTAGTGTTTGAGTTGAAAGACATTGTATAAATGCACTTCTATCAACACTAACAGATGTCTACAGAGAACAGGCTTTGATAGTAAACACTTACCTAATGTAGTCATCCAACTGTGCTCCTCCTCCAACCCTCCCATCCTTTCCAATTGATGCTTCATCAGATCTGTTTCTATGGCTGCTCTTTTCATCTATCTCAGACTTGAACAGGCAAAGAAAGAGGACAAAAGGAAACCAAAGCAACTTTAGAAGAGTCAGACTTCATTTCTTTTTGACATGTCTGTTGGCTCTTTTTCCTGTGCTCTTGGTCTTATCTCTTGCTTATCCTTCCATCTCCCTCCCTCCTTATCTCCATGAGTGTTAACCTTTTTTTTTCTTTTAAATTCTCATGTCTCTCTTTTTTGTACCTGTTGTTTCACCTTTGCTTTCTTGTGATGTTTTTCTCTGTTACTGCTCCTCTTTGACTTTTTAACCCATCTCTCTGTTGTGGGATTGGGTTTCACCTCCCAGTGAGCACAAGGAGTGAAGTTATCCTGGGTGATTTCTTTACTTACTGGAATGCAATAGCTAGGTTCGAGTTGGGATTGTTATTTTGGCCATATGTAAATCGGAATTCTAGTTCCATCTCCTCTCTATTACTCTTATAAAAGGTTTTCACCTCTTTTCTCTGGGTCTCTGTTTATCTTGCCTTCCCCCTTGTGTTTTCCATAACTTTCTTTTGATCCACTTAGCTCTTCTTTACTGCTGATTTCATTGACCTTTTATCCCATGGTCCTTCCTGATTCTGTCCATCTGAACTTGAATTCTATATCTCCTACTTCCCACCTGATAAACCACTCTGGTCTCCCTTCCTCCTCTCTCATGTTTCCTCCTCTTCACCCTCATGCCTGGCTTCTTTAGGATTTTTTCCTCCTTTTGCTAATTTTCTCATTTTTTGGTTTGTTTTTTCTCTTTAAAAAAACAAAATTGTTTTTGTTTATTTACATCTATTAGCATAACTAGGAGCATTGACTTGTACATTTCTTCTTTTGTCTGCTCCCTTTCTTTTGTCATCTACTCAAAAGTTGTCAATGCCTCGTCCGTCGCTTTCTTCTGCTTCTTCCTTGTTCTTCTCTTCGCAGACTGTGTGTGACGCTGCTCCTCTCTCTTCCCCTCCGCACAGAGGCGTCAGATGTAGACGCGGTGACCTCGTATGCCACCTCCTGTTTTGCTCTCTCTGTCTGCCCTTTTTGTCACACAGCGCACGCCTCTTTTCTCTTCCAGTCTGTGCATTCTTCTCTTCTCTCTCATACAGGTTCTCCATCTCCATCTTGAAGCTGGCCTCGTGATCTTTTATTCTTTGAAGCTCTGCTCTCTTCTTATCCTCGTCCCGTATCCTTGTCTGCCTTTTCTGTTCCTCCTTCTCTTGTTCCTGCTGTATCTTCAATCTCCTTTTCTGTTCCTCTTTCCTTCTCTTCTCTTCTCTCTCTTGTGCCTTTTGCTGCATCTCCAACACCTTCATTCTCTCCTTTTCCCTGTTCCTCTCCTCCTCCATCCTCTTTTTCTCCATCTTTTTCTCTTCCTCTGCCCTCTTTTTATCTTCTTTTTCACGGGCCTTCTGTTGCGTCTCCTGCTTCTTTCTTTCATTCTTTTCTCTCTTTTTCTCTTGCTCTTGTCTCTTTTTCTCATGTTCGATCTTTTAGTTTCATCTCTGCCTTCTCTCTTTTCATCTGCTCCTCTAACTTCTTTTTTGCATATTTTCTGTCCTTTTCTTTTCCTCCTCATTCAATTTCTTCTGTCTCTTTTCCCACTTTTTGAGATCTTCGTTCCTGGCTTTTTCCTTCCTCCTTTCAATCTTCATCATCTCTTCATTTTTCTTAGCCTCGTCCTTGAAATATTTGATCCTGTCTGCATAGCTCATGGCATTAAGATCTTTCCCACGGCTCGCCATCATAGACATTGCATTGGCGGTTGCACATCTCCCTTCCATTTTACCACTATCCATCTCCTTCCTGTTCCTCTCCCCATAAGGTTCCCTGTGTAGACATCTCTGCTGTTGTCCACTCATGCTCTCCTCACTTTCACTACTCCCCTCCTCACATGTGTCTTCACTCACACTCTGAGACACATCATCCTCAGACGAGCACGAGGGAGTCACAGCCTTCTCAGTGATGACGCGGAGCGCCTTGATGTAGTCAGCTTCTGAGTTCACCCTGTGAGCGAGTGGGCACAGCTCCTCGTAAATGGAGTTCCATGTGAGTGACTCCTCACAAACGTCATCAGGCAGGTATAGATCAGATGATTGCCTCTTGAGCACATTCACAACCTCTGCCAGGTCCTGCTGGGTGTCCTCCTGAGTGTCCTCTCGGGCGGCCACTGGCGTGGCGTCTGTGGTGGCCTCTGGGCTGGCCGGGCGCTCGGGGGCTGTGGCAGGGGTCTTGGATTGTTCTACTGCAGAGGAGCAGGAGGCCTCAGTGTCATCGTTCTTGTCATCGTTGTTTACCCTTTTCTTCAGAATCTCTTCCTTTCTCTTTTGGGCCATCCTCTCTTTCAGCTGTGCTTTATACATATTCGCAATTTCTACACCTCTCCGTTGAACTTCCTCAGACAATTCCTCAGACGATGCAATCTCTGGCCTCTTGACCTCATCCTTGGCCTTTGCCTGGCCAGTCAATGGTGACCTGGGGTGGACAAGCGGATGGGTCTGTCTCATCCGGGCGGGAGGGTCGGAAGCCAAGAGGTGGGAAGGGACAGCAAATCGGTGTGAAGTGTGTGGGTGCATTTTCTGGGACGGAGAATGAGGCCGTTTATCAGGGGAGGTGCAGCTCTGTGTGTCCAGAGGGGGAAAGATTGAGTGTTTCTTAGCTGGGTCCTTCTGGGTGCAGGCAGCATGCTGGTCAGGCTCCGATTGGCTGTTGGCGAGGTACCTGTGGAGGTTGTACCAGGGGAAAGCTGGCAGTGTCGGGGAGACGGGACAAAGAATGGAGGAGGTGGAGCGCTGCTTGATCACCCCTTTATCCACCCCAATCTGTATGATGACAGACACATTTTTATTACTTAATAGCTTGAGGGTCCATGTTATTACTATCTTAAAACAATTGTATGTGTATGGGTAGTAAATATCATAGAGAAAACACATTTCATTACTGTATATTAACCTATTAGGAAAATGGGAAGGTCCACACTTTTGTATTTATTCAAATTCATAAATTCTTCCATTCCAACTTTATTCTAAGAATGCAGACCTTCCAAAGAATATTACCAGTGCAGAATGCAGACCTTCCTGAGAATGCTACCAATGCAGAATGCAGACCTTCCTGACAATACTACTAGTGCAGAATGCAGACCTTCCTAAGAATACTACCAGTGGAGAATGCAGAACTTCCTGAGAATACTACCAGTGCAGAATGCAGACCTTCCTCAGAATACTACCAGTGGAGAATGCAGACCTTCCTCAGAATACTACCAGTACAGAATGCAGACCTTCCTGAAAATACTACCAGTACAGAATGCAGACCTTCCTGAGAATACTGCCTGTACAGAATGCAGACCTTCCTGAGAATACTGCCTGTACAGAATGCAGACCTTCCTCAGAATGCTACCGGTGCAGAATGCAGACCTTCCTGAGAATACTATCGGTGCAGAATGCAGACCTTCCTGAGAATACTGCCTGTACAGAATGCAGACCTTCCTCAGAATACTACCAGTGCATTTTGTAGACCTTTCTGAGAATACTACCAGTGCAGAATACAGACCTTCTTAAGAATACTACCGGTGTGCAGTTATTTTCTTGCCTTTGTATTTCACTATTCTATCTATTTAGATCTCATTGTATCTGTGTATCAGGATTGGGAACATCTAAAGCAACTACAGTATATCTACTGATATGAAAGTCTGATTAAAGTAAACTGCTCTTGTTACCTCCTCCAACAGTTGGTGCAGCCTAAATATTTCTCCATACAGCGCCTTAATCTCCCTCATGTTTCCTCGCTCAGTTCTCCATGTCTCTCTAGCCAATCTCCAATGGGCGAGCTCCAGGTCATGGATATCCTCCCGCATGCCTAGTTCAACCTGGGTTCCTTTCTCATTTACCCTCTTCTTTTTCCTCTTCTTCGGGTTGAATCGGTGTTCTCCTTGCCCTGCCTACACACCTTTGGGGCAGTAGGGATATTGAGAATAGAACATGGTATATTTTGTTTTACTCATTGGATTATTATGTGCCTTCCATTGATTTCCATTGATATAGAATATCAAGAAGGTATAATGTTGACACTAGATCCAGCCATAGTTAGTACAAAGTCTACACTGATTGGCCATACATTATTAGTCTGGACCACTTTAGACTTACATTAAGGCTGGGGAGTTGTGAGGAGTTGTGAGGCTGGTGTGTTCTGAGCCTGTGGAGTTCGGTAGTTCCTGTGCAGAAATCATCCTGTGCAGTCCGATTTGCCCATGGCTAGAAATTAAAATGATAACCTCCTTACTGACTGTATGTTTGTCATCACGATACAAGCTTGTTATTTTCAATCTTAGAAAAGCTCATAGGCCTATATGTTAAAGTGATGATTTTAAATCACTGGAGTTTTAACTATGAGGGGGGTGAGAGAAAAGGGATTCTAACCATTCTTATGATGAGCCTTGGGAAGGAGAACTTTCCCATAGTTCATTCAATTACAGTAATCCTGAAAAAGATACAATATGGCTTAAAAATATTATTATGTTATTTAAATCATCTAAATTAAATTGTGCCACAAAGTAGGCCTACTCACACTAAATCACAAGTGGTCACAACTACTTACCACCAATCACTTAAAAAATAACCATCCAAAATATAGCAATGATTTTGGCCCTGAATTGACCTTGTAAGTGTTGCTGTGATGTGACAGTAACGCTATGGCAAACCATTTAGGGTGTCATCATATCAGAATACAATCATTTATGACATCACAATTGTGATGTAATGTGATGCCATGTGAGATCCCACCCACCCTGATAGACAACAAATCACCAGAGCCATATAGGCCTGTTAACCAATTAATTCACTTCTATGGTTAAAATAGAGTATATTTTGTACTAGTAAGCTCCTAAACATATTAAAAACCACACTGTGACAATGTGTATCACTTCACAGCTACTGTCCATGATGCATCATGAGTGGGTGTCCTCTGATGGCACCCTATTTCCTACATAGTTTACTACTTTTGACCAGGATAGTGTACTTTATCGGGTTGATTTGGGATGCACATAGGACTCACAATCAATTTTATGCGTTGACATTAAAATCATTATTGCTAAGTGAAAATTATGGGACAACAAGAAAGAAATGTATTCATAAGAAAAAATGTACACATTGTAATTTCAATGTAGATTCCAGTTGTAAATGGTAGACATTGTACAACAAGGTAACTCTTCAGGATGTGGCAGAGTATGAAAACCTTTTCACTGTCTCTGATGCAGGTGTTTTTTTCTCCACTCATTATGAAATCACTGTGACACCATATGGGGGACACTTTGCCCGAGTTTGGCATCTCCGGGGATAATGTGCTGCGTGCAGACCGCTTTCTGTCGTATGCACTAGTGCAATCATTGTATTTCCTCCTGCATGCTTCAGAGAACCAGTAGGCCTAGGCAATAGAACATTATTACAAAATCTTCATGGTGGCCAAATGAATGTATAATTGCAACATTACAGAATCTTTACAATTGTGCGTTGCCCTATTGGACTCCCAATCACAGCCAAATGTGATACAGCCTGGATTCAAACCAGGGACTGTGGTGACGCCTCTTGCACTGAGATGCAATGCTTTAGACCGCTGTGCCACTCGGGAGGCCAATATAAACGCAACTTCAAAGAATTTACTGAGTTACAGTCCATATAAGGAAGTCAATTGAAATTAATTCATTAGTCCCTAATCTATGGATTTCACATGACTGTGCAGGGGTGCAGCCATGGGATGGGCCTCGGAGGGCTCACCCACTTGCAGCCAGGCCCAGCTAATCAGAATGAGTTTGTCCCCATAAAAGGGCATTATTAGATGCAAATACTAGTCAGCCTCCCCCCCAGCGTGGCTACAAATTCTCTAAAACGATGTTCGAGGCACCTTATAGTTTAAAAATGAACAGCTCTGCAACAACTCTGGTGGAAATTCCTGCAGTCAGCATGCCAATTGCACACTCCCTCTAAACTTCTGTGGCATTGTGACATTGTGTTGTGACACAACTGCGCATTTTAGGGGCTTTTTATTGTCCCCAGCACAAGGTGCACCTGTGTAATGATCATGCTATTTAATCAGCTTCTTGATATGCCACACCTGTCAGGTGAATGGATTATCTTGCCAATGGAGAAACGCTCACTAACAGCGATGTAAACAAATGTGTGCACAAAATGTGAGAAATAAGCTTTTTGTGCATATGGAAAATGCGAGATTTTTGATTTCAGCTCATGTTGTGTTTATATTTTTGTTCAGTGTACATGTCCAAGGCAACAAATCCTCTAAAACTAACCTTCTCTGGGGTAGGTTAACTAGAGGCTTTCTCATATATCCTGAATGAAGTGTCTGATTTGCGAGTTAAGGACCAATGAAATCAGATCGATAGGAGTGGGGGGAAAAGGGGCTTGTGCATTGATAAGCACATCAAAGACGTTAACGATAGATAATAAAAGATGGCACTTTTGCCCGTAAGATGGCTCTAATTTTGACTATTTTACACCATAATCTGATGAAATTTGTAATAACTTTTCTAGAGTAAAGGCGTCCTCATACATAGGTTAAGTTTGCTCCTAGCATAACTCGGCTAGGCGATGCAAACTTCTGTGCTCGCACTCCTAAAGACCTTCGCTTGAAAAACTAGAAGAAAAGCAGCAATATTACTGTTTGTCTCTCTTGAGCCACCATAGTAACAATATAGCCAGAAACACTTCCTCAAAATAGATACATTAAGAAATCTGTATTGAATTGTTTACGTTTTTGCAGAGGAGGTCTTAGTCGCAAGCAATTACACATCAGTTTAGTGCAGTACTTCTCAGGTGAATGATAGCAAACACTTCATTGAAGAATCCATAGTTCCCAGCCCTACTGTGAACCAATCACTGATGAAGGGGTGTAGACTTCGACTACCAAACTTCGACTTGCCTCAAGAAAAAATTGGTGTACGCGAACAGCTGAAAAAACCTAGCGAACACCAAAACGAACAAAAACTGTATAAGCTTAAACTGTTTCGACTGGGAAGCATGTGACAGCCTTTATGCAGGTGGTGGACGAGCAATGTCCACCATCCTAGTACGGATGAAGCCTGAGCTGGAATATGAAGCTAACTGAAGCTGGCTAGATTTAAAAGACCTTGAGTAGATCTAGCTTGCTTCTTGGTATACCACTCTGGGAACACTCCTGGACTTACGCCATGGGCTCTATATTACATTATGGACAGTACTGTTCACTACTCTATACTATGGATGCACATTAACACTGTCTATACTGCACTATACATGAACACTAACACTGTCTACACAGTTTCCCACAGCAGATATTTATTTTCTGTCAATGGGGAGCCCACCATCATAGCCAAGATCCACAACAAGATATCAGAGATGGGCCAGAGAACACATAGGACTGAACTAAACATCCAGAAAGTCTGACAGCTCTGCAACTGTGGCTGTGTGACATGCCATACTCTTTTTGACCAGATGGCATCAGATACATGGGCTACACATACTAAGACAGAAGAGCGCTGTTTTGCTGTCTCGGATGCTTTATCTGAGGTCATTCTGTCAATAGTGTGCAATTGCAGCCCGTTTCGGGTGTTCCTGCATGAGGGCATTCCTGCATCTGCTACATTATGGACCGTACTGTTCACTATATACTATGGATGCACATTAACACTGTCTATACTGCACTATCTGTTGTTGAGGTTGATGACTTAAAAACAAGTGGTCACACCTGCATCTGTTCTGGTGACACAGGAGTTTGAAGTGGAGGGAGTACAGGGCTTAGCATGTCCCTCAAGGAGGCTAAAAAAAGATTTTGACTTGGAAAAGTTGAATATTTTCAGAAGCAGTCGGGTAATTGGTTAAGGGAGGAGGATTGGAGGGAAAGAGAGAGGAGGTTGAAAAGACTGAGGGAGGCAGAGGATGGGTTTGCATCTGTTGAAGATAGCAATGACAAGGGAGAGGGTATGTCGAGGAAGATTGGTATCAAGTTCAAACAGAGTGGGCCGGACACTAGTTTGAGTTCTGGAGGTGAAATGGAAGGGGTAGAAGGTGTTGTGAGGAGCTTGGAGCCCAAGCCTTCCATTGATGGACAGGGTTATGATAAAGATACGATTGGTTCAGTGGGAGTAAGATTTTTGAAGAAGGTGGAACCAGGCCTTTTGTCTGATCCATGGTCGGTTTCAAGTTGGGTGGAAAAGATGGTGGGTGCTGTTGAGTCGGTGAAGGTAACCCTAAGTGGAGGTGTCCAAAAGTAGAGAGGCAGGTTGAGGTGGCCAGGGTCATTGTGGTGCAGAAGATGTTGTATGCAAAGGAAGTGAAGAAGGTAGTGGAGGGTGGATCAAGGGTGAGGGATTCTGAGAGGATCCCTGTGAATAGTAGATCTTTGCCAGAACAGAGGGATAGGCCAATGAGTGATACATGCTTCAGTTAGGTTGGCATGGCAATCATAGCAATTATTATCAGCTGTTCCGCAGAGATGAAATGTAAGTCATAGAAAATAGATGTTGTGGTGGCAGCTGCAGAGAAGTACTTGGGGGTACGAGATTCGATTTCAGAAGAGTTACAGTGTGTGTTGAGTGGTAGTGTCCCATCCTCTCGGGTCGTTGGCCTGGGGTAGGATAAGATAGGGTTATTAAAGTAGTGGAATAAGGTGATGGGTTTTAATGATTGTAGGGTTAGTTAGTAGGTTCATTCAATATATATTTTTATTGCATTTTTCACGTTTCCCCTTTTCCCATTTTGTATCACAAAGTGCAATGGATTCATACTATAGTTCAGTAGAGGGCGATAATGCAACATATTGGACCCCAACCGTCTTTAAATCTCACAGAAGAAGAAGAATGCACCTGTTCTTTGTGATTGCTGCCCTGCTCACTATTTGACTGGAAGGAGAGCTATTGCATGAAATTGTTTGTGCTGCTTCTTTGGTTGTTTTCTCCCAAATCTTGGGGACAATTGTCGTTGCAACATGGCTTGGTTTCTGATTCTCATCTGGTTTGTCCAAGGTAGGACCAGTCATTTTGTTTTTGTGACATTCTACTTTTGAGAGTTTTCCATTTGAGGTAGGCCAGGCCAATCCCACTGCAGACACCAATTGGTTTACCATGTTATTATGTAACATGTATTATGTTACCCTTGTGTATTTCAGTGGGCAGTGTTCCCATCGCCAATTTCACAAATGCTACTACTTCAAATGTTACTTTCCCTGCCACAGGTAAGCAGGCCTGCATTGGGGACCAGTAATTTTGTTAGGCGATAGGCTGAGAGCTAGGCCTGTTTTCCATGTTTTATTTAATGTAGGCCAGCCCCACTGCAAAACTGTTGTTCTGTTCCTCTTTTATAATATTTTCTTTCTGTATTTCAGTGGACAATTCTACAAACCCCATCAACAATTCTACAAATGCGACTTTCTCTGCCACCGTAGGCCTCTGTGATTCTCAAGTCAGTCTCTTGGCGTGATGGGCCTAAAGAAACAATTAAATTGGTTTTCTTGAAGTTCATGGCTTATCGATATAAAATGATATTGCAAAATGTGTTTAATGTTCACAATTCCCTTTAGGTTCTACTGCCTCAATGGGGCCACGTCACAGACAAAATGATTGGGTTAAAATGGCTGAAACCAGAGAAGGTAACACATTCATTAGATGAAGTGCGCTATCCTGGACCTCTACTATGAGGTTTGGACTTTAATGGCACTGGAGGTAGTGACTTGTAACCAGTACATGTCATGTCAGTGTGGTGGTTTCAGACCCTCTGTCTCTGTTACAGAGGACTTACAGTTCGACATTGCTATTGTGGAGGGAGACATTATGATTTCGGTGAGTCTATGATCCCTATTGCCTAGGTCCTGTTACTGTGTTTTAGGATGATGAATCAATCAAACTTGTGATACCAGCTTCTGTTGACTAAAATTGCATTTGAGTTTACTCTACGGGTAAGTTTGTAATTCACTACTCGACTGAGGGACCTTAAAGATAATGGTATGCGTGGGGTGCAGTTATGAGGTAGTCATTCAAAAATCATGCTGAAAACTATTGCACAGTAAGTCGACGCAAATAATTGTGACTTGTTAAGCACGTTTTACTCTCTTGCCATAACGAAGATGTTTTAGCTTTTAATTTTCAGTGAGTGTAAATTTTTTAACACTTTGACATTATGGGGTACTGTGTGTAGGCCAGTGTATACACATTTTCCCATGGCATATTCCTTGTTCTTATGCTCTGAGTGACTCAGTCATTCCATGCCATTTTAGATTCTCCCGAACGGACTCTATAAGGTGTCCCACAGGAATGCTGTTCCCATGATTTCGCCAATGCTTCCCACTGTTCTGCCAAGTTGACTGGTAATGGATCTCTACTCCGAAACAACTTGTTCCATCTCATCCCACAGATGCTTAATTGGATTGAGATTTGGTGACTGGTCAGGCCACTGCAGTAAGCTAAATTCACTGTCATGTTCATGGAACCGTTCCTAGACAATCCTAGCCTTCTGAGATGGTGCATTATCCTACTGAAAAAAATCTATTCACAGATGGATACACTGCTGCTATGAAGGGATGCACCTGATTTTCAATGCTGCTCAGATATCCTGTGGAATTAAAACGTTGCTCCACTCCACTTATCATGGGGCCCAATTTGTGCCATGAAAACGCACCCCACAGCATGGCACCACCACCACTCACCAGCCTGCAATGTTGACAAGTGGCATGATAGATGCATGTACTCGTGGTTTTCTCCATACCCTAGTCCTCCCATCAGACCAGACAACATTTTTCCAAATCTCCAGTGTTTCCTTAGCTCACTGCAACTGCAGTTTCTTGGTGGAACTCTGTAAGGTTTTTGGCTGTCATACCCCATTCGTGTCAAGGTACTACAAGTTGTGAATTATTTTATGGGCACCAATGTTATACTTGACTGTCAGTTGGCTAACTGTTGCTCGGAACAATTCGTGTCAGCCTCCTTTGTCCTCTATCATAAATGACCCGTTTTTGACCATTGGCCTGCCGTTGGCCGGATGTCCTTTAGGTGGTGGACCATCCTTGACACACGGAAACTGTGAAAAACCCAGCAACGTTGCAGTTCTTGACACGCTCAAACTGATGAGCCTGCACCTACTACCATACCCTGTTCAAATGCACTTAAATGTTTTTGTCTTGCCCATTCACCCTCTGAATGGCACAGATACACAATCCATGTCTCAAGGCTTAACAATCCTCCTCTTAACCTGGTCCTACCCTTCATATACACTGATTTAACAGGTGGCCTCAATAAGGATCAAAGCTTTCACTTGGTCAGTCTGTCATGGAAAGGAGTGGTCCTAATGTTTTGTACACTGTATATTGCTCTGTTATCTTTTCGATATACTTAATCTGATTGTAGTCATTTAAGTTTACTCTGTAAAGGTATTTTCATTCAGAATTGTAAGAAATTCATAGGGGAAACGCAGAAATAATTTAATGAATTAATATCTGAGGCCTATACTCTAGCGACAGCTGGATTTAAGACTAGGTGTTGATTTGTCCTACAGGAAGACCGATTAGCTGTGAAGTCACTTTGGCCGGAGAAAGAAGGCGTCACTTCTATCCCTACAAGATCAACGACGATCTGGGTTAGTGTCGAATACAATAGGAGAGATGAACACTGAAACACTGATGTTTTTCAATACAGTGGGAATCAGTGGTGGAAAAAGTACCCAATTGTCATACTTGAGTAAAAGTATAGATGCCTTTTAATAGAACGTTACTCAAGTAAAAGTCCCCCAGTAAAATACTACTTGAGTTAAAGTCTAAAAGTATTTGGTTCTAAATATACTTAAGTATCAAAAGTATAAATCATTTCAAATTCCATCTATTAAGCAAAGCAGGTGGCACCAGTTTCTTGCTTTTAAAATGTATGGATAGCCAGGGGCATACTCAACACTCTGACATAATTTACAGAAGATGCACTTGTGTTTAGTGAGTCCGCCAGATCAGAGACAGGGATGACCATGCGTTGTCTTAAGTGTGTGAATTGGACCATTTTCCTGTCCTGCTAAGCATTCAAAATGTAACGAGTACTTTCGGGTGTCAGGTAAAAAGTACATTATTTTCTTTAGGAGTGAAGTAAAAGTACAGATACCCGAAACTACTTAAATACTTTACACCACCGGTGGGAATGGTATGCACCGTCTAATGGTAGATTTTCTCTGATTCACACAGTGGACAGAAAGAGAACTATGCTAGCAGCGTTCAAGCTTATTTCAGACCAGACGTGTATCCGCTTCCACGAATACACCAATGAGATTAACTACATCGAGTTAATCTCTGGGGCAGGGTGAGTCCAAAGTGGGCACATTAACACATTCTGTCCTTCCCAGCAGTTTACAGTTAACTCACAACCTCTCCTTCCTATTCCTGTGTTCGATCTGCTATTTTTTTCCCTATTCCCGTCATCCCCTCTTTCTCCTTCATTTCTCTCCCACTTTTCTCATTCTTCACTCAACTCTAGCTGTGCGTCGTATGTAGGTTTTCAGGGTGGGGCCCAGCCTCTGTACTTCGGTAGAGCCTGTAACGTGGGGAACCTGTGTCATGAGCTGATGCATGCCCTGGGCCTGCACCACGAACACACACGGCCAGACCGTGACCAATACGTCACCATACAGTGGGGCAACGTGGTCCCAGGTAACTCGCACCAACAAACATACCAAACCACCTCACGGGCATTGCTTGTGGATCAGGGGCAGGGCTGGTAAATGTATACCATGGAGCGCTGCAGTGTGTAGGCTTTTGTACCAGCCCAACACTAACATACCTGATTCATATTTTTGTGGTCTGGAGTGAAGACTGAGTAGAATAACTATTGACATTTAGTATTTTATTAGGATCCCCATTAGGTACTGCCTAAGCAGCAGCTACTCTTCCTGGGGTCCACACAACATGGAACACTAACATTTAATAGACAGTACAGCACAAGGACGGAACGACATTAGTTTAAAATATGAATACAGGCTTACCTACATTTATGCCTTAACGTTGCATTCATGTACTCTTTATAACGGAAATACTGCAGCCATTAATGGCCCCATGTGACCCATTGCTCTACTGTTAAAATTGCTTTGTCTAAGCAGGTCCTGATATCCTAAAAGCAACCTTGTTCGCTAAATTCCCTGACATGGATAACGCTACCTTGTCATCTACAGTTACTGCCCGTAATGGGTTTCCTGGGGTAACATGTAAGCTCTTGAACTTGTAGGCTGTTTTGTTATGTTACCACCTGCTATGGGTTTCATTAGGTAAGATGCAATATTCATGCCTTGAATTGTGTAGTTTCCTCCTGCTAGAGGTTCAACCTAATGGTTTTCTTCTCAACAACTTGTCTACATTTTCATTCCCTAGATCACATTCAGACCCAGTAGCATCCACCAGTCACACACATACACAATCTGCCTCTTGTAACTCTGTCTTCCAGGAAAAGCGAAAAACTTTGTGGTGAAGAAAGGAGACACTCAGGACCTGCCCTATGACTACGACTCCATAATGCACTACGGAACGTCAGTCACACTCCTCTCCTCCTTATTCCCACAAAGTCCTAATTTTACTGCTAGCAATAAGTAAATATTAGTTTTACTGGGCCTGTGTACAGTATCCAGCTCCAGTAACATGTCCCTGTGCGTACCAAATGGGTCACTATTTTTGACCTGGGCTCTGGTCAAACTATGCACACTGTATTGGGAATAGGGTGGCATTGTGATAAAGTAGCAAGTCCTCTAAACCCCCATTGTTGGGTTTCTCCTGGCAGATACTACTTCTCATCAAACCGGAACCCCACTATTGACTCCAAGAAGAGGGGAGTCCAGATTGGACAGAGACATCACCTGAGCCCCCTGGACATAACACGCCTTAACAAACTCTATCAATGTGGTAAAGACATGCACACACAGAGACAGGAAACAGATCAGAATTGGGCTGCCTTTGTAAATGCAGTCATTATCACACTGTGTTCTAACCATGTTCATGTCTTTCACAGAATAACAATGCAGTTTAACACTTATTACACCATCAAAGAAGATTCCAACGCCGCTGCTGTCGACTGAAGATTCCAACACAAATGGCACTGACATTTAACTTCTCTTCACAACAATGAATAAGTTGGACAAGTCCTTTAAACCTTTCTGATGTATTATATGTGTGTCTGGCTGCAGGCAGTAGTTTTTCTCCTGTGTGCTCTTGCTGCCTTGAATTAGGCCTATACCACTGCACTTGTCTTGGAAAGAAATAAAATGACCTAGACTGAAAAGAATCCAGTCAGAGTGATGTTGCTTGCAGTGTTCCATTTCATTCTATAAAGGACCTTCTCAGCTATGGTCATCATACATCCCAAGGTGGGATCAGAAATGAAGGAGATCTAGCATAGCAGGAGAGACGACTTAAATGAATGATGATTCATACCTTAAACTTGGCCGACTAGCTAGGCAACAAATTATTTTAAAACGATGACGCTGTAACACAGGACTTAGACAGCAGGGATCATAGACTCACCAATATCAGAATGTCGCCTCTCTAGAAGGGTGTACTGCAAAACAGGTTTGAGTTGGCGAGGTAACTTTGGTAAACTCTTGAGCTCAACTCAGGATAACCGGTACCATGAAAGTGGCTCAGCATTAGCAAGGAATACTAAACAAATATATATATATATACACACACACTACCGTTCAAAGGTTTGGGGTCATTTAGAAATGTCCTGTTTTAAAGCATTTTTTTTTGTCCATCAAAATAACATCACATTAATCAGAAATACAGTGTAGACATGTAAACTATTGTAGCTGAAAACGCCTTTTTTTCTTTGTACAACTATGTAGATATTGCACACGAGGCCCATTATCAGCAACCATCACTCCTGTGTTCCAATTGCACGTGAACTAGTACAAGTTTATATTTTTAAAAGGCTAATTGATCATTAGAAAACCCTTTTGCAATTATGTTAGGACAGCTGAATACTGTTCTGATTAGAAGAAGAAATAAAACTGGCCTTTAGACAAGTTGGGTATCTGGAGCATCAGCATTTGTGGGTTCGATTACAGGCTCAAAAGGGCCAGAAACCAATAACTTTATTCTGAAACTCATCAGCCTATTCTTCTGAGAAATTAAGGCTATTCCATGTGAGAAATTGCCAAGAAACTGAAGATCTCCTACAACGCTGTGTACTACTCCACAGAACAGTGAAAACAAGAATAGAAAGAGTGGGAGGCCCCCCGGTGCACAACTGAGCAAGAGGACATGTACAGTTGAAGTCGGAAGTTTACATACACTTAGGTTGGAGTCAATAAAACTTGTTTTTCAACCGCTCCACAAATTTCTTGTTAACAAACTATTGTTTTGGTAAGTCGGTTAGGACATCTACTTAATTTTCCCATCAATTTCACTTATAATTCACTGTATCACAATTCCAGTGGGTCAGAAGTTTTTACATGCACTAAGTTGACTGTGCCTTTAAACAGCTTGGAAAATCAGCCAAGACCTCCGAAAAAAGATTGTCTGGTTCATCCTTGGGAGCAATTTCCAAATGTCTGAAGGTACCATGTTCATCTGTGCAAACAATAGTACGCAAGTATAAACACCATGGGACCACGCAGCCGTCATACCCCTCAGGAAGGAGACGCGTTCTGTCTCATAGAGATGAACGTACTTCGGTGCGAAAAGTGCAAATCAATCCCAGAACAACTGCAAAGGACCTTGTGAAGATGCTGGAGGAAAAAGGTCCAAAAGTATCTATATCCACAGTAAAACGAGTCTTATATCGACAACCTGAAAGGCCGCTCAGCAAGGAAGAAGCCACTACTCCAAAGGTCGTACTTTTTGGAGAAATGTCCTCTGGTCTGATGAAACAAAAATAGAACTGTTTGGCTATAATGACCATAGTTATGTTTGGAGGAAAAAGGGGGAGGCTTGCAAGCCAAAGAACACTGTCCCAACCGTGAAGCACGGGGGTGGCAGCATCATGTTGTGGGGGTGCTTTGCTGCAGGAGGGACTGGTGCACTTCACAAAATTGATGGCATCATGAGGGAGGAAAATGATGTGGATATATTGAAGCAACATCTCAAGACATCAGTCAGGAAGTTAAAGCTTGGTCGCAAATGGGTCTTCCAAATGAACAATGACCCCAAGCATACTTCCAAAGTTGTGGCAAAATGGCTTAAGGACAACAAAGTCAAGGTATTTGTAATGGCCATCACAAAGCCCTGACCTCAATCCTATAGAATATTTGTGGGCAGAACTGAAAAAGCGTGTGTGAGCAAGGAGTCCTACAAACCTGACTCAGCTACAAACCTTACACCAGCTCTGTCAGGAGGAATGGGCCAAAATTCACCCAACTTATTGTGGGAAACTTGTGGGAGGCTACCCAAAACGTTTGAGCCAAGTTAAACAATTTAAAGGCAATGCTACCAAATACTAATTGAGTGTATGTAAACTTCTGACCCACTGGGAATGTGATGAAAGAAATAAAAGCTGAAATAAATAATTCTCTCTACTATTCTGACATTTTACATTCTTAAAATAAAGTGGTGATCCTAACTGACCTGAGACAGGGAATTTTTACTAGGATTAAATGTCAGGAATTGTGAAAAACGGAGTTTAAATGCATTTGGCTAAGCTGTATGTAAACGTCCGACTTCAACTGTACATTAGAGTGTCTAGTTTGAGAAATCGACGCCTCAACTGGCAGCTTCATTAAATAGTACCCGCAAAAACACAAGTCTCAACGTCAACAGTGAAGAGGTGACTCCAGGAAAAAGCCATATCTGACTGGCCAATAAAAAGATGAATGGGCAAAAGAACACAGACTTGGCAAAAAAACACAGACACTGGACAGAGGAACTCTGCCTAGAAGGCCAGCATATTCATTGGGTTTACACCAATCTTACTACTACTACTGCACTGATCACACTCAAACAGAAATGGCTGATGCTTGCAATTTATTTTTATTGTAAAGTTGTATGATATAAAGCAGGAAGAATTAACATCCAAAAGCCCATTTAGGGCCATGGCAAACTGCCTATCATGGACCCTCTTCCTCCATGGTGTCCTCCAGCAGCTCATGAAAGCAATGCTGTCAATCCACTCGGAATATAGAGTGCTCCTGTAAAACAATAATCCCGTCAGGAATGAATCAAACAGTCATTGAACGAATGGGATTCACAGTAATACATTTGTCTGAGGTTTTGTCAATCATCAACCCCAGTTCTGGAGCCCCCATCCTCTCCTCACAAGCCCAAGCACTTACCTCATCTGCTCTTCTGTGTTTTCCTCTTCCTGCCTCCCTCCCTTTCATCCTTTCCTATTGATGCTTCCACAGATAAAGTGACCTCATATGCCACTATCTGTTTCAGGAAAAAACATCCGAAAGCCCACTCACGTGAGGTGAATAATCACATGAGATCAGGAATTGTAGTGTTTGAGTTGAAAGACATTGTATAAATGCACTTCTATCAACACTAACAGATGTCTACAGAGAACAGGCTTTGATAGTAAACACTTACCTAATGTAGTCATCCAACTGTGCTCCTCCTCCAACCCTCCCATCCTTTCCAATTGATGCTTCATCAGATCTGTTTCTATGGCTGCTCTTTTCATCTATCTCAGACTTGAACAGGCAAAGAAAGAGGACAAAAGGAAACCAAAGCAACTTTAGAAGAGTCAGACTTCATTTCTTTTTGACATGTCTGTTGGCTCTTTTTCCTGTGCTCTTGGTCTTATCTCTTGCTTATCCTTCCATCTCCCTCCCTCCTTATCTCCATGAGTGTTAACCTTTTTTTTTCTTTTAAATTCTCATGTCTCTCTTTTTTGTACCTGTTGTTTCACCTTTGCTTTCTTGTGATGTTTTTCTCTGTTACTGCTCCTCTTTTTGACTTTTTAACCCATCTCTCTGTTGTGGGATTGGGTTTCACCTCCCAGTGAGCACAAGGAGTGAAGTTATCCTGGGTGATTTCTTTACTTACTGGAATGCAATAGCTAGGTTCGAGTTGGGATTGTTATTTTGGCCATATGTAAATCGGAATTCTAGTTCCATCTCCTCTCTATTACTCTTATAAAAGGTTTTCACCTCTTTTCTCTGGGTCTCTGTTTATCTTGCCTTCCCCTTGTGTTTTCCATAACTTTCTTTTGATCCACTTAGCTCTTCTTTACTGCTGATTTCATTGACCTTTTATCCCATGGTCCTTCCTGATTCTGTCCATCTGAACTTGAATTCTATATCTCCTACTTCCCACCTGATAAACCACTCTGGTCTCCCTTCCTCCTCTCTCATGTTTCCTCCTCTTCACCCTCATGCCTGGCTTCTTTAGGATTTTTTCCTCCTTTTGCTAATTTTCTCATTTTTTGGTTTGTTTTTTCTCTTTAAAAAAACAAAATTGTTTTTGTTTATTTACATCTATTAGCATAACTAGGAGCATTGACTTGTACATTTCTTCTTTTGTCTGCTCCCTTTCTTTTGTCATCTACTCAAAAGTTGTCAATGCCTCGTCCGTCGCTTTCTTCTGCTTCTTCCTTGTTCTTCTCTTCGCAGACTGTGTGTGACGCTGCTCCCTCTCTTCCCTCCGCACAGAGGCGTCAGATGTAGACGCGGTGACCTCGTATGCCACCTCCTGTTTTGCTCTCTCTGTCTGCCCTTTTTTGTCACACAGCGCACGCCTCTTTTCTCTTCCAGTCTGTGCATTCTTCTCTTCTCTCTCATACAGGTTCTCCATCTCCATCTTGAAGCTGGCCTCGTGATCTTTTATTCTTTGAAGCTCTGCTCTCTTCTTATCCTCGTCCCGTATCCTTGTCTGCCTTTTCTGTTCCTCCTTCTCTTGTTCCTGCTGTATCTTCAATCTCCTTTTCTGTTCCTCTTTCCTTCTCTTCTCTTCTCTCTCTTGTGCCTTTTGCTGCATCTCCAACACCTTCATTCTCTCCTTTTCCCTGTTCCTCTCCTCCTCCATCCTCTTTTTCTCCATCTTTTTCTCTTCCTCTGCCCTCTTTTTATCTTCTTTTTCACGGGCCTTCTGTTGCGTCTCCTGCTTCTTTCTTTCATTCTTTTCTCTCTTTTTCTCTTGCTCTTGTCTCTTTTTCTCATGTTCGATCTTTAGTTTCATCTCTGCCTTCTCTCTTTTCATCTGCTCCTCTAACTTCTTTTTTTGCATATTTTCTGTCCTTTTCTTTTCCTCCTCATTCAATTTCTTCTGTCTCTTTTCCCACTTTTTGAGATCTTCGTTCCTGGCTTTTTCCTTCCTCCTTTCAATCTTCATCATCTCTTCATTTTTCTTAGCCTCGTCCTTGAAATATTTGATCCTGTCTGCATAGCTCATGGCATTAAGATCTTTCCCACGGCTCGCCATCATAGACATTGCATTGGCGGTTGCACATCTCCCTTCCATTTTACCACTATCCATCTCCTTCCTGTTCCTCTCCCCATAAGGTTCCCTGTGTAGACATCTCTGCTGTTGTCCACTCATGCTCTCCTCACTTTCACTACTCCCTCCTCACATGTGTCTTCACTCACACTCTGAGACACATCATCCTCAGACGAGCACGAGGGAGTCACAGCCTTCTCAGTGATGACGCGGAGCGCCAGATGTAGTCAGCTTCTGAGTTCACCCTGTGAGCGAGTGGGCACAGCTCCTCGTAAATGGAGTTCCATGTGAGTGACTCCTCACAAACGTCATCAGGCAGGTATAGATCAGATGATTGCCTCTTGAGCACATTCACAACCTCTGCCAGGTCCTGCTGGGTGTCCTCCTGAGTGTCCTCTCGGGCGGCCACTGGCGTGGCGTCTGTGGTGGCCTCTGGGCTGGCCGGGCGCTCGGGGCTGTGGCAGGGGTCTTGGATTGTTCTACTGCAGAGGAGCAGGAGGCCTCAGTGTCATCGTTCTTGTCATCGTTGTTTACCCTTTTCTTCAGAATCTCTTCCTTTCTCTTTTGGGCCATCCTCTCTTTCAGCTGTGCTTTATACATATTCGCAATTTCTACACCTCTCCGTTGAACTTCCTCAGACAATTCCTCAGACGATGCAATCTCTGGCCTCTTGACCTCATCCTTGGCCTTTGCCTGGCCAGTCAATGGTGACCTGGGGTGGACAAGCGGATGGGTCTGTCTCATCCGGGCGGGAGGGTCGGAAGCCAAGAGGTGGGAAGGGACAGCAAATCGGTGTGAAGTGTGTGGGTGCATTTTCTGGGACGGAGAATGAGGCCGTTTATCAGGGAGGTGCAGCTCTGTGTGTCCAGAGGGGAAAGATTGAGTGTTTCTTAGCTGGGTCCTTCTGGGTGCAGGCAGCATGCTGGTCAGGCTCCGATTGGCTGTTGGCGAGGTACCTGTGGAGGTTGTACCAGGGAAAGCTGGCAGTGTCGGGAGACGGGACAAAGAATGGAGGAGGTGGAGCGCTGCTTGATCACCCCTTTATCCACCCCAATCTGTATGATGACAGACACATTTTTATTACTTAATAGCTTGAGGGTCCATGTTATTACTATCTTAAAACAATTGTATGTGTATGGGTAGTAAATATCATAGAGAAAACACATTTCATTACTGTATATTAACCTATTAGGAAAATGGGAAGGTCCACACTTTTGTATTTATTCAAATTCATAAATTCTTCCATTCCAACTTTATTCTAAGAATGCAGACCTTCCAAAGAATATTACCAGTGCAGAATGCAGACCTTCCTGAGAATGCTACCAATGCAGAATGCAGACCTTCCTGACAATACTACTAGTGCAGAATGCAGACCTTCCTAAGAATACTACCAGTGGAGAATGCAGAACTTCCTGAGAATACTACCAGTGCAGAATGCAGACCTTCCTCAGAATACTACCAGTGGAGAATGCAGACCTTCCTCAGAATACTACCAGTACAGAATGCAGACCTTCCTGAAAATACTACCAGTACAGAATGCAGACCTTCCTGAGAATACTGCCTGTACAGAATGCAGACCTTCCTGAGAATACTGCCTGTACAGAATGCAGACCTTCCTCAGAATGCTACCGGTGCAGAATGCAGACCTTCCTGAGAATACTATCGGTGCAGAATGCAGACCTTCCTGAGAATACTGCCTGTACAGAATGCAGACCTTCCTCAGAATACTACCAGTGCATTTTGTAGACCTTTCTGAGAATACTACCAGTGCAGAATACAGACCTTCTTAAGAATACTACCGGTGTGCAGTTATTTTCTTGCCTTTGTATTTCACTATTCTATCTATTTAGATCTCATTGTATCTGTGTATCAGGATTGGGAACATCTAAAGCAACTACAGTATATCTACTGATATGAAAGTCTGATTAAAGTAAACTGCTCTTGTTACCTCCTCCAACAGTTGGTGCAGCCTAAATATTTCTCCATACAGCGCCTTAATCTCCCTCATGTTTCCTCGCTCAGTTCTCCATGTCTCTCTAGCCAATCTCCAATGGGCGAGCTCCAGGTCATGGATATCCTCCCGCATGCCTAGTTCAACCTGGGTTCCTTTCTCATTTACCCTCTTCTTTTTCCTCTTCTTCGGGGTTGAATCGGTGTTCTCCTTGCCCTGCCTACACACCTTTGGGGCAGTAGGGATATTGAGAATAGAACATGGTATATTTTGTTTTACTCATTGGATTATTATGTGCCTTCCATTGATTTCCATTGATATAGAATATCAAGAAGGTATAATGTTGACACTAGATCCAGCCATAGTTAGTACAAAGTCTACACTGATTGGCCATACATTATTAGTCTGGACCACTTTAGACTTACATTAAGGCTGGGGAGTTGTGAGGAGTTGTGAGGCTGGTGTGTTCTGAGCCTGTGGAGTTCGGTAGTTCCTGTGCAGAAATCATCCTGTGCAGTCCGATTTGCCCATGGCTAGAAATTAAAATGATAACCTCCTTACTGACTGTATGTTTGTCATCACGATACAAGCTTGTTATTTTCAATCTTAGAAAAGCTCATAGGCCTATATGTTAAAGTGATGATTTTAAATCACTGGAGTTTTAACTATGAGGGGGGTGAGAGAAAAGGGATTCTAACCATTCTTATGATGAGCCTTGGGAAGGAGAACTTTCCCATAGTTCATTCAATTACAGTAATCCTGAAAAAGATACAATATGGCTTAAAAATATTATTATGTTATTTAAATCATCTAAATTAAATTGTGCCACAAAGTAGGCCTACTCACACTAAATCACAAGTGGTCACAACTACTTACCACCAATCACTTAAAAAATAACCATCCAAAATATAGCAATGATTTTGGCCCTGAATTGACCTTGTAAGTGTTGCTGTGATGTGACAGTAACGCTATGGCAAACCATTTAGGGTGTCATCATATCAGAATACAATCATTTATGACATCACAATTGTGATGTAATGTGATGCCATGTGAGATCCCACCCACCCTGATAGACAACAAATCACCAGAGCCATATAGGCCTGTTAACCAATTAATTCACTTCTATGGTTAAAATAGAGTATATTTTGTACTAGTAAGCTCCTAAACATATTAAAAACCACACTGTGACAATGTGTATCACTTCACAGCTACTGTCCATGATGCATCATGAGTGGGTGTCCTCTGATGGCACCCTATTTCCTACATAGTTTACTACTTTTGACCAGGATAGTGTACTTTATCGGGTTGATTTGGGATGCACATAGGACTCACAATCAATTTTGCGTTGACATTAAAATCATTATTGCTAAGTGAAAATTATGGGACAACAAGAAAGAAATGTATTCATAAGAAAAAATGTACACATTGTAATTTCAATGTAGATTCCAGTTGTAAATGGTAGACATTGTACAACAAGGTAACTCTTCAGGATGTGGCAGAGTATGAAAACCTTTTCACTGTCTCTGATGCAGGTGTTTTCTCCACTCATTATGAAATCACTGTGACACCATATGGGGGACACTTTGCCCGAGTTTGGCATCTCCGGGGATAATGTGCTGCGTGCAGACCGCTTTCTGTCGTATGCACTAGTGCAATCATTGTATTTCCTCCTGCATGCTTCAGAGAACCAGTAGGCCTAGGCAATAGAACATTATTACAAAATCTTCATGGTGGCCAAATGAATGTATAATTGCAACATTACAGAATCTTTACAATTGTGCATTGCCCTATTGGACTCCCAATCACAGCCAAATGTGATACAGCCTGGATTCAAACCAGGGACTGTGGTGACGCCTCTTGCACTGAGATGCAATGCTTTAGACCGCTGTGCCACTCGGGAGGCCAATATAAACGCAACTTCAAAGAATTTACTGAGTTACAGTCCATATAAGGAAGTCAATTGAAATTAATTCATTAGTCCCTAATCTATGGATTTCACATGACTGTGCAGGGGTGCAGCCATGGGATGGGCCTCGGAGGGCTCACCCACTTGCAGCCAGGCCCAGCTAATCAGAATGAGTTTGTCCCCATAAAAGGGCATTATTAGATGCAAATACTAGTCAGCCTCCCCCCCAGCGTGGCTACAAATTCTCTAAAACGATGTTCGAGGCACCTTATAGTTTAAAAATGAACAGCTCTGCAACAACTCTGGTGGAAATTCCTGCAGTCAGCATGCCAATTGCACACTCCTCTAAACTTCTGTGGCATTGTGACATTGTGTTGTGACACAACTGCGCATTTTAGGGGCTTTTATTGTCCCCAGCACAAGGTGCACCTGTGTAATGATCATGCTATTTAATCAGCTTCTTGATATGCCACACCTGTCAGGTGAATGGATTATCTTGCCAATGGAGAAACGCTCACTAACAGCGATGTAAACAAATGTGTGCACAAAATGTGAGAAATAAGCTTTTTGTGCATATGGAAAATCGAGATTTTTGATTTCAGCTCATGTTGTGTTTATATTTTTGTTCAGTGTACATGTCCAAGGCAACAAATCCTCTAAAACTAACCTTCTCTGGGGTAGGTTAACTAGAGGCTTTCTCATATATCCTGAATGAAGTGTCTGATTTGCGAGTTAAGGACCAATGAAATCAGATCGATAGGAGTGGGGGGAAAAGGGGCTTGTGCATTGATAAGCACATCAAAGACGTTAACGATAGATAATAAAAGATGGCACTTTTGCCCGTAAGATGGCTCTAATTTTGACTATTTTACACCATAATCTGATGAAATTTGTAATAACTTTTCTAGAGTAAAGGCGTCCTCATACATAGGTTAAGTTTGCTCCTAGCATAACTCGGCTAGGCGATGCAAACTTCTGTGCTCGCACTCCCTAAAGACCTTCGCTTGAAAAACTAGAAGAAAAGCAGCAATATTACTGTTTGTCTCTCTTGAGCCACCATAGTAACAATATAGCCAGAAACACTTCCTCAAAATAGATACATTAAGAAATCTGTATTGAATTGTTTACGTTTTTGCAGAGGAGGTCTTAGTCGCGCAATTACACATCAGTTTAGTGCAGTACTTCTCAGGTGAATGATAGCAAACACTTCATTGAAGAATCCATAGTTCCCAGCCCTACTGTGAACCAATCACTGATGAAGGGTGTAGACTTCGACTACCAAACTTCGACTTGCCTCAAGAAAAAAATTGGTGTACGCGAACAGCTGAAAAAAAACCTAGCGAACACCAAAACGAACAAAAACTGTATAAGCTTAAACTGTTTCGACTGGGAAGCATGTGACAGCCTTTTGCGGCAGGTGGACGAGCAATGTCCACCATCCTAGTACGGATGAAGCCTGAGCTGGAATATGAAGCTAACTGAAGCTGGCTAGATTTAAAAGACCTTGAGTAGATCTAGCTTGCTTCTTGGTATACCACTCTGGGAACACCCTGGACTTACGCCATGGGCTCTATATTACATTATGGACAGTACTGTTCACTACTCTATACTATGGATGCACATTAACACTGTCTATACTGCACTATACATGAACACTAACACTGTCTACACAGTTTCCCACAGCAGATATTTATTTTCTGTCAATGGGGAGCCCACCATCATAGCCAAGATCCACAACAAGATATCAGAGATGGGCCAGAGAACACATAGGACTGAACTAAACATCCAGAAAGTCTGACAGCTCTGCAACTGTGGCTGTGTGACATGCCATACTCTTTTTGACCAGATGGCATCAGATACATGGGCTACACATACTAAGACAGAAGAGCGCTGTTTTGCTGTCTCGGATGCTTTATCTGAGGTCATTCTGTCAATAGTGTGCAATTGCAGCCCGCGTTTGGGGTGTTCCTGCATGAGGGCATTCCTGCATCTGCTACATTATGGACCGTACTGTTCACTATATACTATGGATGCACATTAACACTGTCTATACTGCACTATCTGTTGTTGAGGTTGATGACTTAAAAACAAGTGGTCACACCTGCATCTGTTCTGGTGACACAGGAGTTTGAAGTGGAGGGAGTACAGGGCTTAGCATGTCCCTCAAGGAGGCTAAAAGATTTTGACTTGGAAAAGTTGAATATTTTCAGAAGCAGTCGGGTAATTGGTTAAGGGAGGAGGATTGGAGGGAAAGAGAGAGGAGGTTGAAAAGACTGAGGGAGGCAGAGGATGGGTTTGCATCTGTTGAAGATAGCAATGACAAGGGAGAGGGTATGTCGAGGAAGATTGGTATCAAGTTCAAACAGAGTGGGCCCGGACACTAGTTTGAGTTCTGGAGGTGAAATGGAAGGGGTAGAAGGTGTTGTGAGGAGCTTGGAGCCCAAGCCTTCCATTGATGGACAGGGTTATGATAAAGATACGATTGGTTCAGTGGGAGTAAGATTTTTGAAGAAGGTGGAACCAGGCCTTTTGTCTGATCCATGGTCGGTTTCAAGTTGGGTGGAAAAGATGGTGGGTGCTGTTGAGTCGGTGAAGGTAACCCTAAGTGGAGGTGTCCGGTGCGAGAGAGGCAGGTTGAGGTGGCCAGGGTCATTGTGGTGCAGAAGATGTTGTATGCAAAGGAAGTGAAGAAGGTAGTGGAGGGTGGATCAAGGGTGAGGGATTCTGAGAGGATCCCTGTGAATAGTAGATCTTTGCCAGAACAGAGGGATAGGCCAATGAGTGATACATGCTTCAGTTAGGTTGGCATGGCAATCATAGCAATTATTATCAGCTGTTCCGCAGAGATGAAATGTAAGTCATAGAAAATAGATGTTGTGGTGGCAGCTGCAGAGAAGTACTTGGGGGTACGAGATTCGATTTCAGAAGAGTTACAGTGTGTGTTGAGTGGTAGTGTCCCATCCTCTCGGGTCGTTGGCCTGGGGTAGGATAAGATAGGGTTATTAAAGTAGTGGAATAAGGTGATGGGTTTTAATGATTGTAGGGTTAGTTAGTAGGTTCATTCAATATATATTTTTATTGCATTTTTCACGTTTCCCCTTTTCCCATTTTGTATCACAAAGTGCAATGGATTCATACTATAGTTCAGTAGAGGCGATAATGCAACATATTGGACCCCAACCGTCTTTAAATCTCACAGAAGAAGAAGAATGCACCTGTTCTTTTGTGATTGCTGCCCTGCTCACTATTTGACTGGAAGGAGAGCTATTGCATGAAATTGTTTGTGCTGCTTCTTTGGTTGTTTTCTCCCAAATCTTGGGGACAATTGTCGTTGCAACATGGCTTGGTTTCTGATTCTCATCTGGTTTGTCCAAGGTAGGACCAGTCATTTTGTTTTTGTGACATTCTACTTTTGAGAGTTTTCCATTTGAGGTAGGCCAGGCCAATCCCACTGCAGACACCAATTGGTTTACCATGTTATTATGTAACATGTATTATGTTACCCTTGTGTATTTCAGTGGGCAGTGTTCCCATCGCCAATTTCACAAATGCTACTACTTCAAATGTTACTTTCCCTGCCACAGGTAAGCAGGCCTGCATTGGGGACCAGTAATTTTGTTAGGCGATAGGCTGAGAGCTAGGCCTGTTTTCCATGTTTTATTTAATGTAGGCCAGCCCCACTGCAAAACTGTTGTTCTGTTCCTCTTTTATAATATTTTCTTTCTGTATTTCAGTGGACAATTCTACAAACCCCATCAACAATTCTACAAATGCGACTTTCTCTGCCACGGTAGGCCTCTGTGATTCTCAAGTCAGTCTCTTGGCGTGATGGGCCTAAAGAAACAATTAAATTGGTTTTCTTGAAGTTCATGGCTTATCGATATAAAATGATATTGCAAAATGTGTTTAATGTTCACAATTCCCTTTAGGTTCTACTGCCTCAATGGGGCCACGTCACAGACAAAATGATTGGGTTAAAATGGCTGAAACCAGAGAAGGTAACACATTCATTAGATGAAGTGCGCTATCCTGGACCTCTACTATGAGGTTTGGACTTTAATGGCACTGGAGGTAGTGACTTGTAACCAGTACATGTCATGTCAGTGTGGTGGTTTCAGACCCTCTGTCTCTGTTACAGAGGACTTACAGTTCGACATTGCTATTGTGGAGGGAGACATTATGATTTCGGTGAGTCTATGATCCCTATTGCCTAGGTCCTGTTACTGTGTTTTAGGATGATGAATCAATCAAACTTGTGATACCAGCTTCTGTTGACTAAAATTGCATTTGAGTTTACTCTACGGGTAAGTTTGTAATTCACTACTCGACTGAGGGACCTTAAAGATAATGGTATGCGTGGGGTGCAGTTATGAGGTAGTCATTCAAAAATCATGCTGAAAACTATTGCACAGTAAGTCGCGCAAATAATTGTGACTTGTTAAGCACGTTTTACTCTCTTGCCATAACGAAGATGTTTTAGCTTTTAATTTTCAGTGAGTGTAAATTTTTTAACACTTTGACATTATGGGGTACTGTGTGTAGGCCAGTGTATACACATTTTCCCATGGCATATTCCTTGTTCTTATGCTCTGAGTGACTCAGTCATTCCATGCCATTTTAGATTCTCCCGAAACGGACTCTATAAGGTGTCCCACAGGAATGCTGTTCCCATGATTTCGCCAATGCTTCCCACTGTTCTGCCAAGTTGACTGGTAATGGATCTCTACTCCGAAACAACTTGTTCCATCTCATCCCACAGATGCTTAATTGGATTGAGATTTGGTGACTGGTCAGGCCACTGCAGTAAGCTAAATTCACTGTCATGTTCATGGAACCGTTCCTAGACAATCCTAGCCTTCTGAGATGGTGCATTATCCTACTGAAAAAAATCTATTCACAGATGGATACACTGCTGCTATGAAGGGATGCACCTGATTTTCAATGCTGCTCAGATATCCTGTGGAATTAAAACGTTGCTCCACTCCACTTATCATGGGGCCCAATTTGTGCCATGAAAACGCACCCCACAGCATGGCACCACCACCACTCACCAGCCTGCAATGTTGACAAGTGGCATGATAGATGCATGTACTCGTGGTTTTCTCCATACCCTAGTCCTCCCATCAGACCAGACAACATTTTTCCAAATCTCCAGTGTTTCCTTAGCTCACTGCAACTGCAGTTTCTTGGTGGAACTCTGTAAGGTTTTTGGCTGTCATACCCCATTCGTGTCAAGGTACTACAAGTTGTGAATTATTTTATGGGCACCAATGTTATACTTGACTGTCAGTTGGCTAACTGTTGCTCGGAACAATTCGTGTCAGCCTCCTTTGTCCTCTATCATAAATGACCCGTTTTTGACCATTGGCCTGCCGTTGGCCGGATGTCCTTTAGGTGGTGGACCATCCTTGACACACGGAAACTGTGAAAAACCCAGCAACGTTGCAGTTCTTGACACGCTCAAACTGATGAGCCTGCACCTACTACCATACCCTGTTCAAATGCACTTAAATGTTTTTGTCTTGCCCATTCACCCTCTGAATGGCACAGATACACAATCCATGTCTCAAGGCTTAACAATCCTCCTCTTAACCTGGTCCTACCCTTCATATACACTGATTTAACAGGTGGCCTCAATAAGGATCAAAGCTTTCACTTGGTCAGTCTGTCATGGAAAGGAGTGGTCCTAATGTTTTGTACACTGTATATTGCTCTGTTATCTTTTCGATATACTTAATCTGATTGTAGTCATTTAAGTTTACTCTGTAAAGGTATTTTCATTCAGAATTGTAAGAAATTCATAGGGGAAACGCAGAAATAATTTAATGAATTAATATCTGAGGCCTATACTCTAGCGACAGCTGGATTTAAGACTAGGTGTTGATTTGTCCTACAGGAAGACCGATTAGCTGTGAAGTCACTTTGGCCGGAGAAAGAAGGCGTCACTTCTATCCCCTACAAGATCAACGACGATCTGGGTTAGTGTCGAATACAATAGGAGAGATGAACACTGAAACACTGATGTTTTTCAATACAGTGGGAATCAGTGGTGGAAAAAGTACCCAATTGTCATACTTGAGTAAAAGTATAGATGCCTTTTAATAGAACGTTACTCAAGTAAAAGTCCCCCAGTAAAATACTACTTGAGTTAAAGTCTAAAAGTATTTGGTTCTAAATATACTTAAGTATCAAAAGTATAAATCATTTCAAATTCCATCTATTAAGCAAAGCAGGTGGCACCAGTTTCTTGCTTTTAAAATGTATGGATAGCCAGGGGCATACTCAACACTCTGACATAATTTACAGAAGATGCACTTGTGTTTAGTGAGTCCGCCAGATCAGAGACAGGGATGACCATGCGTTGTCTTAAGTGTGTGAATTGGACCATTTTCCTGTCCTGCTAAGCATTCAAAATGTAACGAGTACTTTCGGGTGTCAGGTAAAAAGTACATTATTTTCTTTAGGAGTGAAGTAAAAGTACAGATACCCGAAACTACTTAAATACTTTACACCACCGGTGGGAATGGTATGCACCGTCTAATGGTAGATTTTCTCTGATTCACACAGTGGACAGAAAGAGAACTATGCTAGCAGCGTTCAAGCTTATTTCAGACCAGACGTGTATCCGCTTCCACGAATACACCAATGAGATTAACTACATCGAGTTAATCTCTGGGGCAGGGTGAGTCCAAAGTGGGCACATTAACACATTCTGTCCTTCCCAGCAGTTTACAGTTAACTCACAACCTCTCCTTCCTATTCCTGTGTTCGATCTGCTATTTTTTCCCTATTCCGTCATCCCCTCTTTCTCCTTCATTTCTCTCCCACTTTTCTCATTCTTCACTCAACTCTAGCTGTGCGTCGTATGTAGGTTTTCAGGGTGGGGCCCAGCCTCTGTACTTCGGTAGAGCCTGTAACGTGGGGAACCTGTGTCATGAGCTGATGCATGCCCTGGGCCTGCACCACGAACACACACGGCCAGACCGTGACCAATACGTCACCATACAGTGGGGCAACGTGGTCCCAGGTAACTCGCACCAACAAACATACCAAACCACCTCACGGGCATTGCTTGTGGATCAGGGGCAGGGCTGGTAAATGTATACCATGGAGCGCTGCAGTGTGTAGGCTTTTGTACCAGCCCAACACTAACATACCTGATTCATATTTTTGTGGTCTGGAGTGAAGACTGAGTAGAATAACTATTGACATTTAGTATTTTATTAGGATCCCCATTAGGTACTGCCTAAGCAGCAGCTACTCTTCCTGGGGTCCACACAACATGGAACACTAACATTTAATAGACAGTACAGCACAAGGGCGGAACGACATTAGTTTAAAATATGAATACAGGCTTACCTACATTTATGCCTTAACGTTGCATTCATGTACTCTTTATAACGGAAATACTGCAGCCATTAATGGCCCCATGTGACCCATTGCTCTACTGTTAAAATTGCTTTGTCTAAGCAGGTCCTGATATCCTAAAAGCAACCTTGTTCGCTAAATTCCCCTGACATGGATAACGCTACCTTGTCATCTACAGTTACTGCCCGTAATGGGTTTCCTGGGGTAACATGTAAGCTCTTGAACTTGTAGGCTGTTTTGTTATGTTACCACCTGCTATGGGTTTCATTAGGTAAGATGCAATATTCATGCCTTGAATTGTGTAGTTTCCTCCTGCTAGAGGTTCAACCTAATGGTTTTCTTCTCAACAACTTGTCTACATTTTCATTCCCTAGATCACATTCAGACCCAGTAGCATCCACCAGTCACACACATACACAATCTGCCTCTTGTAACTCTGTCTTCCAGGAAAAGCGAAAAACTTTGTGGTGAAGAAAGGAGACACTCAGGACCTGCCCTATGACTACGACTCCATAATGCACTACGGAACGTCAGTCACACTCCTCTCCTCCTTATTCCCACAAAGTCCTAATTTTACTGCTAGCAATAAGTAAATATTAGTTTTACTGGGCCTGTGTACAGTATCCAGCTCCAGTAACATGTCCCTGTGCGTACCAAATGGGTCACTATTTTTGACCTGGGCTCTGGTCAAACTATGCACACTGTATTGGGAATAGGGTGGCATTGTGATAAAGTAGCAAGTCCTCTAAACCCCCATTGTTGGGTTTCTCCTGGCAGATACTACTTCTCATCAAACCGGAACCCCACTATTGACTCCAAGAAGAGGAGTCCAGATTGGACAGAGACATCACCTGAGCCCCCTGGACATAACACGCCTTAACAAACTCTATCAATGTGGTAAAGACATGCACACACAGAGACAGGAAACAGATCAGAATTGGGCTGCCTTTGTAAATGCAGTCATTATCACACTGTGTTCTAACCATGTTCATGTCTTTCACAGAATAACAATGCAGTTTAACACTTATTACACCATCAAAGAAGATTCCAACGCCGCTGCTGTCGACTGAAGATTCCAACACAAATGGCACTGACATTTAACTTCTCTTCACAACAATGAATAAGTTGGACAAGTCCTTTAAACCTTTCTGATGTATTATATGTGTGTCTGGCTGCAGGCAGTAGTTTTTCTCCTGTGTGCTCTTGCTGCCTTGAATTAGGCCTATACCACTGCACTTGTCTTGGAAAGAAATAAAATGACCTAGACTGAAAAGAATCCAGTCAGAGTGATGTTGCTTGCAGTGTTCCATTTCATTCTATAAAGGACCTTCTCAGCTATGGTCATCATACATCCCAAGGTGGGATCAGAAATGAAGGAGATCTAGCATAGCAGGAGAGACGACTTAAATGAATGATGATTCATACCTTAAACTTGGCCGACTAGCTAGGCAACAAATTATTTTAAAACGATGACGCTGTAACACAGGACTTAGACAGCAGGGATCATAGACTCACCAATATCAGAATGTCGCCCTCTAGAAGGGTGTACTGCAAAACAGGTTTGAGTTGGCGAGGTAACTTTGGTAAACTCTTGAGCTCAACTCAGGATAACCGGTACCATGAAAGTGGCTCAGCATTAGCAAGGAATACTAAACAAATATATATATATATACACACACACTACCGTTCAAAGGTTTGGGGTCATTTAGAAATGTCCTGTTTTAAAGCATTTTTTGTCCATCAAAATAACATCACATTAATCAGAAATACAGTGTAGACATGTAAACTATTGTAGCTGAAAACGCCTTTTTTCTTTGTACAACTATGTAGATATTGCACACGAGGCCCATTATCAGCAACCATCACTCCTGTGTTCCAATTGCACGTGAACTAGTACAAGTTTATATTTTTAAAAGGCTAATTGATCATTAGAAAACCCTTTTGCAATTATGTTAGGACAGCTGAATACTGTTCTGATTAGAAGAAGAAATAAAACTGGCCTTTAGACAAGTTGGGTATCTGGAGCATCAGCATTTGTGGGTTCGATTACAGGCTCAAAGGGCCAGAAACCAATAACTTTATTCTGAAACTCATCAGCCTATTCTTCTGAGAAATTAAGGCTATTCTATGTGAGAAATTGCCAAGAAACTGAAGATCTCCTACAACGCTGTGTACTACTCCACAGAACAGTGAAAACAAGAATAGAAAGAGTGGGAGGCCCCGGTGCACAACTGAGCAAGAGGACATGTACAGTTGAAGTCGGAAGTTTACATACACTTAGGTTGGAGTCAATAAAACTTGTTTTCAACCGCTCCACAAATTTCTTGTTAACAAACTATTGTTTTGGTAAGTCGGTTAGGACATCTACTTAATTTTCCCATCAATTTCACTTATAATTCACTGTATCACAATTCCAGTGGGTCAGAAGTTTTTACATGCACTAAGTTGACTGTGCCTTTAAACAGCTTGGAAAATCAGCCAAGACCTCCGAAAAAAGATTGTCTGGTTCATCCTTGGGAGCAATTTCCAAATGTCTGAAGGTACCATGTTCATCTGTGCAAACAATAGTACGCAAGTATAAACACCATGGGACCACGCCCGTCATACCCCTCAGGAAGGAGACGCGTTCTGTCTCATAGAGATGAGCGATTTGGTGCGAAAAGTGCAAATCAATCCCAGAACAACTGCAAAGGACCTTGTGAAGATGCTGGAGGAAAAAGGTCCAAAAGTATCTATATCCACAGTAAAACGAGTCTTATATCGACAACCTGAAAGGCCGCTCAGCAAGGAAGAAGCCACTACTCCAAAGGTCGTACTTTTTGGAGAAATGTCCTCTGGTCTGATGAAACAAAAATAGAACTGTTTGGCTATAATGACCATAGTTATGTTTGGAGGAAAAAGGGGGAGGCTTGCAAGCCAAAGAACACTGTCCCAACCGTGAAGCACGGGGTGGCAGCATCATGTTGTGGGGTGCTTTGCTGCAGGAGGGACTGGTGCACTTCACAAAATTGATGGCATCATGAGGGAGGAAAATGATGTGGATATATTGAAGCAACATCTCAAGACATCAGTCAGGAAGTTAAAGCTTGGTCGCAAATGGGTCTTCCAAATGAACAATGACCCCAAGCATACTTCCAAAGTTGTGGCAAAATGGCTTAAGGACAACAAAGTCAAGGTATTTGTAATGGCCATCACAAAGCCCTGACCTCAATCCTATAGAATATTTGTGGGCAGAACTGAAAAAGCGTGTGTGAGCAAGGAGTCCTACAAACCTGACTCAGCTACAAACCTTACACCAGCTCTGTCAGGAGGAATGGGCCAAAATTCACCCAACTTATTGTGGGAAACTTGTGGGAGGCTACCCAAAACGTTTGAGCCAAGTTAAACAATTTAAAGGCAATGCTACCAAATACTAATTGAGTGTATGTAAACTTCTGACCCACTGGGAATGTGATGAAAGAAATAAAAGCTGAAATAAATAATTCTCTCTACTATTCTGACATTTTACATTCTTAAAATAAAGTGGTGATCCTAACTGACCTGAGACAGGGAATTTTTACTAGGATTAAATGTCAGGAATTGTGAAAAACGGAGTTTAAATGCATTTGGCTAAGCTGTATGTAAACGTCCGACTTCAACTGTACATTAGAGTGTCTAGTTTGAGAAATCGACGCCTCAACTGGCAGCTTCATTAAATAGTACCCGCAAAACACAAGTCTCAACGTCAACAGTGAAGAGGTGACTCCAGGAAAAAGCCATATCTGACTGGCCAATAAAAGATGAATGGGCAAAGAACACAGACTTGGCAAAAACACAGACACTGGACAGAGGAACTCTGCCTAGAAGGCCAGCATATTCATTGGGTTTACACCAATCTTACTACTACTACTGCACTGATCACACTCAAACAGAAATGGCTGATGCTTGCAATTTATTTTTATTGTAAAGTTGTATGATATAAAGCAGGAAGAATTAACATCCAAAAGCCCATTTAGGGCCATGGCAAACTGCCTATCATGGACCCTCTTCCTCCATGGTGTCCTCCAGCAGCTCATGAAAGCAATGCTGTCAATCCACTCGGAATATAGAGTGCTCCTGTAAAACAATAATCCCGTCAGGAATGAATCAAACAGTCATTGAACGAATGGGATTCACAGTAATACATTTGTCTGAGGTTTTGTCAATCATCAACCCCAGTTCTGGAGCCCCCATCCTCTCCTCACAAGCCCAAGCACTTACCTCATCTGCTCTTCTGTGTTTTCCTCTTCCTGCCTCCCTCCCTTTCATCCTTTCCTATTGATGCTTCCACAGATAAAGTGACCTCATATGCCACTATCTGTTTCAGGAAAAAAACATCCGAAAGCCCACTCACGTGAGGTGAATAATCACATGAGATCAGGAATTGTAGTGTTTGAGTTGAAAGACATTGTATAAATGCACTTCTATCAACACTAACAGATGTCTACAGAGAACAGGCTTTGATAGTAAACACTTACCTAATGTAGTCATCCAACTGTGCTCCTCCTCCAACCCTCCCATCCTTTCCAATTGATGCTTCATCAGATCTGTTTCTATGGCTGCTCTTTTCATCTATCTCAGACTTGAACAGGCAAAGAAAGAGGACAAAAGGAAACCAAAGCAACTTTAGAAGAGTCAGACTTCATTTCTTTTTGACATGTCTGTTGGCTCTTTTTCCTGTGCTCTTGGTCTTATCTCTTGCTTATCCTTCCATCTCCCTCCCTCCTTATCTCCATGAGTGTTAACCTTTTTTTTTTTTTTTAAATTCTCATGTCTCTCTTTTTGTACCTGTTGTTTCACCTTTGCTTTCTTGTGATGTTTTCTCTGTTACTGCTCCTCTTTTTGACTTTTTAACCCATCTCTCTGTTGTGGGATTGGGTTTCACCTCCCAGTGAGCACAAGGAGTGAAGTTATCCTGGGTGATTTCTTTACTTACTGGAATGCAATAGCTAGGTTCGAGTTGGGATTGTTATTTTGGCCATATGTAAATCGGAATTCTAGTTCCATCTCCTCTCTATTACTCTTATAAAGGTTTTCACCTCTTTTCTCTGGGTCTCTGTTTATCTTGCCTTCCCCCTTGTGTTTTCCATAACTTTCTTTTGATCCACTTAGCTCTTCTTTACTGCTGATTTCATTGACCTTTTATCCCATGGTCCTTCCTGATTCTGTCCATCTGAACTTGAATTCTATATCTCCTACTTCCCACCTGATAAACCACTCTGGTCTCCCTTCCTCCTCTCTCATGTTTCCTCCTCTTCACCCTCATGCCTGGCTTCTTTAGGATTTTCCTCCTTTTGCTAATTTTCTCATTTTTTGGTTTGTTTTTCTCTTTAAAAAACAAAATTGTTTTTGTTTATTTACATCTATTAGCATAACTAGGAGCATTGACTTGTACATTTCTTCTTTTGTCTGCTCCCTTTCTTTTGTCATCTACTCAAAAGTTGTCAATGCCTCGTCCGTCGCTTTCTTCTGCTTCTTCCTTGTTCTTCTCTTCGCAGACTGTGTGTGGCGCTGCTCCCTCTCTTCCCTCCGCACAGAGGCGTCAGATGTAGACCTTGGTGACCTCGTATGCCACCTCCTGTTTTGCTCTCTCTGTCTGCCCTTTTTTGTCACACAGCGCACGCCTCTTTTCTCTTCCAGTCTGTGCATTCTTCTCTTCTCTCTCATACAGGTTCTCCATCTCCATCTTGAAGCTGGCCTCGTGATCTTTTATTCTTTGAAGCTCTGCTCTCTTCTTATCCTCGTCCCGTATCCTTGTCTGCCTTTTCTGTTCCTCCTTCTCTTGTTCCTGCTGTATCTTCAATCTCCTTTTCTGTTCCTCTTTCCTTCTCTTCTCTTCTCTCTCTTGTGCCTTTTGCTGCATCTCCAACACCTTCATTCTCTCCTTTTCCCTGTTCCTCTCCTCCTCCATCCTCTTTTTCTCCATCTTTTTCTCTTCCTCTGCCCTCTTTTTATCTTCTTTTCACGGGCCTTCTGTTGCGTCTCCTGCTTCTTTCTTTCATTCTTTTCTCTCTTTTTCTCTTGCTCTTGTCTCTTTTTCTCATGTTCGATCTTTAGTTTCATCTCTGCCTTCTCTCTTTTCATCTGCTCCTCTAACTTCTTTTTTGCATATTTTCTGTCCTTTTCTTTTCCTCCTCATTCAATTTCTTCTGTCTCTTTTCCCACTTTTTGAGATCTTCGTTCCTGGCTTTTCCTTCCTCCTTTCAATCTTCATCATCTCTTCATTTTCTTAGCCTCGTCCTTGAAATATTTGATCCTGTCTGCATAGCTCATGGCATTAAGATCTTTCCCACGGCTCGCCATCATAGACATTGCATTGGCGGTTGCACATCTCCCTTCCATTTTACCACTATCCATCTCCTTCCTGTTCCTCTCCCCATAAGGTTCCCTGTGTAGACATCTCTGCTGTTGTCCACTCATGCTCTCCTCACTTTCACTACTCCCTCCTCACATGTGTCTTCACTCACACTCTGAGACACATCATCCTCAGACGAGCACGAGAGTCACAGCCTTCTCAGTGATGGCGCGGGCTGCCAGTGTAGTCAGCTTCTGAGTTCACCCTGTGAGCGAGTGGGCACAGCTCCTCGTAAATGGAGTTCCATGTGAGTGACTCCTCACAAACGTCATCAGGCAGGTATAGATCAGATGATTGCCTCTTGAGCACATTCACAACCTCTGCCAGGTCCTGCTGGGTGTCCTCCTGAGTGTCCTCTCGGGCGGCCACTGGCGTGGCGTCTGTGGTGGCCTCTGGGCTGGCCGGGCGCTCGGGGGCTGTGGCAGGGGTCTTGGATTGTTCTACTGCAGAGGAGCAGGAGGCCTCAGTGTCATCGTTCTTGTCATCGTTGTTTACCCTTTTCTTCAGAATCTCTTCCTTTCTCTTTTGGGCCATCCTCTCTTTCAGCTGTGCTTTATACATATTCGCAATTTCTACACCTCTCCGTTGAACTTCCTCAGACAATTCCTCAGACGATGCAATCTCTGGCCTCTTGACCTCATCCTTGGCCTTTGCCTGGCCAGTCAATGGTGACCTGGGGTGGACAAGCGGATGGGTCTGTCTCATCCGGCGGGAGGGTCGGAAGCCAAGAGGTGGGAAGGGACAGCAAATCGGTGTGAAGTGTGTGGGTGCATTTTCTGGGACGGAGAATGAGGCCGTTTATCAGGGAGGTGCAGCTCTGTGTGTCCAGAGGGGAAAGATTGAGTGTTTCTTAGCTGGGTCCTTCTGGGTGCAGGCAGCATGCTGGTCAGGCTCCGATTGGCTGTTGGCGAGGTACCTGTGGAGGTTGTACCAGGGAAAGCTGGCAGTGTCGGGAGGCGGGACAAAGAATGGAGGAGGTGGAGCGCTGCTTGATCACCCCTTTATCCACCCCAATCTGTATGATGACAGACACATTTTTATTACTTAATAGCTTGAGGGTCCATGTTATTACTATCTTAAAACAATTGTATGTGTATGGGTAGTAAATATCATAGAGAAAACACATTTCATTACTGTATATTAACCTATTAGGAAAATGGGAAGGTCCACACTTTTGTATTTATTCAAATTCATAAATTCTTCCATTCCAACTTTATTCTAAGAATGCAGACCTTCCAAAGAATATTACCAGTGCAGAATGCAGACCTTCCTGAGAATGCTACCAATGCAGAATGCAGACCTTCCTGACAATACTACTAGTGCAGAATGCAGACCTTCCTAAGAATACTACCAGTGGAGAATGCAGAACTTCCTGAGAATACTACCAGTGCAGAATGCAGACCTTCCTCAGAATACTACCAGTGGAGAATGCAGACCTTCCTCAGAATACTACCAGTACAGAATGCAGACCTTCCTGAAAATACTACCAGTACAGAATGCAGACCTTCCTGAGAATACTGCCTGTACAGAATGCAGACCTTCCTGAGAATACTGCCTGTACAGAATGCAGACCTTCCTCAGAATGCTACCGGTGCAGAATGCAGACCTTCCTGAGAATACTATCGGTTGCAGAATGCAGACCTTCCTGAGAATACTGCCTGTACAGAATGCAGACCTTCCTCAGAATACTACCAGTGCATTTTGTAGACCTTTCTGAGAATACTACCAGTGCAGAATACAGACCTTCTTAAGAATACTACCGGTGTGCAGTTATTTTCTTGCCTTTGTATTTCACTATTCTATCTATTTAGATCTCATTGTATCTGTGTATCAGGATTGGGAACATCTAAAGCAACTACAGTATATCTACTGATATGAAAGTCTGATTAAAGTAAACTGCTCTTGTTACCTCCTCCAACAGTTGGTGCAGCCTAAATATTTCTCCATACAGCGCCTTAATCTCCCTCATGTTTCCTCGCTCAGTTCTCCATGTCTCTCTAGCCAATCTCCAATGGGCGAGCTCCAGGTCATGGATATCCTCCCGCATGCCTAGTTCAACCTGGGTTCCTTTCTCATTTACCCTCTTCTTTTTCCTCTTCTTGAGGTTGAATCGGTGTTCTCCTTGCCCTGCCTACACACCTTTGGGGCAGTAGGGATATTGAGAATAGAACATGGTATATTTTGTTTTACTCATTGGATTATTATGTGCCTTCCATTGATTTCCATTGATATAGAATATCAAGAAGGTATAATGTTGACACTAGATCCAGCCATAGTTAGTACAAAGTCTACACTGATTGGCCATACATTATTAGTCTGGACCACTTTAGACTTACATTAAGGCTGGGGAGTTGTGAGGAGTTGTGAGGCTGGTGTGTTCTGAGCCTGTGGAGTTCGGTAGTTCCTGTGCAGAAATCATCCTGTGCAGTCCGATTTGCCCATGGCTAGAAATTAAAATGATAACCTCCTTACTGACTGTATGTTTGTCATCACGATACAAGCTTGTTATTTTCAATCTTAGAAAAGCTCATAGGCCTATATGTTAAAGTGATGATTTTAAATCACTGGAGTTTTAACTATGAGGGTGAGAGAAAAGGGATTCTAACCATTCTTATGATGAGCCTTGGGAAGGAGAACTTTCCCATAGTTCATTCAATTACAGTAATCCTGAAAAGATACAATATGGCTTAAAAATATTATTATGTTATTTAAATCATCTAAATTAAATTGTGCCACAAAGTAGGCCTACTCACACTAAATCACAAGTGGTCACAACTACTTACCACCAATCACTTAAAAAATAACCATCCAAAATATAGCAATGATTTTGGCCCTGAATTGACCTTGTAAGTGTTGCTGTGATGTGACAGTAACGCTATGGCAAACCATTTAGGGTGTCATCATATCAGAATACAATCATTTATGACATCACAATTGTGATGTAATGTGATGCCATGTGAGATCCCACCCACCCTGATAGACAACAAATCACCAGAGCCATATAGGCCTGTTAACCAATTAATTCACTTCTATGGTTAAAATAGAGTATATTTTGTACTAGTAAGCTCCTAAACATATTAAAAACCACACTGTGACAATGTGTATCACTTCACAGCTACTGTCCATGATGCATCATGAGTGGGTGTCCTCTGATGGCACCCTATTTCCTACATAGTTTACTACTTTTGACCAGGATAGTGTACTTTATCGGGTTGATTTGGGATGCACATAGGACTCACAATCAATTTTGCGTTGACATTAAAATCATTATTGCTAAGTGAAAATTATGGGACAACAAGAAAGAAATGTATTCATAAGAAAAAAATGTACACATTGTAATTTCAATGTAGATTCCAGTTGTAAATGGTAGACATTGTACAACAAGGTAACTCTTCAGGATGTGGCAGAGTATGAAAACCTTTTCACTGTCTCTGATGCAGGTGTTTTTTTTTCTCCACTCATTATGAAATCACTGTGACACCATATGGGGGGACACTTTGCCCGAGTTTGGCATCTCCGGGGATAATGTGCTGCGTGCAGACCGCTTTCTGTCGTATGCACTAGTGCAATCATTGTATTTCCTCCTGCATGCTTCAGAGAACCAGTAGGCCTAGGCAATAGAACATTATTACAAAATCTTCATGGTGGCCAAATGAATGTATAATTGCAACATTACAGAATCTTTACAATTGTGCATTGCCCTATTGGACTCCCAATCACAGCCAAATGTGATACAGCCTGGATTCAAACCAGGGACTGTGGTGGCGCCTCTTGCACTGAGATGCAATGCTTTAGACCGCTGTGCCACTCGGGAGGCCAATATAAGCGCAACTTCAAAGAATTTACTGAGTTACAGTCCATATAAGGAAGTCAATTGAAATTAATTCATTAGTCCCTAATCTATGGATTTCACATGACTGTGCAGGGGTGCAGCCATGGGATGGGCCTCGGAGGGCTCACCCACTTGCAGCCAGGCCCAGCTAATCAGAATGAGTTTGTCCCCATAAAAGGGCATTATTAGATGCAAATACTAGTCAGCCTCCCCCAGCGTGGCTACAAATTCTCTAAAGCGATGTTCGAGGCACCTTATAGTTTAAAAATGAACAGCTCTGCAACAACTCTGGTGGAAATTCCTGCAGTCAGCATGCCAATTGCACACTCCCTCTAAACTTCTGTGGCATTGTGACATTGTGTTGTGACACAACTGCGCATTTTAGGGCTTTATTGTCCCCAGCACAAGGTGCACCTGTGTAATGATCATGCTATTTAATCAGCTTCTTGATATGCCACACCTGTCAGGTGAATGGATTATCTTGCCAATGGAGAAACGCTCACTAACAGCGATGTAAACAAATGTGTGCACAAAATGTGAGAAATAAGCTTTTTGTGCATATGGAAAATCTTGAGATTTTTGATTTCAGCTCATGTTGTGTTTATATTTTTGTTCAGTGTACATGTCCAAGGCAACAAATCCTCTAAAACTAACCTTCTCTGGGGTAGGTTAACTAGAGGCTTTCTCATATATCCTGAATGAAGTGTCTGATTTGCGAGTTAAGGACCAATGAAATCAGATCGATAGGAGTGGGGAAAAGGGGCTTGTGCATTGATAAGCACATCAAAGGCGTTAACGATAGATAATAAAGATGGCACTTTTGCCCGTAAGATGGCTCTAATTTTGACTATTTTACACCATAATCTGATGAAATTTGTAATAACTTTTCTAGAGTAAAGGCGTCCTCATACATAGGTTAAGTTTGCTCCTAGCATAACTCGGCTAGGCGATGCAAACTTCTGTGCTCGCACTCCTAAAGACCTTCGCTTGAAAAACTAGAAGAAAAGCAGCAATATTACTGTTTGTCTCTCTTGAGCCACCATAGTAACAATATAGCCAGAAACACTTCCTCAAAATAGATACATTAAGAAATCTGTATTGAATTGTTTACGTTTTTGCAGAGGAGGTCTTAGTCGCGCAATTACACATCAGTTTAGTGCAGTACTTCTCAGGTGAATGATAGCAAACACTTCATTGAAGAATCCATAGTTCCCAGCCCTACTGTGAACCAATCACTGATGAAGGGGTGTAGACTTCGACTACCAAACTTCGACTTGCCTCAAGAAAAAATTGGTGTCTGCGAACAGCTGAAAAAAACCTAGCGAACACCAAAGCGAACAAAAACTGTATAAGCTTAAACTGTTTCGACTGGGAAGCATGTGACAGCCTTTTGCGGCAGGTGGACGAGCAATGTCCACCATCCTAGTACGGATGAAGCCTGAGCTGGAATATGAAGCTAACTGAAGCTGGCTAGATTTAAAAGACCTTGAGTAGATCTAGCTTGCTTCTTGGTATACCACTCTGGGAACACCCTGGACTTACGCCATGGGCTCTATATTACATTATGGACAGTACTGTTCACTACTCTATACTATGGATGCACATTAACACTGTCTATACTGCACTATACATGAACACTAACACTGTCTACACAGTTTCCCACAGCAGATATTTATTTTCTGTCAATGGGGAGCCCACCATCATAGCCAAGATCCACAACAAGATATCAGAGATGGGCCAGAGAACACATAGGACTGAACTAAACATCCAGAAAGTCTGACAGCTCTGCAACTGTGGCTGTGTGACATGCCATACTCTTTTTGACCAGATGGCATCAGATACATGGGCTACACATACTAAGACAGAAGAGCGCTGTTTTGCTGTCTCGGATGCTTTATCTGAGGTCATTCTGTCAATAGTGTGCAATTGCAGCCCGCGTTTCGGGGTGTTCCTGCATGAGGGCATTCCTGCATCTGCTACATTATGGACCGTACTGTTCACTATATACTATGGATGCACATTAACACTGTCTATACTGCACTATCTGTTGTTGAGGTTGATGACTTAAAAACAAGTGGTCACACCTGCATCTGTTCTGGTGACACAGGAGTTTGAAGTGGAGGAGTACAGGGCTTAGCATGTCCCTCAAGGAGGCTAAAAGATTTTGACTTGGAAAAGTTGAATATTTTCAGAAGCAGTCGGGTAATTGGTTAAGGGAGGAGGATTGGAGGGAAAGAGAGAGGAGGTTGAAAAAGACTGAGGGAGGCAGAGGATGGGTTTGCATCTGTTGAAGATAGCAATGACAAGGGAGAGGGTATGTCGAGGAAGATTGGTATCAAGTTCAAACAGAGTGGGCGGACACTAGTTTGAGTTCTGGAGGTGAAATGGAAGGGGTAGAAGGTGTTGTGAGGAGCTTGGAGCCCAAGCCTTCCATTGATGGACAGGGTTATGATAAAGATACGATTGGTTCAGTGGGAGTAAGATTTTTGAAGAAGGTGGAACCAGGCCTTTTGTCTGATCCATGGTCGGTTTCAAGTTGGGTGGAAAAAGATGGTGGGTGCTGTTGAGTCGGTGAAGGTAACCCTAAGTGGAGGTGTCCGGTGCGAGAGAGGCAGGTTGAGGTGGCCAGGGTCATTGTGGTGCAGAAGATGTTGTATGCAAAGGAAGTGAAGAAGGTAGTGGAGGGTGGATCAAGGGTGAGGGATTCTGAGAGGATCCTGTGAATAGTAGATCTTTGCCAGAACAGAGGGATAGGCCAATGAGTGATACATGCTTCAGTTAGGTTGGCATGGCAATCATAGCAATTATTATCAGCTGTTCCGCAGAGATGAAATGTAAGTCATAGAAAATAGATGTTGTGGTGGCAGCTGCAGAGAAGTACTTGGGGGTACGAGATTCGATTTCAGAAGAGTTACAGTGTGTGTTGAGTGGTAGTGTCCCATCCTCTCGGGTCGTTGGCCTGGGGTAGGATAAGATAGGGTTATTAAAGTAGTGGAATAAGGTGATGGGTTTTAATGATTGTAGGGTTAGTTAGTAGGTTCATTCAATATATATTTTTATTGCATTTTCACGTTTCCCCTTTTCCCATTTTGTATCACAAAGTGCAATGGATTCATACTATAGTTCAGTAGAGGGCGATAATGCAACATATTGGACCCCAACCGTCTTTAAATCTCACAGAAGAAGAAGAATGCACCTGTTCTTTTGTGATTGCTGCCCTGCTCACTATTTGACTGGAAGGAGAGCTATTGCATGAAATTGTTTGTGCTGCTTCTTTGGTTGTTTTCTCCCAAATCTTGGGGGACAATTGTCGTTGCAACATGGCTTGGTTTCTGATTCTCATCTGGTTTGTCCAAGGTAGGACCAGTCATTTTGTTTTTGTGACATTCTACTTTTGAGAGTTTTCCATTTGAGGTAGGCCAGGCCAATCCCACTGCAGACACCAATTGGTTTACCATGTTATTATGTAACATGTATTATGTTACCCTTGTGTATTTCAGTGGGCAGTGTTCCCATCGCCAATTTCACAAATGCTACTACTTCAAATGTTACTTTCCCTGCCACAGGTAAGCAGGCCTGCATTGGGGACCAGTAATTTTGTTAGGCGATAGGCTGAGAGCTAGGCCTGTTTTCCATGTTTTATTTAATGTAGGCCAGCCCCACTGCAAAACTGTTGTTCTGTTCCTCTTTTTATAATATTTTCTTTCTGTATTTCAGTGGACAATTCTACAAACCCCATCAACAATTCTACAAATGCGACTTTCTCTGCCACCGGTAGGCCTCTGTGATTCTCAAGTCAGTCTCTTGGCGTGATGGGCCTAAAGAAACAATTAAATTGGTTTTCTTGAAGTTCATGGCTTATCGATATAAAATGATATTGCAAAATGTGTTTAATGTTCACAATTCCCTTTAGGTTCTACTGCCTCAATGGGGCCACGTCACAGACAAAATGATTGGGTTAAAATGGCTGAAACCAGAGAAGGTAACACATTCATTAGATGAAGTGCGCTATCCTGGACCTCTACTATGAGGTTTGGACTTTAATGGCACTGGAGGTAGTGACTTGTAACCAGTACATGTCATGTCAGTGTGGTGGTTTCAGACCCTCTGTCTCTGTTACAGAGGACTTACAGTTCGACATTGCTATTGTGGAGGGAGACATTATGATTTCGGTGAGTCTATGATCCCTATTGCCTAGGTCCTGTTACTGTGTTTTAGGATGATGAATCAATCAAACTTGTGATACCAGCTTCTGTTGACTAAAATTGCATTTGAGTTTACTCTACGGGTAAGTTTGTAATTCACTACTCGACTGAGGGACCTTAAAGATAATGGTATGCGTGGGGTGCAGTTATGAGGTAGTCATTCAAAAATCATGCTGAAAACTATTGCACAGTAAGTCGACGCAAATAATTGTGACTTGTTAAGCACGTTTTACTCTCTTGCCATAACTTGAAGATGTTTTAGCTTTTAATTTTCAGTGAGTGTAAATTTTTTAACACTTTGACATTATGGGGTACTGTGTGTAGGCCAGTGTATACACATTTTCCCATGGCATATTCCTTGTTCTTATGCTCTGAGTGACTCAGTCATTCCATGCCATTTTAGATTCTCCCGGAACGGACTCTATAAGGTGTCCCACAGGAATGCTGTTCCCATGATTTCGCCAATGCTTCCCACTGTTCTGCCAAGTTGACTGGTAATGGATCTCTACTCCGAAACAACTTGTTCCATCTCATCCCACAGATGCTTAATTGGATTGAGATTTGGTGACTGGTCAGGCCACTGCAGTAAGCTAAATTCACTGTCATGTTCATGGAACCGTTCCTAGACAATCCTAGCCTTCTGAGATGGTGCATTATCCTACTGAAAAAAATCTATTCACAGATGGATACACTGCTGCTATGAAGGGATGCACCTGATTTTCAATGCTGCTCAGATATCCTGTGGAATTAAAACGTTGCTCCACTCCACTTATCATGGGGCCCAATTTGTGCCATGAAAACGCACCCCACAGCATGGCACCACCACCACTCACCAGCCTGCAATGTTGACAAGTGGCATGATAGATGCATGTACTCGTGGTTTTCTCCATACCCTAGTCCTCCCATCAGACCAGACAACATTTTTCCAAATCTCCAGTGTTTCCTTAGCTCACTGCAACTGCAGTTTCTTGGTGGAACTCTGTAAGGTTTTTGGCTGTCATACCCCATTCGTGTCAAGGTACTACAAGTTGTGAATTATTTTATGGGCACCAATGTTATACTTGACTGTCAGTTGGCTAACTGTTGCTCGGAACAATTCGTGTCAGCCTCCTTTGTCCTCTATCATAAATGACCCGTTTTTGACCATTGGCCTGCCGTTGGCCGGATGTCCTTTAGGTGGTGGACCATCCTTGACACACGGGAAACTGTGAAAAACCCAGCAACGTTGCAGTTCTTGACACGCTCAAACTGATGAGCCTGCACCTACTACCATACCCTGTTCAAATGCACTTAAATGTTTTGTCTTGCCCATTCACCCTCTGAATGGCACAGATACACAATCCATGTCTCAAGGCTTAACAATCCTCCTCTTAACCTGGTCCTACCCTTCATATACACTGATTTAACAGGTGGCCTCAATAAGGATCAAAGCTTTCACTTGGTCAGTCTGTCATGGAAAGGAGTGGTCCTAATGTTTTGTACACTGTATATTGCTCTGTTATCTTTTCGATATACTTAATCTGATTGTAGTCATTTAAGTTTACTCTGTAAAGGTATTTTCATTCAGAATTGTAAGAAATTCATAGGGAAACGCAGAAATAATTTAATGAATTAATATCTGAGGCCTATACTCTAGCGACAGCTGGATTTAAGACTAGGTGTTGATTTGTCCTACAGGAAGACCGATTAGCTGTGAAGTCACTTTGGCCGGAGAAAGAAGGCGTCACTTCTATCCCCTACAAGATCAACGACGATCTGGGTTAGTGTCGAATACAATAGGAGAGATGAACACTGAAACACTGATGTTTTTCAATACAGTGGGAATCAGTGGTGGAAAAAGTACCCAATTGTCATACTTGAGTAAAAGTATAGATGCCTTTTAATAGAACGTTACTCAAGTAAAAGTCCCCCAGTAAAATACTACTTGAGTTAAAGTCTAAAAGTATTTGGTTCTAAATATACTTAAGTATCAAAAGTATAAATCATTTCAAATTCCATCTATTAAGCAAAGCAGGTGGCACCAGTTTCTTGCTTTTAAAATGTATGGATAGCCAGGGGCATACTCAACACTCTGACATAATTTACAGAAGATGCACTTGTGTTTAGTGAGTCCGCCAGATCAGAGACAGGGATGACCATGCGTTGTCTTAAGTGTGTGAATTGGACCATTTTCCTGTCCTGCTAAGCATTCAAAATGTAACGAGTACTTTCGGGTGTCAGGTAAAAAGTACATTATTTTCTTTAGGAGTGAAGTAAAAGTACAGATACCCGAAACTACTTAAATACTTTACACCACCGGTGGGAATGGTATGCACCGTCTAATGGTAGATTTTCTCTGATTCACACAGTGGACAGAAAGAGAACTATGCTAGCAGCGTTCAAGCTTATTTCAGACCAGACGTGTATCCGCTTCCACGAATACACCAATGAGATTAACTACATCGAGTTAATCTCTGGGGCAGGGTGAGTCCAAAGTGGGCACATTAACACATTCTGTCCTTCCCAGCAGTTTACAGTTAACTCACAACCTCTCCTTCCTATTCCTGTGTTCGATCTGCTATTTTTTTCCCTATTCCCGTCATCGCCCTCTTTCTCCTTCATTTCTCTCCCACTTTTCTCATTCTTCACTCAACTCTAGCTGTGCGTCGTATGTAGGTTTTCAGGGTGGGGCCCAGCCTCTGTACTTCGGTAGAGCCTGTAACGTGGGGAACCTGTGTCATGAGCTGATGCATGCCCTGGGCCTGCACCACGAACACACACGGCCAGACCGTGACCAATACGTCACCATACAGTGGGGCAACGTGGTCCCAGGTAACTCGCACCAACAAACATACCAAACCACCTCACGGGCATTGCTTGTGGATCAGGGGCAGGGCTGGTAAATGTATACCATGGAGCGCTGCAGTGTGTAGGCTTTTGTACCAGCCCAACACTAACATACCTGATTCATATTTTTGTGGTCTGGAGTGAAGACTGAGTAGAATAACTATTGACATTTAGTATTTTATTAGGATCCCCATTAGGTACTGCCTAAGCAGCAGCTACTCTTCCTGGGGTCCACACAACATGGAACACTAACATTTAATAGACAGTACAGCACAAGGACGGAACGACATTAGTTTAAAATATGAATACAGGCTTACCTACATTTATGCCTTAACGTTGCATTCATGTACTCTTTATAACGGAAATACTGCAGCCATTAATGGCCCCATGTGACCCATTGCTCTACTGTTAAAATTGCTTTGTCTAAGCAGGTCCTGATATCCTAAAAGCAACCTTGTTCGCTAAATTCCTGACATGGATAACGCTACCTTGTCATCTACAGTTACTGCCCGTAATGGGTTTCCTGGGGTAACATGTAAGCTCTTGAACTTGTAGGCTGTTTTGTTATGTTACCACCTGCTATGGGTTTCATTAGGTAAGATGCAATATTCATGCCTTGAATTGTGTAGTTTCCTCCTGCTAGAGGTTCAACCTAATGGTTTTCTTCTCAACAACTTGTCTACATTTTCATTCCCCTAGATCACATTCAGACCCAGTAGCATCCACCAGTCACACACATACACAATCTGCCTCTTGTAACTCTGTCTTCCAGGAAAGCGAAAAACTTTGTGGTGAAGAAAGGAGACACTCAGGACCTGCCCTATGACTACGACTCCATAATGCACTCACGGAACGTCAGTCACACTCCTCTCCTCCTTATTCCCACAAAGTCCTAATTTTACTGCTAGCAATAAGTAAATATTAGTTTTACTGGGCCTGTGTACAGTATCCAGCTCCAGTAACATGTCCCTGTGCGTACCAAATGGGTCACTATTTTTGACCTGGGCTCTGGTCAAACTATGCACACTGTATTGGGAATAGGGTGGCATTGTGATAAAGTAGCAAGTCCTCTAAACCCCCATTGTTGGGTTTCTCCTGGCAGATACTACTTCTCATCAAACCGGAACCCCACTATTGACTCCAAGAAGAGGGGAGTCCAGATTGGACAGAGACATCACCTGAGCCCCCTGGACATAACACGCCTTAACAAACTCTATCAATGTGGTAAAGACATGCACACACAGAGACAGGAAACAGATCAGAATTGGGCTGCCTTTGTAAATGCAGTCATTATCACACTGTGTTCTAACCATGTTCATGTCTTTCACAGAATAACAATGCAGTTTAACACTTATTACACCATCAAAGAAGATTCCAACGCCGCTGCTGTCGACTGAAGATTCCAACACAAATGGCACTGACATTTAACTTCTCTTCACAACAATGAATAAGTTGGACAAGTCCTTTAAACCTTTCTGATGTATTATATGTGTGTCTGGCTGCAGGCAGTAGTTTTTCTCCTGTGTGCTCTTGCTGCCTTGAATTAGGCCTATACCACTGCACTTGTCTTGGAAAGAAATAAAATGACCTAGACTGAAAAGAATCCAGTCAGAGTGATGTTGCTTGCAGTGTTCCATTTCATTCTATAAAGGACCTTCTCAGCTATGGTCATCATACATCCCAAGGTGGGATCAGAAATGAAGGAGATCTAGCATAGCAGGAGAGACGACTTAAATGAATGATGATTCATACCTTAAACTTGGCCGACTAGCTAGGCAACAAATTATTTTAAAACGATGACGCTGTAACACAGGACTTAGACAGCAGGGATCATAGACTCACCAATATCAGAATGTCGCCCTCTAGAAGGGTGTACTGCAAAACAGGTTTGAGTTGGCGAGGTAACTTTGGTAAACTCTTGAGCTCAACTCAGGATAACCGGTACCATGAAAGTGGCTCAGCATTAGCAAGGAATACTAAACAAATATATATATATATACACACACACTACCGTTCAAAGGTTTGGGGTCATTTAGAAATGTCCTGTTTTAAAGCATTTTTTTTGTCCATCAAAATAACATCACATTAATCAGAAATACAGTGTAGACATGTAAACTATTGTAGCTGAAAACGCCTTTTTTCTTTGTACAACTATGTAGATATTGCACACGAGGCCCATTATCAGCAACCATCACTCCTGTGTTCCAATTGCACGTGAACTAGTACAAGTTTATATTTTTAAAAGGCTAATTGATCATTAGAAAACCCTTTTGCAATTATGTTAGGACAGCTGAATACTGTTCTGATTAGAAGAAGAAATAAAACTGGCCTTTAGACAAGTTGGGTATCTGGAGCATCAGCATTTGTGGGTTCGATTACAGGCTCAAAAGGGCCAGAAACCAATAACTTTATTCTGAAACTCATCAGCCTATTCTTCTGAGAAATTAAGGCTATTCTATGTGAGAAATTGCCAAGAAACTGAAGATCTCCTACAACGCTGTGTACTACTCCACAGAACAGTGAAAACAAGAATAGAAAGAGTGGGAGGCCCCGGTGCACAACTGAGCAAGAGGACATGTACAGTTGAAGTCGGAAGTTTACATACACTTAGGTTGGAGTCAATAAAACTTGTTTTTCAACCGCTCCACAAATTTCTTGTTAACAAACTATAGTTTTGGTAAGTCGGTTAGGACATCTACTTAATTTTCCCATCAATTTCACTTATAATTCACTGTATCACAATTCCAGTGGGTCAGAAGTTTTTACATGCACTAAGTTGACTGTGCCTTTAAACAGCTTGGAAAATCAGCCAAGACCTCCGAAAAAAGATTGTCTGGTTCATCCTTGGGAGCAATTTCCAAATGTCTGAAGGTACCATGTTCATCTGTGCAAACAATAGTACGCAAGTATAAACACCATGGGACCACGCAGCCGTCATACCCCTCAGGAAGGAGACGCGTTCTGTCTCATAGAGATGAACGATGCCGGTGCGAAAAGTGCAAATCAATCCCAGAACAACTGCAAAGGACCTTGTGAAGATGCTGGAGGAAAAAGGTCCAAAAGTATCTATATCCACAGTAAAACGAGTCTTATATCGACAACCTGAAAGGCCGCTCAGCAAGGAAGAAGCCACTACTCCAAAGGTCGTACTTTTTGGAGAAATGTCCTCTGGTCTGATGAAACAAAAATAGAACTGTTTGGCTATAATGACCATAGTTATGTTTGGAGGAAAAAGGGGGAGGCTTGCAAGCCAAAGAACACTGTCCCAACCGTGAAGCACGGGGGTGGCAGCATCATGTTGTGGGGGTGCTTTGCTGCAGGAGGGACTGGTGCACTTCACAAAATTGATGGCATCATGAGGGAGGAAAATGATGTGGATATATTGAAGCAACATCTCAAGACATCAGTCAGGAAGTTAAAGCTTGGTCGCAAATGGGTCTTCCAAATGAACAATGACCCCAAGCATACTTCCAAAGTTGTGGCAAAATGGCTTAAGGACAACAAAGTCAAGGTATTTGTAATGGCCATCACAAAGCCCTGACCTCAATCCTATAGAATATTTGTGGGCAGAACTGAAAAAGCGTGTGTGAGCAAGGAGTCCTACAAACCTGACTCAGCTACAAACCTTACACCAGCTCTGTCAGGAGGAATGGGCCAAAATTCACCCAACTTATTGTGGGAAACTTGTGGGAGGCTACCCAAAACGTTTGACCCAAGTTAAACAATTTAAAGGCAATGCTACCAAATACTAATTGAGTGTATGTAAACTTCTGACCCACTGGGAATGTGATGAAAGAAATAAAAGCTGAAATAAATAATTCTCTCTACTATTCTGACATTTTACATTCTTAAAATAAAGTGGTGATCCTAACTGACCTGAGACAGGGAATTTTTACTAGGATTAAATGTCAGGAATTGTGAAAAACGGAGTTTAAATGCATTTGGCTAAGCTGTATGTAAACGTCCGACTTCAACTGTACATTAGAGTGTCTAGTTTGAGAAATCGACGCCTCAACTGGCAGCTTCATTAAATAGTACCCGCAAAACACAAGTCTCAACGTCAACAGTGAAGAGGTGACTCCAGGAAAAAGCCATATCTGACTGGCCAATAAAAAGATGAATGGGCAAAGAACACAGACTTGGCAAAAAAACACAGACACTGGACAGAGGAACTCTGCCTAGAAGGCCAGCATATTCATTGGGTTTACACCAATCTTACTACTACTACTGCACTGATCACACTCAAACAGAAATGGCTGATGCTTGCAATTTATTTTTATTGTAAAGTTGTATGATATAAAGCAGGAAGAATTAACATCCAAAAGCCCATTTAGGGCCATGGCAAACTGCCTATCATGGACCCTCTTCCTCCATGGTGTCCTCCAGCAGCTCATGAAAGCAATGCTGTCAATCCACTCGGAATATAGAGTGCTCCTGTAAAACAATAATCCCGTCAGGAATGAATCAAACAGTCATTGAACGAATGGGATTCACAGTAATACATTTGTCTGAGGTTTTGTCAATCATCAACCCCAGTTCTGGAGCCCCCATCCTCTCCTCACAAGCCCAAGCACTTACCTCATCTGCTCTTCTGTGTTTTCCTCTTCCTGCCTCCCTCCCTTTCATCCTTTCCTATTGATGCTTCCACAGATAAAGTGACCTCATATGCCACTATCTGTTTCAGGAAAAAACATCCGAAAGCCCACTCACGTGAGGTGAATAATCACATGAGATCAGGAATTGTAGTGTTTGAGTTGAAAGACATTGTATAAATGCACTTCTATCAACACTAACAGATGTCTACAGAGAACAGGCTTTGATAGTAAACACTTACCTAATGTAGTCATCCAACTGTGCTCCTCCTCCAACCCTCCCATCCTTTCCAATTGATGCTTCATCAGATCTGTTTCTATGGCTGCTCTTTTCATCTATCTCAGACTTGAACAGGCAAAGAAAAGAGGACAAAGGAAACCAAAGCAACTTTAGAAGAGGCAGACTTCATTTCTTTTTGACATGTCTGTTGGCTCTTTTTCCTGTGCTCTTGGTCTTATCTCTTGCTTATCCTTCCATCTCCCTCCCTCCTTATCTCCATGAGTGTTAACCTTTTTTTTTCTTTTAAATTCTCATGTCTCTCTTTTTTGTACCTGTTGTTTCACCTTTGCTTTCTTGTGATGTTTTTCTCTGTTACTGCTCCTCTTTTTGACTTTTTAACCCATCTCTCTGTTGTGGGATTGGGTTTCACCTCCCAGTGAGCACAAGGAGTGAAGTTATCCTGGGTGATTTCTTTACTTACTGGAATGCAATAGCTAGGTTCGAGTTGGGATTGTTATTTTGGCCATATGTAAATCGGAATTCTAGTTCCATCTCCTCTCTATTACTCTTATAAAAGGTTTTCACTTCTTTTCTCTGGGTCTCTGTTTATCTTGCCTTCCCCCTTGTGTTTTCCATAACTTTCTTTTGATCCACTTAGCTCTTCTTTACTGCTGATTTCATTGACCTTTTATCCCATGGTCCTTCCTGATTCTGTCCATCTGAACTTGAATTCTATATCTCCTACTTCCCACCTGATAAACCACTCTGGTCTCCCTTCCTCCTCTCTCATGTTTCCTCCTCTTCACCCTCATGCCTGGCTTCTTTAGGATTTTTTCCTCCTTTTGCTAATTTTCTCATTTTTTGGTTTGTTTTTTCTCTTTAAAAAACAAAATTGTTTTGTTTATTTACATCTATTAGCATAACTAGGAGCATTGACTTGTACATTTCTTCTTTTGTCTGCTCCCTTTCTTTTTGTCATCTACTCAAAAGTTGTCAATGCCTCGTCCGTCGCTTTCTTCTGCTTCTTCCTTGTTCTTCTCTTCGCAGACTGTGTGTGACGCTGCTCCCTCTCTTCCCTCCGCACAGAGGCGTCAGATGTAGACGCTTGGTGACCTCGTATGCCACCTCCTGTTTTGCTCTCTCTGTCTGCCCTTTTTTGTCACACAGCGCACGCCTCTTTTCTCTTCCAGTCTGTGCATTCTTCTCTTCTCTCTCATACAGGTTCTCCATCTCCATCTTGAAGCTGGCCTCGTGATCTTTTATTCTTTGAAGCTCTGCTCTCTTCTTATCCTCGTCCCGTATCCTTGTCTGCCTTTTCTGTTCCTCCTTCTCTTGTTCCTGCTGTATCTTCAATCTCCTTTTCTGTTCCTCTTTCCTTCTCTTCTCTTCTCTCTCTTGTGCCTTTTGCTGCATCTCCAACACCTTCATTCTCTCCTTTTCCCTGTTCCTCTCCTCCTCCATCCTCTTTTTCTCCATCTTTTTCTCTTCCTCTGCCCTCTTTTTATCTTCTTTTCACGGGCCTTCTGTTGCGTCTCCTGCTTCTTTCTTTCATTCTTTTCTCTCTTTTTCTCTTGCTCTTGTCTCTTTTTCTCATGTTCGATCTTTAGTTTCATCTCTGCCTTCTCTCTTTTCATCTGCTCCTCTAACTTCTTTTTTGCATATTTTCTGTCCTTTTCTTTTCCTCCTCATTCAATTTCTTCTGTCTCTTTTCCCACTTTTTGAGATCTTCGTTCCTGGCTTTTCCTTCCTCCTTTCAATCTTCATCATCTCTTCATTTTTCTTAGCCTCGTCCTTGAAATATTTGATCCTGTCTGCATAGCTCATGGCATTAAGATCTTTCCCACGGCTCGCCATCATAGACATTGCATTGGCGGTTGCACATCTCCCTTCCATTTTACCACTATCCATCTCCTTCCTGTTCCTCTCCCCATAAGGTTCCTGTGTAGACATCTCTGCTGTTGTCCACTCATGCTCTCCTCACTTTCACTACTCCCCTCCTCACATGTGTCTTCACTCACACTCTGAGACACATCATCCTCAGACGAGCACGAGGGAGTCACAGCCTTCTCAGTGATGACGCGGAGCGCCTTGATGTAGTCAGCTTCTGAGTTCACCCTGTGAGCGAGTGGGCACAGCTCCTCGTAAATGGAGTTCCATGTGAGTGACTCCTCACAAACGTCATCAGGCAGGTATAGATCAGATGATTGCCTCTTGAGCACATTCACAACCTCTGCCAGGTCCTGCTGGGTGTCCTCCTGAGTGTCCTCTCGGGCGGCCACTGGCGTGGCGTCTGTGGTGGCCTCTGGGCTGGCCGGGCGCTCGGGGGCTGTGGCAGGGGTCTTGGATTGTTCTACTGCAGAGGAGCAGGAGGCCTCAGTGTCATCGTTCTTGTCATCGTTGTTTACCCTTTTCTTCAGAATCTCTTCCTTTCTCTTTTGGGCCATCCTCTCTTTCAGCTGTGCTTTATACATATTCGCAATTTCTACACCTCTCCGTTGAACTTCCTCAGACAATTCCTCAGACGATGCAATCTCTGGCCTCTTGACCTCATCCTTGGCCTTTGCCTGGCCAGTCAATGGTGACCTGGGGTGGACAAGCGGATGGGTCTGTCTCATCCGGGCGGGAGGGTCGGAAGCCAAGAGGTGGGAAGGGACAGCAAATCGGTGTGAAGTGTGTGGGTGCATTTTCTGGGACGGAGAATGAGGCCGTTTATCAGGGGAGGTGCAGCTCTGTGTGTCCAGAGGGGAAAGATTGAGTGTTTCTTAGCTGGGTCCTTCTGGGTGCAGGCAGCATGCTGGTCAGGCTCCGATTGGCTGTTGGCGAGGTACCTGTGGAGGTTGTACCAGGGGAAAGCTGGCAGTGTCGGGGAGACGGGACAAAGAATGGAGGAGGTGGAGCGCTGCTTGATCACCCCTTTATCCACCCCAATCTGTATGATGACAGACACATTTTTATTACTTAATAGCTTGAGGGTCCATGTTATTACTATCTTAAACAATTGTATGTGTATGGGTAGTAAATATCATAGAGAAAACAAATTTTATTGCTGTATATTAACCTATTAGGAAAATCAAGGTCCACACATTTGTATTTATTCAAATTCAGAAATTCTTCAATTTTTTTTCAACTTTATTCTAAGAATGCAGACCTTCCAAAGAATATTACCAGTGCAGAACGCAGACCTTCCTGAGAATGCTACCAATGCAGAATGCAGACCTTCCTGACAATACTACTAGTGCAGAATGCAGACCTTCCTGAAAATACTACCAGTGCAGAATGCATACCTTCCTAAGAATACTACCAGTGCAGAATACAGACCTTCCTCAGAATACCAACAGTGCAGAATGTAGACGTTCCTAAGAATACTACCAGTGCAGAATTCAGACATTCCTGAGAATACTACAAGTATAGAATGTAGACCTTCCCAAGAATACTACAAGTGCAGAATGCAGACCCTCATGAGAATACTACTAGTGCAAAATGCAGACCTTTTTAAGAATACTACCCGTGCAGAATGCAGACCTTCCTAAGAATTCTACCAGTGCAGAATGCAGAACTTCCGAAGAATTCTACCAGTGCAGAATAAAGACCTTCCTGAGAATACTACCATTACAGAATGCAGACCTTCCTCGGAATACTGCCTGTACAGAATGCAGACCTTCCAGAAAATACTGCCCGTACAGAATGCAGACCTTACTGAAAATACTGCCCGTACAGAATGCAGACCTTCCTGAAAATACTGCCCGTTCAGAATGCAGACCTTCCTGAAAATACTGCCCGTACAGAATGCAGACCTTCCTGAAAATAATGCCCGTACAGAATGCAGACCTTCCTCAGAATGCTACCAGTGCCGAATGCAGACCTTCCTCAGAATACTACCGGTGCAGAATGCAGACCTTCCTGAGAATACTACAGATGCAGAATGCAGACCTTCCTCAGAATACTACCGGTGCAGAATGCAGACCTTCCTCAGAACACTACCAGTGCCGAATGCAGACCTTCCTAAGAATTCTACCAGTGCAGAATGCAGAACTTCCGAAGAATTCTACCAGTGCAGAATGCAGACCTTCCTAAGAATACTACCAGTGCAGAATGCAGAACTTCCGAAGAATTCTACCAGTGCAGAATGCAGACCTTCCTAAGAATACTACAAAAGCATTTTGTAGACCTTCCTGAGAATACTACCAGTCCAGAATACAGACCTTCTTAAGAATACTACCAGTGTGCAGTTATTTTCTTGCCTTTGTATTTCACTATTCTATCTATTTAGATCTCATTGTATCTGTGTATCAGGATTGGGAACATCTAAAGCAACTACAGTATATCTACTGATATGAAAGTCTGATTAAAGTAAACTGCTCTTGTTACCTCCTCCAACAGTTGGTGCAGCCTAAATATTTCTCCATACAGCGCCTTAATCTCCCTCATGTTTCCTCGCTCAGTTCTCCATGTCTCTCTAGCCAATCTCCAATGCGCGAGCTCCAGGTCATGGATATCCTCCCGCATGCCTAGTTCAACCTGGGTTCCTTTTTCATTTACCCTCTTCTTTTTCCTCTTCTTCGGGGTTGAATCGGTGTTCTCCTTGCCCTGCCTACACACCTTTGGGGCAGTAGGGATATTGAGAATAGAACATGGTATATTTTGTTTTACTCATTGGATTATTATGTGCCTTCCATTGATTTCCATTGATATAGAATATCAAGAAGGTATAATGTTGACACTAGATCCAGCCATAGTTAGTACAAAGTCTACACTGATTGGCCATACATTATTAGTCTGGACCACTTTAGACTTACATTAAGGCTGGGGAGTGGTGTGTTCTGAGCCTGTGGAGTTCGGTAGTTCCTGTGCAGAAATCATCCTGTGCAGTCCGATTTGCCCATGGCTAGAAATTAAAATGATAACCTCCTTACTGACTGTATGTTTGTCATCACGATACAAGCTTGTTATTTTCAATCTTAGAAAAGCTCATAGGCCTATATGTTAAAGTGATGATTTTAAATCACTGGAGTTTTAACTATGAAGGGGGTGAGAGAAAAGGGATTCTAACCATTCTTATGATGAGCCTTGGGAAGGAGAACTTTCCCATAGTTCATTCAATTACAGTAATCCTGAAAAAGATACAATATGGCTTAAAAATATTATTATGTTATTTAAATCATCTAAATTAAATTGTGCCACAAAGTAGGCCTACTCACACTAAATCACAAGTGGTCACAACTACTTACCACCAATCACTTCAAAAATAACCATCCAAAATATAGCAATGATTTTGGCCCTGAATTGACCTTGTAAGTGTTGCTGTGATGTGACAGTAACGCTATGGCAAACCATTTAGGGTGTCATCATATCAGAATACATTTATGACATCACCATTGTGATGTAATGTGATGCCATGGGAGACCACACCCAACCTGATAGACAACAAATCACCAGAGCCATATAGGCCTATTTTCAATTACCTTAACCAATTAACCCACTTCTATGTTTGAAATACAGTATATTTAGTACTAGTAAGCTCATAAACATAGTAAAAACCACACTGTAACAATGTGTACCACTTCACAGCTACTGCCCATAATGCATCATGAGTGGGTGTCCTCTGAAAGCCAGGATGTCTCTAGGGCTGTGTCCTAAAAAGGCATCTTAATATCTACGTAGTGTACTACAATAGGGTGCCATTTGGGATCCACATAGGACTATGTAAAAATGACATTTGTTCGTCCACACAATCAGTTTTGTGTTGATATTACATATTTTTTGCTAAGTGAACATTCTGGGACAACAAGGAAGAAATGTATCATAAGGAAAAAAATGTACACATTATAATTTCAATGTAGATTCCAGTTGTAAATGGTAGACATTGTACAACAATGTAACCCTTGTTGTACCCCCCTGAAAACAAGGGTTCTTTAGAAACTATGCTACAATACATGTAGAAAATGAACACTTGAACAACTGTTGAGTGTTTGATAATCGTAATTGTGCATCCCTTTGATGCATATTATGATTGTTTTTATTTCATATATATATAATTGTTTTTATTTCCTGAGGGGTCTACTGTGTGTATTTGGGCCCGAAAAGACCACTTTCTGTCATATGCACTAGTGCAATCATTGTATTTCCTCCTGCATTCTTCAGAGAACCAGTAGGCCTAGGCAGTAGAACATTATTACAAAAACTACATGGTGGCCAAATGAATGTATAATTGCAACATTACAGAATTTTTACATGATTATTTAATGAGTTTCAAAATAAGGATTCTTATTTTGACGTTTTTACAAACATTATTTTTCTGAATTAAGTGGTTGTTCGTGTTCTCGCGATGTTACACATATGAACAGATTATTGTTTTGTAAAGCAGGTAAACTGGGGAGATTCAGTATTGTTCAACAGTTGAGGGGAACTGATATGCTGATTGTGAAAAAGGTGGATTTGATGGTGTTTATCACGCATGTGATTAATTGTACTGCACAAAGGAACTAAGAAACTGGACATAATAGTGTCTGCGGCTGAAAGGTATTGTGGTTTCAAGGTCTTCACTGCTCAAACAGTGCAAAGAATACTGTCCGAATATGTTCTTTTTTCTCTGGCCCCAGTGCATGTAGGGATGGGCGTTGGCAGTTGAATCGGAATAAAATAGTATATTGAGTTTCGTTTTTGTTCAGTTTTATTTTGTTAATTGTTTTGCCTGATATACCGCCAAAACAGTAGGTGGCGGCATGCACCAATATAATTTGTTTGCGGACCGCCATAATATCAAAGAAGAAGACCCGTACAGCAATACACCGATTGGTGGTCTGCCATAGAACTTTCAAGAAGGCAGTTTTCTAAACAAGCGACGGTACGCCTGCTGTTAATCGACAAATTGGCCCGGTATGACTGGTATCAGACCGTTCGAGATGGAACGTCCAAGACACCGTCCGTTTCTGATTGGTGTTAGTGGAGGAACTGCTAGTGGCAAGGTAGGTAACTAATAATAGCTAGTTTACCGTATCTAGCTGTATGGAGTAGTAAGAGCCAGTTTATGCTTAATCCAAAAATGTGTGTCGGGGGCGCCGTATTGATGGTGTGACGCAATCGCGGAGCCTCTGGAGGCACGCAGAGGCCAAATTGAGTTCGGTACCGCATCGCTGTGCGTCTCTCAAATGGTGTAACAATGCTGAAGGCGTCGTATTGCTCCGCATTGACATTATTGAGGGCGGAAGGTCCTGTGGAAACACAAACTCACTTCCTTAAATTCTTCACATCAGTTCTGCTCCGCGAAGCGCAATAATAATGAATGCCTTAACTTCTGTAGAGGCCATATCACCGTAAATGCTGCACGGCCATTGCAGATAACAAATTGACCATGAAACGCCTTTAACGTCGTGTCAACAACCACTAACATTACATTCGCAAACGTTAGCTTTCGTTTCCCCATGAACTGAGAGCAGACACGCCCCTGTACCAAAACGTGATAACAATTTGTATATTTTTTTTCCTTTGGCCTAATAATTCACGAACGTCTATTTTCATTAATTTAAGGCACTTACATTTAGCTAGCTAATGGTATGCACCTATCTAGTTAAAATTACGCCCTCTTAGCTTTGTTGTCATGCAGGAATAGGAGAACTCTTGATGTGACATCGCTAATGAGATGGGGATCTCAGGATGTCTCTTGCCAATAATTCTTGTTTTCTGTCTGAGATTATTTTGAAATGTGCCAACTACCGCTCTCTGCTCCAACCTCATCAAACTGAAAGTATGACAAATGTCAATACATTTTCTGCGTGTGACAGATCTTTCACATGGCATATTACACACAATTAATGGAAACTTTACTTAACTCACAACTTGAAATACACATAACCCCTTTCTATGTGATAGATTTAGCTAAATGGTGCTATTCTAGGAACTAATAAACCTGTCTGTTTTTTAGTCTACCGTATGTGCCAAAATCATGGAGTTACTGGGCCAGAACAAGGTGGACCATCATCAGAGGAAAGTGGCTATCGTCAGCCAAGACAGTTTCTACAGAGTCTTGACACTTGACCAGAAGGCCAAGGCACTCAAGGGCCAGTACAACTTTGACCACCCAGGTAGGAGTGGCAGGTAGCTTAGCAGTTAAGAGCATTGGACCAAAAGGTCGCTGGTTTGAATCCCTGAATTGCTCCTGTCAGTCGTTCTTGATAAGAGCGTCTGCTAAATGACTAAAATTTAAATGCAAAATGTACTACAGGCCTGTATGAATATTGTAATAATATAAGTATGATCGTTGTAATAACATAAGCTCTCCATCAGTCACTTATCACTTAGATAATGTGGATTTAGTTCATCATGGTGTTTAATTAATCTTTGCTAGAATTATAAATGGCTAATGTTCTGTCTGAACAGTGTAATTGAGTTAATAACCTTGAAATGTTTATTACAGATGCTTTCGACAACGAGTTGATGTACCAAACGCTGAAGGATATTGTGGAGGGGAGCGTGGTGGAGGTGCCGACATATGACTTTGTCACGCATTCCAGGTGAGAAGGAAACATTCTATCCAGACTCCGTGTAACAGAGTTAGAAATTCCCATTCTTGAATTGACAGACGGGATAAAAAATGCCCATCCTCCACATTCCACAGAGCCCAGATCGATGACCCTTGACCCAAAAATTTAAAACAAATACACTAGGTGTATTCATTAGTCTGATTTCATTGCATTAGTCTATTGCAAAACGTTTTGCAATGGAAAGCATTTACTCCAAACGGAAAACTTTGTGCAATGAAAACAATTTAATTCAGATAGGTCTTTCCCCTTTTTGTTTAGTCTATGTACTTCCGTTTGGTCCCTAAAGTTATCGTTGCAAAAGGTTTGGCAAAAGACCAAAAGTTTTGCAATGGAATCAGACTAATGAATACACTCCTGCTACAGAGTGCCTCTGTCTGAGATTTCTGCTGCAATCTCTTACATGTTTTTTGACGCACTGCACACTAGGGCAGTTCCAGAGTAAAACAAATCTTGGTCGACCGAGAGTTGTCTGTTCTTTAGACCAATCAATTGGTTGACATTTTAAAATTTGTATTTTTCCTTAGATAGACACACCCTATGTTTGAATAAAGTAGACTGTATGTAGGCTGCAGGCTATTTTGCGCAAGTGATAAGAAATAATCAGGTAGGCCTATATTGTGACGTTTCCACCGATCAGAGGATTACATTTTGTTTTGCCTTTCATGCTGAGTGGTTATCGTAAGGGAGAGAGCTGGAAAGATTTTTGAAATTGACAACAATTCCTCAACGTAGCCTTTCTCAATGGATGTAAAAACAGACTTCATTTACTTTCTGTATGAGGCAAAGAAAAAATTACTTTGAGAAGCTCCACAGTGATGGTGAGTTAAGACAATCAGAAATAGTATCAGATTCCTCAATAGGCACATTTATAGGCCTACATTTGCACGCAGGCCAGGTAGCCTAGGCCTACTTCTATGAGTTACTAGGTGTGTGTTCTTACTCGAGATTGACAGGAGCACTCCAAACAAAAAGACAATGAATAAATTGACAACTCAGAAATAAACCTAGGTTGTGCACTCTGCAAACGTGTCCACTCCTACAAAGACAACAGTAAGACTGTAATAATTATAGATTGAATGCATTAATAGAAACAGCTTTAACAGAAATTACCAAAAACAAACATTGTAATTAGAAATTATGGGAATTAACAGTAAATGTACTAGTGGTGATACTGGTGTGCCAACCACGCGGTCTCCAATGGATTAGTCCACTGAGGCAGGCGTGTATCATACAGGTGTTGTGTGCCATAATTTTTTAAAAATCTATTTGCCACTGCTCAACAAAAAAGATCTACAGCCTATCAACCAAACAGTCGACTAAATAGTGTCAGCCCTACTTTACGCACTGCCCAGACTACAGACTCAAGCTTTGTATTTCTTTTATTAGTATTCCCCCTTTTTAACCAATTTCGATCTTGTCTCATCGCTGCAACTCCCCAATGGGCTCCAAAACATGACCCACCAAACCGCGTTTCTTAACACCCCCCGCTTAAACCGGAAGCCAGCCGCACCAATGTGTCGGAGGAAACACCGTTCACCTGACGACCGAGGTCAGCCTGCAGGCGCCCGGCCCGCCACAAGGAGTCGCTAGAGCGCAATGTGTCAAGTAAAGCGCCCTGGCAAAACCCTCCCCTATCCCAGACGACGCTGGGCCAATTGAGCGCACCCTACGGGACTCCTGATCACGGCCAGGTTGTGATACAGCCCAGGATGGAACCTGGGTCTGTAGTGAGGCCTCTTTTGTATTTCTTAAGCTTCGCTTTAGTTTTCGCTGGGGAAGAGCACCCTTCTACTCTGGCTTATTTGGTGAACTAACCGCAGACAGCCGTTCTGATTCTGTATTGAGTCAGAGCACGTCACTTACTGCTTTCGGCCGTTCATCGACCTGATGTGTGCAGCCTCAGACATGTCATTGCATTTGCAGATGAACTAACACACACCAATCATGCATTCAGGTGAAAGTTAGTCTGTCTATAGAATACCTCTGTGTACTATACATTTGGTGCTTAATGTGTGTACGTGTGTCCCAGGCTGCAGGACAGGATCACAGTGTACCCGGCTGATGTGGTTCTGTTTGAGGGCATTCTGGTATTCTACTCTCAGGAAGTGAGGGACATGTTTCACATGAAGCTCTTTGTGGACACTGACTCGGATGTCAGGCTTTCCCACAGAGGTACTACAGACAAACACAACTAACTCCTAACAAGGGACTAACACAACTAACTCCTAACACTTTTCTCTAGCATATTTGATGTATATACTGAATAGTCACATTTGTCTTGGTCCTGACCTGGTTGTGGTTGTTTTCTTGACCTGGTTTTGGTTTTGACCTGCAGTTCTGCGGGACATGAAGAGGGACAGAGACCTGGAGCAGATCCTTAACCAGTACACCACGTTCGTCAAGCCAGCCTTCGAGGAGTTCTGTTTGCCTGTAAATGTCCAGCAGAGCCACATACTGATACCATAGACCAATGATAACAGATAATGGACACTTTCATTCTTTATTAATAGGGCTAATTATGTACACTTAAAATATGACACATTTAACACCCTGTGACTAATGTGACAAATGTATATTATGTTGTAAATGCAGTCTTTTGAAAGCATTAGTGACCAAATTTACATTGAGTTATTTTTCCACAGACAAAGAAATATGCAGATGTAATTATTCCTAGAGGAGTTGACAACATGGGTAAGTTATAGCACTAATGAAGCCTATAGACTCTCTCCATATCCCTCTCTCTCTCTCTCTCTCTCTCTCTCCATATCCCACCCATATTAATCTGCCTCTCATTCTCAGTGGCCATCAACCTCATTGTGCAGCACATCCAGGACATCCTGAATGGGGACCTCTGTAAGTGGCAGCATGGAGGAGTGGTGAACGGGCACAGCCGGGGCTTCAAGCGGGCCTTCTCGGAGCAGGCGGACCTGGACAAAGCCACCTCCAACCTCCCCCTAGGGAAGAGGGTCCTACTGGAGCCGAGCTGTCGCCCCCACTGAGGCAGCCATCTCTGTGTTTACTGTCAGACAGACAGTCTACTTCTATATACACTTTCCTAATATTGAGTTGCACCCCCTTTTGCCCTCAGAACAGCCTCAATTCGTTGGAGCATGGACTCTACAAGGTGTTGAAAGCATTCCACAGGGATGCTGGCCCATGTTGACTCCAATGCTTCCCACAGTTGTGCCAAGTTGGCTGGATGTCCTTTGGGTGGTGGACCATTCTTGATACACACGGGAAACTGTTGAGCTTGAAAAACCCAGCAGCGTTGCAGTTCTTGACACACTTAAACCGGTGAGCCCGGCACCTACTACCATACGACGTTCAGAGGCACTTAAATCTTTTGTCTTGCCCATTCACCCTCTGAATGGCACACATACACAATCTGTCTCAATTGCCTCAAGGCTTAAATCCTTCTTTAACCTGTCTTCTCCCCTTCCTCTACACTGATTGAAGTGGATTTAACAAGTGACATCAATAATGGATCATAGTTTTTACCTGGATTCACTGTCATTTAAAGAGCAGGTGTTCCTAATGTTTTGTACCTTTAGTGTATATACAAAAAGTATCCCTACCCCTTGATTTATTCCACATTTGTTGTTACAGGCTGAATTCAAAATTGATTAAATTCTACACACAACACCCCAAAAGGAAAAAGTGAAAACATGTTTAGACATTTTTACAAGTGTATTGAAAATGGAATACAGAACTCATTTACATAAGTATTCATTTTCAAGTCTTGCCATAGATTTTCAAGCAATTTAAGTCAAATATAACTAGGCTACTCAGGAACATTCAATATCCTTTTGGTAAGCAACTCTAGTGAATATTTACCCTTGTTTTAAGTTAGTGTCCTGCTGAAAGGTGAATGTGTCTCCCAGTGTCTGGTGGAAAGCAGACTAAAACAGGTTTTCCTTTAGGATTTTGTCTGTGCTTAGCTCTATTCAGTTTTTATTTTGTCCTAAAAAAATGCCCTAGTCTTTGCCAATGACAAGCATACCCATAACATAATTCAGCCACCATATGCTTGAAAATATACTGAACAAAAATATAAATGTAACATGCAACAATTTTAAAGATGACTGATTTACAGTTCATATAAGGAAATCGGTCAATTGAAATAAATTCATTAGGCACTCATATATGGATTTCACAACTGGGAATACAGATGTGCATCTGTTGGTCATAGATACCTTAAAAAAAAAAAAGTTGCGGCGGGGATCAGAAAACCAGTCAATATCTGGTGTGACCATTTTCCTCATGCAGCGCAACACATCTCCTTCGAATAGAGTTGGCTGTTTATTGTGGCCTATGGAATGTTGTCCCGCTCATCAATGGCTGTGCTAAGTTGCGGGATATTGGCGGGGACAGGAACACGCTGTCGTACACGCCGATCCAGAGCATCCGAAACATGCTCAATGGTTGACATGTCTGGTGATTATGCAGGCCATGGAAGAACTGGGACATTTTCAGCTTCCAGGAATTATGTACAGATCCTTGCGACATAGGGCCATGCATTATCATGCTGAAACATGAGGTGATGGCGGTGGATGAATGGCACGACAACGGGCCTTAGGATCTCATCACGGTATCTCTGTGTATTCAAATTGCCATCGATAAAATGCAATTGTGTTTGTTGTAGCTTATGCCTGCCCATACCATAACCCCACTGCCACCATGGGGCACTCTGTTCACAACGTTGACGTCAGCAAACCGCTCTCTTATGGAAGAGATATGAACATTAAATTCTCTGGCAACAGCTCTGTTGGACATTCCTGCAGTCAGCATACCAATTGCACACTCCCTCAACTTGAGACATCTGTGGCAGTGTTGTGACAAAACCACATTTTAGAGTTGCCTTTTATTGCCCCCAGCACAAGGTGCACCTGTGTAATGATCATGCTGTTTAATCAGCTTCTTGACATGCAACACCTGTCAGGTGGATGGATTATCTTGGCAAAGGAGAAATGTTTACTAACAGGGTTTTAAACAAATTTGTGCACCACATTGAGAAAAGCTTTGGGCGTGTATAGAAAATGTCTGGGATCTTTTTTTCAGCTCATGAAACATGGGACCAACACTTTAGATGTTGCGTTTATATTTTTGTTCAGTGTATGAATAGTGGTACCGAGTGAGGTGCTGTGTTGGATTTACCCCAAACAAAATGCTTTGTATTCAAGACAAAGTTAATTTCTTTGCTGCAGTTTTACTTTAGTGCCTGATTGCAAACAGGATGCATGTTTTGGAATATTTTTTTTCTGATATAGGCTTCCTTTTCACTCTCACTTAGGTTTGTATTGTGGAGTAACTAATGTTGTTGATCCATCCTCTGTTATGCTATCGCAGCCATTAAACTATCTGTTTTAAAGTCACAATTGGCCTCATGGTGAAATCCCTGAGCGGTTTCCTTCCTTTCCGCCAACAGAGTTAGGAAGGACGCCTGTATCTTTGTAGTGACTGGGTGTATTGGTACACCATCCAAAGTGTAAACACTTCACCATGATCAAAAGGATATTTAATGTCTGTTTGCTTTTAAAATGTTTACCCATCTACCAAGGCATTGGAAAACATCCTTGGTCTTTGTGGTAATTGTATGTGTGGGATACAGAGAGGAAGTAGTCATTAAAAAAAATCATACTAAACACTTATTGCACACAATGAGTCCATGCAACTTGTGACTTGTTAAGCACATTTTTACTCCTGAACGTATTTAGGGTTGCCATAACAGGGATGAATACTTGGATTGAACAGGTGACAAATTCAACTTTGACATTATGGGGTATTGTGTGTAAGCCAGTGACACAATTTAAAATTTAGGCTGTAACACAGGGGTGTCAAACTCATTCCATGGAGGGCCTAGTGTCTGCTGTTTTTTTGTTTTTCTTTTCAGTTAAGACCTAGACAACCAGGTGAGGGGAGTTGCTTACTAATCAGTGATCTTAATTCAACAAGTACAAGGGAAGAGCAAAAACCCGCAGACACTCGGCCCTCCGTGGAATGAGTTTGACACGTGCTTTAACAAAATGTGGAAAAGGTTGAGGGGTGTGAATACTTTCTGAAGGCACTGTATATATGTATGTTAATATGTATGTGTGTGAATATATGTATTAATATGTGTGTGATATATATATGGTGTGTGTTTATGGTATGTTGGATTTGAGCGTTGATGCTTTTACTGCCATGGTCTGGGGGAGAGATGGAGACTAGCCTGCCCTTGTAACTCACCCTTCTCACCTGCAGACTATCCAGTTAGATAGGGAAGTCTGGAGGAAAATGAGTCTAAGACACATCAGTAATGATTCATTAGTATAATTACTGAAATTGCAAGCATCACTGAAACAGAGCAATCACAGGTACACAACATAACTCTTCCACTTTTTAATTACTCTGCCTTCTATGTGATTTTTTACCCTGCGGTGGCTTGACTACCTCTGTGGCTGAAATAGGAGTGAGGGTGAGATGAAGTAAGGAAAGCTGTTATTTTAATGTTAGTTTCAAGTTGTTTGTTTTGATTTTGGCTTTGCACATTGTGTTTTACCTGTTGGGCTTTTACAGCCAACAATGAATAACTAGTAATGTAGTAGACTTCATGTACTACCATGATTCACTGTCTTTGTTTTATACTGAACAAATATATACATGTATCAAGATGCTTGATACATGTGTTCTATTGGATTCAGAACATGTAGAAATCAGATTATAATATGTATCGAATATTATAGACAAATTAAGGATTTTATACAATATCACATTTGAAGTATTCTTTAGACTTGCTTCATGAACTGTATATTTTTTGGATCATTCCTTGATGCCAAGGTAAATTCATGCCTTTAACTTGGCTTTATTTTGTAAAGCATTTTCTAATGACCATGATATTTAAGAAATATAAAAAATATTACGTTCTATCAGTGGCTTGTGGTTGTTATTGTCTAACCAGAATGACCAGTTGGGGATGAATCCTAACTTGCGAGCGCAACAAGACTTCCATTGATATCAATGCATGATAATGCAAAAGTCAAAGTTAGGAGCGACGATCTTGTTGGGAATTTGCCCATAAGGAACATATAAGCAGCATAGTCTGTCAAACCTCTTAAGATGGTGATACACAGTGATGCCTTGATGTATAGAAACTGAGCAGTTTTATTGCATAGTGTGATGAGGATGACAGGATTATTCCAAAGGAATCAGAATGAAGAACTACAGTACACAAATGGACAGACAAACACAGATCACACACACACACGTCTGATTTCCTGGCAGTTCTCTCACTCAAACATGGCACACAATGATTGAATATGACGTACATAGATCACAGCATCTTTAGTCATTCTTATTTTGCGTTGTTTTTTAGAGTGCACATTATGGCACTTGGGTAGAAGCTGAACGCTTCTCTTAATAGCATAATAAACATCCTTTTTAAGAACAAAAGGAGCACTGTATAATACATCACAACCATACATGATTAATAATAATAATACACAATATCCCAAATACACTCTTGGTACAAGTCCAGTCCACCTCTACTAACTATCAGATTCCCATTCTCTAGACTGCGGTCCAGAATACTGAGGAGGATTCCATGGATACAAGGAAGTTTCTCTTCCTTCAATGTTTGAGGGAAGTTAAGTCAGGGGAGGGGGGCAGTAGGGGCTGACCCAATGGTGGCACACACTATGTAGGGGCGAAGAGAAGGGAATAGGGTGTTGGTATCATGGTGTAGAGGAGCTTTCACCTCACACTTACATGATGTCTCTTACACAAGTCTTTCTCCTCTCTCCTCCCATTAGCTAGGAGTTTCTCCCCTGCCAACAGCAATTTGGGGTGGAGAGAATCCCATGTCATCGCAATAATAAAACGCCCATACTATTCCAGTGTAGCAGAGCAGTGCAGAGTCATTGTAAACCAGTCTTTCCTCCCTACTAGCCTGCTGTATGTGCTCTGGTCTGGTCCGGCCCTAGTCAGTCTCTCTTCCCATGTTAGTTAGGTCCAACTGATTGTGCCCATCCATCTATCCTTTCCGTCCGTCTGTATGTCCATCCATAGTAAAGTGGAGTTAGTGTCTGGTCCCGGGTTTGGGCACCACGCCGTGCCCCTACACCCACTAGGTCTTCTCTTCACGCTCTGTCCGCCTCCGGGTTATGTTTCGAGGCTTGATCTTCAGCGAGAGCTCCCACAGCGCCTCCTCGGCCAGGTGGTCGCTGAAGTCGTTAAAGAAGCACACAATGTCGTCGTTGCGCTTCAGATCATAATGCCTGGGGTGGGTCGAAAAGACAGACATAACGAGTTGATTAACTAGATGCCGATGGATAAGCGATATAAATATGAATGCTGGAAATGGTCCACCTTCTGTTGTATGGAGGTTAATATGAAGGTTTTCATTTAATATTTGGTTCACTGCTTACCTCACGTGGGATGATTATTTTAGTCTTATTGATTGACATGAAATAGACCAAGGAAGGCAACTGATGGGTGCCACAAAAAAAATCGGAACTCATGAGGAGCCACAGTGGCTCCGCAAGCCTACAAAAGGGGGGGCCCGCTGCCAGTTGCCCATCCCTGAAATAGACCATATTCATACCATGTTCTCTATCTGTTTGGAGATTTGTGGATGCTTTTCTCCTGGGATGACCTTTCTACTCACACTTGCTGGAAGCGCCTCATGCTGTCCAGGATGTTGAACTGCTGCCAGCGCTTAGAGAAGTTGACCTTCCCATCGATGAGATCAGGGTTCCCCAGGTGGACGAAGGTCAGGTCCTGCAGGATTAGACCGCTGGGAGAAGAAAGGAGGATACGTTTAGAGAGGAGAGGAATGGAATAGAGAGAAAGACAGTCCTACAGTAGACTGAAACATCACCCGGCTCAGGTGTACATGTACACAGACTTACAGGTATGGGATGCATGGAGGCTCCACGTCGGCCAGAGCCGCCCGGTACGCTCGGAAAGACGACGAGCTGTCAATCAAAGTGCAGTATTCCTCCAATCCCTGGGAGAGACCAACAGTGTGTCACAATGTGTTATACCCATAGTATATTAAAAAGACGCCATAGAAATACAATTCAAACATTTGAGTGTGGATATCTACTATAGCTATATCACATATCTCACCTCTGATGTCTGTTTCTGCCACTCCAGTCTGCGGATGGGGGCTGAGTCCAGGGCAGACAGTATTGCCAAGTACGAGTTGAAATTGTTCAACTTTCTTAAGTGCTACATAAGACGAGGAGAAATAGGATAAGAACAGTTGTCCAGAGAGTTAGTCATTAACTAGATATAGTAAGTTATATTAGGGTTTGGCCGGGGTAGGCCGTCATTGTAAATAAGAATAACTGACTTGCCTAGTTAAATAAAGGTTACATTTATTTTTTATTATTTAACAGGAAGAGCTGTGGTTGTATGAGTGTTGAGGTTGGTCACCTTCATGATCTTAATGAACTTGAGGAGCAGTTTCTCTCTGTCCTGGCCTTTCTCCTGCTGAATGATCAGAGACCGCACCCTAGAGGACAAACACAAACAATGTTCTGTGAGAGAGAAAGCGAGACTGTGTGTAATTTATTTAGCCATTTGGAGGTGTTGAACTGACATTGCAAGTGACTTAGGAGTCATTAGGTCTATCTGGTGGGAGTTATGTAATGCATAGACAGCCTGTAAGCATAGGCTCAAGTCCAGCTCTCACCAGTAGCTCATATTGTTAAAGTGCTCTGTGAACTGAGTAAGATTGGGACTCTTTTCCTCGTTCTGTTCCTTGGCCCAAAGCAACACCTCAGGAATCTAAGCAAAGACAGAGAGGGAGATAGAGAGTTAGGATAGTCAATAACCCCAACAACTCAGGAATCTAAAGAGAGACAGAGAAAGAGGGAGAGATATAGGGCTAGATCACTGGAGCACAATGAGAATTGGAAGCAAAACAAGGACAGTAAAGGGCTCTCTGGTACCTCGATGTTGTAGAAAAGTTCTGCATCCAGGAGCGTGAGCTGATCGGCGATTTCATGGCTGCGGAAGTCATGCAGCGTTCCGGGCCTGTGGTCACACACACAAAAACACAGTAAACATGGATGGTACAAGCAAACGCAAGAGGTTGTCATAGCCCCTCCCATTCTCTCCTGACCCCTGGTTGACGCCTACCTGGCGGACACGCCCCGGGCGGCCAGCGGCTTGAGGGAGTTGGTGCAGCGTAGCAGCTTCTTCTGCTCCACCTCCAAAACAATAACAACAATTCATTTACAGACATAACATTCAGAATGCCTCACAATCATAAGATACTGCAGAATGAGAGCCTGTCCTGAATATTCTAACTGACATTAACAATAGATCTATACACCACAGCACATTTATTAAGTGCAACACAGTGTGAAGGTGTTAAAGGGGATAGGTGTTGAGGTGAAAGTGTTGAGGGGAAGGTAGTGGTGTTGAGGGAAAGGTAGTGGTGTTGAGGGAAAGGTAGTAGTGGTGTTGAGGGGAAGGTAGTGGTGTTGAGGGAAAGGTAGTAGTGGTGTTGAGGGAAGGTAGTAGTGGTGTTGAGGGGAAGGTAGTGGTGTTGAGGGGAAGGTAGTGGTGTTGAGGGAAGGTAGTAGTGGTGTTGAGGGGAAGGTAGTGGTGTTGAGGGGAAGGTAGTAGTGGTGTTGAGGGGAAGGTAGTAGTGGTGTTGAGGGGAAGGTAGTAGTGGTGTTGAGGGGAAGGTAGTAGTGGTGTTGAGGGAAAGGTAGTGGTGTTGAGGGGAAGGTAGTAGTGGTGTTGAGGGGAAGGTAGTAGTGGTGTTGAGGGAAGGTAGTAGTGGTGTTGAGGGTAGGTAGTAGTGGTGTTGAGGGGAAGGTAGTAGTGGTGTTGAGGGAAGGTAGTGGTGTTGAGGGGAAGGTAGTAGTGGTGTTGAGGGAAAGGTAGTGGTGTTGAGGGAAGGTAGTAGTGGTGTTGAGGGGAAGGTAGTAGTGGTGTTGAGGGAAGGTAGTAGTGGTGTTGAGGGAAGGTAGTTGTGGTGTTGAGGGAAGGTAGTAGTGGTGTTGAGGGGAAGGTAGTAGTGGTGTTGAGGGAAGGTAGTAGTGGTGTTGAGGGGAAGGTAGTAGTGGTGTTGAGGGGAAGGTAGTAGTGGTGTTGAGGGAAGGTAGTAGTGGTGTTGAGGGAAGGTAGTAGTGGTGTTGAGGGAAGGTAGTAGTAGTGGTGTTGAGGGAAGGTAGTGGTGTTGAGGGAAGGTAGTAGTGGTGTTGAGGGAAGGTAGTAGTGGTGTTGAGGGGAAGGTAGTAGTGGTGTTGAGGGGAAGGTAGTGGTGCTGAGGGAAAGGCAGTGGTGTTGGGGGGAAGGCAGTAGTGGTGTTGAGGGAAGGTAGTAGTGGTGTTGAGGGGAAGGTAGTAGTGGTGTTGAGGGAAGCAGTAGTGGTGTTGAGGGAAGGTAGTGGTGTTGAGGGAAGGTAGTAGTGGTGTTGAGGGGAAGGTAGTGGTGTTGAGGAAGAAGGTAGTGGTGGTGTTGAGGGAAGGTAGTAGTGGTGTTGAGGGGAAGGTAGTAGTGGTGTTGAGGGGAAGGTAGTAGTGGTGTTGAGGGAAAGGTAGTGGTGTTGAGGGGAAGGTAGTAGTGGTGTTGAGGGGAAGGTAGTAGTAGTGGTGTTGAGGGGAAGGTAGTGGTGTTGAGGGGAAGGTAGTAGTGGTGTTGAGGGAAAGGTAGTGGTGTTGAGGGGAAGGTAGTAGTGGTGTTGAGGGAAGGTAGTGGTGGTGTTGAGGGAAGGTAGGTGGTGTTGAGGGGAAGGTAGTAGTGGTGTTGAGGGGAAGGTAGTAGTGGTGTTGAGGGGAAGGTAGTAGTGGTGTTGAGGGGAAGGTAGTGGTGTTGAGGGGAAGGTAGTGGTGTTGAGGGAAGGTAGTAGTGGTGTTGAGGGAAGGTAGTAGTGGTGTTGAGGGGAAGGTAGTAGTGGTGTTGAGGGAAGGTAGTAGTGGTGTTGAGGGGAAGGTAGTAGTGGTGTTGAGGGAAGGTAGTAGTGGTGTTGAGGGGAAGGTAGTAGTGGTGTTGAGGGGAAGGTAGTAGTGGTGTTGAGGGAAGGTAGTAGTGGTGTTGAGGGGAAGGTAGTAGTGGTGTTGAGGGAAAGGTAGTGGTGTTGAGGGGAAGGTAGTAGTGGTGTTGAGGGAAGGTAGTAGTGGTGTTGAGGGAAGGTAGTAGTGGTGTTGAGGGAAGGTAGTAGTAGTAGTGGTGTTGAGGGAAGGTAGTAGTGGTGTTGAGGGAAGGTAGTAGTGGTGTTGAGGGAAGGTAGTAGTGGTGTTGAGGGGAAGGTAGTAGTGGTGTTGAGGGAAGGTAGTAGTGGTGTTGAGGGAAGGTAGTAGTGGTGTTGAGGGAAGGTAGTAGTGGTGTTGAGGGGAAGGTAGTAGTAGTGGTGTTGAGGAAGGTAGTAGTGGTGTTGAGGGAAGGTAGTGGTGTTGAGGGAAGGTAGTGGTGTTGAGGGGAAGGTAGTAGTGGTGTTGAGGGGAAGGTAGTAGTGGTGTTGAGGGAAGGTAGTAGTGGTGTTGAGGGAAGGTAGTAGTGGTGTTGAGGGAAGGTAGTAGTGGTGTTGAGGGAAGGTAGTAGTGGTGTTGAGGGAAGGTAGTAGTGGTGTTGAGGGAAGGTAGTAGTGGTGTTGAGGGGAAGGTAGTAGTGGTGTTGAGGGAAGGTAGTAGTGGTGTTGAGGGGAAGGTAGTAGTGGTGTTGAGGGAAAGGTAGTGGTGTTGAGGGGAAGGTAGTAGTGGTGTTGAGGGAAGGTAGTAGTGGTGTTGAGGGGAAGGTAGTGGTGTTGAGGGAAAGGTAGTGGTGTTGAGGGGAAGGTAGTAGTGGTGTTGAGGGGAAGGTAGTAGTGGTGTTGAGGGGAAGGTAGTAGTGGTGTTGAGGGGAAGGTAGTAGTGGTGTTGAGGGAAGGTAGTAGTGGTGTTGAGGGAAGGTAGTAGTGGTGTTGAGGGAAGGTAGTGGTGTTGAGGGGAAGGTAGTAGTGGTGTTGAGGGAAGGTAGTAGTGGTGTTGAGGGAAGGTAGTGGTGGTGTTGAGGGAAGGTAGTGGTGTTGAGGGAAGGTAGTAGTGGTGTTGAGGGAAGGTAGTAGTGGTGTTGAGGGGAAGGTAGTAGTGGTGTTGAGGGGAAGGTAGTAGTGGTGTTGAGGGGAAGGTAGTAGTGGTGTTGAGGGGAAGGTAGTAGTGGTGTTGAGGGAAAGGTAGTGGTGTTGAGGGGAAGGTAGTAGTGGTGTTGAGGGAAAGGTAGTGGTGTTGAGGGAAAGGTAGTGGTGTTGAGGGGAAGGTAGTAGTGGTGTTGAGGGGAAGGTAGTAGTGGTGTTGAGGGGAAGGTAGTAGTGGTGTTGAGGGAAGGTAGTGGTGGTGTTGAGGGGAAGGTAGTGGTGTTGAGGGAAGGTAGTAGTGGTGTTGAGGGAAGGTAGTGGTGTTGAGGGGAAGGTAGTGGTGTTGAGGGGAAGGTAGTGGTGTTGAGGGGAAGGTAGTAGTGGTGTTGAGGGGAAGGTAGTAGTGGTGTTGAGGGAAGGTAGTGGTGTTGAGGGGAAGGTAGTAGTGGTGTTGAGGGGAAGGTAGTAGTGGTGTTGAGGGGAAGGTAGTGGTGTTGAGGGGAAGGTAGTAGTGGTGTTGAGGGAAAGGTAGTGGTGTTGAGGGGAAGGTAGTAGTGGTGTTGAGGGGAAGGTAGTAGTGTTGGCGGACAGACCTTGTCCAGGATGTTCTTGCGGAGCACGCGGGCCAGGCTCAGCTCGCCGTTACACACCAGCCTGAACACCAGGTCCATCAGCTGCTTCAGGATGTCCTCTGTTAACTCCACCAGACTGATGGAAAGGGGGGAGAGGAGAACATTATAGGAAGGAGAAGTTAATTTATTCACTTAACACTGAAAGATAAGTTAACATTGAGGGTTGTCTGCTTCCAACACACTCTTTGGAAGTCATTTCTATTCGGTTGGATCCCCAGGGCTATCTACTGCCTAGAAAGATCGTAGCTTTAACAGTAAAAAGCCACTTCTGTGGCTGTACTGAGAGTCTGAGTAAGGTACTGTCTATAATATGTGGCTGTACTGAGAGTGAGTAAGGTACTGTCTATAATATGTGGCTGTACTGAGAGTGAGTACGGTACTGTATATAATATGTGACTGTACTGAGAGTCTGAGTAATGTACTGTATATAATATGTGGCTGTACTGAGAGTCTGAGTAAGGTACTGTATATAATATGTGACTGTACTGAGAGTCTGAGTAAGGTACTGTATATAATATGTGACTGTACTGAGAGTCTGAGTAAGGTACTGTATATAATATGTGACTGTACTGAGAGTCTGAGTAAGGTACTGTATAGATTCTATAAAATATGTCCATCCATACTCACCACAGTTCGTCCACCAGTCTAACGAGCACAAAGAAGGTGTTCTTGCTGACCCGCTTCTTAAACGTGTCTGGACTGTGACAGAACCTGGTGTATGTGGTCCGTGGTCAAGGAGAACACTGAAATGACCTGCACTCTCAAGTATTACATCCCACATTCACAAAATAGTGAATATATTTTCCACTCTCACAGCAGTCACTTTAGGTGTCAACATAGTTGGTACACAATCACGTTTACCTACACACCTTTTCTGTATTTATCTCATCACCACAAGCCAAATCCATTCAGCTGTTAGTATTCCAACACACAGTATTCTAGCTGGTGTTGAGACACTCGAGGCGACCAAAAAAGGATATCTGTAGTGGAGCTTCTTAATGAGGTCCTCTGGGCTGATGAAGGTCCTGTATGTGGTCAGGAAGACCTCACAGTACAACACCAGATCTGTAAGGGAGCAGAGGAGAACACCATCCCTTTAAAAGTCCACCCCTTTATTTTATTTATTTTTTATTTCACCTTTATTTAACCAGGCAGGCTAGTTGAGAACAAGTTCTCATTTACAACTGCGACCTGGCCAAGATGAAGCAAAGCAGTTTGACACATACAACAACACAGAGTTACACATGGAATGAACAAACATACAGTCAATAATACAGTAGGAAAAAAACAAATCTATATACAATGTGTGCAAATGAGGTAGGATAAGGAGCATAAGGAAATAAATAGGCCATGGTGGCAAAGTAACTACAGTATAGCAATTTAACACTGGAATGGAAATATGCAGTAGATGAATGTGCAAAGTAAAAATACTGGGGTGCAAAGGAGCAAGATAAATAAATGACTACGGTAGGGGATGAGGTAGTTGGTTGGGCTATGTACAGGTGCAGTGATCTGTGAGCTGCTCTGACAGCTGGTGCTTAAAACTAGTGAGGGAGATAAGTGTCTCCAGTTTCAACGATTTTTGTAGTTCGTTCCAGTCATTGGCAGCAGAGAACTGGAATGAAAGGCGGCCAAAAGAGGAATTGGCTTTGGGGGTGACCAGTGAGATATACCTGCTGGAGCGAGTGCTACGGGTAGGTGCTGCTATGGTTACCAGCGAGCTGAGGTAAGGCGGAGCTTTACCTAGCAGGGACTTGTAGATGACCTGGAGCCAGTGGGTCTGGAGACGAGTATGTAGCGAGGGCCAGCCGACTGGAGCATACAGGTCGCAGTGGTGGGTGGTATAAGGGGCTTTGGTGACAAAGCGGATGGCACTGTGATAGACTGCATCCAGTTTGCTGAGTAGAGTATTGGAAGCTGTTTTGTAGATGACATCGCCGAAGTCGAGGATCGGTAGGATAGTCAGTTTTACTAGTGCAAGTTTGGCAGCATGAGTGAAGGAGGCTTTGTTGTGAAATAGGAAGCCGATTCTAGATTTAATTTTGGATTGGAGATGTTTAATGTGAGTCTGGAAGGAGAGTTTACAGTCTAGCCAGACACCTAGGTATTTGTAGTTGTCCACGTATTCTAGGTCAGAGCCGTCCAGGGTAGTGATGCTAGTCGGGCGGGTGGGTGCAGGCAGCGAACGGTTGAAAAGCATGCATTTGGTTTTACTAGCGTTTAAGAGCAGTTGGAGGCCACGGAAAGAGTGTTGTATGGCATTGAAGCTCGTTTGGAGGTTAGTTAACACAGTGTCCAAAGAAGGGCCAGAAGTATACAGAATGGTGTCGTCTGCATAGAGGTGGATCAGAGAATCACCAGCAGCAAGAGCGACATCATTGATGTATACAGAGAAGAGAGTCGGCCCAAGAATTGAACCCTGTGGCACCCCCATAGAGACTGCCAGAGGCCCGGACAACAGGCCCTCCGATTTAACACACTGAACTCTGTCGGCAAAGTAGTTGGTGAACCAGGCAAGGCAATCATTAGAGAAACCAAGGCTGTTGAGTCTGCCGATAAGGATGTGGTGATTGACAGAGTCGAAAGCCTTGGCCAGGTCAATGAATACAGCTGCACAGTAATGTCTCTTATTGATGGCGGTTATGATATCGTTCAGTACCTTGAGCGTGGCTGAGGTGCGTGCACCCGTGACCAGCTCGGAAACCGGATAGCACAGCGGAGAAGGTACGGTGGGATTCGAAGTGGTCAATGATCTGTTTATTAACTAGGCTTTCGAAGACTTTAGAGAGGCAGGGCAGGATTGAAATAGGTCTATAGCAATTTGGGTCTAGGGTGTCACCCCCTTTGAAGAGAGGGATGACCGTGGCAGCTTTCCAATCTTTTGGGATCTTGGACGACACCAAAGAGAGGTTGAGCAAACTGGTAATAGGAGTTGCAACAATGGCAGCAGATAGTTTTAAAAAGAGATGGTCCAGATTATCTAGTCAAGCTGATTTGTACGGGTCCAGATTTTGCAGCTCTTTCAGAACATCTGCTAACAGGATTTGGGTGAAGGAGAAGCTGGGAAGGCTTGGACAAGTAGCTGCGGGGGGGGCGGAGCTGTTGTCCGGGGTTGGGGTAGCCAGGAGGAAAGCATGGCCAGCCGTAGAGAAAAGCTTGTTGAAATTTTCGATTATCATGGATTTATCGGTGGTGACCGTGTTACCTAGCCTCAGTGCATTGGGGAGCTGGGAGGAGGTGCTATTGTTCTCCATGGACTTGACAGTGTCCCAAAACTTTTTGGAGTTAGAGCTACAGGATGCAAATTTCTGTTTGAAAAAGCTAGCCTTTGCTTTCCTGACTGACTGCGTGTATTGGTTCCTGACTTCCCTGAACAGTTGCATATGGCGGGGGCTATTCGATGCAATAGCAGTCCGCCACAGGATGTTCTTGTGCTGGTCAAGGGCAGTCAGGTCTGGAGTGAACCAAGGGCTGTATCTGTTCTTAGTTCTACATCTTTTGAAAGGGGCATGCTTATTTAAGTCCACCCCTTTAAGTCCACCACATATCATCCGAGGTTGACAACTAACGATGGATCATCTCAACTTTAGAGAACATGGATGACAGATGGGACACGTCTGGTAACCTCTGATATTCAGAGAAATAAGCTGGTAAAGACATACTGTAAGTCAAGACATACTGCAGCTATTCTACAACTGTTAACATTTCACTGTAGACCAATATAACAGACAAAAAGCGTGATTAGATCCCTCTGGTTTGAACTACATCTAAGACACACACACAGTGCCACTGACCCAGAACCACAGTAACACACATTTTAATAGGGGCCGATGTCAAACTGTGATAAATGCTACCTACCTTTGCGGTCTGTCTCTGTGGCGTGGACTAACAGAATATCCCCTGATCCAGCACGCACATCAGGACCATCGTCATTCTGAAAGAGAGAGAATGAGAGAGATGAATAGATGGAGAAAAAGAGAGCAGCGAGAGAGAGAGACAGGAGGGAGGCAAGGCAGATCGATAGAGAGGGGTGAGGTAGATAGAGAAATGAGAGGGGAGAGAGAGGGGGGCAAGGTAGATAGAGGGATGGGGGAGCGAGGCAGATAGCGAGATAGAGAGAGAAAGAGGGTTAGGGAGAGATTTTATGAGGATTAAGGCAGGAATGCAGTCTAGCCCAAAATGCAGCTCTCTCCTCTGTCCATGCCCTCCCTCCCTCCCAGCCCTGCACCAGCTCCACTGACGAGAGAGAGAGAGAATGCGAGAGTAGGGGGGAGAGAGAGAGGGCTGCTATACGCAGGACACACACTGATCACACAAGCAGACAGATCCCCAACAATAAAACTCAAATTTACCGCTACAGTTGTCCTTTGTTGTTTAACCAGACCTCCCTCTCCCCTCTCTCTTTATCCCCTTTCTTCCCTTTTCTCTTTCTGACCTTGCAGAATGGGGACCAGCACACACACACACACACATCTGTCAGACTGCACCAAACCGAAAAAAGGAAAGGGAACTTTAACGGAGAAACATCCCCTGCAGTTCCTCTAGAGGTCAGTAGTGGACTAAGAGAAAGAAGGAATGTGAGTGAAATGTGAATATCACCAGTGTGAAGGTTTCTTATGTCAGAGTTTCACATACAGTATGTAACATGAACAGAATAGCATTTAAAGAAATTGTAGCCAAAGACAACCACACAGCTTTCTAGAGACAATGCTTACTTAGCCAATAGACATGGGTAATAATGTTAGTTCAGTCATGAAGGAGGGCAGCATTACCTCCTGTTTGAGTGTTATCCGGGACATGATCTCTTCGTGGTCGATGAGAGAGAGCTCATCCACTTCTTCCTCACCGCTCTGGACCGAGTCTGTCGACTTCTGCCTCCTGCTGACAGAAAGACCGATGGAAGCACCATTAGGTCTGTTTACCTAAACTTACATACATAGACGTCGAATGATTACCTAGAATAAAATTGTTACCCATGATAAATGTTCCATTCAAATTGCACTGGTCTGAAGGGGGTTTGTCTCTTCTAGTAATTCTATCTCTATGCTTACATAGACCTAGCACTGGTCATTAATCAGTATCCATTTCATTCAATTGCCGTTTTACCTTCTAGGATCACCGGATCAAGTAAAGACATTCCCTCTCCCCTTCAGGCGTAGTGTTATTGCAATGTGACCTGAATGGTCACTTTATCCCATACCTGTCCTCGTCCAGAGCCTCCTTGCTATTGGAGGAGTGCATTTGTGGGGCGGGGTCTTGAATGACATCGTCAGCAGCGATTGGCTGTGAGGGGCAGAGTCAGCTCTGTCAAGGTAGGTTGAGGAGCAGGAATCATGGAACACCAACACATCATTTACACAAAGGCTGTCTCCATAAAAATAGTTGAAATGGTTAGCTACCTCTAATGTAATAGGTAGAAGCTGTCATTAACCACTGATACAGATATTTGCTCATCCCCTTAATGGTTACAGTTAGTATCCTAGAGCTGTAAAACAGTCCTAAACTGCCTCACGTGTTTATTTTCCCAAGCTTTAGCACTCGACGTTTGGCATAAAGCAGGTTTTTAAAGGATCAACGAGTTAAGTCTGCTTTCTGCTTTCATTTTTTCCTCATGGAAAATAGAGCATTGTAGTATCGTGGTACTGGTATCGTGACAATCCTACTAGGTTGAGTGCATTAGTTACTTACTCTGAGGCAGGGATGCAGCTCCAGCTCCCCATTGGCTTGGCTGGATGAGTACAGGTTGACATACTCGCCCTCGCCACCCTCGTCGACGCTCTACGGGAAGAGAAGAGGGACACCATGGTTGAGAGGGACGGCCACAGAATAATTTAGCATAGAACATACTGTGGGTACAGCAAACTAAGGGCTACGGTGTGGTATGGAGAAGCACTTCTACATTGAGTTGTATGGTTTTTACTGGTTGGAAGTGTCAATAATTGGCCACCAGGTGGCACTGGTGTACATGATTAGTGTTTAATGAGTGTACAGTATTTCAGTATAATGATGAACAGGTGAAAACACAGTCAAACGTTCTATGGGTTCCATTTAGACCCACAACTACAATCAGAGTCAGGATAATACAATAAGCAGTAGTCAAGAATCACCAAAACAGGAGGAAATCTTTCACTATGGTCCACTGTTTTGATGCTTTGTGATTACTGGTATGACAAGATAAATGGTCCTGGAAATCAATGAGTCACCAACAATGTTATTGTCTGACGGGCATCCACCTTAAAATGACTCCTTATTACTGAAACATATCTCCCTGTTTTCATCTTCGTCCGTCTGTCTACCAGTATCACCTGTCTGTCTGAGTTAGGCTACATCGGTCTGCCCGTCCGTGTGTGTGTGTCTGCCCGTCCGTGTGTGTGTGTCTGCCCGTCCGTGTGTGTGTGTCTGCCCGTCCGTGCCCGTCCGTCTGTGTGTGTGTGTGCCCGTCCGTCCGTCTGTGTGTGTGCCCGTCCGTCCGTCTGGGTGTGTGTGTGCCCGTTCGTCCGTCTGGGTGTGTGTGTCTGCCCGTCCGTCCGTCTGGGTGTGTGTCTGCCCGTCCGTCCGTCTGGGTGTGTGTGTCTGCCCGTCCGTCCGTCTGGGTGTGTGTGTCTGCCCGTCCGTCCGTCTGGGTGTGTGTGTCTGCCCGTCCGTCCGTCTGGGTGTGTGTCTGCCCGTCCGTCCGTCTGGGTGTGTGTCTGCCCGTCCGTCCGTCTGGGTGTGTGTCTGCCCGTCCGTCCGTCTGGGTGTGTGTCTGCCCGTCCGTCCGTCTGGGTGTGTGTCTGCCCGTCCGTCCGGGTGTGTGTCTGCCCGTCCGTCCGTCTGGGTGTGTGTCTGCCCGTCCGTCCGTCCGTGTCTGCCCGTCCGTCCGTCCGTCCGTGTCTGCCCCGTCCGTCCGTCCGTGTCTGCCCCGTCCGTCCGTCTGTGTCTGCCCCGTCCGTCCGTCTGTCTGTCAGCTCACCACTGCCGAGGTGCGGAGGAGAGAGTCAGTTAGAAGAGAAGTGGTCTCAGGAGGAGGAAAACAGACGGCCACAGAGCCCAATGAGTCAGCCAGGGAACCGTCGGGCCCGCCCCTGCTGCCATCCAATATGGTGGCATTGGTCAAGGCGACCTGGTCTGAACTCTGCGATTGGTGGGAAGTAGGAAAGGAAACCAGGAATAAGGAAAGAAGGACAGTGTTATGACAGGTTGAGAAAATAAATCAGACAGAATCAAAGCCGAAAAGGAAGTGAAAAGTAGAAAGAAAGAAAGTCCCCATCAGTACCTCTCCTGGACTAAAGTGGATGTATGGTTCAACATACTGTAACAATGAATGGACTGATATCAATCTTTCCATGCCTTCCATGTGACTGTGTGTGTGTGTGTTAGTGTGAATCAGAGTGTGTGTTTGTCAGAGTGTGTAGTCATGGCGACCAGTTGAGCAGATTCCTGTGAGGAGAAGCAGAAAGCTAGTAACCTGCTGTAACACGCTGTGCACGGTCTACCAACCCTGGTATGTTCAGTAGCGGTATATGGGCCAAATCAGAGAGGAAGCCAAGCCAGTGAAAAGCCATATTACAACCTATGGTGTGATAATTGTGTTGTTTGCTCTATAACCCATTCGTTCATATGCCACCGTGGTTTACAATAAGGCAGTGACAACAAAAAGACAAGTCACACAGTGGCAGAATACATTCAACTACACATAGGCTTGTTTCGCGCAAATACTGCATGTAACAAACAGTTATATCACCTGCAGCATGGTCAAGCAAGTTCATGTTTTTTTAACAGCTTACTATACAACTACTGATTTAGAACCCCAGAGTTACCGCAGGGCAGCACAGACAACAGGAGCACTGCCTCCGCTATTCCAACTATATTTCAACTTAAACATTTAAACATCATCAAATCAAGGCTAATACACTGCATTCGGAAAGTATACAGACCCCTTGACCTTTCCCACATTTTGTTACATTACGGCCTTATTCAAAGAAAATATAAACTTAAAAAAAAAAAAAATGTATCCTGTCAATCTACACACGATGCCCCATAATGGCAAATACATTTTTGCAAATTTATTACAAATAAAAAAACAGAAATATCACATTTACATAAGCATTCAGACCCTTTACTCAGTACTTTACTTTTGTCAGCGGTTACAGCCTTGAGTCTTCTTGGGTATGACACTACAAGCTTGGAACACCTGTATTTGGGGAGTTTCTCCCATTCTTCTCTGCAGATCCTCTCAAGCTCTGTCAGGTTGGATGGGGAGCGTCGCTGCACAGCTATTTTCAGGTCTCTCCAGAAATGTTCGATCGGGTTCAAGTCCGGGCTCTGGCTGGGCCACTCAAGGACATTCAGAGACTTATCCTGAAGCCTCTACTGCGTTGTCCTGTTGGAAGGTGAACCTTTGCCCCAGTCTGAGGTCCTGAGTACTCTGGAGCAGGATATCATCAAGGATCTCACTGTCAAACGCTCCCTAAAACACTTCAGTGAGCAGGCCTTAAAAATCAACCTGGCCCGGGTATCCTGGAAGGATATTGACCTCATCCCGTCAGAAGAGGATGCCTGGTTGCTCTTTAAAAGTGCTTTCCTCACCATCTTAAATAAGCATGCTCCATTCAAAAATGTAGAACTAAGGACAGATATAGCCCTTGGTTCACCCCAGACTTGACTGGCCTTGACCAGCACAAACACATCCTGTGGCGTTCTGCATTAGCATCGAATAGCCCCCGCGATATTCAACTTTTCAGGGAAGTCAGGAACCAATATACTCAGTCAGTTAGGAAAGCTAAGGCTAGGAAACACTGTCACCACCGATAAATCTACGATAATCGATAATTTCAATAAGCATTTTTCTACGGCTGGCCATTATTTCTTTTTCACCTGGTTACCCCTACCCGGGCCAACAGCCCTGCACCCCCTGCAGAAACTTGCCCAAACATACCCTTGTAAAACTGACTATCCTACCGATCCTCGACTTCGATGTCATTTACAAAATAGCCTACAACACTCTACTCAGCAAACTGGATGTAGTCTATCACAGTGCCATCCGTTTTGTCACCAAAGCCCCATATATTCTACCCACCACTGCGACCTGTGTGCTCTTGCTGGCTGGCTCTCGCTACATATTCGTCACCAAACCCAGCTCCAGGTCATCTATAAGTCTTTGCTAGGTAAAGCCCAGTCTTATCTCAGCTCACTGGTCACCATAGCAACACCCACCCGTAGCACGCGCTCCAACAGGTATATTTCACTGGTCATCCTCAAAGCCAACATTTCCTTTGGCAGCCTTTCCTTCCAGTTCTCTGCTGCCAATGACTGCAAAAAAAACACTGAAGCTGGAGACTTATATCTCTCTCTCTAACTTAACTTTAAGCATCAGCTGTCAGAGCAGCTTACCGATCACTGTACCTGTACACAGCCAATCTGTAAATATCACACCAAACTACCTCATCCCATATTGTTATTTATCTTCTTGCTCTTTTGCACCCCAGTATCTCTACTTGCACATCATCATCTGCACATCTATCACTCCAATGTTAATGCTAAATTGTAATTATTTCGCCTCTATGGCCTATTTATTCCCTTACCTCCCTAATCTTCTACATTTGCACACTGTACATATTGTGTTATTGACTGTACGTTTGTTTGTGTAACTATGTTGTTGTTTTTGTCGCACTGCTTTGCTTTATCTTTGGCCAGGTCGCAGTTGTAAATGCGAACTTGTTTTCAACTGGCCTACCTGGTCAAATAAAAGTAAAAAAAAAAAAAGGAACTTGAAACATTGTATCAACTATCAACTTGGTCCAGCAGGAAGCTTGCACTAACACACTTTCAACATTGTAGAAAATATTCTGGACTGATCAAAGCATGACATTTTTTCCCTTTCACGCCTTGTGGTTATCAAAGGGAGAGAGATGGAAAGATTTTTGAAATAGGCTACATTCAGGAACTATTGTCATTCTCAATGGATGTAAAAACAGACTTTGTTTACTTGCTGTTGGAGGTGAATAAAATGTGTATTTTGAGAAGCTGCACAGCTCATTACTGGTGGTGAATTAAGACAATCAGAAATACTTTAAGATCCCCCAAATGGGCAAATGTATAAGCCTACATTTGCGCGCAGGCCTGGTAGCCTAGGCCCTACTTCTATTCGTAATCAGGTGTGCGTTCTTACTCAACATTGACAGGAGCGCTTCAAACAAAACAATTAATAAATTGACAACTCGTAAATAGAATGAAATAAATCAAAAGTTGTTCCTCACAAGTGAATATGGAATATGTAGATATTCCATAAAAAACCTGCCATTTCCATCTACAATAGTCATTTACAACATTAACAATGTCTACACTGTATTTCTGATCAATTTGATGTTATTTTAATGGACAACAAATGTGCTTTTCTTTAAAAATCAAGGACATTTCTAAGTGACCCCAAACTTTGAACGGTAGTATACTACTGGTGATACTGGTGTGCCATCCCTGCAGCCTCCGCAATGGATTAGTCCACTGAGACAGGCGTCAATCAAGACGTGACATAATTTTGTCTTGGCCGACCAATAGCCTATCAACCAATATATTTTTTTATTTAACTAGGCAAGTCAGTTAAGAACAAATTCTTATTTACAATGACGGCCTAGGAACAGTGGGTTAACTGCCTTGTTCAGGGTCAGAATGACAGATTTTTATCTTGTCAGCTTCGATCTAGCAACCTTCCGGTTTCTGGCCAAACCCTCTAACCACTAGGCTACCTGCCGTCCCACAAACCAAACCAAACAACCGTCCAGTCGACTAAATGGGGTCAACCCTACATAGATCATTGATAAACACCACACACAGGCGGGTGTGTACACACCATCTCTCCCTCCCACACACATATATATAAAAATACACTAAACCTAAGGCAACATGGGTATGCAAAAGTGGAGTGAGAACAAATGAGGACGTTTCCACTGAAAACTAAGGACAGTTTATATTCTTTCCACCCAACTAAATGTTCCGACATACTATTCCCCACAAATGTACAACCATAAAACATACTAAACCACACACACACACACACACACACACACACACACACACACACACACACACACACACACACACACACACACACACACACACACACACACACACACACACACACACACACACACACACACACACACACACAGAGAAGAAAGATTTTCCACTGAAATGGCATTGTTGGCACTAAATCTAATTACTAAATCAAATATATTGCATATATTTTCAATTTCCTTCCAGACCTCCCATCCTCATGGCATCCCCCAAAACATCACGCCCCGAGGACTTGAGGAATGTGAACATTCCATTGGCACAAACACTGGGAGGGGATTGAGGAGTTGGCGGAGGCATGAGAGGTGTAACAGAGAGAGGAGGGGGAGGGTGAAGAAGACGGGGAGCGGGACAAGGGTGGATTTAAATTGTAAAGTGTACTGTAATGTTTAATGTGTAAATGAAGTTGGATTTGATTTAGTGGGCAAAAATGTGTAAAGGTGAAGAGGACTGAGTAAGGGAGAAGAGCGGTAGAGGAAGAAGAAGAGCAGGAGAGGGAATCTGTTTTGCATCAGGCCAGGTCCATATGGAGTGATTCCACACACCCCCTCTCCCTGACCTCCTCAGCGTGCCCCCCCACACCCAGGGGCCATACGCAGTCAGCCCACTCCCCAAGACCAAGATCATCTGCCTCATAACCATTAAAGATCAACGGTCAGGGGATAACAGCAGCAAGTGTTAGCTTTGTTAAAGATGTCCTCCAGTGATTTAAAAACAAAACTTTAGCGTTGAAAAGTGATATCCCAAGTATAAATACAGTAAAGTACACAAACTAAAGGGAAAAAATGTTTTGAGCAAAACTTTGTTTTTTAGAACACTGCAAAACTTCAAAGAGTAGGGCATTCAAGGAGTTGGTCTGATGGGAATCCGTGATGTCATCGGCCTCCTCCTTTGCTTGATGAACAATAGAGGAGCAATATGTTGATGAGGATGGCCATGTTGTTTTTTGTTTTTGTCAGCACATTGATGATATGTTGTTGACCAGATGATCTAAGAATGCACAGAGCACAACTTTGGCTTGCTATACTTTTGTGCTACTTATAATGTGGATCACTAGTAGGCCTACTGTATATACTAGTCTTGATGGCTGTCAGCCCTTTGACTTGATGGACTAGCCCATTGTATTGACTTAACTCTGTGGATTCTATATGTTCAAAGTTGTTTTTAATGCTCCTTTGCTGCAAAACCAATTGCACTCTGGGACATTAAAGTTGAAACTTGAACTTGGAGCCATAGAGAACAAAATAAATGCATTCATCATGCGCTCAGCTAACCACCTCAACCTCATTCATCACCAGGTATAGTCCATCTGCTGTGGAGGTCCCCGACGCAAAGACAGTACAGTACTATCACTTGCTCACGAAAGGTCTGCTTGCTTTGTATGAATGAGATTTGGGACTCCTCTTTGTTCCACAGTATGCACCCACTTCTGTGTCAGTTGTTTCTTAGTCAAAACGCATGACTTTGTATCCTATGATACAAAGCCTGAGGTGGCTTAGAACATACTGCAACAAATGCACACGTAGTACGTACACACACTTACATGTAATTGCCAAAATAAAGGAAACACTTGAGTAAATGAGGAATACAACGAATAATGAAAGCAGGTGCTTCCACACAGGTGTGGTTCCTGAGTTAATAAAAATAATATATATATATATATATATATATATATATATATATATATATATATATATATATTAGTCACATGCGCCGAACACAACAGGTGTAGACCTTACAGTGAAATGCTTACTTACGAGCTCCTAAGCAACAATTCTTAAAAAAATAAGAACTAAAATTAACAAGTAATTAATAGGGAGCGGCAGCAGAGGTGATGGTTTTGGAGAGCCTGGTGTGCCCAAAGTAAAATGCCTCCCATTCAGGCCCAGAAAATAGGATATGCACATATTTAGTACCATTGGATAGGAAACACTCTGAATTTTCCAGAAGTGTTAACCATTTGTCTGTGAGTAAAACAGAACGCATATGGCAGGCGAAACCCCGAGGAATTTCTGTCCTGGAAAAAGTGATTTTGACACATTGCTCATTTGGAACCCCTCCCTCATGAAAATGACCATATAAGGGCATATGAATGCAGTACCCATCGCTTCCTTTAGATGTCAACAGTCTCGAGACAGTGTACATTTTCAATTTGGATGCTTTAGACCAGAGAATAAGAGCAAACCAGGAAGTGTACTTTTTATGTCAACAGTACCCAGCGGCTTCCCGACAAGGCGCGCAGTGTCTTTTTTACCGTCTTTATTGATCAGTTTATATTCCGGTTGATTTATAATAGTAAATATACGTAAAAGTGTTCCTAAGGATACATTTAAAACTATGTTTGATTGTTCTTGGACAAGTTTATAGGTATAAGTTGAACGAGTTCTCGTCACGTTTCAATGGAGGAGTGGAGGCTGTCGTTTCTGATTATAATGCGCGAACCAAATGGAGATTTATGGATAAAATACATTACTTTTTCTAACAAAAGAACCATGGATTGTCTTCGTTGGACACTTAGGATGACAGCAGAAGTTCTTCAACAGGTAATTGATTTGTTTTCGCTGTGAAATGTGTTATGTGTGTGCCATGATGGCTAATGGATTCATGGCTATGGGAAAATATGTGAGGTGCTACCCTCAAACAATCAAATGTGCTGCTTTCGCCGTAAAGCCTTTTTGAAATCTGACAACGCTGTGATATTGCCAAGAAACAGAGCTTTTGATGAGTATGGAACACTTGTATATTGGTGGATGTTTAATAATTCAACTTTTGGATTTTGAATTTGGCGCCTTGCATTTCACCTGGTAGTGTCGGGATTGGGGCGCTAGCGCCCCAGCAATCCCTGAGAGGTTAAAGAGCAGCAGTAAAATAACAATAGCGAGAATATAAACAGGGGGGTACCGGTACAGAGTCAGTGTGCGGGGGCACCGGTTAGTCGCGGTAATTGAGGTAATATGTACATGTAGGTAGAGTTATTAAAGTGACTATGCATAGATGATAACAACAGAGAGTAGCAGCGGTGTAAAAGAGGTGTGGGGCTATGCAAATAGTCTGGGTAGCCATTTGATTAGATGTTCAGGAGTCTTATGGCAGGTCCTGGATGGCAAGAAGTTTGGCCCCAGTGATGTACTGGGTCGTTCACACTACCCTCTGTAGTGCCTTGCTTTCGCGGGGGGCCGAGCAGTTGCCATACCAGGCAGTGATGCAACCAGTCAGGACGCTCTCTCGATGGTGCAGCTATAGAACCTTTTGAGGAGCTGAGGACCCATGCCAAATATTTTCAGTCTCCTGAGGGGGAATAGGTTTTGTCGTGCCCTCTTCACGACTGTCTTGGTGTGCTTTGACCATGTTAGTTTGTTGGTGATGTGGACGCCAAGGAACTTGAAGCTCTCAACCTTCCTGTTTGCTTATGGCGGAATACAGCTCATTTAGTACAGTCTTAGTGCCAGCATCAGTCTGTGGTGGTATGTAGACAGCTACGAAAAACACAGATGAAAACTCTATAGGTAGATAGTGTGGTCTACAGCTTATCATGAGATGTTCTACCTCAGGCGAGCAAAACCTCAAAACTTCCTTAGATATCATGCACCAGCTGTTATTTACAAAAATACATAGTCCTCTGCCCCTTGTCTTACAAGACGCTGCTGTTCTATCCTGCCGATACAGCGTATAACCAGCCAGCTGTATGCTGATAATGTCGTCGTTCAGCCACGATTCCGTGAAACATAAGATATTACAGTTTTGAATGTCCAGTTGGTAGTTTAATCTTCCGTGTAGGTCATCGATTTTATTTTCCAAAGATTGTACGTTTGCTAGCAGAATAGAAGGCAGTGGGGGTTTATTCGATCGCCTACGAATTCTCAGAAGGCAGTCCAGCCTCCGGACCCTTTTCTCCGCCTTCTCTTGACACAAATGACGAGGATCTGGGCCTGTTCCCGGGAAAGCAGTAAAACACAATTGGATAGGAACACGTAAAACATCAGCCTTCTTCTCCGGCGCCATCTTAATTAAGCAATCAGCATCCCATCAAATTAAAGTGTGTGTGTGTGTGTGTATGTGTGTGTCAGTCACCAGATCTCAACACAATTAAACACTTATGGGAGATTATGGATTGGCCCCAAGACAGCGTTTTCCACCACTATCAACAAAACAACAAATTATGAAATTTCTGGTGGAAGAATGGTATAGATTTCCAGACATTTATGTCAAGGTGCATTGAAGCTGTTCTGGTGGCCCAATGCCTTATTAAGACACTTTATGTTGGTGTTTCCATGATTTTGGCAGTTACCTCTTCATCATGAGCACATCTTTATCATAATCAATCATAATCATGCCCAGAGACAAACAACAAAACGCATCATAACCGGCTAAACATAACAGCGGGCCGTGAGCCACTCAGGAGAAGCAGAACCACATCATTCAGGGCTATCAACAGTCAGATCCAGACAACATAGCACTGGAGGCCTGCCAATTTGGGCCGTCAGGGCCAATCAGGTAGACTCACCATGGGCGTGGTCAGCGAGGCATGTCCACTCAGGTAGGAGGAGCTAGAAACCGATAGGCTGAGACCTAGGCCAGAGCCCGCCTCCTCCGCCACCACCAACAATGATGGCTGGAGGTGGCACGACAGAGAGGAGGATGAGGAGGAAGAGGGGGAGGAAGAGGAGGAGAGGAAGGAGAACATTTAAGAAAAAAGGAGTGGGGAAAGATAAATAAGACAGAAGCAGTGAGAATAGGGAGCAAAAAGGAATAGGGGAAGAAAAAGGAAGAAAAAAATACATGAAAGAGATTAAGAAAAGACAAAGAAAGAAAAGTAGTAAAGTTTAATACCCTAGATATAGAGCAGATGGAGCAGCCGTTTTAGAACCAGAGCCAGAAAAGAGATTTAAGCAGAGGACAGCACCAGTAATGATGGTGACTGTCAGACATGCAGAAATCTACCACAGAAGAAGGGAATCAATGGAGAAAGGAGAAGACTCCTTGTTGCTGACACTGAACATGAATCCAGTGTATTTAGTTCAGCCACACGGTCAGCAAAATTCAAAGGTCATCGCTAGGGTCATCATTAGGGGCCAAATAGTCCGGACACCTGCATTCGCTCACAGTGTTCAGATCTGACTGCGGCACGCTAAACCTACCAAGCTCTCACGGTCTGATTACGGTCCAATCTACAGCTTCAAAGAAACCAAGGCCAACTACAAGGCCGAAAACACACTTGAAATATGATTCTCCTCCCCCCATCAGTCTTCTTATCCGACCGGCACTGGCAGACCATCAAAAGGACATTTTTTCCCCCACAAAGCCGTGTAAATCCTGTAACATGGTGGCTTATTGGACAGGAGGAATAGGATAAGGAGGTAAACAGGCTTATCCCACCCGGTCCTCGACCTCATCAAGTCCCCTACACCACCAGCCAAGATTACCAGGAGGAGAGAGAGAGAGAGAGAGAGAGAGAGAGAGAGAGAGAGAGAGAGAGAGAGAGAGAGAGAGAGAGAGAGAGAGAGAGAGAGAGAGAGAGAGGAGGATAAGGAGATGGAGGAGAGAGAGAGGCAGGAGGAGGAGAAGATGGAGGAGAGAGAGAGAGGCAGGAGAAGGATGAGGAGATGGAGGAGAGAGAGGCAGGAGGAGGATGAGGAGATGGAGGAGAGAGAGAGGGAGGAGGAGAATGAGGAGATTGAGGAGAGAGAGAGGGAGGAGGAGAATGAGGAGATGGAAGAGAGAGAGGCAAGAGGAGGATGAGGAGATGGAGGAGAGAGAGGCAGGAGGAGGATGAGGAGATGGAGGAGAGAGAGAGGGAGGAGGAGGATGAGGAGATGGAAGAGAGAGAGGCAGGAGGAGGATGAGAAGATGGAGGAGAGAGAGAGGGAGGAGGAGGAGATGGAGGAGAGAGAGGCAGGAGGAGGATGAGGAGATGGAGGAGAGAGAGAGAGGCAGGAGGAGGATGAGGAGATGGAGGAGAGAGAGAGAGAGGCAGGAGGAGGATGAGGAGATGGAGGAGAGAGAGAGGCAGGAGGAGGATGAGGAGATGGAGGAGAGAGAGAGGCAGGAGGAGGATGAGGAGATGGAGGAGAGAGAGAGGGAGGAGGAGAATGAGGAGATGGAGGAGAGAGTGAGAGAGAGGATGAGGAGAGAGAGATTGAGGAAAATAATACTTTACAACTGAAATCAAAATAAAAGTCTGGGAAGTGTTAAAATAGAGAGTTGTTAGTGGACGGCAGAAGACAGCAGACGGTCTCTCTCAGTGGTGTCCTACTGTATGAAGTGACGTCTGCTTACTGTTAGGGCTGGGAATTACCTCATGATACTTAGGTGCCATTAGGATATGTATTGTGATTCTATACTGTGATTGTATTGCGATTCGATGTTCCAAACACATTGCTAAACACATGTCTGCTGCAGACGGACAAGAGAGAGCCATGCGACAACAAGTTTTGATCAGTCATGGAAATAAAAGTTCTGAAAACAAATTGGCTCCCTATTTAAAAAGAAGATGGAGAACCAGATATGAAGGAAAAATACAACCAACTGACTCATTGTAATGGCTGGAATGGAATAAATGGAACGGTATCAAACACATCAAATATATGGAAACCACATGTTTGACTCTGTTCCATTTATTCTGTTCCAGACATTACAATGAGCCCTTCCTCCTATAGCTCCTCCCACCAGCCTCTACCAAGGTCTACTCTGACAAATCAAATGACAAGTGTCTAACTGGTGACACCATAAAGGTTTTATCTCTACAGGTTAATGCATAGTCTAACCTCACCACTTTACACCTCAATCCCCAGTTATGTTGAACCAATCCCCATTAGCCTGAAAATCAAATCTATCTGTCCTTCCTAGCCCCTCCCCCACAGCCCTCCCCTCTATAGACTGATTGACCGAGAAAAAGAGAAAAATGAGAGTGCAAGAGAACGAGAGACTAGGCAGAACAAAACCAGCGAGAGATACCAGCGAGAGATGGATGGAGCAATGTCTTCCTGTAAGAATGCAGCTTTGGCCCCTTGTTCTTTCCAGCCAACCAGCCTATAACCAACCTGACGAGTACAAATGACCTCAGAGTTTTTCTTCTAGGTCGTGTTCAAAAAGGACTGAAACAGAGAGGGTCCAATAAGAAAGGTCCCTTTTCCTTTCCTGTTGCATGTTTTAAAACATTTTCCGTCACATGCCCTAATGAACACGACCCTGCTCTACATTGACACGTGATCTGGTTGCAAATGACCTATAGACAGTCAACTGTCTTCTGGAGTGTCATACAGCATAAATGACCCATGGAAATCCGACCCCTCACCTTTGACCCCTAGGCAATATCTAATAATGTTGCAGCACCATGACCTCACTGTTTTGGTTTCACCACAGGGGGGTTAAACTTTCACCTTTTAGATTACCATGTTTAAATGTTGACTTGGAACTAAGTTAGAAGTGTTAAATCATCAACCTTAAACCCCTACGAGTAAAACATTTAACAGTTCAGCACTCAACCATGACCACATGGATGTCCACCTGGAGAGGAGACCTCACAAAGAACTTTGGGCCCCAATTCTTCACACTTTTCCCATAGTGTGCACTGGCACGCTCAACCTTCATAACCAATGCATCAATCTCTAGTGTCCTTCTGAAACAAGACCTCTACAGAGGATGAGGAAATTCTGAGGTGGCGTAGCCAATTAGGGCTCCCAGAATGTTTGAGTGGGGGGGTGAAGACTTGAGGGTGAACACACACTCACCAGCTGCCTCTGCTTGGGGGGCAGGGCGGGGGGCGGGAAGAGGGGGTATGGGAAGGGGCTCGTGGACCGAGTCGGTGCTACTGAAGGAGTCGTTGAGGCCGTAGACGTCCTGGAAGCGTTTGTTCCTCTGCTCATAGATGCTCTCATTCTGTGGGGTCTGGTAGAACACTGAGGGCTGGGGCTCTGAGTAGTCCTCCACAAACTGCATGTACGCCAGAACTGGAGGGAGATTACATAGCAGGAGATTAAAAGTGATTAAAGTGAAACGTTAAACACGCACACTACCAGCCTCAATTTTCTTTCCCTCTATCTCTTCCAGTTCCTTTCTCCAGCACACCCCCCCTCTCCATCTCTCCCTCTGCCACTCACCGTGCTTGTTCCTCTTCTCAGGCAGCGGCGGTGGACTAGAGGGCAGGTCGGCGTTCTTGCTAGCCAGGTACTGGGCCACGAACACACCCCCGTTGCTCTGGGGCATGGGCGAGTTGGGAGTGAAGAGGGGGAAGGGGAGCGTGGGGTGCAGCAGCTCCTCCTCCGACAGGTTATCGTATTGGGAAGGGGACCTCTCGTTGAGGGCCCCCCCCGAGGAGCCACACCTGTCCTGATAGGGCGAAACCTGGGAGCTACGCCGCTTTTTCTGGGGTAACGCTGGAGGAGCACTGATGAGGGATGGTTGCAAGGGGACGATGTGGGAACCTGGCTGGGGTGTCCAGTACTCGGACTGGGGTGGGTGGGGTTGTTGGTGGTAGGGGGCGGGGGCGGGTGGTGACCTGAACCGGGGGTGAGGCGGGACGGGGGAGGAGCACTCACTGTGGGACTCTGGGAGGGGGGACAGGGACGTGACCCCTGAGGGGGTGGCGGTGGAGGGCAGGTGGGTGTCTCCTGTGAAGACAGCGAGGTCCTGGTGGAGAAAGTCATAGTCGGGGTCGTAACTCTCTGTGTTGTCTGGAGAAAAAAATAAGATATGTTTTTATTGTCACATACACCAGATAGTTGCAGTGAAATGTGTTGTAAAAGAGAGAGACAAGAGGTTAGAGAGGGAGACATTTGTAGAGAAAATAACAAGTGTTCGTGGTTAGGTGAGGCTGCTGACATGTAAAGTGGGTGTTTGTTCAGTCTATGTATTTTTGCCCATCTTTACTAAAACAATTGTGTGTATTTTATTGTGTGTATTTTATTGTGTGTATTTTATTGTGTGCGAGAAAGTACGCACATGTTCAAAAATGTGTGTTTTCTATTTCAGTACAGACAGTGTATAAAGATCAACCGTGACTATGAGGACTGTCTAATTGTATGTGTATGTGTTTGTGCCCCTACCCAGTGTCTCACAGCTAGTATTTCTGGAGCACTGTCCACTGTCCTGTTCCATGGAGCAGAGCTGCTCTTCAGACCTGCTGAGCTTCCCCATGCTGCTGTAGGGCGAGAGGCGTGGAGAGTCGCACCCGTATGACTGGCTGCCCCCTGAGAATCGCCTCTGGAGGAACTCCTGCTCATAGTCTTGCTGCTGCACACACAGACAGACATAGAGACAAAGACAGACATAGAGACAGACAGACAAGCAGGCAGGCACATATACACAGACAGACAATCAAAGGAGAAACCAGTTAAGTCAGCTACACAGTCAGTTTCATCAAACAATAGAAAACTTTGTGAATATATGATCCAGTAATGGGCGGCCTAATCAAGTGTGATTTAGTCGGTCACTAGTTATGTATGCATCACGTTATCACTTTATTTCTCTACAGTCTGGTAATCCACCCTGATCATACTCTGATGCAGATGTTCTATAGTAGACCAGTGTACAAGACCACGGTATTACTATCGAGTAAGTGGGTGTTATTCAACCATAACCCTTGGTGTGGGTTGGTGGTACCTGTCTGTGGACGCTGCAGGGCAGGCTGGAGCCACGACTCATGGGGGCCACCACTGCCACCCGAGTGGGCGACGAGGCAGACTGACGCTTCTTTGGGGGCAAAGCTGGAGGAGGACTGGAGAGAGAGAAGTAGGACTATCAGTGAGAATGGAGGTTTTTAGGCTTCTGATACCCAACCAGGCTGACAAAAAAACACACACAGTTTACTGCTCCTTGAGCAAGATTGTGGGATATGACACGGAGGGGTTATGGTAAAAATCAGCATTTTCTGCTTAATGCCTCTTTTTTGATCACCTCTGGAGTAGCCCAAACAGAAGTTGGGCTTTCCAGGTTATCACACTGCAATCATCATGAGTCATTGGCAGATTTAAAGGCACAACATAAAATCAGCAGGTCAAGGATACATGTTGGACCATGACTGGGAAAGTGATGACAGTTATGATATGTACACACCAAACAGATACATATATGAATGTTTATATGACACCATTGGTACACACTCATGCACCAAGCTTTCTCCTGATTGGACGAGGGCTTCATTGTACGGCGTGATGCAATGACGCATAATTAGGAACTCAAGCATGCAAGACAAGACACTCCACCAATCAGGCACTCCACCTATCAAGACTCTTCCGGGACGGGATTGAACAGTTATTAAGGAAGCAGGATGTCAGAATGCAGGGGGATGACCCTACTGGCTAACGTACGTGTCAGTCTTTGTGGATCTCCTTTGGCCAGCGAAAGTGGGGTCAGTAGCCAAGTGTGCTCTGTTCCCGGACAACATGGAGAGAGGGATGGAAAGTATGAAATGAGAGTTGAGATACAGAGACAGAGAGAGAGGAAGAAAAAGTAAACAGACAGACAGCAGTGCACCTCAAACACCTAGTAGTAGTATTCAAGGTTTTGATATAATCCAAGACCTATGGACTTTCATAGCTCTGCTTCCTTAAGCCCACAAAAAATGAATGCCTGTCTACCACCTTCGGTTTCGCCACCTCTTATGACGATCCTTTTTCCACTAAAGAGGAGAAGATCATCTAGGCCAGTGGTTCCCAAACTTTTTATTGTCCCGTACGCTTTTGAAAGTTCTACCTCCAGCTGCGTACCCCCTCTAGCACCAGGGTCAGCGCCCTCTCAAATGTTGTTTTTGGCCATCATTGTAAGCCTGCCACACACACACTATACGATACATTTATTCAACCTAAAAATTAGTGTGAGTTTGTCGTCACAACCCGGCTCTTGGGAAGTGACAAAGAGCTCTTATAGGACCAGGGCACAAAATATAATAATCAATAATGTTGCTCTTTATTTAGCCATCGTACATATAAAACCTTATTTGTTCATCAACAATTATTAATAAATCACCACAGGTTAATGACGGATGTGCTTGAAAGGATGCACATAACTCTGCAATGTTGGGTTGTAATGGAGAGAGACTCAGTCTTAAAGCATTTTCCACACTCGTTCTGTGCCTGTATTTAGTGTTCATCCTAGTGAGGGCCGAGAATCCACTCTCACATAGGTACGTGGTTGCAAAGGGCATCAGTGTCTTAACAGCGCGATTTGCCAAGGCAAGAAACTATGAGCGCAGCCCTATCCATAAATCTGGCAGTGGCTTCTGATTAAATAACATTTTCACAGAACCGCTTGTTGCAATTTCGATAAGGCTCTCGTTCAGATATCGGTAATTGGACTGGAGACAGGGCATGAAAGGGATAACGAACCCAGTTGTTTGTGTCGTACGTTTCTGGAAAGTACCTGCGTAATTGCACACCCAGCTCACTCAGGTGCTTCGCTATATCACATTTGACCTTGTCCGTAAGCTTTAGTTAATTTGCACACAAGAAAAACATACAATAATGGAAAGACCTGTGTGTTGTCTTTGTTAATGCAGACAGAAAAGAGCTCCAACTTCTTAATCATAGCCTCAATTTTGTTCCGCACATTGAATATAGTTGCGGAGAGTCCCTGTAATCCTAGATTCAGATAATTCAGGCGAGAAACAACATCACCCAGATAGGCCAGTCGTGTGAGAAACTCGTCATCATGCAAGCGGTCAGACAAGTGAAAATTATGGTCACTAAAGAAAACTTTAAGCTCGTCTCTCAATTTAAAAGAACGTGTCAATACTTTGCCCCTTGACAATCAGCGCACTTCTGTATGTTGTAAAAGCGTTACATGGTCGCTGCCCATATCATTGCATAGTGCAGAAAATACACGAGAGTTCAGGGGCCTTGCTTTAACAAAGTTAACCATTTTCACTGTAGTGTCCAAAACATCTTTCAAGCTGTCAGGCATTCCAATGGCAGCAAGAGCCCCTCGGTGGATGCTTCAGTGTTCCCAAGTGGCGTCGGGAACAACTGCTTGACCGCACGTTACCACTCCACTATGTCTCCCTGTCATGGCTTTTGCGCCATCAGTACAGATTCCAACACATCTTGACCAGCAAAGTCCATTTGATGTCACTAAGCTGTCCAGTGCTTTAAAATATCCTCTCATGTTGTCCTGGTTTCCAGTAGTTTGCAGAAGAGGTTGTCTTCCTTAATTGACCCCCTATAAACTTAACGGACATATACCAGGAGCTGTGCCAGGCCCACAACGTCTGTTGACTCATCCAGCTGTAACGCATAGAATTCACTGGCTTGTATGCAAAGCAATAATTGTTTCAAAACATCTCCTGCCATGTCACTGATGCATCATGAAACAGTGTTGTTTGATGAAGGCATCATCTGTATAGTTATTTGGGCCTTTCCCCCAGCATTGTCCCAGCCATATCCGCAGCAGCAGGAAGAATGAAGTCCTCCACAATAGTATGGGGCTTGCCTGTCCTAGCCACTCGGTAGCTCACCATATAAGACGCTTCTAGACCCTTCTTATTAATGGTATCTGTTGCTTTTATACGTCTTACTACTCGAAAGTCGTCTTTATTCTCGCTCAAAAAACTAATGTGGCTTATTTTTCAAATTGTCATGTTTCGTTTCTAAAAAGTCTGCACAAGAGTGAAGGTTTCCCGTGAGAGAGTAACGATTAATGTGACTGGATGTTAATTATTTGACTAGGCTACGTGTACTTGACATTGTGTTGCTATTTCGTTGAACACTCAGGCGAGAAAAAACCTCACCCAAATGTATAGCCCTGTTGGAAAATAAATGTACTGTTTGAAAATGTGAATCAAGATCTGTCAAGTTGGTTGTTGATCATTGCTAGACAGCCAATTTCAAGTCTTGCCTGCCATAGATTTTCAAGCTGATTTAGGTCAAAACCATAACTAGGCCACTCAGGAACATTCAATGTTGTCTAGGTAAGCAACTCCAGTGTATATTTGGCTTTGAGTTTCAAGTTATTGTCCTGCTGAAAGGTGAACTTGTCTCCCAGTGTCTGTTGGAAAGCAGACTGAACCAGGTTTTCCTCTAGGATTTTGCATGTGCTTAGCCCCCCCGAAGAAAAACTAACTCCCTAGCCCTTGACGATGACGAGCATATACAAAACATGATGCAGCCACCTCCATGCTTGATAATATGAAGAGTGGTAGTCAGTGATGTGTTTGCCCCAAACATAATGCTTTGATTCAGGACAAAGTATATTTCTTTGCCACACTTTTTGCAGTATTACTTTAGTGCCTTAATGCAAACAGGATGCATGTTTGGGAATATTTTTATTCTGCACAGGCTTCCTTCTTTTCACTATCATTTAGGTTAGTATTGTGGAGTAACTAATGTTGTTGATTAATCCTCAGTTTTCTGCTATCACAGCCATTAAACAAACTTCCTCTCCAGCAACTGAGTTAGGAAGGACTGTATCTTTGTAGTGACTGGGTGTATTCATACACCATCCAAAGTGTAATTAATAACTTCACCATGCTCAAAGGGATATTCACTGTCTGCTTTTAAACATTTCACCCATCTAACAATAGGTGCCCTTCTTTGGTAGGCATTGGAAAACTTCACTGGTCTTTGTGGTTGAATCTGTGTTTGAAATTCACTGCTTGACTGAGGGGACCTTACAGATAATTGTATGTGTGGGGTACAGAGATGAGGTAGTCATTCAAAGATTATGTTAGACACTATTATTGCACACAGAGTGAGTCCATGCAACTTATTATGTGACTTATTAAGCAAATGTTTACTCTTGAACGTATTTAGGCTTGCCATAACAAAGGGGTTGAATACTTATTGATTTAAGACATTTTTTTAATTTTTTTAAACGTGTATTCTGTGTATGTGGATCAGTGGCACAAAATCTCAATTTAATCCATTTAAAATTTTAAATTCAGGCTGTAACAACAACATTTGGAAAAAGGTGTGTGAATACTCCTCTTTAAGATAAAAGTTTTCTACCAAATTTGTTTGAAAATTATGGATAAAGAGACAACAGCCCTGGTCAAAAGAAGTGCACTATACAGGGAATAGGGTGCTATCTGGGAGATACCATGAAATGTTTCAGACTCAATTAGACCTAGTTCAGAAATAGACCCTGACCTCATGTCAATCAAAAATTATTAATTCTGACTTGCATCAACATTTCAGTTTTATCTACACTTCATCTCCTCTCTGGCAGATTTCTAAAAGCAAACATTCAGAAGTTCTCATGTAACAACACCAAAAATGATTTATGCTGACCAGCGTAAACGTTTCAGTTTTATCTTCACTTCACTTCCTCTTTGGCAGAATTCTAAAAGAAAACGTTCAGAAGTGCTCACGCAACAGCACCACAGAAGCGGTTACTTACACCACGTGGCACTGGACCGCTTCTGCTTTTTTCTGACTGCAGACACTCGAGACTGCAGGTTCCTTCTCATTACTGTGGTAGGGGGGAACTTCTCTTTCCACTCGGAACTTACAGTAACAAACATGACCGCTTTAAGACAGTCAGAAACAGGAACTTGAAAGCGATAGAATGACAATTTCATTCATTGAAATCAGTGTGCGACAACTAATACAGAGAGTGAAATATTCTTTGTTTTTGTTTCACTAAGGTAAAGAGAGTCTAAGCGGGACAGTACTGAAAAACCACTCTCACTCTACATGGGTGCATCTCAATAGTCTCAAGTAGCTTCATCTCCTAATTTCTTCACCTTCATCCAAGTTAAATTAAATATCTCACTCAAAAAACCTGGAAGAAGCCAATTCAATGAATTGCAGATGAGGACAGGGCAATGAGAAGATGAAGCCCTATACAACTGAAAATGTTGAATACACCATATTGAAGACCCAGGTAAAAACTCTGGGCCCTAAAACTAAAAGGCCCTAAAGATTCGGTCTGGTCTAGTGGGCCCTGGTGCATACTATTGGTATACAACTGCCGATTATATCCCAAGATGGAGTCCAGTGTTCCTCACCTGAGCGCATCCATCTTCAGGCCAGGGAGGGGGGGTTTGGGCGGAGCTACGTCCTCCTCTGCCATGTCCGTCACAGCGTCGGTGGGCGAGGTCTTACTCAGGATCTCCCTCTCCCGTTCTGTCAGTGGCAACTCTGACCTGCTGGGAACAGAACAGGAGAGAGAGTCAGTGTGTGTGACATAGATAGACCGACAGGAAAAAGTCTGGTGTATGTAGGGGTGTTTGTGTGCGTTCACTCACCTCTCTGGTGGGGTTACAGGCGGTGGTGGGGGTTTGTTGGGTGTGGTGGGGGAGGGTTGCTCTTGTTTCTCTATGGTGAGTTTGACCAGCTCCTGTTAGAACCACATAACTTCAATGTGTACAGTATACTGTTTTTCAATCTTTCAATCAGATTAAGATGTGTTCATTACATAATTTAGACAAAAACTGAGTGGTCAGAGAGCAGACCTGGGTCAAATACATTCAGTTGCAAAGACTTTTTAAGTATTTGGACTTTCAGGACCATTCCATTTGGTGCCATTGTACCAGGCAAGCTAACCAAACCCCAGCATACGTATTTGAAAGTAGGCCAATTTGACAAATGTATTTGCCCCAGCTCGGCAAGGGAGAAACAGACACTATGACCCTTACTGAGAGCCATGGAAAGCTGCAAGCTATCGTTTCACAGACCCACCGACTGTCCCTCTTACCTTGACCCCATCCAGGACGGCCTTAATGACTGTTGTGACCGCGACCACGTTGTCCTTGTCATCCAGGTCGATGCCGTCCAGCATGACGTGGTCAGACCAGCGGATCAGGTTGGCAAGGCTCTGGTACACCCTGTTGTGACACGACGACACAGCCGAACTGAGGAGAAAGGAGAGAGAGAAGTGACAGTAAATGACAAGAAGGAAGAGATGGACAGAAAGGGGAGGCTGAGATATTGGGGGGGTGATGGAAAGGCAGAGATGGAGAAAAAGGGTGAGGACGTAGAACAGTAGTGATGGCAGGGTTACAGAGAAAAAGAGGGAAGGAAGGATGAAAACAGAATGGAAGAGGGGAACAGAGAATGGAAGAGGGGAACAGAGAATGGAAGAGGGGAACAGAGAATGGAAGAGGGGAACAGAGAATGGAAGAGGGGAACAGAGTGGGGGTGTAGGGAAGAGGAGCGAGGGATACAACATTTATTATCAGGTTCGATAGATTGAGAATATGGACAACTAGCTAGACTAAAGGACTACATCTCTTCTCCCGCACTGTGACAGCCATTTGCATCAACACAGGGGGTTAAATCCCCTCTCCCCTGAGGGTGTTTATTGAGGAAGTGTGTGTGCGCGTGCATGTGTGACTGGAAAAAGTGTGTTTGTGGTGGTATTAGGTGGAGAATGTGTCTCTGATCTGGTCTAGGTGTGAGGTGTCTGTTCTGGTCTAGGTGTGTGTGGCTGTGCTGAATGGACCATTGAGAAACAGTAGGGCGTGGTGGAGGTTCAGACCAGTCACAACACGCTGCAGCTGATTCACAACTCTGAAATATCCCTCCTGTCTCTACAGGATACAGCTCAGAGAAATAGCATCTATACAACAGTCCTCCCCATGAGTTTGCCAGTCAAATTCCAAGGGTTACAGGTTCCAAACCTTTTCTATAGATTATATTTCTATGATACTGCTACAGTAGAGCTAAGGGCTGTATGGGCAAAATGGAGCCTAAGACCGTGGCTAAGGCTCGTGAACACGATGAACCAACTAAGTGGGCAAGAGGAGAGCCAAGCAAAAGACCATTCAGCAATAACAACTGGTGTCATATTAAAGCATCTCAACGTAGAAGTGCAGCTGATCTATAAATAAAAATACATGACATGAAAAACATAAACCTACGCAACATGAACCTATTAAAACCAGTTCTGTAGCAATGAGGTGCGTGCAGTAGGCTATAGGCCCAATACAATGCTTGAATTTCCCTGCCAATGGCATTGCAATGTTGTTTTTCTCAGATGTTTTTATTATATTTCAAAACTTGAGGTACATGATCACACTGGTATTATACAACGGGTTGGTCTAATCCAGAATGCTGATTGGTTAAAACCGCAATACAGCCGGTGTCTATTTCACAAGTTACCACCCGCTAAATCTATGACGTTGAAATGCGTTGTATGACTTGTGAGGCACAGCTGAGTGAGCATAAATTGAAATAATTTCCTTAATTTTTTATTTTACTGGACTGATGGTGCCTGCATCTGATGGTCAGTCTCAGCGGGGGGAGACTGACCAAAAAGGAGACACCGTCTTCCAGTTGGTGGCGAAACTCGAGTTAGCACTTCATTACTGGTACCTTACAGACACATTCATGTTGTTACTCCTATGACCAAAGAACAGGAAATATTAAAAAAGACACAAGCCGCTAATAATAACAAAACAAGCCTATCGATACACTTTGTAGCACGAGTGGATAAGGAGAAGCGTGTGGCTCATAAAAGTGTTGAATAAAGTGTTGACAGTGCTGAATAAATAGCTAAACATTAACTCAGCCATAATAACAGGAGCTCTTTCCAGAAAAGGAAATAGATAGGGAACATGATGATATGAAATACCAGAGCTCTCAAGATGAACACTCACACTAAAAACTCCAGGAAGCCTGAGGTGATTATGTCTCACTATGATGTCACCAAGTGTAGCTCCTGATGATGTCACAACATCCGTTCTCCTTTTTGAGCAACGTTCCAACAGGACACGTCCATCGCGGCCAAAAACAGCTAGATAGCAGTTGATGTTCAAACCACTTCTATGAGGTTGTTACATAACGTCTTGGGGAATGGAGACACCACTTGTTTACATTATCTTGTGGAATATCAGCAAGAACGTTCTGTGAGGATGTAGCACGCAGCCCATCTCACTAAGGGGCAACATGCCTAGGCTATGACTGGGTAACAATATGTAAGGAACGACCAACTGTCTCTCCTAAATGGTCAAAAGTGTATATATGACAAAACAAACAACAAAGTGAATAGAAATGTGGTCACAAAAAACTCACAAAAATAAAAACAAAAAACGATATGATCATATATTGGGCCAAAGATCCCTCACCTATAGTACCAGTCAAAAGTTTGGACACACCTACTCATTCAATGTTTTTTCTTTATTTGTACTATTTTATACATTGTAGAATAATAGTGAAGACGTCATAATTATGAAATAACATATATGGAATCACGTAACAAAAAAAAGTGTTAAACAAATCAAAATATACTTTAGATTTGAGATTCTTCAAAGTAGCCACTCTTTGCCATGATGACAGCTTTGCACACTCTTGGCATTCTCTCAACCAGCTTCACCTGGAATGCTTTTCCAAAAGTCTTGGAGTTCCCACATATGCTGAGCACTTGTTGGCTGCTTTTCCTTCACTCTGCGGTCCAACTGATCCCAAACCATTTCAATTGGGTTGAGGTCAGGTGCTTGTGGAGGCCAGGTCATCTGATGCAGCACTCCATCACTCTCCTTTTTGGTCAAATAGCCCTTACAGAGCCAGGTGGTGTGTTTTAGGTCATTGTCCTGTTGAAAAATAAGTGATCGTCCCACTATGCGCAAACCAGACGGGATGGCGTATCGCTGCAGAATTCCTTGGTAGCCATGCTGGTTAAGTGTGCCTTGAATTCTAAATACATCAGACAGACAGTGTCACTAGCAAAGCACCCCCACACCATCACACCTCATCCTCCATGCTTCATATTTGGAAACACACGTGGAGATCATCCGTTCACCTACTCTGCGTCTCACAAAGACACGTCGGTTAAAACCAAAAACCTCAAATTTGGAATCATCAGAACAAAGGACAGATTTCCACCGGTCTAATGTCCATTGCTCGTGTTTCTTGGCCCAAGCAAGTCTCTTCTTCTTATTGGTGTCCTTTAGTAGTGGTTTCTTTGCAGCAATTCAACCATGAAGGCCTGATTCACACAGTCTCCTCTGAACAGTTGATGTTGAGATGGGTCTGTTACTTGAAATCTGTGAAGCATTTATTTGGGCTGCAATCTGAGGTGCAGTTAACTCTAATGAACTTATCCTCTGCAGCAGAGGTAACTCTGGGTCTTCCTTTCCTGTGGCGGTCCTCATGAGAGCCAGTTTCATCATAGCGCTTGATGGTTTTTGTGACTGCACTTGAAGAATCGTTCAGTTCTTGAAATTTTACTGATTGACTGACCTTAGTTTCTCTTTTCTTTTTTCAGCTGTTCTTGGTCTTTTACCAAATAGGGCTATCTTCTGTATACCACCCCTAACTTGTCACAACACAACTGATTGGCTCAAACTCAAATGAACTTTTAACAAGGCACACCTGTTAATTTAAATACATTCCAGTTGACTCCCTCATGAAGCTGGTTGAGAGAATGCCAAGAGTGTGCAAAGCTGTCATCAAGGCAAAGGGTGGCTACTTTGATGAATCTCAAATCTAAATAATATTTTGTTTGTTACTACACTTTTGTTTGTTACTACATGATTCCATATGTGTTATTTCATAGTTTTGATGTCTTCACTATTATTCTATAATGTAGACAATAATAAAAGAAAATAAAGAAAAACACTTGAATGAGTAGATGTGTCCAAACTTTTTGACTTGTACTGCACATACCATCTTGAACACTAGCCTTTCTCCTGTCCCGTCTCAGCCCACGTACCTGTGTGTTATCCGGGCCTCAACCTGCACCAGAGGTAGAATGGCCTCCAGCACCTTGCTGGCTGAGCCAGGCAGCATCTCCAGCACCTTCTTCTCCACCACCATCTTGTCCACGATGGTCTTGAAGTAGCGCAGCGCGCTCACCACCTCCTTCTCCTGCTCCTCCAGCCGACTCACCTTCTACAGAACAGAAAGAGATAGAAATAGAATATAATGACATGTTCAGCTTGGGTTGTGTTCAGTAGGCACCAAAAGGATGGAAACAGAGTGAAACGGGGAGGTACTACTTGAACTTGTCCAATGAGAAACGCTCAGTCATTTTCTGTTGCAAAATGGTCCTAATGAACACAATGAAACATGGTAAGCTTGGAAGAAATCAGCTGTCTATGTGACATAATAATTGATGGAGAAAATGCCATTTTCAAAGAGAGCTAAGTCCAGGGTTTAAAATTAAAGCACACCTTTTGACGAAAACAACTAATTTAACATTGTCCAAAAATCCCCCCAAAATTATATTAATTATAATCCACATTTCACGCTACTGTAGGATTATTTTCCTGTTGGAGCAAACTGGTTCAAATTAAGATCCTACATACACTGAGTGTACAAAACAGTAGGAACATTAGGTGAATTCAGGTGAAAGCTGTTATCCCTTATTGATGTCACTTCAAAATCAGTGTAGATGAATGGGAGGAGACATGGATTGTGTATTTTAACTTACGGAGCAGCTCCCGAAGTAAAATGCCTCCCATTCAGGCCCAGAAAATAGGATATGCATATAATTAGTACTATTGGATAGGAAACACTGAGGTTTCTAAAAGTACTAACATAATGTCTGTGAGTATAACAGAATGGATATAGCAGGCGAAACCCGAGGAAAATCCATCCGGAATTACAGTTTTTTGTGACCTTTGCTCTGTTTGAGAGTCTTCCTATTGATTTCAAAGGCAACCAGCTCCGAGATTTCAGTACCTATGGCTTCCACTAGATGTCAACAGTCTCTATACAAAGCCAGGAAACGGTAGCCCTGACCAGAACGGATAGGAATATGGATATGGTCAAGGGAGCTCAGATGTCAACAAGATTTTGCGGGCGCGCAACCGATTGCACGCTCCACTTTATTTTTCTTTCTTATCGTTCAGGCTACAATCCGGTTGAAATATTATAGTAAATATACATTAAAGAATACCTAAGGAAACATTAAAAATGATGTTTGATTTGTTTGGAGAAATATGATAGGTATAATTTGAACGCGTTCTCTTCACGGTTCTATGGGCGACTCAACGGTGGATTTTATGAACCTAACGCGCGCCAACCAAACTGAGATTTATGAATATAATAAATAACTTTTTCTAACAAAAGAAGCATGGATTGTCTTCGTTGGACACTTGGGAAGCCCTCAGCAGAAGTTCATCAAAGGTAAGTGATTTTATATTAGCGATTTTATGCGTTTTGTGAGACCCGCGTTGGGTTATGGATTTATGCTAATGCATAAATATTGGAGGGGGCTATCCTCAAACAATCAAATGTTGTGCTTTCGCCGTAAAGCCTTTTTGAAATCTGACAACTCTGTGATATTGCCAAGAGTCAGAGCTTTTGATGGCTATGAAACACTTGAATTATTAGAATTTCATCAATATACAACTTTTGGATTTTGAATTTGGCACTTTACATTTCACCGGGTAGTGTCGGGAGTGGCCCGCTAGCGCCCCACTGCTCCTTAAGAGGTTCTAAAGCCTGGAGACAATTGAGACATGGATTGTGTATGTGTGCCATTCAGAGGGTGAACAGACAAGACAAAATATTTAAGTGTCTTTGAACAGGGTATGGTAGTAGGTGCCAGGTACACTGGTTTGAGTGTGTCAAGAACTGCAACGCTCCTGGGTTTTTCACACTCAACAGTTTCCCGTGTGTATCAAGAATGGTCCACCACCCAAAGGACATCCAGCCAACTTCCTACAACTGTGGGAAGCATTGGAGTCAACATCGGCCAGCATCGCTGTGGAATGTTTGTCACGACATGTAGAGTCCATGCCGCATTGAATTGAGGCTATTCTGAGAGCAAAAGGGGGTGCAACTCAATATTAGTAAGGTGTTCCTAATGTTTTGTACACTCAGTGTACGTACAAAACTGTCAGGGAATTGAAGTCATTACACTAAAGCCTTGGGAGTGAAGCCAGCTTCAGTTCCATTCATGTGTGTAAGGGTGTGTCCCTCAAATGGCACTCCACCCCCTTTGTAGTGCACTACTTTAGACCAGGGCTTTATGAGTAATAGTGCACTATATAGGGGATAGGGTGCCATTTGGGGGACACACCCTACTGGTGCTAGCACCTGTTACCCAGCCAGAGGCAGCACTCACAACAACTCAGAAACCACAGGAAACTCTCACACAAACACACACAATAGGGCAGAGCAATACAATACAAAGCAAGGTACAGGACGGAAAACCACACACACACACGCAGGTAAACAAGCGCATGGGATAGGTGGGAAAGCTGGGTTTCCCACGGCAACACACACACACACACACACCTACCTTGTTGACAGGTTTCTCTTGGCTCTTGACCGCTGGTTCGACCTGCAACTGCTTGCCCTTCTTCGATGGCGTCCTCTTGATCTTGGGCGAGTGGAACTTGTCCATCAGCTTCATGGTGAAGGAGGAAAGGTGGGAGCGCTGCGAGTCTGAGGAGGAGAGGAAGAGAGAGATGAGACGTTGGTCAGAGGAGAAGGAATGGCAGACAGGGGGAATAGAAGTAGCCTGGTAGATATGTAGGACTTTGGCACCACAGTGAATGTCAGAGAAGTAGGCTAAAGCAAAAACCATGGAAAAACCCAGCACAAAATGGAAGGAAACGTTTTGAAAATAGAGAAACCAGAAGAGTGAGGGAGATCAATAAGAGACAGTGCCAATCAAATGATCATAGCCCTGACAAAATGGCATTGCAGTAGCAGTGTTTCTGTCAGTGCAGAAGGTCCTAGTGGTTGTACTAGCATTGGCCCAGCAGGCAGGCTGGTGTAGGCTGTGTTCTGTCTGTGTTCAGCTGAGGGTGCAACAGAGATGCTATCAGGTCTTATCATGTTCACATTTCCACTGTCTGTCCACAGACTTCCTTCGGCTGATAGCATTGCTGCTGGTCTGGTCGCTCCTATCTCTGAGAGGCCAGGCAGATCGGGACAGACAGAGACAGAGACACGCACGCTCGCGCAAAAACATGCACACACACTCCAATCTCCATTGTCCATTGAGATTAGGGCTGGTTAGTGGGAGAAGAGATGGAGAGATGAAAATCGCTTTATGCTGCATAATTGCCAGAAGCTTCATAATGGCAGAGTCATTCAGCAGAGTTTCCCCAAGCCGCTGCCGGAGTGTTGAAGAGATTTGGGACAGAAGAGAGTGCTCCCAGTTTCTCTCCTCCCTGGAGAACCTCCCCCTCCCTCTAACTCCATATCTGCGCTGCACACACACAGACAGACAGAGGTAGGAGATAAATACTAAATAGCCCTGTTATAAAAGAGAGAACGAGAGAATGAATGAGAGAAAAGAGAGAAAGGAGAGAGAGAAAGAGAAGAGATGGGGGCTAGACAGAGCTGCTCTTCTAGCTGATGTAATCCCCTGTACAATGTAGTGACCATATTAATAGAGCCAGACTTGACTTCTATGGTAGTGACAGACATCTGGCTGTGGACCATCATCACTGCAGAACCACTAGGGCAAACAAAAACATAGACCTCCATTCAGTGGGTGGTCTCTTTTTCCTCCAGTCAACAACAAAAAACACATGCACTCTAGGGTTGAATGGCAGGAAATCGGTTATCGAGATTTACTGCCCAAAACCACTCCCTTTTCCCGGGACAAATAACTGCAAGAAACCGATAAATTATAAAAAATGATTTATGTGAACAGCATGAACTGTTAAATTATACGCAATGTCTAAATGTGGCTTCTCTACGGCCTTCTCTCTACATGATCAATCATCAACGCTCAGGGTGGGGACAGACAGCCCATCTCAGTATGGAGCGCAGTTCACAATGCATGTAGATCTATCATCTCATCATGGGAACTTGTTTTCTTGTGACAGGTTGGCCCTACATTTGCTGCAGCACAGCCTATTCTACAGTAATATAAGTCCCGAATGCGTGTCACATTTACACATGTCCATCTGGCTTTCAGGGGCCACCTTATTTTTTTATTGTAGAGATTTTTATTATAAATGTTCTAATTGCAGCTGCAGTTTTAAAAACAGCCTAGGACTCTTTCTCAAATCGATTCAAAATAGATAATCCTGATCTAGACTGATATCGGCGTAGGTAGGTAGGCTAGGACACACATACATACATACATACATACATACATACATACATACGTATACATCGTGCATGTTAACTCAGCATGCATGTTAACTCAGCAAAAAAATAAACGTCCTCTCACTGTCAACTGCGTTTATCTTCAGAAAACTTAATATGTGTAAATATTTGTATGAACATAACAAGATTCAACAACTGAGACATAAACTGAACAAGTTCCACAGACATGTGACTAACAGAAATTGAATAATGTGTCCCTAAACAAAGGGGGGGGTCAAAATCAAAAGTAACAGTCAGTATCTGGTGTGGCATTAAGTACTGCAGTGCATCTCCTCCTCATGGACTGCACCAGATTTGCCAGTTCTTGCTGTGAGATGTTACCCCCACTCTTCCACCAAGGCACCTGCAAGTTCCCAGACATTTCTGGGGGGAATGGCCCTAGCACTCACTCTCCAATCCAACAGGTCCCAGACGTGTTCAATGGGATTGAGATCCGGGCTCTTTGCTGGCCATGGCAGAACACTGCCATTCCTGTCTTGCAGGAAATCATGCACAGATCGAGCAGTATGGCTGGTGGCATTGTCATGCTGGAGGGTCATGTCAGGATGAGCCTGCAGGAAGGGTACCACATGAGGGAGGAGGATGTCTTCCCTGTAACGCACAGCGCTGAGATTGCCTGCAATGACAACAAGCTCAGTCCGATGATGCTGACACACCACCCCGGACCCTCCACCTCCAAATTGATCCCGCTCCAGAGTACAGGCCTCGGTGTAACGCTCATTCCTTCGACGATAAACGCGAATCCGACCATCAACCCTGGTGAGACAAAACCACGACTCGTCATTGAAGAGCACTTTTTGCCAGTCCTGTCTGGTCCAGCAACGGTGGGTTTGTGCCCATAGGCGACGTTGTTGCCGGTTATGTCTGGTGAGGACCTGCCTTACAACAGTCCTACAAGCCCTCAGTCCAGCCCCTCTCAGCCTATTGTTGACAGTCTGAGCACTGATGGAGGGATTGTGCGTTCCTGGTGTAACTCGGGCAGTTGATGTTGCCATCCTGTACTTGTCCCGCAGGTGTGATGTTTGGATGTACCGATTCTATGCAGGTGTTGTTACACGTGGTCTGCCTCTGCGATGACGATCAGCTGTCCGTCCTGTCTCCCTGTAGCGCTGTCTTAGATGTCTCACTGTACGGACATTGAAATGTATTGCCCTGGCCACATCTGCAGTCCTCATGCCTCCTTGCAGCATGCCTAAGGCACATTCACGCAGATGAGCAGGGACCTTTTGGTGTTTTTCAGAGTCAGTAGAAAGGTCTCTTTAGTGTCCTAAGTTTTCATAACTGTGACCTTAATTTCCTAACGTCTGTAAGCTGTTAGTGTCTTAACGACCGTTCCACAGGTGGCTGTTCATTAATTGTTTATAGTTCATTGAACAAGCATGGGAAACAGTGTTTAAACCCTTTACAATGAAGATCTGTGAAGTAATTTGAATTTTTACAAATTATCTTTGAAAGACAGGGTCCTGAAAAAGGGTTTATGTATGTATGTATGTATGTATGTATGTATGTATGTATGTATGTATGTATGTATGTATGTACGTACAGTGGGCCAAAAAAGTATTTAGTCAGCCACCAATTGTGCAAGTTCTCCAACTTAAAAAGATGAGAGAGGCCTGTAATTTTCATCACAGGTACACTTCAACTATGACAGACGAAATGAGAAAAGGAAATCCAGAAAATCACATTGTAGGATTTTTAATTTATTTATTTGCAAATTATGGTGGAAAATAAGTATTTGGTCAATAACAAAAGTTTATCCCAATACTTTGTTATATACCCTTTGTTGGCAATGACAGAGGTCAAACGTTTTCTGTAAGTCTTCACAAGGTTTTCACACACTGTTGCTGGTATTTTGGCCCATTCCTCCATGCAGATCTCCTCTAGAGCAGTGATGTTTTGGGGCTGTCGCTGGGCAACACGGACTTTCAACTCCCTCCAAAGATTTTCTATGGGGTTGAGATCTGGAGACTGGCTAGGCCACTCCAGGACCTTGAAATGCTTCTTCGAAGCCACTCCTTCGTTGCCCGGGCGGTGTGTTTGGGATCATTGTCATGCTGAAAGACCCAGCCACGTTTCATCTTCAATGCCCTTGCTGATGGAAGGAGGTTTTCACTCAAAATCTCACGATACATGGCCCCATTCATTCTTTCCTTTACACGGATCAGTCGTCCTGGTCCCTTTGCAGAAAAACAGCCCCAAAGCATGATGTTTCCACCCCCATGCTTCACAGTAGGTATGGTGTTCTTTGGATGCAACTCAGCATTCTTTGTCCTCCAAACACGACGAGTTGAGTTTTTACCAAAAAGTTCTATTTTGGTTTCATCTGACCATATGACATTCTCCCAATCCTCATCTGGATCATCCAAATGCTCTCTAGCAAACTTCAGACGGGCCTGAACATGTACTGGCTTAAGCAGGGGACACGTCTGGCACTGCAGGATTTGAGTCCCTGGCGGCGTAGTGTGTTACTGATGGTAGGCTTTGTTACTTTGGTCCCAGCTCTCTGCAGGTCATTCACTAGGTCCCCGTGTGGTTCTGGGATTTTTGCTCACCGTTCTTGTGATCATTTTGACCCCACGGGGTGAGATCTTGCGTGGAGCCCCAGATCGAGGAAGATTATCAGTGGTCTTGTATGTCTTCCATTTCCTAATAATTGCTCCCACAGTTGATTTCTTCAAACCAAGCTGCTTACCTATTGCAGATTCAGTCTTCCCAACCTGGTGCAGGTCTACAATTTTGTTTCTGGTGTCCTTTGACAGCTCTTTGGTCTTGGCCATAGTGGAGTTTGGAGTGTGACTGTTTGAGGTTGTGGACAGGTGTCTTTTATACTGATAACAAGTTCAAACAGGTGCCATTAATACAGGTAACGAGTGGAGGACAGAGGAGCCTCTTAAAGAAGAAGTTACAGGTCTGTGAGAGCCAGAAATCTTGCTTGTTTGTATGTGACCAAATACTTATTTTCCACCATAATTTGCAAATAAATTCATTAAAAATCCTACAATGTGATTTTCGGGATTTTTTTTCCCTCATTTTGTCTGTCATAGTTGAAGTGTACCTATGATGAAAATTACAGGCCTCTCATCTTTTTAAGTGAGAGAACTTGCACAATTGGTCGCTGACTAAATACTTTTTTGCCCCACTGTATACCACCGTTCAAAAGTTTGTGGTCACAAATGTCCTTGTTTTTGAAAGAAATGCACATTTCTGATCCATTAAAATAACATCAAATTGATCAGAAATACAGTTTAGACATGGTTAATGTTAGGCAGAGTTCCTCTGTCCAGTGTCTGTGTTCTTTTGCCCATCTTAATTTTATTTTTATTGGCCAGTCTGAGATATGGCTTTTTCTTTGCAACTCTGCCTAGAAGGCCAGCATACCGGAGTCGCCAGCATCCCAGAGACTGGTGTTTTGCGGGTACTATTTAATGAAGCTGCCAGTTGAGGACTTGTGAGACGTCTGTTTCTCAAACTGGAAACTCTAATGTACTGGTCCTCTTGGTCAGTTGTGCACCGGGGCCTCACACTCTTTCTATTCTGGTTTGATCCAGTTTGCACTGTTCTGTGAAGGGAGTAGTACACAGCGTTGTACGAGATCTTCAGTTTCTTGGCAATTTCTCGCATGGAATAGCCTTCATTTCTCAGATCAAGAAAAAACTGACGCGTTTCAGAAGAAAGTTATTTGTTTCTGGCCATTTTGAGCCTGTAATCGAACCCACAAATGCTGATGCTCCAAGATACTCAACTAGTCTTAAGAAGGCCAGTTTTATTGCTTCTTTAATCAGAACACAGTTTTCAGCTCTGCTAACATAATTGCAAAAGGGTTTTCTAATGATCAATTAGCTTTCTAAAATGATAAACTTGGATTAGCTAACACAACGTGCCATTGGAACACAGGAGTGATGGTTGCTGATAATGGGCCTCTGTACGCCTATGTAGAGATTCCATAAAAATAATCTGCCGTTTCCAGCTAAAATAGTAATTTACAATATTTATGAACAGATGCATTTGTTTATTCTATGTATATAATACAATTGCCGCTTTATATGTGGAATAAAGGCCTATACAAATATTTCTATGAAAGGCTAACATCGGCCGATAATATCGGTCAACCGATTTATCAGTCGGGCTCGAATGTTCAATGGACGTGCATGTGTGGAATCGGAGGTTGCTAGGCTAAATGACAGCAGTAAGTCACAGAGGCCTCAGTGCCAGCTGTTAAGTAATGGGAAGAGTTCAGACAGAGACAGACAGAAGGGAAGGAGAGCAAGTGAAAAAACAGAGAGAAAGAGCAACACAGAGAAGATCAGCTAAAAGCAGTAGAGGGGATTGGGTGATGATTAAATGAGAGTGAATCATCCTCTTAACAAAGTGGGACTCCCTTCATTTCCTCAAAGCACATATTAGCAGAAACGATGCATGGTGAATGACTAAGAGAGTAAGCGATCACTTCCCTGTTCTCTTCTTCTGGGAGCTACAGAGTCTCTGTGTGTGTGTGTGGTGTGAGAGAGAGGGAGAGTTAGTGAGTGTGTGTTGCTTGTCTTTGCACTAAGAATTTAGGCTGTGTGTGTGTGTGTGTGTGTGTGTGTGTGTGTGTGTGTGTGTGTGTGTGTGTGTGTGTCACACTGTATAAAAACACAAGTGATTTAGAAACGTGCATAATTAAAACCCCACGATAGTAGCATTAAAAACAGCTTCACTAAGTGACTGACATAACGAGACCACACACACAAATGCTCACACACAAAGACACTCTTATCGTCTCAATAGTGAGAAATAAATCCGCTGTTGGATTCGTACTCCCGGATCTGAAATGTTGCGGGCCGAGGGAGGGAAAGTCTGTCAGCTGAAATTAAACCCAGCTAGATGTAGTGTGGTTACTAGAGCAGCATCTGCTATTACCATAACTTCATGAACACGCTACTCTTCTTAGAAATGGATAGAAATGGAATGCTCTACCATCATGGGTGTACCACATAATTCATAGACCTGACATGCAGTATAGATATCCATGGCTAAATTAATTATAATACAGGATATTAGGGTTGTCACGATAACAGTATCGCGATACTCTTGAGGGATCATGGAAAGGAAACAAAACATGACGCATACTGAATTTCCTGAGGAAAACAGTCCTAAAGCTGGTAACAAGCAGCCTGATGTTGTCACCCAGAATCCAATGTTTCTTTTCCAAGCTATAGGACGCTATATGTTACATACAGTAGGTTTTTAAAGGACCAAAGAGTTTAGTCTGCTTTGTGTTTTCCTTTTTGCCAAGGAAAATCAGGCATCGTAGTATCGCGATACCCTACAGGATATATAAAGTATATTACTGAAATAGTGCCGTGTGACCTGGCGGAACAGAGGCTAACGTTAGGCTATCTGCTATTTGCAGTTAGACTCAAGCTGTTCTAGTCACAGATGAAGACCCAACAGAGTAACAGATGTGAAGTTTAAAATAAAGACCACAGAAATGACAGAGCCCAACCAAATATCATCTCTAGGCAAGAAACCTACAGAGAAATGGAATGGAATGCAAGACTTCAAGGCACGTGTGAGACCCCCCAAAAAGTTGAAAGCTGAGTGAATGATTTATGCATCTCCATTGTTTTGATGTCTATACATGTGTTGCCTGATATTGGGGTAGGCTTGGCAGGGATCACAGAGGACTGGGTCCTGTCCAGTGATTGGTGGGGTTTTTCCTGGTGGGCTTCTGGTTCGAGCCACGCTCCAGAACAATGAGCCACAGGAAGGAGCACTGGGGCGGACAGGAAGTCAGATTGTGTGAAGGGGTGTGGCGTCGGTACACACCCCTTTGGGACTCCAGTGACCAACCACTCTCCATTCACTCCCATATAGTAGAGAAGGAGACTAGTGTGACTATGCCACGTCAACTAAATGACTTGTAGGCATGTGAATGGGAAGTCTTCCTCCAGTGTGTCTACCCATTCCGCGATCCCTCCACTCCCCTTAAAATGAGCCCAGTCCATACTGTTTTTAACTGACTTGCCTGATTACATAAATGTTAAATTGAAATAAATAAAATACAACCCCCTGACTGTGTAAGTAAACTCTATTCCCCTACAGAATTACCAACTACGCACCATAACAACTCAGGACTACATGTGCAGGACAACCTATCCTTTTCCATCTCTGTTATGTCCTCCATCCGTCACTCGCTCTCATTAGGCTATGTGACACGCGCTCACACACACACAGTCTCCGTTCGTCAATGAGTTTTAATGCAGTTCAATTTGCAGTGGGACATTTGACAGCAAGTAAATATCGATACACTGGGAACTGACGGATTTGTGGACCATGTCTAACAGAGCATAGTGAGAATGTAAACCACAGATAGATCTACTAATATTGTGTGGATCTATCGTACTTAAGTGATAATGCCCGAGAAGCCGGTGTTTGGATTATACAAAAATCCGCTGATGAAAATTCACTAGTTTCCAACCACAAAAGACCAGGGAGTTATTCCAATGCCTTGCAAAGAAGGGCAACTATTGGTAGATGTGTACAAAAAAAGCAAACATTGAAGTTATTACTTACACTTTGGATGGTGCATCTATACACCCAGTCACTACAAAGATAAAGGTGTACTTCCTAACTCAGTTGCCGGAAAAGGAAACCAGACAGGGATTTCATGATATTTTTTTACGGTATTTTAGGTTTTTGAATAATAAAAGTTCTAAATATGCTTTATGAGTAGTTCATGACCCAAGGATGGAAATACAGATAAGTGATTATAATATGGCTTTCCCCATTTATACTGTTCAATCCAACTCCAAACAAACATAATTTTCAGCATATTAATCAATTTCCTGTACTTTTATTATCATTTCCACAATGTGCCACGCAGTATAATAAGGGCAAATAATATAAGCCTAGTTAATTGGTGAAGTGTTGGAATCATGGAACTACAGTTGAAGTCGGAAGTTTACATACACTTAGGTTGGAATCATTAAAACTCGTTTTTCAACCACTCCACAAATGTCTTGTTAACAAACTGTAGTTTTTAAACAGCTTGGAAAATTCCAGAAAATGATGTCATGGCTTTAGAAGCTTCTGATAGGCTAATTGACATAATTTGAGTAAATTGGAGGTGTACCTGTGGATGTATTTAAAGGCCTACCTTCAAACTCAGTGCCTCTTTGCTTGACATCATGGGAAAATCAAAAGAAATCAGCAAAGACCTCCGAAAAAAAATTGTAGACCTCCACAAGTCTGGTTCATCATTGGGAGCAATTTCCAAACGTCTAAAGGTACAACGTTCATCTGTACAAACAATAGTACGCAAGTATAAACACCATGGGACAACGCAGCAGTCATACCACTCAGGAAGGAGACGTGTTCGGTCTCCTAAAGATGAACGTACTTTGGTGCAAAAAGTACAAATCAATCCCAGAACAACAGCAAAGGACCTTGTGAAGATCCTGGAGGAAACAGGTAGAAAAGTATCTACATCCACAGTAAAAGGAGTCCTATATCGACATAACCTGAAAGGCCGCTCAGCAAGGAAGAAGCCACTACTCCAAAACCACCAGAAAAAAGCCAGACTACGGTTTGCATCTGCACATGGGGACAAAGATCGTACTTTTTGGAGAAATGTCCTCTGGTCTGATGAAACAAAAATAGAACTGTTTGGCCATAATGACCATTGTTGTTTGGAGGAAAAAGGGGAGACTTGCAAGCCGAAGAACAGCATCCCAACCGTGAAGCACGGGGGTGGCAGCATCATGTTGTGGGGGTGCTTTGCTGCAGGAGAGACTGGTGCACTTCACAAAATAGATGGCTTCACGAGGAAGGAATAGTATGCGGATATATTGAAGCAACATCTCAAGACATCAGTCAGGAAGTTAAAGCTTGGTTGCAAATGGATCTTCCAAATGGACAATGACCCCAAGCATACTTCCAAAGTTGTGGCAAAATGGCTTAAGGACAACAAAGTCAAGGTATTGGAGTGGCCATCACAAAGCCCTGACCTCAAACCTATAGAAAATGTGTGGGAAGAACTGAAAAGGCGTGTGTGAGCAAGGAGGCCTACAAACCTGACTCAGTTACACCAGCTCTGTCAGGAGGAATGGACCAAAATTCACCCAACTTATTGTGGGAAGCTACCCGAAATGTTTGACCCAAGTTAAACAATTTAAAGGCAACGCTACCAAATACTAATTGAGTGTATGCAAACTTCTGACCCACTGGGAATGTGATGAAAGAAGTAAAAGCTGAAATAAATCAATCAATCATTCTCTCTACTATTATTCTGATATTTCACATTCTTAAAATAAAGTGGTGATCCTAACGGTCGTAAGACAGGGAATTTTTACTAGGATTAAATGTCAGGAGTTTAAATGTATTTGTCTAAGGTGTATGTAAACTTCCAACTTCAACTGTATAAGGATTATTCTAATTCAATAGTTGGAATATAGTGGGCAGCACCTTGAATACATTGTTGTTTGACATGACAACAAATGAATACACCAGGGAGGAATTATTGACAGGGTAGGAACCAAAGTGCTGGTCAGTGTTTCCAGGTGACCCAAATTAGATGTTATATCCCGTTTTCTTACTTCATGTAGCTAGCCAGCCAACATATTCATGCTTCGCATATTCCTCTCTGATAAGATACCACAAATTAATTTAGCAACACCTTTCACAAAAAAAGACAAATTAGCAGAGAGTAGTTTGCAGACAGTAAGATACACAATCTAAGTGTATAGAACGCTTGTGGAAATCAGCATGTCACCAACATTGTTGCATCCATCTAACCATGCAGAGCGAACGGCAATAAAGTGCTTGTGACTGTGGTCGGACAACTGCTATCCCTTTGAGTGACAGGGGGCAGTGCTTGGATTGGTTAGCGGCATGCAGCAGCAAGAGAAGAAAGAGAGAGATGACTCAAGTAGAAAACAGAGTAAACTATAAAAACAAACATTATACCCGCCGGAGTTGCATCAATACTGATAGCAAAATACGGTATACCACCTAGCCCTATTTCATCATGAGGCCAATGGTGACTTTAAAACAGTTTAACCTGTTTGGGCTAGGGGGCAGTATTTTGAAGTTCGGATGAAAAACGTGCCCAAAGTAAACTGCCTGTAACTCAGGCCCAGAAGCCAGGATATGCATATAATTAGTAGCTTTGGATAGAAAACACTCTGAAGTTTCTAAAACTGTTAAAATAATGTGAGTATAACAGAACTGATATGGCAGGTGAAAACCCGAGCAAAATCCATCAAGGAAGTGGAATATTTTGAGGTGACCAGATTTAAATTGAAGGCCTATTGGTTATATAGGGGAATAGCTCCCAGATTGCAGTACCTATGGCTTCCACTAGACACCAACAGTCTTTAGAAAAGGTTTCAAGCTTTTATCTTGAATAACCATTGAGTAAGAGAAGTTCTTCCTGAGGTCACGTCAAGTGTCCTGTTATGGATTTCGCACGTAACAGGGAGCGCGCTCTTAGCTCTTTTTGTCTTCTATTCAGCAGGTTATATTACGTCTGAAATATTATCGTTTATATTCATTTTAGGGTATCTGAGTATTGATTAGAAATGCTGTTTGACTTGTTTCGACAAACCTTACCGGTACTTTTGGGATATTGTTTGTCTGCATGGATGAATGCCTTTGGGCAGGGGGATTACTGAACAAAAAGCTCCAACCAAACAGAGCTTTATGGATATAAAGAGGGACTTTATCGAACAAAAGGACCTTTTATTGTGTAAACGGGATGCTTGGGTATGCCATCAGATGAAGATCTTCAAAGGTAAGTGATTTATTTTATCGCTATTTTTGAGTTTTTTTGACACCTCTGCTGGTTATGTTATTATGCTAGTTGAATATGTGTTCGGGCGCTGTCCTCAGACAATCAAATGTGCTGCTTTCACCGTAAAGCCTTTTTGAAATCTGACAACGCTGTTAGATTAACAAGATTCTAAGCTTTTGAATGGTGTGCAACACTTGTATTTTCATGAATGTTTAAAATGAGTATTTCTGTAATTTGAATTTGGCGCTCTGCATTTCACCGGATGTTGTCGATGTGGGACGTGACCGTCCCACCTTGCGCAAAGAGGTTAATGGACGTGACGGGAGAAAACTGAGGATGGATCAACAACATTGTAGTTACTCTACAATACTAACCTAATTGACAGAGTGAGAAGGAAGCATGCAGAGAATAAAAAGGCACTAAAGTAATACTGCAAAAAGTGTGGCAAATCCAATACAACACATTACCGAGTACCACTCTCCATATTTTCAGCGTAGTGGTGGTTGATTCATGTTATGGGTATGCTTGTAATCATTAAGAACAGGGAGGTGTTTCAGGATAAAAAAGAAACAGAATGTAAACTACGGCTGTGACAAATTTATAATTTTTCTTTTTGGGAGGGGGTTTCGTTAATGCAATATGAAAGATGTATAAAATTCCATGTAAAATCACAATGCAGCTGCACTGTTGCCAGGAACGGTTTGGCTCTCATGGAGTGTCTCTTTAAGATGGTTAAGCATTTCACCTGTACCACCATTACTGTACCTCAATTTCACCTCGCAAAGTTTGCATTTCCTTCTCATTTAACTTTCAAAGTATTGCCATACAGGAGTTAACTGCTGTCACTTGCCTTTCTCTGCCATTTTTCCAACTGTTAACGACGATGCCGTAGTGGTGGAGAGTCGACTCAAACAGACTCCTTGTCCGTCAACTCCAGGTGTCGACTCTCATTTCTAAGTACTAAGATAAGATTAAGTATTTTTGGAACAATTAGTTGCCATACTTCAGAGAACAAAAACACTTGCATCTTTCATAGAGAGCGAATGAGGAACGGAGAGAGAGGGGAGGTATATGCAGGTCGGCCACCAGACAGTCAAAAGCGTGCACTAGGCCTATTAAAAGCTGTAACTCGCAATGGAATGCTGTATCTTCAATTTTTGGGCTTGCAATGTCTCGCAACTTCAGTAAAACAAAGCTTATCATCAATGAATAGGCTAGAATATTCAACACGCAACCGACCGAAGACGGAACACACACTCGCATCATTAGCGAAGAGCAAGAGCAGCTGAGTCAGCGTGAGGGAGAGAAAAGGGGGCAGACAAACATAATATCTTGGTACTCTGTATCTCGCAATGTCTTGTCTTGATGCCTCACAAATTCACCAAAGTAGCCTAAAGTTCACCTCTTCCCTTCTGGTTTTATTTCAAATTACCCAACTTTCCCCAGGCCTTTATAGCCTATCGTCTAGTTAGGATATAACATGAAAATCATGTTTTGTGATAAGTGCACTGAGAATTAAAGTTTGTGGCAGTAAAAAACATTGTTTCCGGTTAAGGATTTTTCCTAACGTTAAGGATCCCAACTTCCTTTAAAAAGTTTGAATGTTTACACTTTCACACCCCTACTCTAAAACAGGAAATTAAAAACTCTTGGAGAATAGAAACCACCCCCACAGAACTTTACAAGGTTAATAAAATAAGTAACTTAAGCTACATGTTGTATAAACACTGAATGAGCCATAGCCCACTAATTACATTCCAATTCACTGTGTCAGGACTACAATGATCCTATTTAATCATGTCTTCCTTGGAAGAGTGGAACTATGAGACGTGTGCTTGATGGTAATACAGGCCTATTATATTATCATCAAGACTGTCTTAAGAAACATGCTTCATCACCTATTCAGACTCAGAGGAGCCATTCTGTGTAAAATGTAGGATAGCAGCACTTTGACAGTAAGGAAAAGGCTGGGATAAAGGGCTTGTGTGTACATTGTGTGGGGCACACAAACATTGACCCAGACATGCCTCAATGTCTCCTCTGTTCAACTAAGTATGGAGCCAACAAGTCGCGATCCCTCGCTCTGCCTCCCTCGCTCTGCCTTGGGGAGTGTCAGTTCTCATTAATGGCGTGTTAATTATATGGTTGCATGGTGCAAGGCACAAGCTGTATTAACACACTACTACACCACGAGGGCCCGGAGGTGAGGAAAACAAATACACAAAACACATGAAATCTATGAGTCTCTCCTCACACACACACAGAATCAAAAGAGAATAGCCTAGTGCTACAAACGAAAGACCTGCGTGTGTCCTGTATAGCCTATCCAGCATATTCCAACCAGCCCAGCAACTAACAGCAAGCCTCCTGGGCCTATAACCAATCCATATGCAACTGACTGGAAAAACACTAGGTCAGATTATCTGGCAACTATTTCTATTCCATAGCAGGGATGAAACTAAAGTTCCAAAGGACTTTGACATGCTCCCAATAAAGTTAAATTCATTGGATTGAATGCTCCCAAGCGCAGTGGGCTTACCAGGCATTGTGTGTGTACTCCTACATAAAATCCAGTTAAATGTACTTTTGAAGACAGATCCTTTTGAGGGTCTGTGTGTTCTCTTGAATGTTCATCCATCTATTGATATGGATGAGATCTGGGTTGAGGTCTTATCATGGACAGTAGGGATGGGGGGCGTATTAGTTTATGGGAACACTTGGCACGCCACCAGCTCAGTGAGGCAGTATGGGTGTCCATGGGGGGCGCACGGTGCCTGGGTGCTGGGTCATTCAATTGTCCTGTACACACACACACACACACACACACACACCTATCTAGGCTATTCATGAGGCTATTCATCCTGACTCAACAAAAAGACTCAAATACAAGAAAGAATGAACCAACTGGACTGCAGTCAAATGGGTCACAGGCCTTTGCAGAGGGCTTTTACTATTGAAGCTGTGACCCAAATGCTAGTATAAACACAACACACTCACAGACCATAGGCCTAAACTGGTTATTATAGAATTTCTGTCACATGACCTCCAGTCAGTAGGCCTAAACCCTGTCACGTGGTCACGTTTTCTACTGTTCTAGCTGGATGTGCATGTGTGTGGCCTGGTTGTGTGTCATTCCAGCCTGGGTACCCCTCCTGTTCCTTCCCCCCTGACGCCAGCCAGGTCACTGCCACTATTTCCTGCCCCTCCCCCCGCTGGCTCCCTCCCATCCTCTCTACCCGGCTTCACAGCCATGAGCTGCCTGGGTATACAACATGCTGACTAACCTAGGACCGACAAGCTCAAAATGCACACATGCACAAAAATTAGATGCACACACACACCAAGTGACCTTCAGTGTACTGTTACTGTAGTTTGGTGCATTTTTCTGCATGTATTTTGGCCGCCGGCCCTGCTTTGTGTTTCATCAGTATGTTGTGAGGAGAGAGAGAAAGGCTGGGCTTGCAGCAGGTCACCTGAGACAAGCAGGCTAACTAAGGCATCACAAACATATAGGGACGATGCCAGTATCGCAATACTCGTATCGTGGCAAGGGAAAAAAACTGAGCAGATTTAACTTCTTCAGGAAAACAGCCCTAGTGTTGGAAACAAACATCATTAGATTGTCATTCAGAGTTAAATGTATTTATTTTCCAGGCTACAGCACACAATATTTTACATCCAGCAGGTTTTTAAAGCTGCACTACGCAGAAATCCTCCAGAGTCTTCTTTGCATTCACATTGCTATGTTTATAAAGGAACCAAGATCTTTTTCCAACATTCACTCAATGCACACAGGGTTTTTACAAAGTGCAGGACAAGCCATTCCATCAGAATGTGTTATCGGACAGCTAGATATACCTACTTACATTTTGGAAGCTAATAGATTGAATTTAGTTAAAATATGAGACATAATAATTGCAATTTGTTTGGTAACAGAATAAATAGCAATAGAATAACTGCAGAATAAATGAAAATTGTACACCCAATGTAGGCTACCGCCCCTTTAAGAGCTAGAATAGATGTTTATACCCTATGGTTGTTTATTCTCACCAAATGTAGCTTTCTCACACTATTCAAACCCCACAATCATAAGCAGTTTATGAAGCTCTTAGCCTATAGATCACATATACAGTACCAGTCAAAAGTTTGGACACACCTACTCATTCAAGGGTTAATGTCCATTGCTCGTGTTTCTTGGCCCAAGCAAGTCTCTTCTTCTTATTGGTGTCCTTTAGTAGTGGTTTCTTTGCAGCAATTCGACCACGAAGGCCTGATTCACACAGTCTCCTCTGAACAGTTGATGTTGAGATGTGTCTCTAAGTTGAACTATGTGAAGCATTTATTTGGGCTGCAATTTCTGAGGCTGGTAACTTATCTTCCGCAGCAGAGGTAACTCTGGGTCTTCCTTTCCTGTGGCGGTCCTCATGAGAGCCAGTTTCATCATAGTACTTGATAGTTTATGTGACTGCACTTGAATAAATGTTTAAAGTTCTTGACATTTTCCGGGTTGACTGATCTTCATGTCTTAAAGTAATGATGGACTGTCATTTCTCTTTGCTTATTTGAGCTGTTCTTGCCATAATATGGACTTGGTATTTTACCATATAGGGCTATCTTCTGTATACCACCCGTACCTTGTCACAATACTGATTGGTTCAAACAAATTAAGAAAATAAATTCCACAAACTAACTTTTAACAAAGCACACTTGTTAATTGAAATGCATGACTTGTTTAACACTTTTTTGGTTACTACATGACTCCATGTGTTATTTCATAATTTTTATGTCTTCACTATTATTCTACAATGTAGAAAATAATGAAAATAAAGAAAAAACATTGAATGAGTAGGTGTGTCCAAACTTTTGACTGGTACTGTATATAGATCACATATATCACATATATTGCAAACAATTGCAAACATTTCTGTGCGTCCTTGACAATCGCTAATCAATATCCAAAACAGCTCCCATTTTTTTTTTTCTTCTCTGTTGTGGCACCAATGTGAGGGTTTATGGCAGGGGAAATGGTGTTGCAGTAGTCTAGTGGGTGGTGCAGGAATAACGACAATCGAACCTGGAGAACTTTGCGTTCACATTGTCCTAGAAAAGTGAACCAGAACACGGAATTCAAGCGAACCGAAATGTCCGTACGCCAGCTACAAACTGACAGTAAAGCCCGTACGCCAGCTACAAACTGACAGAAATGTCCGTACGTCAACTACATGGCCAGGAAAATGAAGAGGTGAACAATCAGATGACCCCTGATCCTTCTTGTCTCTTATTCTGAAATGGTGCCACTTTTTTAGCCATCTTTCCTCTCGTTGATAGACTTTAGGGCCTTTCCTGTATTGATATAAATGCTGTCAGTAGATCTAACAGTCGCTGAGAGCAGAGATGCATATACCATCTGATCCAAGGAAATAAACACTAGGCCCTATGGCAGTAGCACCTCTGTATGACGTGAACCACTGTTGTTTGGTGGTGGAGAGCGAGAAAGACAGAGAGAGAGGTGGGGGGAGGCAGAGGAATAGAGGGAGACATAAAGACAAAGGCAGAGAGAGAGAGAGAGAGAGGCAGCCTCTAAAGCTCTTCAGACAAATATACTCAAAGCACATACAGCCCCAGATCAGCAAATTACTTAAGCGCTGCTTAAGTGTGAGCAAGCACTGATGATGATATGAGTAAATTACCTTTAGCACATGAGAGAAGAGAGTACTACTAGCCTATTTCTTTCTCTCCATCGCTCTCTCGCTCCCTATACAATCCTCCTCTGTTCATTCAGCTCACACTCTGTCAGTGCTGAGAGAGATGAGGGGCATCAGCTGGGAATCCTTCCCCATATGAGATGTTCTGAGTGGGCAGGCCTGACCAGGAGAGATCCCTGCCGTGGTCTAGACGGCCTGTTGCAGCAGGAGAGGAAGAGGACATGATGAAGTGGGTCAGGCTAAGCCTGATGTACTCAAGCAGAAAGCCCACACACTGCCTAGAGGGGCTAAAAGCAACCAACCGCCGCACTGCCTGATGGGATGACTAGTGTGTGTGCGTATTTTTAAATATTGTGACGGTCGGACTGGTGTAAAGCTCGCCCCCATTGGACTCTGAAGCAGTGGAAACGCGTTCTCTGGCGTGATGAATCATGCTTCACCATCTGGCAGTCCAACGGACTAATCTGGGTTTGGCGGATGCCAGGAGAATGCTACCTGCCCGAATGCATAGTGGCAACTGTAAAGTTATGGTGGAGGAGGAGGAATAATGGTCTGGGCTGTTTTTAATGGTTCGGGCTAGGCCCCTTAATTCCAGTGAAGGGAAATCTTAATGACATTCTAGACGATTCGGTGCTTCCAACTTTGTGGCAACAGTTTGGGGAACAGCCTTTCCTGTTTCAACATGACAATGCCCCTGCACAAAGCGAGGTCCATACAAAAATAGTTTGCCGAGATCGGTGTGGAAGAACTTGCACAGAGCCCTGACCTCAATCCCAATGAACACCTTTCGCCCAACATCAGTGCCCGACCTAACTAATGCTCGTGGCTGAATGGAAGCAAGTCCCCACAGCAATGTTCCAACATCTAGTGGAAAGCCTTCCCAGAAGAGTGGAGGCTGTTATAGCAGCAAAGGGGAGGGCCAACTCCACATTAATGCCCTTGATTGTGAAATTAGATGTTCGACAAACAGGTGTCCACATACTTTTGGTCATGTACTGTATTTTATTGTCACAATGCCAGATTCGTTCCCGTTACCCAGACTGGACGATTGTATCGACACTGTTGGTGCTGCTACTTATGTAACTAAGTTAGATCTTTTAAAAGGTTACTGGCAGGTTCCGTTAACCTCACGTGCTTCTGAGATTTCTGCATTTGTGACCCCAGACAACTTTCTACAATACTCAGTTATGGCTTTTGGGATGCGGAATGCAGCAGCCACTTTCCAGCGCCTGGTTAACTCAGTGTTAGCTGACGTTCCCAATTGTAGTGCCTACCTTGATGATCTAGTGATTTATTCATCTGAATGGTCAGATCATGTTAACACTCTAAGGGAAGTATGTGAACGTTTAGCAGCTGCTTCTCTAACCCTGAACTTGGCAAAGTGCGAGTTTGGGAAGGCCACTGTTACCTATCTTGGCAAAAAGGTCAGACATGGACAGGTGCGCCCTGTTGATGCCCAGGTCTTAGCTATAACCGCATTCCCCGCACCTACCACCAGACGAGAGCTACGCCGCTTTTTAGGGATGGTTGGCTACTACCGTAGTTTCTGTAAAAAATTCTCTGCGGTAGCTGCTCCATTGACCGATTTGCTCAGTCCGGCTAGATCGTTTGTGTGGTCTCCTAATTGTCAGGTAGCTTTTGATACCGCTAAAGCACTTATGTACTACCCCTGTACTTGCTGCTCCGGATTTTGAACGACTGTTTAAACTTGAGGTAGATGCTAGTGCCAGAGGTGCTGGTGCTGTTCTACTGCAGCAGGACAAGAGTGGACTGGATCATCCTGTTTGTTATTTTTCCCGAAAGTTTAACAAATGTCAGGCTAACTATGCAACCATCGAACAAGAAGCTCTAGCTTTGTTGTTAGCTCTGCAATACTTTGAAGTATATATTGGTTCCAGTGTCCTACCAGTGATTGTATATACTGATCATAACCCCTTAGTGTTTCTCCACCGTATGTACAACCAGAACCAACGCCTTATGCGTTGGGCACTTATTGTGCAGAATTATAATTTGGAGATCCGCCACAAAAAGGGTTCTGAAAATGTATTGGCAGATGCTTTGTCTCGTGTTTAGAAATGAATGATCTTTTCTTGTTGAACTGGTTGGTATTCATTGTAAATACTTTGGTCGCAATCCTTATAGGTTTGCTCTTTTAAGGGTGGGAGTGTTACGGATACAGGTATCCTGTGTGTGTATTTGTTTTCTGTCCTTCTGCCCTAGGTCACAGGTGTCACTCATCAGCAGTCATCAATCACCAATCAGTCCCAATCAGAAGACACACCTGCTCCTTTTCCCTTACCCAATCACATCCCCTTTCCCTTGGTTTAAAACCCAGTCAGTTATGGGCACTCTGGGTTTGAAGCTCTCGTATGCATTACTCTGTTGTTTAGTAACTGACTCTCGTGTATGCATTGCTCTCTTGTTGTTTAGTAGCTGGCTTGTTTTGTAGCTACAGAGCTCTAGCTCTGTTTAGTATTTGTTGAAGCCCAGTTGCTGTTGGTTTGTTTGTGTGTGCTATTGCTCTTGTTTAGGTTCCAACATCTCACATTAACTGTGAGCCTGTGAGTATGTACTGTTGTGTTGTATTGCTGTTTGTTTGTTGGCGGAAAAGGGGACAACCAGACAAGACGCCCTTGGGCATACATTACCCGTAGGAAACCCTGTGTTAAATACATTAGTTAGAACTGGGCGGACCACCCACTGTATTTACTTGGTTAGTTAGCTAGCTGTTCGTGACGCAGGTAGATTAGTTTAGGGGTTTTTGAATGTCTTTCTTTCCTTGGGTCCAGCTCAGCCCCTTTTCCCCACACCACTTTACCGTGTGTTTAAAATAAACCATTTGTGTTTGACGGTAGATTTAAGTTGTCTGTGTTTTCTGTTCTCACTGTTCCTTTTCACTATAATAATTTGCATAAGATATGTTGCGGGTCTCTATTCCATTCCCCCTAGACTGCGGGGTAAAAGGGATTCGTAACAAGTATTATTTATCAATAGTATCCCTCACAACAATAACTGGATTAGGTTGCACATTAAAATATTTTGAATCACATCACAAGATGATGTGAGGGTTTGGCCGGGGAAGGCCGTCAAAGTAAATAAGAATTTGTGAGGAATGCTTGCCTAGTTGAATACAGGTTAAATTTAAAAAATGAAAACATTTACTCAACACCATCTCAGTGGTCTACTACGTGTTTTAATAAAGCAGTGTGACTTACTTGATAGGACTAAATTTTTTTCTATTGCATGATGCCACAAAAAAGAGAAAAGTAGTGCAACCAAATGATGGGCTGGTGCCCCAGTGCAACCAGGGGAGTCTGAAGCTGGGCTACAAGGGGAATGTCTGTATGGAAAAGTTGTGATATTGTAGTGGACTAAGATGACACGGCCAAAGCAGGCTATTGAGCAACTCCCTATTGAGGTAGGATGCAATTTTGGAATTTAGTCTTTTTTTAATAATTATTATTGTATATCATTATTGTAGGCATATTTATTAATCCAAACCATTTCTTTAAATATGCAAAACGTGCATTGTTTAATTCTGTTGAGACATTTTCGTTAGCTAAATTAAGTTCGATCTGTCTTTTTAGTGTGCTCCGTATTTAGTGTAAAATAAATATCAATATAAAATGTAAAGAAAGCAATCCAATGTTATTTGTTGCCTAGACTTTACTGCAAATGACAAGTCTTGAGAAAAAAAACAATACACTAATATTGCAGTTAGCCATGACAACCTTTATAATAGAACGCTTGTGACCACACACATCTAAATATTGCACTTGGGAAAAAACCTTAAAGCAGAAATAGAATCGAACAAACAGGCATTCTATTTTTGCTCTATTATAGTAGACATCGATCAAGTGAGCAAGACTGCGTGTGAGCAAGACTGCGTGTGTGCAAAAATAGCATTCACTGAGTAAAAAAATATATTATCCCCACCTCACACACAAGCCATACTGTCAATTTCAACAAAAAAAAGCAATATCTTTGGGCCACACTGCACATTAGTACACTTTCTGCCCGTGGACATCTGTTCTACAATGTGCCAGCAGAGCATGATACCCTTTGTTGGCATAATTGATCTCACCTGGCATACCCCTGTGTATCCACTGTATTGAAAAAGTGAGAAAGAGTGTGGTGAGTAGTGTTCCTTTCACCTCTATAGTGGCATCCAGCTTAAGAACAAATTCTTATTTTCAATGACGGGCTAGGAATGGATATGGAATATGTATGATATGCTATGGAATCATGTAGTAACCAAAAAAGTATTGCCATAGAACTCAATAGGGAGACTGTCAAAAAAAAATCTAAATATATATATATATTTTTAAATGTGAATATAGTGTATGCCTAAGCCAATAGGCCTCCACCGGTTCCTGGACAGTAATTGTTTTAGGAAAGTAAAAAAACAATAGGCTTTGAGGTTTTGTATATGCTACTGATCAAAACACAAGGAATAGTAATTAGTTATAGGTTTTTAAGGACACGTAAATGTAAAAAACTATCTAGCTGGTTGGTTTTTATCAAAATCTTGCTTTAGTGTGTAGGGTGCTGTACATAGTGCTGATAAGAGTGCAGCGGAGATTTCATGCCAACCTGTCACTTGTTGGTCAAAAACATTAGCTTTTATTTTTGGTGGTATAGCGTGATACAAGCAGAATTCAAAAGAATTCCAATACAAGAACCCAAATTATTTATCGGTATGTTTCATCATAGAAATAGATATATTCTATTATGGCTTTCGTGGTAGCCGATTGGCTTTCGTGGTAGGTAATGGAACTGTCCTTATTGGAAATGTGTTTATGGTAGGCTGGCATTGCTTCATTGATTACGTGGGTTGAATTTGATTCACAGAAGTGTACTGTTCCGAATGGGAAGTGTTACGGATACAGGTATCCTGTGTGTGTGTTTGTTTTCTCTCCTTCTGCCCTAGGTCACAGGTGTCACTCATCAGCCGTCATCAGTCCCAATCAGAAGACACACCTGCTCCTTTTCCCTTACCCAATCACATCCCCTTTCCCTTGGTTTAAAACCCCAGTCAGTTATCTCTCTCTCTCTAGCTTGTTCTTGTTTTGTAGCACTCTGGTTGTATTGCTCGCTCGCTTGATTAGTAGCTGACTTATATTGGTAGCGCTCTTTGTTTTGTAGCTCCAGAGTTCTAGCTCTGTTTAGTCTTTGTTAAATCCCAGTTGCTGTTGTCCTGTGAGTATGTACTGTGGTGTTATATTGCTGTGTGTTTGTTGGTGGAAAAGGGGATAACCAGCCAAGACGCCCTTGGGCATACATTACCCGTAGGAAACCCTGTGTTAAATACATTAGTTAGAACTGGGCGGACCACCCACTGTATTTACTTAGTTAGTTAGCTAGCTGTTCGTGACGCAGGTAGATTAGCTTAGGGGTTTTTGAATATATATTATTTCTTTCCTTGGGTCCAGCTCAGCCCCTTTTCCCCAAACCACTTTACCGTGTGTTTGAAATAAACCTTTTGTGTTTGATGGTAGATTTAAGTTGTCTGTGTTTTCTGTTCTCACTGTTCTTTTTCACAATAATAATTTGCATGAGATATGTTGCGGGTCTCGATTCCATTCCCCCTAGACTGCGGGGTAAAAGGGATTCGTAACAGGAAGCATGCAGAGCTTTTAGTCACTTTATCCTGCTGCAGGACAACAAAGTGGGCGTGTGTATGTGCACATGTCCATGACAGACTAACCAGGTGAAAGCTATGATCCCTTATTGATGTCACTTGTTAAAATCAATACAGGGCGGCAGGTAGCCTAGTGGTTAAGAGCGTTGGGCCAGTAACCGAAAGGTTGCTAGTTCGAATCGCCGAGCCGACTAGGTGAACAATAAGTTGATGTGCCCTTGAGCAAGGCACTTAACCCTAATTGCTCCTGTAAGTCGCTCTGGATAACAGCATCTGCTAGATGACAAAAAAAATGTCAAATCAAATCAGTAGATGAAGGGGAGGTGACAGGTTAAAAGAAGGATTTTAAAGCATTGAGATATTGAGTGAGACATGGAGTGTGTACGTGTGCCATTTGGAAGATGAATGGGCAAAACAAAATATTGAAGTGCCTCTGAACGGGGTGTGGTAGTAGGTACCAGGTGCACCAGTTTGTGTCAAGAACTGCAACGCTGCGGGGTTTTTCATGCTCAACAGTTTTCCGTGTGTATCAAGAATGGTCCACCACCCAAAAGACATCTCGCATAACTGTGGGAAGCATTGCAGTCAACATCGGCCAGCATCGCTGTGGAACGCTTGACACGTTGTAGATTCCAAGGCCCCAGCGAATTGAGGCTGTTCTGAGGGCAAAGGGGGGGTGCAACTCAACTCATGTTTTGTACAGTCAGAGTATGTGCGCACTCAATGTGGACCCAAACCAAGTAAATTACTGATTATTCAAAGACAGAGTAGTGAAGGTCAAAAGTGATAGATGGTAACATGAGCAAAAAGCAAAGTGAATTAGTGGTTATGCACCTATATCAGCAAGTTGTAATCCAAGATGGCGTAGCAGTGCAGACGTGTTTTTGTTCGTCCCCTCGTGTACTTTTGTATTTTTCATCTTTTTTGTATATATTTCAAATTTATTTTCAATCTCTTTTCCATTTTTTATATTAAATATACCTTCCGGTAACCTGCCTCACCCAATGTGTTACGGAACCGCTATTTTTTTAGACCAGCGAGCTAACTAGCTACTGGCTATTTGGTCACTGTTAGCCACTGCTAGCAGCCTTTACCTACTGCACAGACAGAAGCCTTTTTTAGCCTGGATAATACTCGCCAGACTACCACCATCGGACTGTTTCTCCACTACAACACCGGATCCCTGCCGTAAACCCTGGACCACTACACCTGATCTCCACAGATAGCTAGCTGCCACTGAGTGACCCAGCCCTGAGCCAGGCCCACCTCCCGGCCTCCTCCCAAACACGGCTAGAACCCACTACTCCACCGGTTCCTTGTCGTGAGCTCTCGACCCTGGCACCGGTTTCATTGCTGCTACAGAGTGGCTATAGTGGCTAACGCCCCTGCCCCAAAGCTAGCTCCAGTTAGCCGCGAGCCAGGTGCATCTCCCGGCTAGCAAAGGAAAGTACCACAACAACAATACCTCTCTTGGCATCTGGCTTGGATCACCCTGGACTGGTCTGCCGACGATTACTCCATCCGCTGTGCCTGCAACCGGCCGCCGTCGGACATCGGAGCAGACGGTTCTACCAACCCCGGCCGTCTAACACTTAACTTTAAACGCTGTGTCTCCTGCGTGCCGGCGTAGTAACGACTACCTCGCGGCTTCCCTGTCCCATTTATTGCTGTTCACTGGACCCTATGATCACTCGGCTACATAGCTGATGCCTGCAGGACTATTGATTAATCACGGTACTCCATTCTGGTTATTTTTTGTTGTTGTTTATCTGTCGGCCCCAGCCGCGTACTCAGGTCCTGTGTGTAGCTAACCAACCCTCTGCCCATTCATCGCCAGTTTACCTGTTGTTGTTGTCTTAGCTGACTAGCTGTTGTGGTCTTACCCGTTGTTGTCCTAGCTAGCTCTTCCAATCAACACCTGTGTTTGCTTTATGCCTCGCTTTATGTCTCTCTCAAATGTCAATATGCCCTGTTTACTGTTGTTGAGGATAGTTATCATTGTTTTAGTTTACAGTGGAGCCCCTAGGCCCACTCTACATGCCTCAGATTCCTCCTTTGTCCCACCTCCCACACATGCAGTGACCTCACCCAGTATTACCAGCACCTCCAGAGATGCAACCACTCTTATCATCACTCGGTGCCTGGGCCTACCTCCACTGTACTCTCACCCCACCATACCCGTCTGCACATTATACCCTGAATCTATTCTACCACGCCCAGAAATCTGCTCATTTTATTCTGTTCCCAACACACTAGACGACCTACTCTGATAGCCTTTAGCCGTACCCTCATCCTGCTCCTCCTCTGTTCCTTGGGTGATGTGGAGGTAAACCCAGGCCTTGGTTTCATGCATGTTAACATCAGAAGCCTCCTCCCTAAGTTTGTTTTACTCACTGCTTTAGCACACTCCGCCAACCCTGATGTCCTGGCCGTGTCTGAATCCTGGCTTAGGAAGGCCACCAAAAATTCTGAGATTTCCATACCCAACTACAACATTTTCCGCCAAGAGAGAACTGCCAAAGAGGGAGGAGTTGCAATCTATTGCAGAGATAGCCTGCAAAGTTCTGTCATACTTTCCAGGTCTGTGCCCAAACAGTTTGAACTTCTAATTCTAAAAATGTATCTCTCCAGAAATAAGTCTCTCACTGTTGCCGCCTGCTATAGACCCCCCTCAGCTCCCAGCTGTGCCCTGGACACCATATGTGAATTGATTGCCCCCCATCTATCTTCAGAGTTCGTTCTGTTAGGTGACCTAAACTGGGATGCTTAACACCCCGGCAGTTCTACAACCTAAACTAGATGCCCTCAATCTCACACAAATTATCAAGGAACCCACCAGGTACAATCCTAAATCTGTAAACATGGGCACCCTCATAGATATTATCCTGACCAACCTGCCCTCCTCTGCTGTTTTCAATCAGGATCTCAGCGACCACTGTCTCATTGCCTGCATCCGCTATGGGCCCGCGTTCAAACGACCACCCCTTATCACCATCAAACGCTCCCTAAAACACTTCTGCGAGCAGGCCTTTCTAATCGAGCAGGCCTTTCTAATCGACCTGGCCCGGGTATCCTGGCAGGATATTGACCTGGTCGTTCTTTAAAAGAAACTTACTCACCATCTTAAAAAAGCATGCCCCTTTCAAAAGATGTAGAACTAAGAACAGATACAGCCCTTAGTTCACTCCAGACCTGACTGCCCTTGACCAGCACAAGAACATCCTGTGGCGGACTTCTATTGCATCGAATAGTCCCCGCGGGTTTTCGCCTGCTATATCCGTTCTGTTATACTCACAGACATTATGTTAACACTTTTAGAAACTTCAGAGTGTTTCCTATCCAATAGTACTAATTATGTGCATATCCTATTTTCTGGGCCTGAGTGGGAGGCATTTTACTTTTGGCACGCCAGACTCTCCAAAATCGTCACCTCGGGAGCCGCTCCCTAAGAAGTTAAATCGGAGGGCCTGTTGTCCGGGCCTCTGGCAGTCTCTATGGGGGTGCCACAGGGTTCAATTCTTGGGCCAACTCTCTTCTCTGTACACATCAATGATGTCGCTCTTGTTTTGCCGGTGATTCTCTGATCCACCTCTACGCAGACGACACCATTCTGTATACTTCTGGCCCTTCTTTGGACACTGTGTTAACTTCTTAGGGAGCAGCGCATGAGGTGACCGTTTTGGAGACCCTGGCGTACCCAAAGTAAAATGCCTCCCATTCAGGCCCAGAAAATAGGATATGCACATATTTAGTACCATTGGATAGGAAACACACTGAATGTTCTAAAAGTGTTAACCATTTGTCTGTGAGTAAAACAGAACGCATATGGCAGGCGAAACCCCGAGGAATTTCTGTCCTGGAAAAAGTGGTTTTGACACATTGCTCATTTGGAACCCCTCCCTTATGAAAATGCCCATATAAGGGCATATAAATGCAGTACCTATCGCTCCCTCTGGATGTCAACAGTCTCGAGACAGTGTTCAGATTTTTTTTAGATGCTATTAGAGCAGAGAAGAAGAGGAATCAGGAAGTGTCCCCAGAGATGTCAATAGAAGAGGACACGTGCTCTCGCCAAGCGCGCTCTGTGTCTTTTTCCTTTCTTATAGCCCAGTTTATATTCCGGTTGAATTATTACAGTAAATATACATACAAGTGTTCCTAAGGATACATTAAAAAGGATGTTTGATTGTTCTTGGACAAGTTTATAGGTATAAGTTGAACGAGTTCTCTTCACGTTTCAATGGAGTGGAGGCTGTAGTTTCTGATTATAACGCGCGAACCAAACGGAGATTTATGGATATAATACATTACTTTTTCTAACAAAAGAACAATGGATTGTCTTCGTTGGACACTTGGGTAGCCATCAGCAGAAGTTCTTCAACAGGTAATTGATTTGTTTTCGCTGTGAAATGTGTTGTGTGAACCGTGAAGGCTAATGAATTCATGGTAATGGGAAAAATAGTGAAGGTGCTACCCTCAAACAATCAAATGTGGTGCTTTCGCCGTAAAGTCTTTTTGAAATCTGACAACGCTGTGATATTGCCAAGAAACAGAGCTTTTGATGAGTATGAAACACTTGTATATTGGTGCATGTTTAATAATTCAACTTTTGGATTTTGAATTTGGCGCTTTGCATTTCACCTTTGCCCCACCACTCCCTAAGAAGTTAACTAACCTCCAAACGAGCTTCAATGCCATACAACACTCCTTACGTGGCCTCCAACTGCTCTTAAACACTAGTAAAACCAAATGCATGCTTGCTAAACTTGCAGCCAAGATATTTGCCGGCAGAGACTCACCTGTACTGCTGCGTGGCTCAGCTTTGGTTGCAGTGAGGCCTATAGTGACTGTCTAACTACTGTACTAGCTAGCTGGTTTTTAGATCTCCCACCAGTCTGTCTGACAGACTATTACTCACACACTGCTGAGCCCCAATTAGCCTCATCACCACAGCTGAGGTGACTGCACAGGCCACGATGCATAGGTACACTCACACACACAAACTGGGGTCCTCAGACACTCTTTACCACCTGCCAGGTTAAACGCAGCAGGTAAGTTTCATTAGGCTCGATGGCGCACCACGGATGGCGTGTTTTCAAAACAAGGCATTACGCCACTCTGCGCTATGTATTTACACATGAATGGACACAACCTCAATCATGGAGCCTCTCTTCTCTCCAGGCAAGTCTGGCAGCACACCAGGGTCTCTCAGTTCACACACTGCTAACTGGCTGAGCCGAAGAGGCAGTCATTATAAAGCTAAATAAATAGGGCTAATGTGGCTAAAGCTAAAAGATTTTAAGTAAATGTTGCTGCTACTTTTCACATGGCACAGATAGACAAGGCCATCGACTAGTAGTTTGAGACTACCCAAACAAAACTGACCAAGAACAAGCGAAATCAATGGTTTTCAGTTTATTTTTTTGGAATAGCCTAACCAAAATTTAAACCAAAAAACAGTTTCTGAAGTTGGATGTACAGATGGATGAAACAGTGAGACAACTCAGGGTTGAGAGCCTAGGCCCATGCAGTCTAGCCTGGGCAGGCTGTAGAGAGCTGTGGCTAGTGGCCTCCTCTGGCTGGCTGGGTCCACCCTAGTCTTCAGCACAGCAAATGAGCACCTTCGCAAAAGCCACACTACACAAAAAACCTAGGGAGGAATGTCCCCTGCGCTTCATTTCTGCCAGCACTTCTATTTTTCTTTACATAAAAGCTCTAAAACAGGATGGCTTTGACAGGCTGGTCTTTGAGAAGAAAAGAACACAAGAGACAGGTTTGTCCATCCATCCCCCAAAAAAGAAAAATGCAAGCATGGATACATTTAGCGCAAGAACAAATAGGCCTGCTGAGGTGCAATGGTGAATAGTATTTTTCATTTGTCTTTATATTTAAGTTATTTAGCAGACACTTTTACAAAGTGATTTACAAGAGCAATTAGGATTAAGTGCCGTGATCAAGATAACTTCAACAATTTATTTGCATAGTAGGCTCTGGATTCTAAACATTTATATTACTGGCCCAAAGCTCTTAAACGCTAGGCTATCTGCCTCACTTGTCAGGTCAAATAAAAACATTCAACAACCATTTTACAGTGGGGGAAAAAAGTATTTAGTCAGCCACCAATTGTGCAAGTTCTCTCACTTAAAAAGATGAGAGGCCTGTAATTTTCATCATAGGTACACTTCGACTATAACAGACAAAATGAGGAAAAAAAATCCAGATTTTTTTTTATGAATTTATTTGCAAATTATGGTGGAAAATAAGTATTTGGTCAATAACAAAAGTTTATCCCAATACTTTGTTATATACCCTTTGTTGGCAATGACAGAGGTCAAACGTTTTCTGTAAGTCTTCACAAGGTTTTCACACACTGTTGCTGGTATTTTGGCCCATTCCTCCATGCAGATCTCCTCTAGAGCAGTGATGTTTTGGGGCTGTCGCTGGGCAACACGGACTTTCAACTCCCTCCAAAGATTTTCTATGGGGTTGAGATCTGGAGACTGGCTAGGCCACTCCAGGACCTTGAAATGCTTCTTCTGAAGCCACTCCTTAGATTGCCAGGCGGTGTGTTTGGGATCATTGTCATGCTGAAAGACCCAGCCACGTTTCATCTTCAATGCCCTTGCTGATGGAAGGAGGTTTTCACTCAAAATCTCACGATACATGGCCCCATTCATTCTTTCCTTTACACGGATCAGTCGTCCTGGTCCCTTTGCAGAAAAACAGCCCCAAAGCATGATGTTTCCACCCCCATGCTTCACAGTAGGTATGGTGTTCTTTGGATGCAACTCAGCATTCTTTGTCCTCCAAACACGACGAGTTGAGTTTTTACCAAAAAGTTCTATTTTGGTTTCATCTGACATTCTCCCAATCCTCATCTGGATCATCCAAATGCTCTCTAGCAAACTTTAGATGGGCCTGAACATGTACTGGCTTAAGCAGGGGGACACATCTGGCACTGCAGGATTTGAGTCCCTGGCGGCGTAGTGTGTTACTGATGGTAGGCTTTGTTACTTTGGTCCCAGCTCTCTGCAGGTCATTCACTAGGTCCCCGTGTGGTTCTGGGATTTTTGCTCACCGTTCTTGTGATCATTTTGACCCCACGGGGTGAGATCTTGCGTGGAGCCCCAGATCGAGGAAGATTATCAGTGGTTTTGTATGTCTTCCATTTCCTAATAATTGCTCCCACAGTTGATTTCTTCAAACCAAGCTGCTTACCTATTGCAGATTCAGTCTTCCCAACCTGGTGCAGGTCTACAATTTTGTTTCTGGTGTCCTTTGACAGCTCTTTGGTCTTGGCCATAGTGGAGTTTGGAGTGTGACTGTTTGAGGTTGTGGACAGGTGTCTTTTATACTGATAAGTTCAAACAGGTGCCATTAATACAGGTAATGAGTGGAGGACAGAGGAGCCTCTTAAAGAAGAAGTTACAGGTCTGTGAGAGCCAGAAATCTTGCGTGTTTGTATGTGACCAAATACTTATTTTCCACCATAATTTGCAAATAAATTCATTAAAAATCCTACAATGTGATTTTCTGGATTTGTTTTCCTTATTTTGTCTGTCATAGTTGAAGTGTACCTATGATGAAAATTACAGGCCTCTCTCATCTTTTTAAGTGAGAGAACTTGCACAATTGGTGGCTGACTAAATACTTTTTTCCCCCACTGTATATAGATAGCAAAAACATTCCAATATGAAACACGGCCAGTCAGTTTCAAATCAAATCTAGGTGTAGATACAACAATACAACAGGTGTAGAATTTACCATGAAAGGCTTGCTTAAGAGCCCTTCCCAACAATGCAGTTAAAATAATTATGTATAAATAGTCAAGAGAATAAAATACACAAGAATCAAGCTATATACAGTATCAGATCAATGTGCAGTGAGTTTGTCTTGTGTTCAGTACCGCCAAACTCTTGAAACTGAAACATCATTTAATCATACACGTCACTGTAGTCATGCAATGACAGCAATCTCTGTTGATGCGACCATGTGTGTTGGTTTACCTGGCTGTTCCTCATCTAGTTCTCCCTGTAAAGAGGACTCTGTATCTTCAGAAGAGCCTTGGCTCTTCCAGCTTAAGTTCCCCATCCAGGAGACCTGAAGTCCTCTGATCAGACACTTGGGCCAGGTCGTCCAGTTTGATTCAACCGTGAGCTTGTTCTCTCCAACCACTGTTTGCAGTCACCTCAATGGAATGCAGGCAACCTAGGCTAGATGATGATCATCAACCAATTTACAGAGTAGAAATAATTTCACAACTGTTGTTTACAGTCAAGCCACCGCTGTGTGATGAACTCCACAGTTCATTTAGAATGTGAATTGGCCAATCTTCTGTCTATGACTGTCAGTCATATTAATCACTCACTGAACTGGCGTCCCATGACTCTGCTTGACTCAGACCACATAACATGGGCGGAAATATCAAAATTAGAACAGGCTTAACGATGAGCTGGATCAAAAGTTTCCTCCAATCACAACAGGTTGAAGAATAATCTAGTTCCAAGTCTTGAGAAATATGGCCGCAGTTACGTAGTCGTCTCCTTCAGCAGTGTTTCTCAGTAAACAAGTCAGGACAATCATCACCAAGGTAAGCTAGTCCATGACCGTCTGGATCAGTGACGTCCAGAGAAGGCTTGATTGAATATTGATTGACATTTAGACCACAGGTGTCGCAGGGTCCGGGTCCATGATGTAAACACAGAGATCAAATCACTTGCCCTGCTGCATCAGATGACAGAACACCACAGTGAACCAGGAAGTCACTGGAACAGGTACAAAGGTGGATGCTGGATGTTGCACAACCCCTGTGAGAAGTCACTTCAGTGCTAAACGTTTCTGTACAAGAGTGGTTCCATAAAGAGAAAAGATGGTTGTAACTCCTGGAAACATTTCTTATAGGGCTCCACAAAAATGCAACAGTGAGTGTCCTTCAGTAGCAACTAGAAAACATTTTGGCCATGAAAATGTTCTGTTGGAGAAAGACTGCTTTCCTCCAATGTAGTATTCAGCTCTGCATCGCTCTCCTCCATCCATTTGTTTGTCTCAACTTTTGTTGGTAACTCCATTCCCACCAGGCCTCCAGTCACCGCCCTCTCAACACACTTGATGTGTACCTAAATACATAATTACAGCCCATGTAGGTGTATAGGGTAAATGCAAGTCTCATTCCAAGGGCGAGTACAAAAACTTCATTTCCACCAAACCTCAAAATTGCAGCACCAGTGCTTATAGCAGAGGACTCTTTTAGTCAGCAAAATGTACATGAACCCTGTGAGACACCTAATAGTCATAACCAGAGCTTCTAAATACATGACTCTGGTCATAACAATAACAGATACTCTGTACCCCGTTTGCTTGTAGAACACTAGAGATGGGAGAATACTGTCTGTGTCTGTCTACATAGTGCAGCAAAGAGGCAAAAGATCTGTTTTTTTATTTTTGTGCAGTCAGCAGTCGCTGTGCTACCTGCTCATCGAGACGACTTGTGGTCTGGTCTGTAAGGCGTGCGCACACACACAGCTGGGGGTAAGGCAGGCAGAGTGACTAAAATAAGGAACTGATGTTCCGCTGAGGCCGGCTGCTCCATTGGCTCTGTCCAATCAGAGGGAGGGGGTAGTGGTGGATGTAGCAAACATATGATGAGCAATATGTTTGGAACATCAAATCGCAATAAAATCACATTATCGAATCACAATGCATATAGAATCGCAGTGGACTTCAGGAAACAGGAGAGGGAGCACCCCCCTATCCACATCGACGGGACAGTAGTGGAGAAGGTGGAAAGTTAAGTTCCTCGGCGTACACATCACGGACAAACTGAATTGGTCCACCCACACAAACAGCATGGTGAAGAAGGCGCAACAGCGCCTCTTCAACCTCAGGAGGCTGAAGAAATTCGGCTTGTCACCAAAATCACTCATAAACTTCTACAGATGCACAATCGAGAGCATCCTGTCGGGCTGTATCACCGCCTGGTACGGCAACTGCTCCGCCCACAACCGTAAGGCTCTCCATAGGGTAGTGAGGACTGCACAACGCATCACCGGGGGTAAACTACCTGCCCTTCAGGACACCTACACCACCCAATGTCACAGGAAGGCCAAAAAGATCATCAAGGACAACAACCACCCGAGCCACTGCCTGTTCAACCCACTATCATCCAGAAGGCGAGGTCAGTACAGGTGTATCAAAGCTGGGACCGAGAGACTGAAAAACAGCTTCTACCTCAAGGCCATCAGGCTGTTAAACAGCCACCACTAACATTGAGTGGCTGCTGCCAACATACTGACTTAAATCTCTAGCCACTTTAAAAATAGGAATTGGATGTAACAAATGTATCACTAGCCACTTTAAACAATTTTGTATATAAATGTTTACATATCCGACATTACTCATATCAAATGTATACACTGTACTCTAAACCATCTACTGAATCTTGCCTACGCCGATCAGCCATCGCTCGGCCATCGACTCAAATCTCTAGCCACTTTAATAATTATAATTGGATGAAATAAATGTATCACTAGCCACTTTAAACGATGCCATTTATATAATGTTTACATATCCTACATTTACATATTCTGACATTACTCATCTCATATGTATATACTGTACTCCATACGATCTACTGCATCTTGCCTACGCCGATCAGCCATCGCTCATCCATATATTTATATGTACATACTCGTATTCATTCCTTTACTAGTGTGTATAAGGTAGTTGTTGTGAATTTGTTAGATTACTTGTTAGATACTACTGCATGGTCGGAACTAGGTAGCTTTCAGGTAGCTTCCCACAATAAGTTGGGTGAATTTTGGTCCATTCCTCCTGACAGAGCTGGTGTAACTGAGTCAGGTTGGTAGGCCTTCTTGCTCGCACACGCTTTTTCAGATCTGCCCACACATTTTCTAAAGGATTGAGGTCAGGGCTTTGTGATGGCCACTCCAATACCTTGACTTTGTTGTCCTTAATCCATTTTGCCACAACTTTGGAAGTATGCTTGGGGTCATTGTCCATTTGGAAGACCCATTTGCGACCAAGCTTTAACTTCCTGACTGATGTTTTGAGATGTTGCTTCAATATATCCACATAATTTTCCTCTCTCATGATGCCATCTATTTTGTGAAGAGCACCAGTCTCTCCTGCAGCAAAGCACCCCCACAACATGATGCTGCCACCCCTGTGCTTCACGGTTTGAATGGTGTTCTTCGGCTTGCAACCCTCCCCTTTTTTCCTCCAAACATAACGATGGACATTATGGCCAAACAGTTCTATTTTTGTTTCATCAGACCAGAGGACATTTCTCCAAAAAGTACGATGTTTGTCCCCATGTGCAGTTGCGAATCAGTCTGGATTTTTAATGGTGGTTTTGGAGCAGTGGCTTTTTCCTTGCTGAGCGGCCTTTCAGGTTATGTCGATATAGGACTCGATTTACTGGGGATATAGATACTTTTGTACCTGTTTCCTCCAGAGTCTTCACAAGGTCCTTTGCTGTTGTTCTGGGATTGATTTGCACTTTTCGCACCAAAGTACGTTCATCTCTTGGAGACAGAACGCGTCTCCTTCCTGAGTGGTATGATGGCTGTGTGGTCCCATGGTGTTTATACTTGCGTACTATTGTTTGTACAGATGAACGTGGTTCCTTCAGGCGTTTGGAAATTGCTCCCAGAGATGAACCAGACTTGTGGAGGTCTACCATTTTTTTTCTGAGGTCTTGGCTGATTTCTTTTGATTTTCCCATGATGTTAAGCAAAGAGGCACTTTGTTTGAAGGCAGGCCTTGAAATACATCCACAGGTACACCTCCAATTGACTCTAATTATGTCAATTAGCCTATCAGAAGCTTCTAAAGCCATGACATCATTTTCTGGAATTTTGTGATACAGTGAAGTAAGTGAAATAATCTCTGTTAACAATTCTTGGAGAAATTACTTGTGTCATGCACAAAGTAAATGTCCTAACAGACTTGCCAAATCTATAGTTTGTTAACAAGACATTTGCGGAGTGGTTGAAAAACGAGTTTTAATGACTCCAACCAAGTGTATGTAAATTTCCGACTTCAACTGCAGCCTCGAAAACAACTGTCACAACAACAAACTTTTACAGGTGCAAAAAGGAAAAATCAACAGGCCGGCACACACAGCTTGTGGTAGTGCAATGGATCCATTTGAAAGCACTTCAAAAACAGCCTTAAGGACCCCTTTCCTTCATCAGTTTACCCTAAGACAAGTTTCATTGTCACGTGCACCAGTACAGTGCAATGCTTTTCTTACTCGCTCAAAAAAGTTGGAGTACAACAAAAACACAAAAGAAATAAGTAGAACACAACGCACACTTAATTCTTCCTCCACCCAGTAAATTCTCTCACTGTGGGAGGGAAACGCTAGGATGTGAGATTGGCTTCCGGCTGTTGTTAGCTTTTGGGCGACACCAGAGGCACAGCATTTGTTACTGTTGAAGCCCTCCTAGTGAACGAAGGGTGTGTGTGTGTGTGTGTAAGATGGGGGTTGCAGTCAGGACAGCCACCCTCTAGACGCCATACCTAGTGCCTTCAGCAGACAAAAACACAGAACATTTCCAAACAGGTGATGGTGTTTCTCCCCCCTGGGACTGAGACAGCAGCAGCAGAACACTGTGACCATGGTGATAACGGAGCATGTTGATGTCGCCTGTGACATCAGTGCAAACACCAGTGACGACGAATCTGTCGGAATAATAATAGGCTAGATAGAAACGTACACAAGCACAGACGCACGCAGATCAGTCACACAGCCTACCTAGTCTAAGAGGATTCTCAAATGTAAACGGAAACATCAAACTACCCCAGTGTCATATGTAAGCACACACTCTACCTATCTGCTTCAGTTCAAGTATTGCCCTGTCTGTCAAGGAATTTGTTAAAGGATCTCCTCTTAACCATAAGACTGAGCTATCTGAAGTCTCCTTACAGCCAACACAACAAACTTTTCCTTTAAATTCTCTCTCGAACAAAACATATGCTTAGTTTTTCCAGCAATGCTACACACCCAGTCCTTATGCCACTGGTAGGCATCTTCCTCCTTTGTTTCCATGGTGCACGGGAAAGGCCTAGTCCCCGTTTCCAGCAGGCAGACCCCCACTTACTTAATTCACTCATAGGACAGAAAGCAATTACTATACTTTATTTGTGGACAAAACGCGAAATTTAAAGTCATATCCCTCTCTCTGTGCGCACATTAAGGCAGCTCAGCCAATCCATGGCTGCTGCCATGACAACTAATTGACCAACAATCGGAAACTTTACGTCTGTTTGAAGTACTCTCTCAGTGGAAAACACTCACACCCCCGCCCAGTGAGCTGCAAGCATCACCGCACAGGGTCGAGAGGCGAAACCGGGAGACAGCTTTAGGGGTGGGATACTAGTAGGGAAATAGTTTCAAAAGCGGCGTCAATACCACCCTCTGTTTACATCCCATTGCACTGAACACCGAATGTATTAATATGTTTTATATCGCATACTGTTAACGTTTTCATCCCAATGTGGATATACCGTCACTAGTTTGCCAGACACTGCTGCAAATAAATGTCATCGCAAAGCAGATTTGCCACGTTCACAATGGAGAGTCAATTTGACAACACAGGGAGTGTGTGATATTACTCCGATTTGACTGAAACCCCGTAACAGCTGATGGGTTCAATCGAGTGCGCTAAAGTTACTGAGCCAGCTTGCAAGGTAATTGGCTACCACACGAGACACGCTTGCCAGCTGTGTGGTCCCACTGTTTTTATCATCCATCCAGGCAGCGGATAACTTCACAAGCTCCAGCAGCAAAGGTGACTGTTTTGGAGAGCCTGGCGTGCCCAAAGTAAAATGCCTCCCATTTAGGCCCAGAAAATGGGATATGCATATATTTAGTACCATTGGATAGGAAACACTCTGAATTTTCCAAAACTGTTAACCATTTGTCTGTGGGTCAATCAGAACGCATTTGGCAGGCAAAACCCTGAGGAATCTCTGTCCTGAAAAAAGTCATTTTGACACATTGCTCATTTTTGAGCCCCTCCTATCCAAAATGACCATATATAGGCATGTTAACGCAGTGCACGTCGCTTCCTTATGATGTCATCAACCACGAGACGGTGTTTTACTCCATCTTGGGGGAATTTCGGCCATTGATAAACAGCTTGGAACGAGAGACCACGTTATGAAAACTCTTCAGAGTGCGCGTGCATGAGACGGCGCGCTGTGCCTTATTTATCGCTTTTAGCTGCTCAGTTTATATTCCGGCTGATTTATAATTGTACATATACGTAAAAGGGTTCCTAAGGATACATTTAAAACTATGTTTGATTGTTTTTGGACAAGTTTATAGGTAACATTTGAACGAGTTGGCGCCGCGTTTCAAAAGAGTAATGGAGGCTGTCGTTTTGCATGAACCAAATGGAGGATTTATGGATAAAAGACGTTACTTTTTCTAACAAAAGAACCATGGATTGTCTTCAGTGGACACTTAAGAAGACCTCAGCAGAAGTTCTTCAACAGGTAATTACTTTGTTTTCGCTGTGAAATGTGTTATGTGTGTGCCATGATTGCTAATCGATACATGGCTATTGGAAAATATGTGAGGTGCTACCCTCAAACAAATGAATGTGCTGCTTTCGCCGTAAAGCCTTTTTGAAATCTGACAACGCTGTGATATTGCCTAGAAACAGAGCTTTTGATGAGTATGGAACACTTGTATATACCTGGATGTTTAATAATTCAATTTTCGGATTTTAAATCTGGCGCTACAGGTTTTAGCTGGTAGTGTCGGGATGATCCCGCTAGCGACCCACTGGTATTTGAGTCGATAACAACCGTTTTCTTCAACAGGCTAAGCTAACCGTAGGGTAAATTGACAAAGCTGAGAACTATTGTTTACAGTCATTACTTCGACTTCTTAGCCAAATATAAGCTTGCTGCTTAAGATAAGTAAGGAAAAGAGCTCGCACTGGCTAGCTGGAATGTTGGCTAACTAGCTAGTCGCTATCCCGACCACACATCTTTAGCACGGAACAGCCGTGTGTTCGACTGGGCAAGACAGAAGACCAATTTCTAGGACACCAGCACGGCTAGCAAAAAGCTTGTCCTATGTGCGCCGGCCAATATTTGAAAACCCCTGAACGAGCCTCACAAACCGGGCCTACCCATCCCCAATGTGTGATATCCCAGTACTTGACTTTGTGCAGGGATATGATGAGACGCCAGTCAGCTGGGCTGCTTACCTTGCTTACTCTCTATTTTCCCCGACATTTCGTAGCCAGCAGTGATTTCACTTGCTGTAAAAAAATAAAAATAAAAACTTTACTAGCCAGAAACCAACGCTTTTCGCCGTGTCTCCCTCGATTATTCCTGGATTCTTGGCTCACATGTATCAGTAAGATGAATTCGCTGGAGGTACGAGACCAGATTTGTGGCACACACATCGATGTGTGAAACTGTTTCGGTCCGTCTCCAAGCTATTTTTACTGAGCGAAGAGTCCAACACAGGAGCGCTGCCTTGTCCTCGGCATGATGCACAACTGCACCTCCTCGCGCATGGAATTAGCTACGTCATTCTTTCAACAAGAGGGAATTCAATGGAAAGTGCCCCCTGTGGCAACAATCTGTGAAGCATTTTGGGCTGGTCAGAGCTGACCAATACAATAAAACCGTTTGTAACAATACTCCGACCAAATACAATAGACGTATACATTTGTATTTAGGTTTATTTTAAATCTTTATAAAGTCAACCTTGGTTGTAGAAATATATAACTGTTGTCAGAGTGCCCCCTACTGGATATATTGTAAAGTCTAAGTATTCTATATAATAATCATAATATACTGTATGACGTTGCTCAACCCTGGTGGTCCTAACACACAATCATATGCCTACTTAAAGGACATAATCCTGGTTTAGTGAATAAATTAAAGCACTCACAAAGCAGTGTCTGGAATATCATGAAGTAGTCAGTGTGAGGATGCCCTTATCTTCTTGTTCTGAATAATTTATATGACTGGCAGAGCGGATCTCCGTTCCCTCCTGTCAGTGTTGAGTGATCTGGGTCATCCTTTACCCACCCGCTGATCTCCTGAGGGGCCAGGGAAGAAGAATGGAGTGGAATCTTGGACCTCAAGCTGAGAGGTTGACATGGACATGACTCAAGCTTTTCTCTCAAATTTTTGGTATATCACTGTTGAGTTATAGTACATTGTCCTATCAATGTGTGGTGCCAGTCATAATTGCAGCAGATATATTTGCAATGTGAGAAGAGTGTACTAAGTCACAGGCAGCAGGTCTGCCTTCTGACTTTAGGTAATGCATGTCTCGTGAATGGGTACATGTATGTACAGTGTGTGTACCCACTATGTGTGGAATGCATTTCCAGGGGCTATGTTGAAATCCCAGAGAGGAAAAATGGAACAGTGAGTTCCTGAGCAGAGACTATCCTGTCAGGACAGGATAGCGCTCTGCTCATTGACAGAATGATTGTCTGCTAGTTAGCTGCTTCCCTATGGGTGCCTCAACATACAGCACAGCCAATGTCTCTGCCAGTTTCTTCTACGTAGCTCTAAGCTCCTGCTATTTACTCCATATCACTGAGTGATTAGTCATACCATTCAATATTGTTCACATTATTTATTTTGATTGTCACCCACAGTGTTGTTCATTTGCTGCAGGTAAGTTTTGTTTTGATATTGTAACCCACAATGTGATTTTGTATGTATAGACGTTAGTGTACTTTGTAAAGTGGTGTGGCGTGTAGTAGATATGACCAACTTTGCCCAGGGACTTTATTAGGAAAGATGAAGTAGAATATTGATGATGATGATATTTATATATATATATATATATATATATATATCAGGGTAGTCAACTCAAGGGTTGGTCACTGTATTAATAAGGGTATTTTACACAGATCATTACAGGTACTGTATTCCAGTGTTAGGCAATCCTGGTCCTGGTACATGATGCTACAGCCACATTTAATCCAAACAGTGACAATGTAACCTACTTTGGCCTTTCCACTTTTAGTGATCACCTGGTTGTGTGTTGGTTTGTCGCCATTTTTGGTATAATAAAAGATTGTACAGTCAGGTTTCCAGTTTCCACCCTTCTGCAAGAACCAGAATAGAATAGCTACTGGTGGACACCTAGAGGCCACACTTTGACAACACACCCTTAGTGACAAAAAAAAGAGAGATGAAAAGCAAAGCACTGCCATTATTTTCTTTTCCACCAAGCGGTGCTCAAGTTCTGCGTTAGATCCATCTATGCTTAGAACGGGACTGCACTGAGTCTCCATTGGAGGAGGACTGCGCTGAGTCTCCATTGGAGGAGGACTGCGCTGAGTCTCCATTGGTGGAGGACTGCGCTGAGTCTCCATTGGTGGAGGACTGCACTGTCTCCATTGTGCAAAATGTTGGATTGGATTCCGTAAGACACCGTCTCAGAACAATAACAGTACTGTATACTGTTATTATGGTAATAACATCTAATTAAACCTCTAACCTCAAACTTTCTGATTATTCAAATGGAAAAGTCTAAACGGAATCCTTGGGACGTCCTAACTCTGACATCATACCGTTGAAGTTTACAACGGTTAAGGTAAGGGTTAAGGTTAGGGTTTAGGGTCAGGACGTCCCAATGATCCTGGATAACACTAACCATATTCAAAGTGCCTGTTCTCAAAGAATTTGATAAATCAGACTATTATCCTCCTTTAACAAGAGAGTGTGAGAAGTTTGGGTATGGTTTGGGGTCAGAGGTTTAAATTTGACATATGGATCAGGGGTGATGTGGAAGTTCTAGAGATGGACTGGTTTTGTTTCTGACTGCTGGACTGATCTGTTCTGGATCTGTTTTTACAGAAGGCCACCAGTTGATAACAAGTGGTTTAGTCTGGATCTCAAGAGCATAGTGAGCCTGTTTTTAGAACAGTAGGATGTCTGTACAGAGGGAGCAGAGAGACGTAGCCTAAGTTTGATCTCCACGATGGTGGGTGTAGAGCGGAGAGCTAGGTTTCCGTTAACCTTGGGCTGGCCACCGGGACTCTCCCTCCCTCACACATCAGAGAGCCGCGGAGAGAGGGAGGGATCTTCAGGATTTTCAGAAAGAAGAAAAAAAACACTCAACAACAAATGGAGTCCTCTGTCTTTGGCCCCTCTGCAATGACACGCCATCGACTGCATTTCTCAGAAGCATTTTGTTCAATGGCGGAATTAAGATAAACGGCCCAAGATAGCGTTGGGGGGGGGGGCGTTGAACCCTAGCCGATACAGCCAGGAGATCGGAGGGTTGAGCCGTGGGCAAAGAGGATGAGATGTCTAGGTTGGAACAGACTCAATACTGCATGAGAGTAGAGCACTCTGTCACTGACACAAACATACATACACACATGGAGACAAGGTCAGGAGACGAGGAGGAGAGCTATAGAAAGGCACTTGCACATCTGTCTATGTGTGTGTAAGGTCACACGCACTGTATGAAATACTATTTTTACACACCTATTCACAGACAGACAAAGACACACAAAGGTTAAAATAATCTCACACCCAGCCTCTGACATACACACATACAGTACACACACACACACACACATGCTCACACAAGCTCTAACACATAGGAATTATTTCTGTGCTGAGCCAGGCATTGTGTTGCTGCTCTTTGCAGCGCTACAGGGTGGTGGCCCTGCCTGGCTTTTGGAGAGCAGAGCTGCTTTTCAGGATCTCTCTGTCCTATCGCCCTGACAGTGGGGATTCTCTCTCTCTCTCTCTCTCTGTCTATGTCGCTCTCCCTCCGTGGAACGTTCAAATGGTGGGATTGACCCCTCTCTGTGGTCTTCGTCAGCAGACCTCCTGACTGACATTTCACTCCGAGAGCAGAGCAGAGGGAGGCCGCAGCCAGGCCAAGCTCTAGGCCCCGTAGGAACCCTCAGTCTCAGAGGTCAATGGAAGAAAACCAGGGTGGGACACAGACCAAGGTCAATAGGCCATAGAGTGGCAACGGCCCCAAGACACATCCCTGTGGTAAACCCCCACTTAACTCTCTCCACTCATTTAGTAAATGTCATCCATTCATCCTGTCCTTTATTCAGCTATGCAGGACGGAAGCATTAATGAAGCGTTTGAAGTCGCCCCTAAAGGCCACCTCTGCCATACAGGACACCCCCCTAGGCGACAGAGTTTTTTTTGGAATTCAATTTTTTGTTGTTGTACGATTATATATTTTATTAACAATACAAAACATACACATACAAATGACAACATCATAAAAACGACAACATCATACAAACAACTATATTCCACCTGCCCAGACCCACTAGCACACACCCCCATCTCCAGCGCTGCATCACTTTCCACCACATGGCCTGAAACTGCATCGTTTTGTTTCTCTCAGTAGCCCACGCACTTTCAATATTTCAATAATAAATCATTCGATTTTTCCATTGTGTTAATGATGGCAGATTTATTGATTTCAAAGTTTTTAGTATACGTTTTTTCAAGATGTGTGATGAAAAGAGAATCATCCAAGCCATTGGTATCTCACTACACCCCCATATACCATGTCTTGAAATATGCAGGCAGACGGATTAAAAGTACATTTACATGACAGCCAACTTTCTAGCTCCGCCCACAATCTCCGGACTTCATAGTAATCCCAGAAATCATGGATTATTGAGTCATTATTCGTTTTAAATTTAAGACGTGACTGCCATCGCTGTAGAATTTCTGAATTTTGTCTCTTGTATAATACATTCTATACATTAGCTTATACTTTAATTTCCTTAGTTATGCTCCAACTTCCCTCCATCTTTTTCCAACATCATTTTTTTTCAAGTCTTGGTTCCAATAGTAAAAAAAGTCTAGAGATTGTCAGTTGGATATGCTCTCTGCAAGGTTTTCGATATCTTCCGTATCATTTTTGTTTGGAATTCAATTAAACTATATACTTTGGGTGAGTGCCGATGGCAAAAAACAACAAGCACTGCCTCAAAACATTGTTTTTTTTAACAGGGGCAGGGTGGCTTGTAGAGGCTGTGGGTCTGTAGAGGCAGGAGGGTCTGTGGGTCTGTAGAGGCAGGGGGGTCTGGGTCTACAATCAGGGAGTCTGTAGAGGCAAGGGAGTCTGTAGAGGCAGGGGGATCTGTAGAGGCATGGGGTCTGTAGAGGAAGGGGGGTCTGTGGGTCTGTAGAGGCAGGGGAGTCTGTAGAGGCATGGGGTCCGTAGAGGGAGGGGGTATGTGGGTCTGTAGAGGCAAGGGAGTCTGTAGAGGCATGGGGTCCGTAGAGGGAGGGGGTATGTGGGTCTGTAGAGGCAGGGGAGTCTGTAGAGGCATGGGGTCTGTAGAGGCAGGGGGGTCTGTGGGTCTGTAGAGGCAGGGGAGTCTGTAGAGGCATGGGGTCCGAAGAGGGAGGGGGGTATGTGGGTCTGTAGAGGCAAGGGAGTCTGTAGAGACAAGGGGGTCTGTAGAGACAAGGGAGTCTGTAGAGGCAGGGGGATCTGTAGAGGCAGGGGGTCTGTGGGTCTGTAGAGGCAGGGGAGTCTGTAGAGGCATGGGGTCCGTAGAGGGAGGGGGTGGGTATGTGGGTCTGTAGAGGCAAGGGAGTCTGTAGAGGCATGGGGTCCGTAGAGGGAGGGGGTGGGTATGTGGGTCTGTAGAGGCAGGGGGGTCTGTAGAGGCAGGGGGTCTTTCGAGGTAGGGTGGGTCTGTGAGGTCGTAGAGGTAGTGTGGTCTGTGGGTCTGTAGAGGCAGGGGGGTCTGTGGGTCTGTAGAGGCAGAAGGGTCTGTAGAGGTAGTGTGGTCTGTGGATATGTAGAGGCAGGGGGAGTCTGTGGGTCTGGAGAGGAAGGGGGTATGTAGAGGCAATGGAGTCTGTAGAGGCAAGGGGGTCTGTGGGTCTGGAGAGGAAGGGGGTCTGTACAGGCAAGGGGTATGTGGGTCTGTAGAGTCTGTGGGTCTGGAGAGGAAGGGGGTATGTAGAGGCGGGAGGGGGGTCTGTGGGTCTGTAGAGGCAGGGGGAGGTCTGTGGGTCTGTAGAGGCAGGGAGTCTGTGGAAGGTAGTGGTTTATTTATCTATTATGGTCCTGCTGTGGTCTGCCCATGGGGTGCTATACTGCCTAGTAGGTCTGACAAATATCTCTCAATGACTATCAGTCTGATAGTAATGGATTGGATCATGTAGTTAGTTAAGCAATAAGGCACGAGGAGGTGTCGTATATGGCCAATATACCACAGCTAAGTGCTGTTCTTACACACAACGCAACGAGGAGTGCCTGGATACAACCCTTAGTCGTGGTATATTGGCCATTTACCACAAACCTCAGAGGTTCCTTATTGCTATTATAAACTTGTTACCAATGTAAATAGAGCAGTAAAAATACATGTTTTGTCATACCCGTGATATATGGTCTGATATACTACGGCTCTCAGCCAATCAGCATTCAGTGCTCAAACCACCCAGTTTATAATGGTAAATTAAGAATAGTATTTCACACAATTCAAGCCTTGGGTAGAATAAGATGGCTGTGTTTTTCTGCCAATAGAAAATTGCACAGTGCGCAGAGGCCACAGATGTCAACATTCAATCTGAGTACAATCATTGTTAGTTGTATAATCTATTAAATGATCGTAAATGACAACAAATGTACTGTTCTTAAGAGTGAGAGTTGGTTGAGAGAACGGGTGTGAAAAGTGTGTTTGATGTGGGGATGAGGTAGGTGAGTGCGTTTATGAATTCATGAAGTGTTGCAGTGGAAAAATGAAAGCGGTGCTTTTTCTTTGACGTATTTAATGTGTGGCTCAGACTGTCACATGCAGAGCAAGTCAGACTTAATCGCTCCCACTGTCGGGCGAAAACACACACTGACAGGTCATTATTAATGTAGAGCTGCCCTACCTGCGCGGGCACGCACACACACACACACACGCGTTTATAAACGCATACACACAGCACCCGTTTAGAAACGGATACACATTTTTAAACACGCACACACACCTCAACTTCCCTCTCAGTATACACTGCATTCGGAAAGTATTCAGACCCCTTTACTTTTTCTACATTTTGTTACGTTACTGACTTATTTTAAAATGTATTAAGTCATCCCCCAATCTACACACAACACCCCACACCCCATAATGACAAAACAAAAACAGGTTATTAGAAATGTTTACAATAAAAAAAATTATATCACATTTACATAAGTATTCAGACCCTTTACTCAGTACTTTGTTGAAGCATCTTTGGCAGCAATTACAGCCTTGAGTCTTGGGTATGATGCTACAAGCTTGGCACACCTGTATTTGGGGAGTTTCTCCCATTCTTCTCTGCAGATCCTCTCAAGCTCTGTCAGGTTGGATGGGGAGCGTTGCTGCACAGCTATTTTCAGGTCTCTCCAGAGCTGTTTGATTGGGTTCAAGACTGGGATCTGGCTGGGCCACTCAAGGACATTCAGAGACTTGTGCCAAAGCAACCTCTGCGTTGTCTTGGCTGTGTGCTTAGGGTCGTTGTCCTGTTGGAAGGTGAACATTCACCCCAGTCTAAAGTCCTGAGCGCTCTGGAGCAGGTTTTCATCAAGGACCTCTCTGTACTTCGTTCATCTTTCCCTTGATCCTGGCTAGTCTCCCAGTCCTTGCTGCTGAAAAACGTCTCCACAGGATGAGGCTGCCACCACCACCGTAGGGATGATGCCAGGTTTCCTCCAGACGTGACGCTTGGCATTCAGGTCAAAGAGTTCAATCTTGGTTTCATCAAACCAGAGAATCCTTTCTCATTCTATGACAGTCCTTTAGTTGCCTTTTGGCAAACTCCAAGCGGGCTGTCATGTGCCTTTTACTGAGGAGTGGCTTCCGTCTGGCCACTCTACCATAAAGACATGATTGGTGGAGTGCTGCAGAGATTGTTGTCCTTCTGGAAGGTTCTCCCATCTCCACAGAGGAACCCTAGAGCTATGTCAGAGTGACCATCGGGTTCATGGTCACCTCCCTCACCAAGGCCCTTATCCTCCGATTGCTCAGATTGGCTGGGCGGCCAGCTCTAGTCTTGGAGGTTCCAAACTTCTTCTATTTAAGAATGATGGAGGCCACTGTGTTCTTGGGGACCTTCAATGGTTTTTCTGTTCTTTATTTTTAATAAATGTGAATCTGTTTTTCACTTTGTCATTATGGATTATTGTGTGTAGATTGATGAGGATTTTTATTTAATCAATTATAGAATAAGGCTGTAACGTAACAAAATATGGAAAAAGTAAATGGGTCTGAATACTTTCCGAATATACTGTATGTCCCACTGAGAACCACAGATGCCAAACTCCAGCGAACAGTAGCAGGCAGTCTGGCAGGCAGCACTGTTATGCTGTGTTGACAACTTTCCAGGAGCTTGTGAAGGAAGGTACATCTGTTGAGCCATTCAGGCGTCTTTTTTACTGTGATGTAGTGTGGTGAACGCAAGGTTCCTTCTATGCACACTGACTAACCCAGCTCACACTTTGTAGGAGAGGAACCCCGAAGCCTCAGAACAGCCATGGTATTGCACTGGATACTGTTTGTTTAATTGTCTAAAACCAATCCTGCTATAAGAAACATGAAACAAAGCTATACACATAAACAAAACACACACACACAGCGGTAGACTCACAGACAGAGGCTCTGTCTCTTTCTGTCTCCATCTCTACCGTGTTATAGATTTCAGACTGTCTGGGGAATTTCCATGTAAAACAAAAAAAAGATGAGCACTAACAAAGTTCATATGAGCACATCAGATTTGGTGTCAAATCAAAGTTAAGAGTCTATTTTCTAGATATTAAGGCACAAACTCAGCAAAAAAAGGAACAGGACCCTGTCTTTCAAAGAGAATTTGTAAAAATCCAAATCACTTCACAGATCTTCATTGTAAAGGGTTTAAACACTGTTTCCCATGCTTGTTCAATGAACCATAAACAATTAATGAACATGCACCTGTGGAACGGTCGTTAAGACACTAACAGCTTATAGGCAATTAAGGTCACAGTTATGAAAACTTAGGACACTAAAGAGGCCTTTCTACTGACTCTGAAAAACACCAAAAGAAAGATGCCCAGGGTCCCTGCTCATCTGCGTGAACGTGCCTTAGGCATGCTGAAAGGAGGTATGAGGACTGGGGCAATAAATTGCAATGTCTGCACTGTGAGACGCCTAAGACAGCGCTACAGGGAGACATGACAGACAGCTGATCATCCTCGCAGTGACAGACCACGTGTAACAACCCCAGCACAGGATCGGTACAGCCGAACATCACACCAGCTGGACAGGTACAGGATGGCAACATCAACTGCCCGAGTTACACCAGAAACGCACAATCCATCCATTAGTGCTCAGACTGTCCACAATAGGCTGAGAGAGGCTGGACTGAGGGCTTGTAGGCCTGTTGTAAGCCAAAGTGCTCTTCACTGACGAGTCGTGGTTTTGTCTCACCAGGGGTGATGGTCAGATTTGTGTTTATCGTCGAAGGAATGAGCGTTACACCGAGGCCTGTACTCTGGAGCGGGATCGATTTTGAGGTGGAGGGTCCGTCGTGGTCTGGGTCGGTGTGTCACAGCATCATCGGACTGAGCTTGTTGTCATTGCAGGCAATCTCAACGCTGTGCGTTACAGGGAAGACCTCCTCCCTCATGTGGTACCCTTCCTGCAGGCTCATCCTGACATTCATTAAAGTAGTTTGCGATGTCGTGTGGTTTTGTAATAAATATATCCCCTGATTCAACAAAAGAGGCGGACATGTTCGGATTCCTACCCATAGCGTTCAACGTTCTCCACAGTTTTTTCCCCATCACCCTGTACTTTATAAATTTTGTGCTGATAGAATCTCTTCTTCTTTCCTTTGTTTAGTTTGGTCACAAGATTTCTTAATTTACAATAACTCTGCTTGTGAGGACTATGAGTGCCAGATTTATCTGCTGCTTTTTTGGCATCATAACATAAAATCATTACATTTCTCAGCTTATCATCAATCCATGGGGCACCATTTGACCTCACAGTGCATTTTCTTAAAGGGACATAGTTATTAGCTAACCTCATAAATAATTTCATAAACAAACTTAGTGACATTTTAGAATCATCCTTACTACACACTTTGCACATTCTTAATTTCATCCACAAATGAGTACTGATTGAACCCTCTGTAGGAACTTCGGTAGATTACCTTAGGGCCAGACTTTGGTATTTTAGGTTTCCTAGTGAGTGCAACCAAGTTATGATCACTACAACCTAGTGCCACTGATACAGCTTTAGAAAAATGTTCAGCCATGTCAGTAAAAATGTGATCGATACAAGTTGATGTGATACCGGACATATTAGTGAACGTTCTGGTTGGTAATGTCATAACTTGTTTCAGGTTACATACATTGGCAACATAAATATGTCTCTTTCTCATTGGACAGTTGTTAAAAAAAAAAATAATAATTCTCCATATTTTCATCAGATACCTTCAACATTTCGCAAATGACATCAAGTTAATTCACATCAGCACTAGGTGGCCTATAGCAGCAACCAACTAGTATAGGTTTGAAATGTGGTAATCCATTCTAATCCATTCAACATGAAGTCCTTACGTTGTTTTTCTGGAATGTAAACTGCAACTCCACCCCCATATCTATTTCTGTCCCTTATGAACAAATTGTGACCATCTAACAATATTGCCAATACATGAATATTGTTTTACTACACTAGACATTACATTTCATGAATCTTGTTCCTTAAACTGCATATATTCAAGTGAGCAATTAAAAGTTATTCAGGATCGGTGTCCCATCCATGAGATGGTTGAGCTATCGTAGGCTAATGCTATTAGCATGAGGTTATAAGTAACAAGACATTTTCCCAGGACACAGACATTTCTGATATTGGCAGAAAGCTTACATTCTTGTTAATCTAACGGCACTGTCCAGTTTACAGTAGCTATTACAGTGAAATAATACCATGCTATTGTTTGAGGAGAGTGCACAATTTTGAACATGAAAAGTTATTAGTAAACAAATTAGGCCCATTTTGGGCAGTCTTGATGCAACGTTTTGAACAGAAATGCAATGGTTCATAGGATCAGTCTAACTGCTGCCATCTAGTGGCCAAAATCTAAATAGCACCTGGGCTGGAATAATACATTATGGCCTTTCTCTTGCGTTTCAAAGATGGTACAAAATAAATACAAAAGAACAGTTGGTTTTTTTCTTTGTATTATCTTTTACCAGATCTATTGTGTTATATTCTCCTACATTCCTTTCACATTTCCACAAACTTAAGTGTTTCCTTTCAAATGGTACCAAGAATATGCATATCCTTGCTTCAGGGACTGAGCTACAGGCAGGTGTCATTTTAGGCGAAAATTGAACAAAAGGGGCGGATCCTTAAGAAGTTTTAGCATACCTTTATTTGGTAGATTTACAGTATTTATATGTCCAAACATGAATCATCAGTTGGAATCTGAGAGAGATATTTAGTGCTCCTCTTTACTCCTTGGGAGGGAGGGTGAACAATCAGTTTGTCATACCTTCATAGCTGGTATTAGTTCCTTTCTTCTTTGGAGGACTGCATCAGAGAAATCCTCATTGATGAAGATGTAGGACCCTTTAAGGCATTTGGCTTTTTCAAGGACTGTAAGCTTATCCTTGAACCTGATGAATTTCACTACAATTGGCCTGGGTATGGCTCCATTGGCACCACCACTTTCCCCTGGTTTCCCAGACCGGTGAGCACATTCCAGCTCAACCTGTTGATCCAATTGTAGCTCCTCAGAAAACATCTTTTGAACTTTGTCCTCTGATTCAGCCCATGTCTAACTTTGTCTCTCCTGGATAGCATGTATTACAATATTATTTCTCCTCTATTGTCCATTCCCAGGCAGGTTCTGGCGGCCCTCCCTGCCTGTGGTGATTTCATTCTGCATAGAGGAACAGTTTCTGGGAAGTGTATCCTGTGTGGTCTTCAATACATCCACATCCTTCTGTGTGAACTGAAGGCTTGTTTTAATGTCTTGTACATCTTTAGTCAGGTCGTCCAGTCGTTTGTTGGTAGACTCCATGATCATTTGTATGTACCTGCCCAGCAGAGATGTGATCCTCATTTTTTTTCGGAGGCATGGTAGTACTAATAGTACGGCGAGCCCATTATTCACACCGTAAAATGAGATGCCGGCAGGAGAAACCTCTAGAAATCGGTAGACCTAAGCCAGAGACAAATAGACCTTGTGGCTAGGGCTGCACTTCTAACTGCTTAGCGGGCTTGGTATCCAGCAGTAGTAGACCAGGTTGCCTAGCTTGATAGCTAGCAGCTAGGCTAGCTGCTTTACCAATGTAGTACCACCTTGTTTGAGCAAGGATCCCGGGACATATATCAGCGGTCCCATTGTTAACGCTAACTGCGTTGCAGGATCCATATATGAATAAGAAAACTATTATCAACTTTTATTAGCTAACTAGGTAGTTTGTTGTTAAAGTAAAACAAACCGAATATCTAGTCTTGAACTGCACGTGATGACGTACTGAACTGCAGAGTGAAGGAAAAGCAGCCAACAAGTGATCAGCATATATGGGAACTCCTTCAAGACTGTTGGAAAAGCATTCCAGGTGAAGCTGGTTGAGAGAATGCCAAGAATGTGCAACGCTGTCAAGGCAATGGGTGGCTACTTAGAAGAATCTAAAATGTATTTTGGTTTGTTTAACACTTTTTTTTATTACTACATGATTCCATACATTATTTCATAGTTTTGATGTCTTCACTATTTATTCTACAATGTAGAAAATAGTACAAATAAATAAAAACCCTTGAATGAGTAGGTGTATCCAAACTTGACTGGTACTGTATATTTTTTTTTACTATCATTCTGTTACCTAAATTGTTACCTAAATTTACATCTGCACTGTTCTTTGAGTAAATGTGTTTTTGTCAAATGTTCAGTTGAAATTATTAGTTTCTCAATTGCTAAGACACAAATCTTCACACACAATTTTAAAAACTCACCACCAACGGTACAAACATCTAACTTCTGTGTCCCAATTCAAACTTTGCACTCAGACAACACACACACACACAAGCTGTCAAAAACAGACTACATGACTGTTTGTTACACACTGGATGGATTAATTCAAAGCACTGCTACCAAAATGTTTAGAATAGGTTTTCAGAGAAATAATTTGGAACTTTGTGAAATCACAGCACTGACTATCCAGATAACCTTTTCAGGAACACCCTGGCGAGAGAACTTCAACAGTACTGTAATAAATACCTCTTACATTAGTGGATAAGGAAATATTACTGGATATGCTGTTTTGGTCAAAAACCTGACATCTGAAATGTCACACTGACAAACGATGTAAGGAAGAGTCCATGCACAGTAAAATACCCAATTTCCAAAAGCTTTTTTTCAGAATGCAGCAAATGTACAGGTTACTCAGCATCAGCATCAGCGTTCTCATCATCTCGTCTCAGGTCTGGGTCAGGCCATAATATCTCATCAACGTCACACATTATGTTTGCTCTTGACAGGCAGCGTGGTAAAAATGCCCTTGTGCGCCTTAGAAAACCCTGGATAGACTCCACAGACGTCCACCATTGACTCCAGGAGTTTTTTTTGTGCGTAGGGGTTTCGGTCATGTACTCTCCACCGCCATGCTGAGAAAAATTCCTCAGATTCATAAATAGAGAATATGTTGGCAAAAAAAGAATGGTGAACCTGGGGTGATCATTGAAGCAGGCCCGAAACAGAGCAGCCCGATGGAAACTCATGTTATCCCAAAAGACAACATATTGGGCTTGCTCTGGTTTCCCTGGCTCCCCTTCCTGTTGAAGAATGTTATTGTGCAGCTGATCTAGAAATTGAAGGAGTTGTGCCGTGTTGTATGGACCCACTTTGACATGGCGGTGGAGGACGCCACGATTGCTGATGGCTGCACATAGGGTGACGTTGCCTCGCCTCTGGCCAGGAACTTATATGATGATACGGTGACCAATGATGTTGCGCCCTCTTTTGCGCCCTCTTTTTGTTAGGTTGAACACTGCCTCGTCGATGAAGGTGTACTCTTGGGGGTCAGCCATGGCATCCAGCTCAAATATTCTCTACAGAAGTAAAAAAAAAAAAAGGTATTACTACAAATACTGTACTGTTCTGTACTACTGTACTGGAATGAAATATTGTGTACTGTAGTTACTGTACCACATGACTATACAGTACTGTATTGATATGCTGGAGAGATGGGCCATACTCTACATACTGTAAAAATTCTGTACAGTATAGCAATTACCTGCACATATTGGAATCGTTGCTCCTTAACTCTGTTTGAATTCCTTTCAAAAGGCACACGGTACAGCTGCTTTGTCCTTATGTGGTTCTTCTGAATGATCCGGTCAATGGTGGAAATGCTGATGCTGTCAATTCCTTGGAAGACTACCTGGTCTTCAACTATTTTGGAGTTTGAATTTACCATTACTGACCTGTGGTCATCCATTACTATGGTAAAAACTACACTGAGAACAAAGTGGAGATTCAGTCTATATGCACTACAACATTACATGTATCACAATATCAACAAGGAAAATGACCTGTTTTCCCTTCTGAAAGTACGGACAATGGATGCAACCGTGTAACTGCTTAGGTTGGGTTGCACTAGTTGTCCAGCTTCTCTCATAGTCCTCACATGTATGAGCACATGATGAACTAGGGTGGCATGGATTTCATCTGAGATGACTTGTCTTTGTTGTTGTTGTTGTTGTTGTTGTTGTTGTTGTCATCGTCCTCTTCCTCTCTGTTGTCTTGCAACTTTGGCATTGTTAAGATTCATTGTTCCAAAGCACATGGACATGCCTCTAGGCCCTATTTATTGATCCTGCAATTCTGATTGGTGTGTTAACCATTTTGAGGCTTAGTGTTTGCACCTGGAGAAAGGTGTGCTCTTTGAGTTTAGGTTGTGATGACTTGAGTTAATTATATTGAGAGCATGTGTTTGCTGAATGAATATATAGTCCAATTAATGATTTATTTGGCCACTTTTGTGTAAGATTTTGCAGAAAGAGTTTTGAATATTGAAACATGTGGAAACAGGTAAATAGTGTTTACGGTTATGGGAAATGTAAGGGTATGGGTTTTTGTGCTACAGGAACCAGTTTTTGTGTTTAAGCAATCGAGAAAAACTGTATTAGTACTCCATGTGCATATAGGTGTACGTTTTGTTTAACTTTGCAATATAATGTTTTTTTTGTTTGGAAAATCGAAGTCTCAGCGTTATTCTATTACAGTGGAATTGCCCTCTGTCTACAAAGCCATGGCTGAAGAAGGATGTATTCTGGCTCTTCTACGTGTTTGGTCTTTACTCGGGTTGAGGTCACTGCCCTGGGACAGTGTGTGTGTGTTGTTGAGTGACCCAGACAGACCCATATAAAAATCGTTACCCGCTGCTTCATTCCTACATTCCGGTAGACCAGTTTCACACTACTGAGCTGAGCCAAGCTATACTGCGCTGGCCTGGTTCTTTATGTTAAAAGAAAATATCAGAGCCAGCCAGCACAGTATGTTTCTGGTCAGCACAATACTGTGAAAGGGGTATTAGAGGGGCAAATGGGTCTAGACAGTAGTAGAGCTTAAAAGTCACCTAGATCCAGCGTTAATCTGATGAACACTCCATCCATCCACTGGAACAAAGGCAGATTATCATCAGGAGTGGTAGAAAAGGGGATTAGAGAAGGATCAATAGCTGGAACATAGATGTGCAGATTTCAGAGGCAGAGGAGTACTCCTCAAGGCTGTTGTTTTGAGTTGATTCAGTAAATCCACAAATAACACAGGAGCAGGGGACGACAGGCACAAGACCCCATATGAGTGACAGTTATACATACATAGGATATACTGTAAATCAGGTGTAGGTTCGAGACAAAGAGACAGGGGAGAATAGGCCACCTCAGTGACCTCAGAATGGCAATGGCCTCAAGACGCATCCCTGTGGAACATCCCCCTCCCACTCACCACTCATTTAGTGGTGTAAAGATCTTCCACCCAGAGTGCGAATTATGCCGTGACATTCGGGAGAGTCTCGCGCTTGCACAAAAAAAAAACGTCCCTGTAATTTGCACTCTGCTTCCACCCCCTGGGACCACAAGTACCTTTGGCTAGTCACTGATATTGATCAATTAACTCAGTTGGTGAAATGTATTATTATTATTATTATAGGGTCAAGGGGTGCCTGGTTGGAACTAAACCCTGCACTACAGGACCAGGGTTGTTAAAACTGATACTCTATGCATATCATCATTACATCACTTGTCACTTTTCACACTTATCGACTCTACAGCAAGATAACAAAAAGTAATACCCACCACAGCCATTACCCACCATGGCCTCACAAGTCTAGACCAGTCAGGATGGTGAGACTGCCAGGAACATAGTTATTTGTGGGCCCCAAAATACAGGTCAACTCTTCATGTTCAGTCCAGCATACCATTAAAATGGGCATTGAATCAATGAACTAACTCACTGCAACGGACAGTGCCACTACTGCAGGCCTTCCCCAAAATGGCAGCCACACAGAGAGAGCAGAGGGAATGAAATCTAGATGGAGATTGCCTGCTATTTCAGAGCCAAAATGGCAGCCATGAGTGATAAATAGATAATGACCCAACAGTTTTCCAATTCACGGGCCCCTCTGCCCCAGTCTTTGATCTCTGCTCCTAATGAGTGTTCAAAATGGATCCAGAGATGAGAAGACCAATGCTTTTCAAACAGACCCTTGATTCTGGGGAAGACGTGGGGTATAAGATATAAGACCACATTGCAAGACGATGCCTCTACTACAAACATCTATCCAATCCACTGAATTTCAGGTAATTTTCATCATTATGAAATGAGAACTATACACACACACACACACACACACACACACACACACACACACACACACACACACACACACACACACACACACACACACACACACACACACACACATATGTTTGTGTAAGAAGTAAAAAGGCTTGTTGTATACTGTAAACACAACTTAACAATGTCAATAATTCTCTTTGTAGCAAAACGCCGCCCCACGCCCACCTCGCGGTAAATGTGTCGGCTGGATTTGTAGGGGTTGGATTAAACGCTAAACCACCGTTGGGCTGAGACATTGCCAGGGGGAAAATATTTGTTCAGCCCACCAAAGTGCTTGTGTATAGCACATTGAGTTAAAGCAGCAAAGCAAAATCCCTCTGTGTAAAAATATGCGGCTGGAGATCCAGTCAAAAGGAATATTTAATGTTTTCCGCCTCGTTCGGATTCCAAGTACGGAATGCTGGTGTGTGTGTGTGTGTGTGTGTGTGTGGGTGTGTGTTCTCAAATTTATCAGGTGACAGGCAAATACTATTGTAGTGTTCAATACTATAATACCTAGAAAATGGACGCCTGTACAGTACATCAAATCACATGAACAATGAACAATGACACGGCATTTAAAACTAAAGGGGACCAACAATGGTGTTGTGGACCAATCAAAGAACAGTAACATTTGGCAAATGTTAGGTCACTAATGGACAAAACGCATAGAACTCAACTTCCCTTTAAAAGAGCGGACCGCCAAGTCTCTTATACTGTAGGATGAGACGGCAGGTAGACTAGTTGTTAAGAGCGTTGGTCCTGTAACTGAAAGGTTGCTGGTTTGAATCCCTGAGCCGTCTAGGTGAAAAATCTGTTGATGTGCCCTTAAGCAAGGCATTTAACCCTAATTGCTCCTGTAAGTCGTTCTGGATAAGCGTGTCTACTAAATGACTAAAATGTAAAAAATGATGAAACTGTTGGTGGAAGGATTGGTCTTCTTCACCTGTGACTCATTGAATGTCCTTAATGATGATACTCCAACTGAAACAACCTCAAAAGCTGCAGAAGCAGCAAGACATCAGAGAATATCTTGACAGGCAATCAGACTCGGTGTGGCATGTTAAACCCTCTGATCTTTGTAAGTGAATTAATAAAAAAAGCCCTCATGCATCATCAACAAAATGTCGTCAGCCTCACTAGATGTACTGGATGGGAGACCTTAGGACATGCACCTTTTCATACACTCCTTCAGATATATATTTTTCATGGTCATCAAATGACTCCGGAAGTGTGTGTAAGTGGGTGGGTGGGTGGTTGCATTTGTGTGTATGTGTTCTGTGTGTGTGTGTAGCCAGGGCCTGCTTAAGCATCATTAGAGGTGTGTGTGCGTACGCGTGTGTGTGTGTGTTTGTGGACACTCGCTAATGATGGCTAAGCTCTCTCTCTCCAACACATACCAGAGCTTGGCTCATTTGTTTCCTCACAAAGCCGTCAGTCCCTCAGTAACAATGTTCTCTCATCAGATGTTCTCAACACAGAGTGTTTGGTATTATAATCAGGCTTGGCTTAGTTAGAGACAAATGACTTGACAAATTTCACAATGTTATGTGGTTGTGAGGAAATGACTGAAGATGCACACCGTTATAAAAGGATGATAGACTGGTGTGTGTGTGTGTGTGTGTGTGTGTGTGTATACAATATATCTTTAATGAGTGACAAATTGACATTGGAGAGTTGAAGGTTATGATTCACAATTGATAAACTGCCTCTGTGTGTGAGAGTGTTTGTGTGAGGGTGTGTGTGCGTAAAGGTGTGTGAGTGTGTTTGTGGGGGGTTCTTCCACCCAGCTGTCTCTACAAAGGCCTGAGTTTTTGGCTTGGATCTTAGGAATCTACACTGTGTATACAAAAGTATGTGGACACCCCTTCAGATTAGTGGATTAGTGTATAAAATCGAGCACACAGCCATGCAATCTCCATAGACAAACATTTGCATTAGAATGGCCTTACTGAAGAGCTCAGTGACTTTCAACGTGGCACCGTCATAGGATGCCACCTTTCCAACAAGTCAGTTCGTCAAATTTCTGCCCTGCTAGAGCTGCCCCGGTCAACTGTAAGTGCTGTTATTGTGAAGTGGAAACGTCTAAGAGCAACAACGGCTCAGCCGCGAAGTGGGAGGCCACACAAGCTCACAGAACGGAACCTCTGAGTGCTGTAGCGCGTAAAAATCATCTGTCCTCGGTTGCAACAGTCACTACCGAGTTCCAAACTGCCTCTGGTAGCAAAATCAGCACAATAACTGTTCGTCAGGAGCTTCATTAAACGGTTTTCCATGGTCGAGCAGCCACATACAAGCCTAAGATCACCATGCGCAATGCCAAGCGTCGGCTGTAGTGGTGTAAAGCTTGCCGCCGTTGGACTCTGGAGCAGTGGAAACGCATTCTCTGGAGTGATGAATCACGCTTAACCATTTGGCAGTCCGACAGACGAATCTGGGGAGGAATAATGGTCTGGGGCTGGTTTTGATGGTTTGGGTTAGGCCCCTTACTTCCAGTGAAGGGAAATCTTAACGCTACAGCATACAGTGACAGTCTAGATGATTCTGTGCTTCCGACTTTGTGGCAACAGTTTGGGGAGGGCCCTTACCTGTTTCAGCATGACAATTCCCCTGTGCACAAAGCAAGGTCCATACAGAAAAATGGTTTGTCGAGATTGGTGTGGAAGAACTTGACTGGCCTGCACATATCCCTAACCTCAACCCCATCGAACACCTTTGGGATGAATTGGAACGCCGACTGCGAGCCAGGCCTAATCGCCCATCATCAGTGCCCGACCTCACTAATGCTCTTGTGGCTGAATGAAAGCAAGTCCCCGCAGCAATGCTCCAACATCTAGTGTAAAGCCTTCCCATAAGAGTGGAGGCTGTTATAGCAGCAAAGGGGGGAATGAGATGTTCGACGAGCAGGTGTCCACATTTTTTGTCATGTAGCATATCTCTCCCTCCATTTATTTCTCGGCCAATCTGCCTCTCCATCTCTTTCTTTCTTCTCTTTCCAGATTCCAATACAGACTCCACACACTCACTTTAGGTGCAAGCACTGAACTTGAACTGGCACAATGCTTGAATGGGATACACACAGCCACACATACAGATACACACACACGGAGGTGCACAAACATACCCCCCCTCACATCCAAATCTGACCACAGTTGTTGCCCTCCACCATCACTCCAGTTCATATCCCATTTAGCAGAGGAGAGAAACCAAATAATGGATTCCAATGGTACTGTACCAGTGTGAGTTGAACCACTCATCTTCACTGGGATGTCTATGTAGATCTGCTCCAGAATGTTAACACCTGAACATACCAGGAGTATTTCTACGGCTGTTCTGGGATCTGACCATGTTGACATCACTTCATAAACTGCCCTGCCCCCTTGTCCCTGGTTCCCGGGGCGATAACAGATTAGAGCGTAATGTGGACAGGCCCGGCCCTGACAGAACCCTACAGCTCACTGCAGTGCACTCATCTCCACACACAGGGGAGCTGGTGTGTGTGAGTTTGTGTGTGGCTAGGTGTGCAAGACTGTATGTCTGTCACTGTGCATTGGTGTGTGTGCACACATGCGGGTGTGTACTTGAAACACGTGGCAGCTCTGCTGTCCCGCTGCAGTTTTTTAAGGTTATTTTTCCTTTTTTTATTCTGGATCTTTCAGCAGGTTAATTTCTCTCTTCCCATCTCTAGGCTGTCAACTCCAGGTTTTGAGTCATTTTTTACAGGCTGCCGTTGCCGAGGACGGAGACTGATTGAGTTGTAGGCTTTTTCTGAGTGGGTAAAGAACAGGATTAATGTGCAACCACTAGAACCATCCCCCCGGAAAACACAGCCGGGTAAAGCAGGCCGTACAGGCAAAAGGATTGTCAAATAATAATAGGTAAACAAAAGCAAATTACTTTAGATTAGGCCAGGAGTCTGATGTAATGTAAGTACACCTACACCCTTACTCACCGGTGTGTGGGGGGTAGGTGTGTTTGTGTGTGTGTCATGGATTAACCAAAAATCTGATGAGAGGTGATAAAGTGTTTCTTCCATGTCTAAAATAACTTTACAAAAGGTATGTTGAATGACTGACTTGCGATACCTCTGTACAGGTGGATACTTGTAGGTAAATTATGACTATATTATTGCCTTAATGCACCTCAAGGAAGTTCAGATTAGACAGGGATAAAGAGCCACAAGATCAATGCAGCATTCTACACATCGCTACGTCCCACGTTTAACTGATGCTTTGTCTTGCAGGACTAAACTCACACTCACTCAGCCCCCCCTCTCCCAGTAAGTCACTAGAGACAGATACTGGTTGGCACATGACTAAAATATGATTATCACTGGAGCCCTGCATTCATCAACTGGCTTAACTCGATCAGCCTAAATGGGATGTTCAGGAGATAAAATCCTGGAATATAAGAGGGAGGGGAAAAGAGGAGTTACATTTCCAATGAGCTCAATCAACTTAATTTACGCTGGTTTTCCTGACCTCTGCAATCTATTGGTGTCACGCCGAAGTTGGTCCCTCTCCTTGTTCGAACGGCTTTCGGCAGTCGACGTCACCGGTTTTCTAGCTACCGCCGATCTACTTTCATTTTCTATGTTTTTTGTCTTCATTATACACACCTGGTTTCTATCCCATAATTATATGTTCCTTATTTATACCCTCTGTTTCCCTCATGGTTTTGTGCGTGTTTGTTTATTGTTAGATGTCTTTCATGTTTGTGAGCATGTAACTTTTACTACCAATTTTGGTAGTTTGTTTATGAGTAAATCTTATTGTATACTCATCTCCGTTGTCCTGTGCCTGACTCTACCTACATGCTACACTGATCGATCATTACAGATGCAGTCTGCGTGAGGACATCCGACGGGAGCTGGCCTGCAGGGACACCACCCTATCCTTCGACCAGCTGGTGGATATGTCCATCAGGCTGGATACCCTGCTGGCCACCTGTGGACGTCCGGATCAGGGCCTGTTTGTCCATTCCCCAACACCTCTGATCCCACACCTATGGAGCTGGGAGGGACTGCGCTTAGGGGGGCCGGAGGAGGGGCCACTCCCTGCAACTCATGTGGCCGCAGAGGGCACACTGCTGGTCGGTGCTGGGGGGTACCTCAGGGAGTTGAGGCAGCAGGCAGGGCACTATCGTGTCATCCCAGGTGAGTAGGCACCAGACTCGCCCAGAGCCCCCTGTTGCTCACATGTTTTTGTTTATAGATTTTCCAGAGTTTTCCCCGCGTTCCCAGCATAAGTTGCTCGTCGATTCAGGCGCAGCTGGGAACTTTATTGACCGTTCATTTGCCCGGAGTTTAGGGATCCCCATTGTGTCTGTTGATATGCCCTTCCCGGTGCAACCCTTAGATAGTCGACCATTAGGGTCAGGGCTGATTAGGGAGGTTACAGCTCCACTGAGTATGGTGACGCAGGGGGGTCATGAGGAGAAGATTAGTCTCTACCTCATTGATTCTCCTGCGTTTCCCGTGGTGCTGGGTCTACCCTGGTTTGCCTATCATGACCCCACTATTTCGTGGCAACAGAGGGCTCTAAAGAGATGGTCACGAAAGTGCTCGGGGAGGTGTGTAGGTGTGTTTCCATTGGTGCAACTACGGTGGAGAGTCCAGACCAGGTCTCCACCGTGCACATCCCCTCAGAATATGCCGATTTGGCTCTCGCCTTCTGTAAAAAGAAGGCGACTCAATTACCACCCCATCGACGGGGGGTTGTGCAATAAATCTCCTGGTAGACGCAGCACTTCCCAGGAGTCACGTGTATCCTCTGCAGCTATGTTTCCGAATCTCTGGGACAGGGATACATTCGGCCCTCCACTTCACCTGCCTCCTCGAGTTTCTTTTTTGTGAAGAAGAAGGATGGAGGTCTGCGCCCGTGTATTGACTATTGAGGTATCAATCAGATCACTGTGAGGTACAGCTACCCGCTGCATCTCATAGCCAGTGCGATCGAGTCAATGCACGGGGCGCGCTTCTTCACCAAATTGGATCTCAGTAGTGTGTACAATCTGGTGCGTATCCGGGAGGGGGACGAGTGGAAGACAGCATTTAGTACCACCTCAGGGCACTTCGAGTACCTCGTCATGCTGTACGGGTTGATGAATGCTCCATCAGTCTTCCAGTCATTTGTGACAAGATTTTCCGGGACCTGCACGGGCAGGGTGTTGTGGTGTATATCGACGACATTCTGATATACTCCGCTACACGCGCCGAGCATGTGTCCCTGGTGCGCAAGGTGCTGGGTAGACTGTTGGAGCATGACCTGTACGTCAAGGCTGAGAAATGTCTAGTCTTCCTGCAGTCCGTCTCTTTCCTAGGGTACCGCATTTCCACGTCAGGGGTGGAGATGGAGAATGACCGCATTTCAGCCATGCGTAATTGGCCGACTCCAACCACGGTAAAGGAAGTGAAGCGGTTCTTAGGGTTTTCCAACTACTACCGGACGTTTATCCGGGGCTTTGGTCAGGTAGCGGCTCCTATTACTTCACTGCTGAAGGGGGGGCCGGTGCGACTGCAGTGGTCAGCTGAGGCGGACAGGTCTTTTAGTCATCTGAAGGTTCTGTTTACCTCTGCTCCCGTGCTGGCTCATCCGGATCCCTCTTTAGCTTTCATAGTTGAGGTGGACACGTCCGAGGCTGGGATAGGAGCTGTGCTGTCTCAGTGCTCGGCTACGCTACCAAAACTCCGCCCTTGTGCCTTCTTTTTGAAGAAGCTCAGCTCGGCGGAGCGAAACTATGATGTGGGGGACCGGGAGATGTTGGCTGTCGTAAAAGCTCTGAAGGCGTGGAGACACTGGCTTGAGGGGGCTAAACACCCTTTTCTCATCTGGACTGACCACCGTAATCTGGAGTACATCCGGGCGACGAGGAGACTGAACCCTCGCCAGGCAAGGTGGGCCATGTTTTTCACCAGTTTTGTTTTCACCCTTTCCTACAGACCAGGTTCCCAGAACGCTAAGGCAGACGCACTGTCCCAGATGTATGACACAGAGGAGCGGGCCATAGATCCCACTCCCATACTTCCGGCCTCTTGCCTGGTGGCATAGGTGGTGTGGGAGCTGGACGCGGACATAGAGCAGGTGTTACGTACAGAGCCCACTCCCATTCAGTGTCAAGCTGGATGTCTGTACGTTCCGTCTGCTGTCCGCGACCGTCTGATCTATTGGGCCCACACGTCACCCTCCTCTGGTCATCCTGGCATCGGTCGGACAGTGCGCTGCCTTAGTGGGAAGTACTGGTGACCCACCTTAGCTACGGACATGAGGGTTTATGTTTCCTCCTGCTCGGTGTGCGCCCAGTGCAAGGCGCCAAAAAAAACAAAAAAAGCTCTTGACCCGAAACCTGCCCCTCCGCCTGCCCTGCTGGAAGCTGGGTCCGCGGTTTGTGGGGCCCTTTAAAGTCCTGAGGAGATTGAACGAGGTAGATTACCGTATTAACCCCTCGTTCCATGTGTCTCTTCTCCAGGAATCTGAGGTGCGTGAGGTCCCACCCCTCTGGACATCGAGGGGGCCCCGGCGTATGCTGTCCGAGCCATCTTGGACTCAAGGCGCCGGGTGAGGGGCCTCCAGTACCTCGTGGAGTGGGAGGGTTACGGCCGGGTGGAGAGATGTTGGGTGCCGGTGGAAGACATCCTGGACCCGTCGTTGCTGCTGGAGTTTCACCGTCTCCACCTGGATCGCCCTGTGCCTCGTCCTCCGTGTCGTCCCCGAGGCCGGTGTCGGTGAACGGCTGGAGCTGCGCGTCACGAGTTCAGCCGAAGTTGGTCCCTCTCCTTGTTCGGGGCGGCTTTCGGCGGTCGACGTCACCGGTTTTCTAGCTACCGCCGATCTACTTTCATTTTCTATGTTTTTTGTCTTCATTATACACACCTGGTTTCTATCCCATAATTCTATGTTCCTTATTTATACCCTCTGTTTCCCTCATAGTTTTGTGTGTGTTTGTTTATTGTTAGATGTCTTTCATGTTTGTGAGCATGTAACTTTTACTACCAATTTTGGTAGTTTGTTTATGAGTAAATCTTATTGTATACTCATCTCCGTTGTCCTGCTCCTGACTCTACCTACATGCTACACTGAGAATCTTGACAATTGGCTAATGACTATTGATTGACCTGTCTATTGACCAATGAATGAACAATAATGACATCATCATGCTGCAGTATATTCGGTCCAGTTTCAATAGTTAAACTAGAGGATCCCTAATGAGATGACTCATAAATCAACCTATTATCAAGTCCATAGGAAACAGAGTGTATTGAGAAACCTGCCTTCACGGGCGGCGATGGAAAGGGGAAAGAAGTGGAGGATGAACATTCTCAACAAAGAGAAAGAGAGAATGAATCAAAGTGAAGGGTTCTGGGCCTGCACTTTCTCATGAACTCCTCCTCCTCCTCACCCCACCCCTCCCTCTCTCCCCCCTCCCTCCCGTGCTGAATGGCTGATTAAGCACACATTGATTAGCGCAGGCTCATTAGCATCTTGTTAGCGTTGACCTGCGCTTCGCCCCTCACCCCCCTCTCCACCCACCCGCTGTAGCCTTTTACACCCACCTCACCCCTCTCTCCTCACCCCTCCTCCCGAGCCCCCATGGTGCTCCGACTCAAATGGATTAACAAGCACAATATTTCTGCCAGCGACAGGAAATCACTGAACACTTGTCAGGGGGCCCGGGATCGATGGGAATCACATCATTGACCCCCTCCACGTCCCCCCCGACCTCTCCACGGAACCCACCACAGCACTTTCTACAGTCACTCTGGGTGGCCCCCTGTCTCAACCCACCTCTCATTTCTTTACATAACTGCCTGTTCGGCTGGCTATCTGGCAACGATGTAGTGTAACAACGTAATGTGATGTGCACACACACACACATGCAGACAGGCAGGGTGGTGCACACACACGCACATGCAAACGTACACACACCGCTCCCCACCCTCCACACACACTCAATATTGTCTCCATTATGGGCCCACAGACTTCTCCTAACCCCCAATCTCTTTCTTGGGTGGAACTTCTAGTTAGAGTATCAGTGGCTGCCTGGTTTCTTCTCTCTCTCTTCTAATACACTGCAGAACAGAGTCAGAGAAGGATGCACAGCACACATCAATGCCAGCGTTGCTCTCCATACCTGGAGCACCACAGGGCGTCTCCAAGGTTGACTTCATTACATTACAGTCAGAGAGAGACAGAGACAGAGAGATAGAGAGGAAAAGAGAGAGAGCGAGAGAGAGAGAGGGTCACAACTCCTGCAGCTCTGTCGCACACTGGGTATGCACATAGTCAATGGTAGGCTTCGAGGGGACTCCTATGGTAGGTACACCTATAGCTCATCTCTTGGCAGTAGTACTGTAGACTACTTTATCACTGACCTCAACCCGGAGTCTCTAAGAGCGTTCACAGTCAGCCCACTGACACCCCTATCAGACCACAGCAAAATCACATTCTACTGGAACAGAGCAATACTCAAACATGAGGCATCAAAGCCAAAGGAACTGAGTAACATTAAGAAATGCTATAGATGGAAGGAATGCAGTTTGGAAACCTACCAAAAAACAATTAGGCAACAACAAATTCAATCCCTTTTAGACAACTTCCTGGGTAAAACGTTCCACTGTAATAGTGAAGGTGTAAACTTGGCAGTAGAAAATCTTAACAGTATATTTGACCTCTCAGCTTCTCTATCAAATCTAAAAATCTCAAATAGAAAACCGAAAAAAATGAGCAACAATGACAAATGGTTTGATGAAGAATGCAAAAATCTAAGAAAGAAATTGAGAAACCTGTCCAACCAAAAACACAGAGACCCGGAAAACCTGACTCTACGCCTTCACTATGGTGAATCACTAAAACAATACAGAAATACACTACGGAAAAAGAAGGAACAGCACGTCAAACAAACAACAACACAAATAATTATCTATCCAAAATGGAGATGTATGGGTAAACCACTTCTCCAATCTTTTTGGCTCTATAACAAAGAGCAAACAGCAAAAACATTTACATGATCAAATACAAATCTTAGAATCAACTATTAAAGACTACCAGAACCCACTGGATTCTCCAATTACCTTGAATGAGCTACAGGACAAAATAAAAACCCTCCAACCCAAAAAGGCATGTTGTGTTGATGGTATCCTCAATGAAATTATAAAATATACAGACAACAAATTCCAATTGGCTATACTTAAACTCTTTAACATCATCCTTAGCTCTGGCATCTACCCCAATAACTACCGTGGGATATGCGTCAACAGCAACCTTGGGAAAATCCTCTGCATTATCATTAACAACAGACTCGTACATTTCCTCAGTGAAAACAATGTGCTGAGCAAATGTCAAACAAACAAACAAACCAAAACAAAGGTAAAGTCTTCTCATGCTTTGTTGATTTCAAAAAAGCTTTCGACTCAATTTGTCATGAGGGTCAACATATATGTCAACGAATTGGCTTGGGCACTAGAAAAGTCTACAGCACCCGGCCTCACCCTACTAGAATCTGAAGGCAAATGTCCACTGTTTGCTGATGATCTGGTGCTTCACCAACCAAGGAGGGCCTACAGCAGCACCTAGATCTTCTGCACAGATTCTGCCAGACCTGGGCCCTGACAGTAAATCTCAGTAAGACAAAAATAATGGTGTTCCAAAAAAGGTCCAGTCACCAGGAGCACAAATACAAATTCCATCTAGACACCGTTGCCCTAGAGCACACAAAGTACATACCTTGGCCTAAACATCAGCGCCACATGTAACTTCCACAAAGCTGTGAACGATCTGAGAGACAAGGCAAGGAGGGCTTTCTATGCCATCAAAAGGAACATGAAATTCGACATAACATACCAATACTTGAATCAGTTATAGAACCCATTGCCCTTTATGGTTGTGAGGTCTGGGGTCCGCTCACCAACAAAGAATTCACAAAATGGGACAAACACCAAATTGAGACTGCATTCTGCAAAAATATCCTCTGTGTACAATGTAAAACACCAAATAATGCATGCAGAGTAGAATTAGGCCGATACCTGCTAATTATCAACATCCAGAAAAGAGCCGTTAAATTCTAAAACCACCTAAAAGGAAGCGTTTCCCAAACCTTCCATAACAAATCCCTCACCTACAGAGAGATGAACCTAAGCAAGCTGGTTCTGGGGCTCTGTTCACAAACACAAACAGACCCCACAGAGCCCCAGGACAGCAACACAATTAGACCCAACCAAATTATGAGAAAACAAAAAGATAATTACTTAACACATTGAAAAGAATTAACAAAAAAAATTGAGCAAACTAGAATGTTATTTGTCCCTAAACAGAGAGTACACAGTAGCAGAATACCTGACCACTGTGACTGACGCAAACTTAAGAAAAGCTTTGACTATGTACAGACTCAGTGAGCATAGCCTTGAAAAGGGCAACCAGTGAAGAACAAACACCATTGTAAATACAACCGATATTTATATTTATTTATTTTCCATTTTGTACTTTAACCATTTGCATATCGTTACAACACTGTATATATACATAATATGACATTTGTAATGTCTTTATTCTTTTGGAACTTTTGTGAGTGTAATGTTCATTTTTTTTGTTTATTTAACTTTTGCATATTATCTACTTGACTTGCTTTGGCAATGTTGACATATGTTTCCAATGCCAATAAAGCCCCTTGAATTGAAATTGAATTGAATTGAGAGAACAGAGACAATAAATAGAGAGAGAGAGAGAGAGTGGAGACAGTAGAGAGAGGAGAGAGAGAGAGAGAGAGAGAGAGAGAGAGAGAGAGAGAGAGAGAGAGAGAGAGAGAGAGAGAACAGAGACAGTCAGGAGAGAGATAGAGAGCAGAGACAGTAGAGAGCAGAAAGAGCAGAGACAATAGAGAGAGAGAGAGAGAGAGAGAGAGAGAGAGAGAGAGAGAGAGAGAGCAGAGACAGTCAAGAGAGAGATAGAGGGCAGAGACAGTAGAGAGCAGAAAGAGCAGAGACAGTAGAATTGAAAAGCCAAATTGGATTTATACCAAAACATCGCAGGATATATTTACACCCTACACACCCTTAGATAAACATGTCCACAAAAATAATACCAAAATATATGCTTGCTTTATCGACTTCCAAAAAGCATTTGATTCTATTTGGCATACAGGACTGTTCTACAAAGTTATTGAAAGTGGTGTAGGGGGTAAAACATATGACATAATTAAATCAATATATACTGGCAATACGTACACCATTAAAATTGTCAAGAAAATAACAGAATTCTTTACCCAGGGGCGGGGCCTTCGCCAGGGTTGCAATCTGAGCCCTGCGCTCTTCAATATTTACATCAACGAATTGGCCACTATTCTAGAAAAATCCTCTGCCCCTGGTGTTAGTCTCCACAATTCAGAGGTTAAATGCCTACTCTTCGCAGATGACCTATGCCTGCTGTCACCCACTGCACATGGCCTACAGCAGAGCCTGGACCTGCTAGAGCAGTACTGCCAGACCTGGGCCCTGGCAGTAAACTGCAAAAAGACTAAAATAATGATTTTTCAGAGAAGATCCAGATCTCAGGGAATTAGAACAAAGTTCTCAATTGATATAATATAAATAGAGTACTGCACACACTACAATTACTTAGGTTTAAAAATAAGCTCAACTGTACACCTTAATGAGGCAGTGAATGAACTGAGAGAGAAAGCACGCAGGGTATTCTACGCAATAAAAAAACAAATTCAAATTGAAATACCCAAAAATGTTGCTAAAACTTATTGAATGTGTCATTGAACCAATTGCACTTTATGGCAGCAAGGTGTGGGGTCCACTTGCAAAAAAAGATTTCACCAAATGGGACAAACACCCCATTGAAACCCTGCATGCTGAGTTCTGTAAGACTCTCCTACATGTCCAGAAGAAAACTACAAACAATGCATGCAGGGCAGAATTAGGCCAATATCCACTAATAATAAAAACTCAAAAAAGAGCAATTAACATCTAAAATACAGTGACCCCCTCTCATATCATTACCAAGTCCTGCAATGCCAAGAGCTGAGCAAAGAAAAGAGTCCCCTCATCCAGCTGGTCCTGGGGCTGAGTTCACAAACCTGTTCTACTAACACACTGAAGCCTCAGGACCAGAACATCCAATCAATCAGAATAAAACAAATTACATCACAATTAAAACAAAACTACATTTCTCATTGGGAAACACAAGCACAAGCACAAAGCAAAATGCAGTGCTATCTGGCCCTAAATCAACAGTACACCATGGCAAACTATTTGACCATGGTTACTGATCAAAACCTTAGAAAAACCTTGACAAAGTACAGGCTCAGTGAGCACAGCCTTGCCTTTGAGAAGGGTAGACACAGGAAAACCTGGCTCCCTGTAGAGGAAAGGCTGTGCAACCACTACACAACAGCAGAACCTGAGACAGAGCTGCATTTCCTGACAAAATGTAAAAAATATAAAACAATTAGAGAGTGTCATTTCCCCAAATTTGAAACCCTTATTCAAGGCTTCAAAGACCTCTCTGATGAGGATAGGCTACCCGTCCTGTTGGGGGAGGACGCAGAGAGCTGTGGGTTGGCAGCGCACTACATTGCTGCCTGCCATAAGAAGAGGGACGGTGTCTGACAGACCAATCAACCTGCACATGTCCTCTACTGTATGCTCATTGTTATTGTTTAATGTATGGTTATTTTGACCATTGGTTATTGTTGTTACTGTTGTCCTGTTGACAATTTTGATTCTTGTTATTTTCATATTGTAAATATCAAAAGTAAGCTTTGGCAATATGTACATTGTTACGTCATGCCAAAAAAGCTAATTGAATTGAATTGAAAAAATTGAGAGAGAGAGAGAGAGAGAGCAGAGACAGTAGAGAAAGAGAGGTAGAGTGAGAGAGGCCCAGCGCTGCCCTGTTGCAGTAGTGGTAGTAGTAGTAATGATGATGGTAGTGATAGCAGTTTAGTGATAGTGGTGGTGGTGGTAGTAGTAATGATGATGGTAGTGATAGTGTGGTAGCAAAAACATGACTGACATTGCATTTTCAATACTAGAGCACAAAAGTTAGACTGTTAGCTCAAGGGCTCAAGATAACTCAGACAGATGTCAGATGCAGGCGTCAACAAGCAAGAACTGAAATAACCATAGGGCCAACGGGACGTAGTTTATGAACATACAAGGAGTGATCCTATATGCTGAGCAGAGACAGAGGACACCAAGTGCATCTCTCAACAGAATGCCACGTAGTCTATTTGCCACTTGTGAGCAGAGTGAGCAGAACATATGTCAAAGACTGAAATAGCTAATGCACAGAACTGCGTTAGCTCCCATAAGCACATTTGAACCTGTTAGAGACAGACACGGGATCATATTACTGGGTCTATACTTTCACTTGGAACATACCAAAGTAAGGTGAACTAGAGACAGGATAACAGCAGAATGGCTAAAACAGGAAAACACATGCATGCAATACATGTATTACATTGAGGAACATACCGTTGCTATAATCTAATCTGAAATAGATGTGGGCATTACTGGGCGTGAACAGGCAAGAACTTGGAATGAAAGATGATGGTGACAGATGGAATAGGGAGGAACATTATTTACATATCTATATGCTGTGAAATTATTTAAGTTGAGTGCTGTGTTCAGAAGAACAGAGGTTCCATGGAACTCCTCAGCTTTGGTACATTTTGTATTAAAGCTTGTTTTGAATTCACAAGTTCTTGTCAGAGTTTTACATTTTTAAAATGATTTTCCACTACATATTTGGCGAGCTTGCCGGGAGTTGAAAGGGGCCATTGAACGGTGGCGCCTTGCTGCTGACGGCGGGTCTTCTGGGCAGTCTTGCAAACAGGTGGCCGCCCAACTATCTAAGGTAAGCTTGTTCTTACAAATAGTTGAAGTTTGTGTGACCTGCTACGGGAGATCTGTCTCAGCGATAAGGGCGCCACGTAGGTCTATCTAAATTCCTAAAAGAACTTAGTAATTCTGAGAACTTTTGAATTCAATAAACTGCATGCATGCATAAGCTTTGTTTTTTTTATAAAAAAGTAACTTCATTTGTGGGGACTGAGTATGTGGGGAGCTGTGGGCCTCGCTAACGTCGGAGGGTCGGTGGGGGGGGGCTTGCAGCTGTTCTGATCGGGCCATTCAACGGGTCCGGCTGGCTTGCCCGGTTGGGTGAGACTGCCCTGTCTGATTCAACTTGACCGAGCACAGCTGTTTCAGGACCTGTTCTGGACTCGTGCGTTAACTTCTTAGGGAGCGGCAGCTGAGGTGTCGGTTTTGGAGAGTCTGGCGTGCCCAAAGTAAAAGGCCTGCCACTCAGGCCCAGAAACTAGGATATGCACATAATTAGTACTATTGGATAGGAAACACTCTGAAGTTTCTAAGAGTGTTAAAATATTGTCTGTGAGTATAACACAACTGATATAGCAGGCGAAAACCCGAGGAATTTCTGTCCTGGAAAAAGTGTTTTTGACACATTGCTTCATTTTGAACCACTCCCTATTGAAAACAGCCATATATGGGAGTAAGATTGCAGTACCTATTGCTTCCACTGGATGTCAACAGTCTCTAGACAGTGTTTGGTGATGTTAGGTTGCTCTGGATAGAAGAAGAATTTCAAACTAGTCATCGGATGTAAACAGAAGAGGAGGCGCGTTCACGGGCTTGCGCGCGCTGTGGTTTTTTCCTTTCCTATCGTCCAGTTTATAATTCGGTTGAAATATTATACTAAATATACATAAAAGTGTTCCTAAGGATACATTATCAATGATGTTTGATTGTTCTTGGACAAGTGTATAGGTATAATGTGAACGGTTCTCTTCACGGTTCAATGGGTGACTCAACGGTGGATTTTATGATCATAACGTGCCAACCAAACGGAGATTTATGGATATAATAAATGACTTTTTCTAACAAAAGAAGCATGGATTGTCTTCGTTGGACACTTGGGAAGCCCTCAGCAGAGGTTCTTCGAAAGGTAAGGGATTTTATATTAGCGATTTTAATGCGTTTTTTGAGACCCGCATTGGGTTATGAATTTATGCTAATGTGTAAATATTGTAGGTGCTATCCTCAAACAATCAAATGTTGTGCTTTCGCCATAAAACCTTTTTAAAATCTGACAACGCTGTGATATTGCCAAGAAGCAGAGCTTTTGATGACTATGCAACACTTGTATATTGATGAATGTTTAATAATTCAACTTTTGGATTTGGAATTTGGCGCCTTACATTTCACCGGGTAGTGTGGGGCCCCACCACTCCCTAAGTAGTTAACGCCCCACCACTCCCTAAGTAGTTAACACGGTCCAGGCAACTTGATCAGGTGGTTTGTGTTGGGTGTGTGATTCAGGCTGACTCTCTCTCTGGGCTGCTCTGCTGGAGACCTTGTGTGGCCTGGGTGGCGCGGCTGTCTGCTCTGTTTCGCTGGGCTGCCTGGACAGGCGTGGTGCCTCAGCTGCCTGGACGTATTGTCAACACAAATGGAGAGTAGAAATCCTGTGATACCGTTTCTATACGTTAATAGAAAGTCTGCTTGGACAGGTTGCTTATGAATACAGCTATAAAGAGTAGAGGTCTGCATAAATAAGTAGGTAGAAAGCCTATGACGCATCTCCAATAAATTAATAGGAGACTGTATAATGGGTCACTTTGCGAATACCGCTCTCGAGGGAGGTGGGCAAAAGTGTCAAGGAAATCCTATGTCGTGTTCGCGGAGGTGTATCGATTAATAGGTCGCTTAGGAAAGCGTGGATAGTGTGTTATATCAGGACTTTGACCCGCTTTGGCAAGTTCCTTTTATAAAAATAAATCCTAAATATCGTGTGGCGGAAGTGTATCGATTTATTAGGTTGTTTAGGAAAACGTGAGTAGTGTGTTATATCAGGACTCTGACCCGCTTAGGCAAGTTCCTTTTATAAGAGTAAATCCTATAAATCGTGTTGTGGAGGTGTATCGATTATTGAATAGGTCGTTTTTAGGTAAAAACATAAATGTGTGTGAATGAAAGTGAATGAAACACGTGGATAAATGTCAAAAGCCTGAATAGGTGTATGTTGTCCTGTGTAAAGGAAGTATAGAGGTTCAGGAAAGCATACTGTATTGTCTACTACAAGTAAAGGCATTGTGCCACTTTTTCTGAAACGCTGACTAAGTATAGTCAGGCGGGCGGGGGTGCATTCAGATCCTGAAGGAAGGAGAAAATGTAACCAGAATAAGTTAAATAAGAACATTGTGTAAGGATAGAAGGTTGTCACAATAGTGTGTTAAATAACTATCCTGAGATATTAACGACAGCTGCTAGAGGCTGCTAGAGGTATTCAGTAACGTCAGTAGACAGCGAATAGTATAGCGTATGGTTAACATAAACATATGCAACTAGAATAGATAACGGTAAATAGATATATATAGAGACTAATTTAGTAGATTACAGGTACATCTGTTAGGAATACTAGAGCACCAGGAGGAAGGGTGACTGACAAAAGAGAGGGACTAGGCTCTCCGTAGTGGAGCAGCTCTTTATGGAGATATAGCCTACGGGGGGACAGGAGCATAAAGTCATAGGATAGGAGAAAGATTGAGTTTAAAACAGATAGAACTACAAAGGAAAAAATAGGAAATAATATAGTTAAAACTAAGAAGCAATGAATGATTATGTATATCAAAGGAAAATAGGTAGAAATTTGGAAATAGTTATTGTAAAACCATGGAGTTGCTAAAAGAAGTGCACGTAAATTCTACCAATTCGTCACAAATATGTAAGAGTAAACTAGATATGGTAAGGAAAAATGACCCTATTAGCAGGAGAATTCAAATTAAATAAAGAATTCAGGGAGGTAATTATGAATTGGAACAAACACATAGAACCAGAATAAGAAGCTCAGTAAGTGTATTGAATTTTAGCGTTCTATTAGCGTTATTATGCTCATAGGACTATTTTGAGAATAGATAGTGTAAAATGGGATGATTAGTAATGTAATTTGGTTGTAGTTCAAAAGCACTAGATTGGATATAACAGAGTGCAGGATAACTGAGAAGTTTACAAATTCTCTTTGGAATGAATATTGTTGGTGTCAGTAAATTTAAGGGAAATAACAATTTGAAGTATTGCAAGCAGCATAGTTAGTCACCAGCGTGTTTAAATAGCAAGTAAAGAGCCTAACTAGCTTTGCGAGGTGAGTAGATTGAAGATGTATTTTCTTGTATCTGGAAATAATGTTAGCTAAATGAGTTAGCCACGTTAGCTTAGGTGTTTGACTGCCATGTGGGAAAAATAGTAGGAATTATGATTTAGAAAGTTTGAATCAACTCTATTCATTAGTGGATTTTGGGGTTGAATTATCCTTGTCAGGAACAAGGACAGTGGATATTAGGTAACATTAAAATGGGCGAAAGCACGACTAAGTAATGTTTTACGGAGTCTAACGTATCTCGCCACATTCAAACCATCGCTAAAAGTTTACATTTGAGGTTCAATGTTGATAAAATATGTATGTTATGTGGTAGAGCAGAAACACGAAGAGTTATAGCTATGGTAAAGTACTACAGGCGAAAAGACAACACACTGAGGTTTTAAAAACCATGCGAGTCAAGAAAAACTTCAGTCTCTGTTTCGTTATTCGACATAATTGCATAGAATTGACACATGGGAGGAGGAGATAATAAGTAATTAAAGTGGCCTCCCTGTAAAAAGCAGACATAAGTTTGTTTTGACTATATTTAAAAAATAAAAATGTACCTGGTAACAAAACGTTAGCAAAAAATTTGAGTTGGAGTTGAATTGTGATTGAAGAGAACTTTGATCTTAAACTACTGAATGTTTAATGTGTGTGAAGCAGTGATTAGCAAGATAAATATAGTCATTGATAAGGAGGATTGATTATTGGTGTCTTAATAACACTCTAATGATGTGATATTTTGGTAATTTGAAAAACTGAGGTTTCAATAAGAAGTTATATGAATAGTAGAGATTGAGCCTTGAGATTGTGAAAAAGATTAGATGTGGTTGGAAGCAAGTAATTAGTGGGATGTTTAAAAGTAAAGGTATGAATAAATATTAATATTGCTTGGATTTATAGTTGGATAACACTAGTAAATTTGTGTAGAATTGTTATGTATTCTAGACATTATGATATGTTTCCACTAGGTGGTACAGTGTCTAGTAATAAGAGTAGAATGAATTAAGTATTGACAATCAAGCTGATAAGACAGCACCAACTCTTTGAAGGTTTGACATTTTTTAAATAATAGTTTTGTATTAGAAGCCTAGGAGCAAATATCACTGATTTCTTCATCTGAGAAATTGAATACATTTGAAAAAGTATAACATTTAGAATGGTAAACAGTTATAATCTGAGGTGAAACAGCTATTACGTATGTTGGTTGGAAATTGGTCTATTAACTACTTAGGGAGTGGTGGGGCGCTAGCTCCCGACACTACCCGGTGAAATGCAAGGCGCCAAATTCAAAATCCAAAAGTTGAATTATTAAACATTCATCAATATACAAGTGTTGCATAGTCATCAAAAGCTCTGCTTCTTGGCAATATCACAGCGTTGTCAGATTTCAAAAAGGCTTTACGGCGAAAGCACTACATTTGATTGTTTGAGGATAGCACCTCCAAAATGTTTCCATTAGCATAAATTCATAAACCATCGCGGTTCACACAAAACACATTTCACAGCGAAAACAAATCCCTTACCTTTTGAAGAACTTCTGCTGAGGGCTTCCCAAGTGTCCAACGAAGACAATCCATTGTTCTTTTGTTAGAAAAAGTAATTTATTATATCCATAAATCTCTGTTTGGTTGGCGCGTTATGATCATAAAATCCACCGTTGAGTCACCCATTGAACCGTGAAGAGAACTCGTTCAACCTATACCTATACACTTGTCCAAGAACAATCAAACATCATTGATAATGTATCCTTAGGAACACTTTTATGTATATTTAGTATAATATTTCAACCGAATTATAAACTGGGCGATAGGAAAGGAAAAAACCACAGCGCGCGCAAGCCCGTGAAGGTGCATCCTCTTCTGTTTACATCTGGTGACCACTTCCCAATTCTTCTTATATTACCATCCAGAGCAACTAAACATAATCAAAACACTGTCTAGAGACTGTTGACATCCAGTGGAAGCAATAGGTACTGAAATCTTACTCCCTTATATGGTCATTTTCAATAGGGAGGGGTTCAAAATGAGGCAATGTGTCAAATACACTTTTTCCAGGACAGAAATTCCTCGGGTTTTCGCCTGCTATGTCCGTTCTGTTATACTCACAGACAATATTTGAACACTCTTAGAGTGTTTCCTATCCAATAGTACTGTAACAACGAGCCAGAGACGTTCGGATCCATATGCAGTTGACTTTAATAAAGGAAGGTCAGACAGGCAAAACTCGAGAACAGCGTAAGGGTGTCAGAGGGAATCCAGAGACAGGGTCGGTATCAGGCGTAGGTCGGGGCAGGCGGCAGACGGGTAATCAGGAATCAAAAACGCAGTCCGAGGTCAAAAACAGGGAGTCAGTCACAGGATCAAAAGGAGTGCTCAGAAATGACTAGCCGGGGCAGTGCAAGACTTCGCAAAGCATTGGAGCCTGGAGAGGGAATATATAGGGGAGAGAAGTGGAAACAGCTGTGCAGCTAATTAGGCCTAGGTACGGGACAGATGGGAAATGTAGTTAGTACTCCGGTGATGGTGTCCTTCGGTGGTCGGAGAGAGCCACAGAGGTGCGATCCATGACAAGTACTAATTATGTGCATATCTTATTTTCTGGGCCTGAGTGGGAGGCATTTTACTTTGGGCACGCCAGACCCTCCAAAACCGTCACCTCAGGAGCTGCTCCCTAAGTTAACAATAACAGAATATTTATGCATGATTATGACAGTGGGAGACCAATCATATAATACCATATGGGTGAATGAGGGTAATGCATGCTAAATACAGCATGGGAAGGCCTGGCATTTCTGTTTATTTTTAACAAATGGTTTAACACACACCAGCACATACACCAGCACTATGCGATGATGGGGGTCTCACTGGAGTGCGGGATTTAATTTGTGTAGATATTTGTTGAGTTTCTGATGGACAGGGAAAGAAAGGGAGAGGAAACATTTTAATGGTGTCAAAAGCCCTGAATATTAAAAATTCCTAATGAAGACTGATCAACTTCATTACGAATTAAATAGACAGTGGGATTTCATTATAAAATACATGAGAAACACCATTCTCTATGCAAATTGTACTATTACTTTAGGAGATTATTATTACTTAGGAAATTATAAAGATGGGTTTTGGGAAGATTAAGGGAAAATATATGTTAACAAGGGATTACAGTACTCCAAATGGATTGTGACATATGTATTGATGATTTCATTTTTTGTTTCAATACAAATTTTACCAGATTGGGATTTATGGAGGTTAGGATGATAACTTGATATTTGGTAACATTTCCGACTGGTCGCCAGTAGAATAAGGTAGTTATCATGGAAAGTGACGGTAGATCATGTTTTAATACATGAGAGGGATATTTTCACTACAACCATTGTGGGTGAACCGCAAACACTCCCAAACCAGCTGAAGAGTGAGGGACAACTGTGTCTGTTGGGAAGATGACCTGTGAACTATATCTAAAATAGACATGCTGGAATGGTATGTGCCGGGAGCAGGAAGGCTAAATGGAAACAAGGGTTTATTAACTATAATTAATTATAGTCTAAGGATGCATAGGGATAACTTGCTTTTATTTCTAGGCCCCTCATGATGAATGATTATGTATATCAAAGGAAAATAGGTAGAAGTTTGGAAATAGTTATTGTAAAACCATGGAGTTGCTAAAAGAAGTGCACGTAAATTCTACCAATTTGTATGTAAGAGTAAACTAGATATGGTAAGGAAAAATTACCCTATTAGCAGGAGAATTCAAATTAAATAAAGAATTCAGGGAGGTAATTATGAATTGGAACAAACACATAGAACCAAAAACAGGGACAAAGGGGGGCTGTAATGAGAATAGCTATTACTTGTACTGAAAGATACATTTTTATAAATGTACATTTTAATAGGGATGACGTTTGAATTTAAGTTATAATAAGACCTAAGGACTTTTATTCTGAATTTGGGTTGGATGAACTTATTAAATGTTCTAGTTATGTTTTAATTATAGAACTGTTTAAATTGATTAGGCCTAGGAAGCTCTGGAAACCTTATCTCTAGGAATCCTTTGACAGGAGGTTGTTAGAACGTATTGTATGACAGCTTAGGTTAACATAAAGGTGTTTGTTTTATGTCTGTTTTTTTTTATGTCATTAGAAGTATAATGTTACATTGTATTGATGAATAGAGACGTCTGGGTAATAGAATGCAAGTAATTGCACATAAGGTTTATAGTCTGTGTTTTGCAATAACACCCAATAATGGAAATGATTGGGATGGCATAAAGACCAGCATAATATAGGCATAGAACGTAACAGTTGGTCGTTTTCCCCCAGCTTTAGTTACTTTAAGAGTATAGGGAAGTTTTTAAACAAATATAATTTTTTTCTCTTAAGTCAATGTGTTTTCAGGTTTTGTGGAACATGAGTGATCATTGTTCCAGAGGAGGGATTGATGTATATTGCCTAATTTGATTTGCAAATATATTAGTATGGTTATAGCTGTAAAGGTGCAATTAGGAGAAGTGACTAGTATGTTATTGGTTAAATGGAATGATACGAAGGTTGAATATTCTTCCAACTCGTTAATCTCTTTCCTAATTTCTAACAGTCAGCAAACACTTGATAGATTACAGGCAGTAGTCATTCTCATGGCAGTTGCTGAAGGGATTGCAATTAAAAGGAGATCACAGGCATGGGCCATGTGAGTAGTAGCAGGGGTAACTTTTTAGTAGCATTGTTGGGATATTAGTTTATGAAGACTCATACCACATGGATTGGTAACTGGGAGACTGATACAGGAGATGCTGTTATTCAAATGTCACAAATGATGTGGTCAGGAAATAACCCATGTTTTGTAGTGTGCATATCTTTAGGTGAAAGCAGAGATGACCAAGGGCATAGGCTGAATTCTGGAGATTGAGGGTACATCAAGATACACCTGGCTGGAGGTACTCCTTACAACACCTGCAGTGGTAAATATTGTGATGTCTCTCTTTGGTGGGTGCATCATTCTCACGAGAAGTAAGGTCCACCATGTAATGGGTGAGCTTGAAAACACCATAACAGAAGAAGAGGAGCTAAAGAGAGAGATTAGATTTCACTGTAGACATACATGCAGATGGGTTAAGTTTAGGAGTTAAGGCTGCGATCTAAAAATAACCAAAGACGACGACATATGGCTGCTTACTATGAACAAGATTGAACACATTGAAGGTGAAGAATTTATAGTTGAAATAGCAAGTACAAGGCTAACTGAAGGGGAACAGTGTAACAATCATTCGCCTTGATCCTACACCAGTACCAGAGCAAGATAAGCCTGTGACAACTAGGGCAACAACAACGACAGCAGCAACAGTTGTTACCATTCGGTTGCCAACAACTGCTCTCACCAAACAGACCGATACAAGTACAAAGAAACCTGAAACGTCAGAGTCAGGTGGACTTTTCACTGACATTTGGAACTTCTTGACCAACACCCACACTAACACTCTATCTCAGGCTGAAGATATCGTGTCTGATGCCTCAGAACCAACACCACTCAAGGACAATTCATTGGAAGAAATAATAAAGAATGACTGGTATAAATGGGCTAGGTACACAGCAGCTAAACATGGGACTGACAATTGCATTTTGTGTAGCAAATCACCTCAATCTGACTTATTAATTGTACCTGAACCTGCATCATTTGAAGAATGTGCTAATTGGAAAAATGCTAACTGTGGCCATCAAAAGTACTTTATTCCTTTGTGTAATATAGTATGTAGAATTGCCCTAGGCAGCACCAAATGTAGAAACATATTAAACAGAACTAGGTTGGGGGAACATGAATGCGCTGCCTATGACATTAGAACTGAATTAAATGGTCCTCAACATGACCAAAGAACTGTTGTTAAAGGGAAATATGAGTGTTTTTATAGCAAAGGTACTGAAGACGCTGAAGGAATTGATGTAGGGAATACAACTGTTGTGTGTGATATTATTTGGGTGTTGGAAGCTGCAGGTATTCGTACATTTTGAGATAATGGCCTGATACTGAATAAGAAAGGTTTGTGTGGCTATATCACTCAGGTTTCACCGTCTCTCACTATGCTAAAAAATCAGGATAGGAGTATAGCCGACAGTTTTTGGATGTGTGGGAACAACAACCTCTTGAATGTTTTACCTGAAGGATGGACTGGGCTTTGTACTTTAGTCAGAGCAATTCAACAGGTTACCATCATTAAGCCTCAGCAGGATAACCTCATTACATCCAGAGTTAGGAGGGCTTATGAATCAGATCCCAAAGTATACCTTGATGCAATTGGGCAACCTAGAAGAGTTCCTAATGAGTTTAAGGCTAGAGATGAGATTAAATCAGGATTTGAATCTATATTTTTATGGGTAACACCGGGGCTATGCACTACATGCTCATTGCTTCTACATTTATTAGTGTTTTGTGTCTGTGGGTTTCTTATTTTTGTTTGGACTGGATCTTTTCCTCCTTTCTCGTTTGAGTGGAGGTTTTTGGTCCGGTCCTTTATATTTAGTGGTGTCTTATTCTTGTTTGGCCTGGATCTTTTCCTCCTCTCCCGTTTCAGTGGAGGTTTTTGGTCCTGTCCTTGGTATTTACTGGATTTTGTAATTGTTTGATTTGGATTGGTGGGTTTGATTTCATTCTGCAGTCATCCTGTTGTCACCTGGTGGTCATGTTTGGTGTGAGACTGTTTAGTCTCAGAGGGAGGTTTATGTGGTAGCAAAAACATGACTGACATTGCATTTTCAATACTAGAGCACAAAAGTTAGACTGTTAGCTCAAGGGCTCAAGATAACTCAGACAGATGTCAGATGCAGGCGTCAACAAGCAAGAACTTGGAATGAAAGATGATGGTGACAGACGGAATAGAGAGGAACATTATTTACATATGGGGTGTATCTATATGCTGTGAAGGTATTTAAGCTGAGTGCTGTGTTCAGAAGAACCGAGGTTCCATGGAACTCCTCAGACTTGGTACATTTTGTATTAAAGCTTATTTTGAATTCACAAGGTCTTGTCAGAGTTTTACATTTTTAAAATGATTTTCCACGACAATAGAAGTTTAGTGATAATGGTGGTGGTGGTAGTAGTAATGATAATGGTAGTGATAGCAGTTTAGTGATGGTGGTGGTGGTGGTAGTAGTAATGATGATGGTAGTGATAGCAGTTTAGTGATAGGGGTGGTAGTAGTAATGATGATGGTGGTGATAGCAGTTTAGTGATAGTGGTGGTAGTAGTAATGATGATGATAGTGATAGCAGTTTGGTGATAGTGGTGGTGGTGGTGGTAGTAGTAGTAATGATGACGGTAGTGATAGAAGTTTAGTGATAATGGTGGTGGTGGTAGTAGTAATGATAATGGTAGTGATAGCAGTTTAGTGATGGTGGTGGTGGTAGTAGTAGTAATGATGATGGTAGTGATAGCAGTTTAGTGATAGTGGTGGTGGTGGTGGTAGTAGTAATGATGATGGTAGTGATAGCAGTTTAGTGATGGTGGTGGTGGTGGTAGTAGTAATGATGATGGTAGTGATAGCAGTTTAGTGATAGTGGTGGTGGTGGTGGTAGTAGTAATGATGATGGTAGTGATAGCAGTTTAGTGATGGTGGTGGTGGTAGTAGTAGTAATGATGATGGTAGTGATAGCAGTTTAGTGATAGTGGTGGTAGTGGTAGTAGTAATGATGATGGTAGTGATAGCAGTTTAGTGGTGGTGGTGGTGGTGGTAGTAGTAATGATGATGGTAGTGATAGCAGTTTAGTGATGGTGGTGGTGGTAGTAGTAGTAATGATGATGGTAGTGATAGCAGTTTAGTGATGGTGGTGGTGGTGGTAGTAGTAATGATGATGGTAGTGATAGCAGTTTAGTGATAGGGGTGGTAGTAGTAATGATGATGGTGGTGATAGCAGTTTAGTGATAGTGGTGGTGGTGGTAGTAGTAATGATGATGATAGTGATAGCAGTTTGGTGATAGTGGTGGTGGTGGTGGTAGTAGTAATGATGACGGTAGTGATAGAAGTTTAGTGATAATGGTGGTGGTGGTAGTAGTAATGATGATGGTAGTGATAGCAGTTTAGTGATAGTGGTGGTGGTGGTGGTAGTAGTAATGATGGTGGTAGTGATAGCAGTTTAGTGATGGTGGTAGTAGTAGTAATGATGATGGTAGTGATAGCAGTTTAGTGATGGTGGTGGTGGTAGTAGTAATGATGATGATAGTGATAGCAGTTTAGTGATAGTGGTGGTAGTGGTAGTAGTAATGATGAGAGAGAGAGAGAGAGAGAGAGAGAGAGAGAGAGAGAGAGAGAGAGAGAGAGAGAGAGAGAGAGAGAGAGAGAGAGAGAGAGAGAGAGAGAGAGAGAGAGAGAGAGAGAGAGAGAGAGAGAGAGAGAGAGAGAGAGAGAGAGAGAGAGAGAGAGAGAGAGAGAGAGAGAGAGAGAGAGAGAGAGCTGTGTAAGGTTGAGGAATCATGAGGACAATGACGGCGCTTATGATGAGGAGACTGAACATGAAGTAACCATGGTGATTAACAATGATGGAAAGGATGTTGACAACATTGTTGATGATGATGTCCCTAATGACCTTGTCTTGCATATTCTCTATATTTTAGTAGAAAAATTTCAAACAACTAAGATTCCAATTGGCAATTAAGGATCTTGCCTCAGATATCTGGTCATGGAGATGTCAAAGAGATGAAAATATCTTCTGTTGGACAGACATCAAAATGTAACCGGAATATGTGGGTTATGACGGGGATCTAATTAGGCAGAATTAGTGTGGATATCAAGGACAGAGAAAATAAACGTGTTGCTGCTCTCTCTCTCCCTCGGCCATCTGTTGCTGAGAGTTATTCACAGAGCGAACGGTACAAAGTGTCTCATTCATCTAACTCGTTGTTTTATCTACAATTACTGTTAAAACAAGCCTTTCAAGGAAATTGCGAATAAACTGGGTCATTTTCACTGGGCACGAATTGGACGAAAACAGGCTGAAACGAGGAGGTTCTATCTAAACTTTTCTGATAAGAAACGCTTGTTTTCCGTTGCACAAAGTTTAAGTGTTTGGCTATCGTGTGCCCTAATGTACAGTATACAACCCAGGCCAAATCATTTTAAAATGTACATTTGTTTATGTAACTAGATAAAGGCTATACGTACCTGTAAAAGACAACAAACACAACACACAATGAGGATGGAGGAGGAGAAATAAACAGAAAGAAATGACAGAGGAAGGAAGGGAGAGAGGGAGAGGAGATGAAATAAACAGAAAGAAATGAGGGAGAGGGGTTACATCACTAGTGTAATATGACCTCTCTATTGGCAGTGACCTCTCTATTGGCAGTGACCTCTCTATTGGCAGTGACCTCTCTATTGGCCGTGACCTCTCTAATGGCCGTGACCTCTCTAATGGCCGTGACCTCTCTAATGGCCGTGAACTCTCTTTTGGCCGTGATCTCTCTATTGGCCGTGAGGTCAATCTGGTCATGGTGGCAAATTCCAGTTTGGCTCTCAACTCTTCTTGGAAGTTATTTTTCTTCTTGCCTTTAGGAGTGTGCTTTCTGGAGTGTGACAGATTTTGCCAGCAGGCCTGGAGACCACAGCTCAGTGAGCAGTCCAATGCCATGTTGCCAGTAGGCCTGGAGACCACAGGTCAGTGAGCAGTCCAATGCCATGTTGCCAGTAGGCCTGGAGACCACAGGTCAGTGAGCAGTCCAATGCCATGTTGCCAGTAGGCCTGGAGACCACAGGTCAGTGAGCAGTCCAATGCTATGTTGCCAGTAGGCCTGGAGACCACAGCTCAGTGAGCAGTCCAATGCCATGTTGCAACGTTCATATTTCAGGTCTGATGTTTTTCTAACTGACGTTCAGACAGACGGCGCTAAAAGCAACGTTAGGACCCGGACCAGCAACGTTAGGACCCGGACCAGCAACGTTAGGACCAGCAACGTTAGGACCCGGACCAGCAACGTTAGGACCCGGACCAGCTGTGCTTGCTGAGAACCATATTTGTCACATGCTTCGTAAACTACAGGTGTAGACTAACAGTGAAAGCTTACTTACGACCCTTCATAACATTGCAGAGAGAAAAATAACACAGTGAGTAATGGTAACTTGGCTATACACACGGGGGTACAAGTACCGAGTTGATGTGCAGGGGTACGAGGTCATTGAAGTAGATATGTACATACAGTGCATACACAGAGTGTACAAAACATTAGGAACACCTGCTCTTTTCATGACATAGACTGACCAGATTAATCTAGGTGAAAGCTATGATCCCTTATTGATGTCACTTGTTAAATCCACATCAATCGGTGTAGATGAGGGGGGAGGAGACATACTAATGAAGGATTTTTAAGCCTTGTGACAATTGAGACATGGATTGTGTATATGTGCCATTCAGAGGGTGAATGGGCAAGACAAAAGATTTAAGTAACTTTGAATGGGGTATGGTAGTAGGTGCCAGGTGCACCGGTTTGAGTGTGCCAAGAACTGCAACGCTGTTGGGCTTTTCACGCTCAACAGTTTCCTGTGTGTATCAAGAATGGTCCACCACCGAAAGGACATCCAGCCAACTTGTTACAACTGTGGGAAGCATTGGAGTCAACATGGGCCAGCATCCCTGTGGAACGCTTTCAACACCTTGTAGAGTCCAAACCCAACGAATTGAGGCTGATCTGAGGGCAAAAAAGGGGTGCAACGTTTTAAATACAATTTGTACAACTCAATGCCACTATCCAGTTTAAATATTCTGGTGAAGTGTCATGAAATCTCTAACTAGAAATCAGTACAATGACACGATTTTAAAACATGAGTTGCGTCCATCGTCTCATCGTCTGTAATGTAACAATCCTGTTTTGTACATGTATAATCATAAATATGAGTCAGTCTAAAAATGTCATTTTGATAAACCTTTGTTGGCCCATGATCTTGAGACGATCGTCAGTGTGACTGTGACTGTGACAGATAGAGCCTTGTCATCCTCAGATGTGTCTGCCTTATGGCGGCCATTCTGGTCTGCTGTTCAGATCCAAACACATGGAGACTTCCTGTTTCTCCTCTGACTCCATCATGGCTCTGGAGCCTCCAGTTTCACCCCACCCCCTATTTACTGGCACTCCCTATGCTACATATCATCCACCACTTCCACAGAGGGAGGAGTAGCTAATCTGAAATCTGGGTCCAGGGTCGTGTTCAGTAGGGTACACATTTTACTAGACTGTTACCATGGATTAGACAAATTCAGGTAGAACCTTCCCGTTTCACTTGATTTCAAAATGTTTTATTTCTACTGAACACTACCCAGAGGCCAACAAACAAATTAAGGTCCTGACATTTGGATTAGGCTGCTCTGGTCATAGTGGGATTCTTTGATGGTATTTTGGTGGGTAAATTATTCTGTGGGGAAAAGCTTTCTAGACTGAAGTGTAAGGCTACAAAACAAAGTGGGGGATATGATGCCATTAGAAGGAAAGGGGTGGAGGGGGGATTCCGGCTGCACTGGGACTGAACTCAGCACTGTCTTGTTTATTAGTGGGGAGCGGTCTTTGACGTGTGTATTGTGTGTGTGTGTGTGTGTGTGCATGCGTGTGAGTGTGTGTGTGTGTGTGTGTGTGTGGACACACTTGGGGAACAGATGGGGCGGGGGAAGCAGGGCTCCTGTGCCTGAGGAGCTGTACTGTGGAGTTGCGGAGCAGAGTGACGCCCACGGCCGCCCCGGGCACCAGTTACCCGCTATCCAGCACGTGGAGCGCTTCCAGAACCTTCCACAGCCTGGCACAGATAGGAGCCCTATGCCATCTGTCTCCCAGGGACAGACTCCAACCCCCCCTTCCACCAACCCTCTCCCCTGCCACCCGCCTCCTTCCATGGTGAGGAGCGAAGACACACGGAGCAGAGCAACAGTTATGTGATGATGCGTGTTAGTTTGGTGAACAGAGGGGACTCAGGATCATGTTGGAGTAGAGTGATGACTGACTATGACTCAGTGAGGAGACGAATATTATCTCGTAGACATAAAGATACTTTCTGTCATTTTACTTGTTACTGTTACTTTGATTCAATACTATTATAGTTAGGGCCCTGAGTTTTTCCTGCTGACATGAACTTCCCAGGACATGAACTTCTCCTGTCCCTGTAAACTCCTTCCCATGCAACAGGTGGCTTAGTGATGTCAATGACAAGATCTGACTCACAAATGGTGTATCTCTGACTGTGTCCCACCTCCTAATCTCTCACCTCTTTCTCAGTCCAACAGATCGTGTATCACTGACACCAATGACACCAGTTTATGCTCCAGTCAGTCACTGATTAGTTCCTAAATCCTCACAACACATGGATTTGACTAATTTATTGTCTGTTAAGTGGTCAATAGCTTCCTGTTATAATGAGGTGTAAGCCAATGGCAGTGCCACACTACTGTAGCTTCAAACACTAAACTCAGGCACATAATGCCATCGTTACTACGGCCCTCCTCTTGGCTGTGGCCTGACCAAGAAAATAATCTGAGTTCAGAATTTTCCCGTGGTCATAGGGCTCAACCCATTACCCGTGAGCCTCATGATTAGAGAGAAAACTTAATGAACTTGATAAAAACCATACACCTACCCCATTGATTTACTCCAGATAGCTCCAACTCTGGAAATAATTATCTAGTTTCGTGGTGGAATCACATCCGTGTTAATGCATTCTACTAGGAAATAGGAAGGTCACCACATGTCTGAAGACAATGGGCATCTGACCCCTGACCTGTACTAATCACCTGTTGGCTCTGGCCTGCCTCTCTCTGTAACAAAGAGGGAGTGTCTTACATTCCATTATACAGTGGCTTGCGAAAGTATTCACCCCCCTTGGCATTTTTCATATTTTGTTTCCTTACAACCTGGAATTAAAATAGATTTTTGGGGGCTTTGTGTCATTTGATTTACACAACATGCCTCCCACTTTGAAGATGCAAAATATTTTTTATTGTGAAACAAACAAGAAATAAGACAAAAAAAAACTGGAAACTTGAGCGTGCATAACTATTCACTCCCCCCAAAGTCAATACTTTGTATTACTAGACTATGGGGATATTTTATATATGAATGCTTCCGCTCCACATTTTCTTCCGCACAGTGCTTTTAGGTGGTTTAGTCTTTTTCGTCCCTCTTTCTCTATGTTCGCTATATGGGATGTGCAGTTCATGTTCTTCTGGAAGGTGACGCCAAGGAATTTAGCTTCTTTTTCTACTTTTATTGCTTCACCGTAGAGTTTGAGATCTATGGGTTTCTGTTTTTTCCTGGTGCTTCTTGTAAAGAGGACACATTGGGTCTTTTGTGGGTTCAGTTTTACTCGCCACATGTTAGACTCTGGGGCCTTTCAAAACAGGTGTATATATACTGAGATCATGTGACAGATCATGTGACACTTAGATTGAACACAGGTGGATTTTATTTAACTAATACTTCTGAAGGTAATTGGTTGCAACGGATCTTTTTTAGGGGCTTCATAGCAAAGGGGGTGAATACATATACATGCACCACTTTTCCGTTTTTATAATTTGTGAAAACAATCATTTTTTTTTTTTTTCAAATTTCACTTCACCAATTTGGGCTATTTTGTATATGTCCATTACATGAAATCCAAATCCATTTAAATTACAGGTTGTAATGCAACAAAATAAGAAACATGCCAAGGGGGTGAATACTTTTGCAAGGCACTGTATCTACTGTGTCTATCTAGCTAGCAGCAGTGGTGTCCATGAATGATTCTCCTGAGACTTTACAGTACAGTACGATAGTGGTGACACCATGCTGTCAGGGAAGAGGGGGGGCTAGTAGGGGGCGTATAAGGGATTGGATCGTCTGATAATGAGGGACAAACTCTTGGAAGGGGTAGAGGAGTGGGGGTGTCGAGGCCACTGCATCGGGATGGCTAAAACAGAATGAGAGAGAGAGAGAGAGAGAGAGAGACAGCAAAGAGTAGATTATTGAAAGAGCGGGTAGGAGAAAGAAGAAGAAACAGAGGAAGAGTAAAAATCTACGCAGAAGGAAATCTCAATCTCTTCATTCGAAGACTCAATCATGGACACTCTTACTGACAGTTGTGGCTGTTTTGCGTGATGTATTGTTGTCTCTACCTTCTTGCCCTTTGTGCTGTTGTCTGTGCCCAATAATCGTTGTACCTTGTTTTGTGCTGCTACCATGTTGTGTTGCTACCATGTTGTTGTCATGTTGTATTGCTACCATGCTGTGTTGTCATGTGTTGCTGCCTTGCTATGTTGTTGTCTTAGGTCTCTCTTTATGTAGTGTTGTGTTGTCTCTCTTGTCGTGATGTGTGTTTTGTCCTACATTTATATATATTTTTCATTTTATTTTTTAATCCCAGCCCCCGTCCCCGCAGGAGGCCTTTTGCCTTTTGGTAGGCCGTCATTGTAAATAATAATTTGTTCTTAACTGACTTGCCTAGTTAAATAAAGGTTAAATAAAAAATAAGAGGGAACAGAGATGTTTATTCAAGAGACTGGTACTGACTGTAATAGACTGATTTTACTAGACTAAGTGTACTAGACTGATTTTACTAGACTGTTTGTACCAGACTGAATACACTAGACTGTACTATACTGATTGTATTAGACTGTTTGTACTAGACTGAATACACTAGACTGTACTAGACTGACTGTACTAGAATGATTTTACTAGACTGACTTTACTAGACTGATTTTACTAGACTGACTGTACTAGACTGATTTTACTAGACTGAGTGTACTAGAATTACTTTACTAGACTGACTGTACTAGACTGATTTTACTAGACTGACTGTACTAGACTGATTTTACTAGACTGACTGTACTAGAATGATTTTACTAGACTGACTGTACTAGACTGATTTTACTAGACAGTACTAGAATGATTTTACTAGACTGACTTTACTAGACTGATTTTACTAGACTGACTATACTAGACTGATTTTACTAGACTGACTGTACTAGACTGATTTTACTAGACTGACTGCACTAGACTGATTTTACTAGACTGACTGCACTAGAATGATTTTACTAGACTGATTTTACTAGACTGAGTGTACTAGAATGATTTTACTAGACTGACTGTACTAGACTGATTTTACTAGACTGACTGTACTAGACTGATTTTACTAGACTGACTGTACTAGACTGATTTTACTAGACAGTACTAGAATGATTTTACTAGACTGACTTTACTAGACTGATTTTACTAGACTGACTGTACTAGACTGATTTTACTAGACAGTACTAGAATGATTTTACTAGACTGACTTTACTAGAATGATTTTACTAGACTGACTGTACTAGACTGATTTTACTAGACTGACTGTACTAGACTGATTTTACTAGACTGACTGTACTAGACTGATTTTACTAGACTGACTATACTAGACTGATTTTACTAGACTGACTGTACTAGACTGATTTTACTAGACTGAGTGTACTAGAATGATTTTACTAGACTGACTGTACTAGACTGATTTTACTAGACAGTACTAGAATGATTTTACTAGACTGACTATACTAGACTGATTTTACTAGACTGACTGTACTAGACTGATTTTACTAGACTGACTGTACTAGACTGATTTTACTAGACTGTGTACTAGAATGATTTTACTAGACTGACTGTACTAGACCGATTTTACTAGACTGAGTGTACTAGAATGATTTTACTAGACTGACTGTACTAGACTGATTTTACTAGACTGACTGTACTAGAATGATTTTACTAGACTGACTGTACTAGACTGATTTTACTAGACTGACTGTACTAGAATGATTTTACTAGACTGACTGTACTAGACTGATTTTACTAGACTGACTGTACTAGACTGATTTTACTAGACTGAGTGTACTAGAATGATTTTACTAGACTGACTGTACTAGACTGTGTCACGATCTCCTGAAGGGACAGACCAAGACGCAGCGATGCTTCCAGTATACATATTTATTACGAACGTAACTGGGCAAAAATAACAAAATGAAAACGAAGATCGTGAAGTTGAACATAACTGACAACAAGCTATGTACAAACAACAACCCACAAAATACTATAGAAAAACCCCAAACACACAGCTGCCTCTAATTGGGAACCATTACCCCAACATAGATATACAACACCTAGAACAAAAAAACTCTACACCAAAACTAAACTAAACACGCCAGCCTGTCAAAATCAGGCCTGAGCGTGACAGTACCCCTCCCCAAAGGCGCGGACTCCGACCGCACCAAAAGTCCGTTGGGGGGTCTTCAGGTGGGCCTTCCTGTCCCAGGTGGCGGCTCCGGTGCCGGCCGTGCTGGCTCGGGGTCCCACACCGGAGGCCCTGGGCTATTTGCCGGAACAGTTATTTTAGGACTGGGGACCTTCACTGGAGGCTCCGGACTGGGGACCTTCTCAGGAGGCTCCGGACTGGGGACCTTCTCAGGAGGCTCCGGACTGGGAACCTTCTCTGGAGGCTCCGGACTGGGAACCTTCTCTGGAGGCTCCGGACTGTCGATGCGCACTGGGACTCTGGTGCGGGGAGCAGGAACGGGCCATACTGGACTCATGACGTGCACTGGGACTCTAGTGCGGGGAGCAGGAACGGGCCATACTGGACTCATGACGTGCACTGGGACTCTAGTGCGGGGAGCAGGAACGGGCCGTACTGGACTCATGGCGCACTGGGACTCTAGTGCGGGGAGCAGGAACGGGCCGTACTGGGCTCATGACGCGCACTGGGACTCATGACGCGCACTGGGACAGGACGTGCTGGATCCACGACGGGCACAGGGATCCTGGAGCGTGGAGCAGGGACAGGACGTGCTGGACTCTCTAAGCGCACGGGGGGCCTGGTGCGCAGAGCCGGAACAGGACGTGCTGGACTCTCTAAGCGCACGGGGGGCCTGGTGCGCAGAGCCGGAACAGGACTTGCTGGACTCTCTAAGCGCACGGGGGGCCTGGTGCGCGAGCAGGCTGGGGACGAGGCTAGACTCTCTAAGCGCACAGGGGGCCTGGTGCGCCGGAGCAGGGACTGGATGTACTGGGCTATCTAAGCGTACAGGGGACCTGGTGCGTGGAGCCGGTACTTCTCTCCCCGGCTGTTCACTCACCCTTGCCTCATGGATGATGGGAGCTGGAATGTCACGCACTGGGCTGTGGATGCGAACCGGAGACCCCACACGCAGAACCGGTGCAGGATATCTCGGTCCCAGAAGGTGTACTGGAGACCTCGCAGGCAGAGCCGGCACCACTCCTCCAGGTTGCACACTCACCCTAGCCCGACAGATGAGTGGCGCTGGAATTTCGCGCACAAGCCAATGCTTGCGCACTGTAGACACCGTGCGCAAAACTGCATAGCACGGTGTCTGCTCAGTGCGACGCTCCTTCCAACGCTCCCTCCAGAGAGCACGAGGAGTTGGCTCAGGAGTCCATCCTGAACCGGCCAAACTCCCCGTGTGCCCCCCCCAATTTTTGGGGGGGCTGCCTCTCGGGTTTCCGCGCCAGGCGAGTCCCAACATATCTCTCCCTCTCCGGGTTCCACGCACCATATATATCCTCATAATTCCCTCGCTCAGTCTTCGCCGCTTCCATCTCCTTCTTGGGGTGACGATGCTCCGTCGTTTTCCTCCAAGGCCCCTACCCAGCCAATATCTCCTCCCAAGTCCAGGACTCCTTTAAACATCGCTGCTTGGTCCTTTTGTGGTGGGTTATTCTGTCACGATCTCCTGAAGGGACAGACCAGGACGCAGCGATGCTTCCAGTATACATATTTATTACAAACGTAACTGGGCAAAAATAACAAAATGAAAACGAAGATCGTGAAGTTGAACACAACTGACAACAAGCTATGTACAAACAATAACCCACATAATACTATAGAAAAACCCCAAACATATACAGTGGGGCAAAAAAGTATTTAGTCAGCCACCAATTGTGCAAGTTCTCTCACTTAAAAAGATGAGAGAGGCCTGTAATTTTCATCATAGGTACACTTCAACTATGACAGACAAAATGAGAAAAAAAAATCCAGAAAATCACATTGTAGGATTTTTTATGAATTTATTTGCAAATTATGGTGGAAAATAAGTATTTGGTCACATACAAATAAGCAAGATTTCTGGCTCTCACAGACCTGTAACTTCTTCTTTAAGAGGCTCCTCTGTCCTCCACTCGTTACCTGTATTAATGGCACCTGTTTGAACTTGTTATCAGTATAAAAGACACCTGTCCACAACCTCAAACAGTCACACTCCAAACTCCACTATGGCCAAGAGCAAAGAGCTGTCAAAGGACACCAGAAACAAAATTGTAGACCTGCACCAGGTTGGGAAGACTGAATCTGCAATAGGTAAGCAGCTTGGTTTGAAGAAATCAACTGTGGGAGCAATTATTAGGAAATGGAAGACATACAAGACCACTGATAATCTTCCTCGATCTGGGGCTCCACGCAAGATCTCACCCGTGGGGTCAAAATGATCACAAGAACGGTGAGCAAAAATCCCAGAACCACACGGGGACCTAGTGAATGACCTGCAGAGAGCTGGGACCAAAGTAACAAAGCCTACCATCAGTAACACACTACGCCGCCAGGGACTCAAATCCTGCAGTGCCAGACGTGTCCCCCTGCTTAAGCCAGTACATGTTCAGGCAAGTCTAAAGTTTGCTAGAGAGCATTTGGATGATCCAGATGAGGATTGTGAGAATGTCAGATGAAACCAAAATAGAACTTTTTGGTAAAAACTCAACTCGTCGTGTTTGGAGGACAAAGAATGCTGAGTTGCATCCAAAGAACACCATACCTACTGTGAAGCATGGGGGTGGAAACATCATGCTTTGGGGCTGTTTTTCTGCAAAGGGACCAGGACGACTGATCCGTGTAAAGGAAAGAATGAATGGGGCCATGTATCGTGAGATTTTGAGTGAAAACCTCCTTCCATCAGCAAGGGCATTTAAGATGAAACGTGGCTGGGTCTTTCAGCATGACAATGATCCCAAACACACGCTCGGGCAACGAAGGAGTGGCCGTAAGAAGCATTTCAAGGTCCTGGAGTGGCCTAGCCAGTCTCCAGATCTCAACCCCATAGAAAATCTTTGGAGGGAGTTGAAAGTCCGTGTTGCCCAGGGACAGCCCCAAAACATCACTGCTCTAGAGGAGATCTGCATGGAGGAATGGGCCAAAATACCAGCAACAGTGTGTGAAAACCTTGTGAAGACTTACAGAAAACGTTTGACCTCTGTCATTGCCAACAAAGGGTATATAACAAAGTATTGAGATAAACTTTTGTTTATATACTTATTTTCCACCATAATTTGCAAATAAATTCATAAAAAATCCTACAATGTGATTTTCTGGATTCTTTTTCCTCATTTTGTCTGTCATAGTTGAAGTGTACCTATGATGAAAATTACAGGCCTCTCTCATCTTTTTAAGTGAGAGAACTTGCACAATTGGTGGCTGACTAAATACTTTTTTGCCCCACTGTATATGGTTCCCAATTAGAGACGACGCACAGCTGCCTCTAATTGGGAACCATTACCCCAACATAGATATACACCTAGAACAAAAAAAACCTACACCAAAACTAAACTAAACACGCCAGCCTGTCAAAATCAGGCCTGAACGTGACAGACTGATTTTACTAGACTGACTGTACTAGACTGATTTTACTAGACTGAGTGTACTAGAATGATTTTACTAGACTGACTGTACTAGACTGATTTTACTAGACTGAGTGTACTAGAATGATTTTACTAGACTGACTGTACTACACTGATTTTACTAGACTGAGTGTACTAGAATGATTTTACTAGACTGACTGTACTAGAATGATTTTACTAGACTGAGTGTACTAGAATGATTTTACTAGACTGACTGTACTAGACTGATTTTACTAGACTGAGTGTACTAGAATGATTTTACTAGACTGACTGTACTAGACTGATTTTACTAGACTGAGTGTACTAGACTGATTTTACTAGACTGTTTGTACCAGATTGAATACACTAGTCTATGTTTTTACTATACTATATTAAATATAATATCTGATGGTTACATTGAATAAAACACTAACTCATTATTAAAATAAAAAATGAAAGTAATAAACAAAAACAACATGATCCAAATATACTACCCCAATCACAACACAACTGTACAGAATATCTGGTAGATACAGCCTCATTAAAACTCATGAAATAAAACCTCCAAGCTTCTTCTTCTCCCATATTGACATAACTATTATCGTGGCGAGGGGGATGTAGCCCAAGACAAACAAAGCCATCTCTAACTAACTCTTCCCTCTGAGTTGTGAATATAGCTGTGAACATTCTCCCTCAGGAGAAACCGTCTGAGTTCTGCAACTCCCGCCTGCCTGAACCAAACGGCATACAGTATGTCTCCCACACACTCTCTCATTCACGATCTCTAACTTTCTATACCAAGCCTAACCACCTCTCCTACCACCTCTCCTATTTCTTTATTTTTGTCTTTGCTTCTTTCTTTCGGTCTTAGTTTCCATGTTTTGTTTCTGTCTTTCATTTTTTCTTTCTTTTTTTCTTTCTTTTTCTGTCTTTCTTTCTTTCTTTCTTTCTTTCTTTCTACTGTAGGCCTAAATCTCCCAATCTAAACTTCCAGACGGTTTTCACTGATTAGGACAATACTGTAATCAGAAGCCATAGTTGTTCTTTTTGTGTAAAAGGAAACTGTTGCATCTGTAAGACATAAAGCAGGTTGATTTGAATGTAATTCCCCTTCTGACACCTTCCTTGAAATGATGCTTTAAGGAAAACTCTCAAAGGCAGTCTGAGTTATTGGCACAGGATCACCCTCTTGACAAACTTATGGAGGACAGATGGGGACAGGAACCATGTGAAGGAGTCTGGTGCAGACCACACAGGCCCTGACATAACTTCATTGGACTCTGTGTAAACTGGAAACCACATGTCCTGAGGCTGCATTTATTGTAGCTGGGGATTTTAACAAGGCTAATCTGAAAACAAGGCTCCCTAAATTTTATCAGCATATCGAATGCGCAACCCGGGCTGGAAAAATTCTGGATCATTGTTACTCTAACTTCCGCGACGCATACAAAGCCCGCCCCCGCCCTCCTTTCGGCAAATCTGAACACGACTCCATTTTGTTGCTCCCAGCCTACAGACAAAAACTACAACAGGAAATGCCGTTCTCAGGTCTGTTCAACGCTGGTCCGACCAATCCGATTCCACGCTTAAAGATTGCTTCGAACACGTGGACTGGGATATGTTCCGGATAGCGTCGGACAATAACACTGATGTATACGCTGATTCGGTGAGCGAGTTTATTAGCAAGTGCATTGGTGATGTTGTACCCACAGCGACTATTAAAACCTTCCCCAACCAGAAACCGTTGATTGATACTGAAAGCGCGAACCACTGCTTTTAATCAGGGCAAGGCGACCGGAAACATGATTGAATACAAACAGTGTAGCTATTCCCTCCGCAAGACAATCAAACAAGCTAAGTGTCAGTATAGAGACAAAGTAGAGTCGCAATTCAACGGCTCAGACACGAGAGGTATGTGGCAGGGTCTACAGTCAATCATGGACTACAAAAAGAAAACCAGCCCCGTCGCGGACCTCAATGTCTTGCTCCCAGACAAACTAAACAACTTCTTTGCTCGCTTTGAGGACAATACAGTGCCACCGACACGGCCCGCTACCAAAACCTGCGGGTAACTGAGCTAAACGACTATCGCCCCATAGCACTCACCTCCGTCATCATGAAGTGCTTTGAGAGACTAGTCAAGGATATCACCTCCACTCGACCTGACACCCTAGACCCACTCCAATTTGCTTACCGCCCCAACAGGTCCACAGACGACGCAATCGCAATCACACTGCATACTGCCCTAACCCATCTGTACAAGAGGAATACCTATGTAAGAATGCTGTTCATCGACTACAGCTCAGCAACACCATAGTACCCTCCAAACTTGTCCCCGCCCTGTGCAACTGGGTCCTGGACTTTCTGACAGGCCGCACCCAGGTGGTGAGGGTAGGAAACAACATCTCCACCCTGCTGATCCTCAACACTGGGGCCCAGTTCACCCATGACTGCGTGGCCATGCACGCTTCCAATTCAATCATTAAGTTTGCAGACAACACTACAGTGGTAGGTTTGATTACCAACCATGACGAGACGGCCTACAGGTAGGAGGTGAGGACCCTCGGAGTGTGGTGTAGGAAAATAACCTCACACTCAATGTCAACAAAACAAAGGAGATGATCGTGGACTTTAGGAAACAGAAGAGGGAGAAGACCCCTATCCACATCGACGGGACATTAGTGGAGAAGGTGGAAAGTTTTAAGTTCCTCGGCTTACACATCACAGACAAACTGAAATGGTCCACCCACACAGACAGCGTGGTGAAGAAAGCACAACAGCGCCTCTTCAACCTCAGTAGGCTGAAGAAATTTGGCTTGTCATCAAAAACACTCACAAACTTTTACAGATGCACAATCGAGAGCATCCTGTCGGGCTGTATCACCGCCTGGTACGGCAACTGCTCTGCCCACAACGGTAAGGCTCTCCAGAGGGTGGTGCGGTCTGCACAACGCATCATCGGGGGCAAACTACCTGCCCTCCAGGACACCTACACCACCCGATGTCACAGGAAGGCCAAAAAGATCATCAAGGACAACAACCACTCGAGCCACTGCCTGTTCACCCCGCTATCATCCAGAAGGCGAGGTCAGTACAGGTGCATCAAAGCTGGGACCGAGAGACTGAAAAACAGCTTCTATCTCAAGGCCATCAGACTGATAAACACCATAACATTGAGAGGCTGCTGCCAATATACTGACTCAAATCTCTAGCCACTTTAATAATTAAAATAGGATGTAATAAATGTATCACTAGTCACTTTAAACAATGCCACATTATATAATGTTTACATACCCTACATTACTCATCTCATATGTATATACTGTACTCTATACCATCTACTGCATCTTGCCTATGCCGATCGGCCATCGCTCATCCAGATATTTATATGTACATATTCTTATTCATTCCTTTACACTTGTGTGTATAAGGTAGTTGTTGTGACATTGTTAGATTACTTGTTAGATATTACTGCATGGTTGGAACTAGAAGCACAAGCATTTCGCTACACTCGCATTAACATCTGCTAACCATGTGTATGTGACCAATAAAATTTGATTTGATTTTGGTAATGCTCCTGACTCCAGACCACACATTACCCCATGGCAACGTGGGGTTGAGCCTCCGGACCAGACAGTACCCCATTGCAACGTGGGGTTGAACCTCCGGACCAGACAGTACCCCATTGCAACGGGGGGTTGAGCCTCCGGACCAGACAGTACCCCATTGCAACGGGGGGTTGAGCCTCCGGACCACACAGTACCCCATTGCAACGTGGGGTTGAGCCTCCAGTACCCCATGGCGAAGGGGGGTTGAGCCTCCGGACCACACAGTACCCCATTGCAACGGGGGGTTGAGCCTCCGGACCACACAGTACCCCATTGCAACGTGGGGTTGAGCCTCCAGTACCCCATGGCGAAGGGGGGTTGAGCCTCCGGACCACACAGGACCCCATGGCAACGTGGGGTTGAGCCTCCGGACCAGACAGTACCCCATTGCAACGGGGGGTTGAGCCTCCGGACCAGACAGTACCCCATTGCAACGGGGGGTTGAGCCTCCGGACCAGACAGTACCCCATTGCAACGGGGGGTTGAACCTCCAGACCAGACAGTACCCCATTGCAACGGGGGGTTGAGCCTCCGGACCAGACAGTACCCCATTGCAACGTGGGGTTGAGCCTCCAGTACCCCATGGCGAAGGGGGGTTGAGCCTCCGGACCACACAGTACCCCATTGCAACGTGGGGTTGAGCCTCCAGTACCCCATGGCGAAGGGGGGTTGAGCCTCCGGACCACACAGTACCCCGTTGCAACGGGGGGTTGAGCCTCCGGACCACACAGTACCCCATTGCAACGTGGGGTTGAGCCTCCAGTACCCCATGGCGAAGGGGGGTTGAGCCTCCGGACCACACAGGACCCCATTGCAACTTGGGGTTGAGCCTCCAGTACCCCATGGCGAAGGGGGGGTTGAGCACACACACACTCCGGTAGAGCATTAATCCCTCTACCCCAGAACAGTAGTATATTGATTGGGTGCCGCTGCGGTTTGACACATGTGATCACAGTGATCGGGGCACTGCTCAAGCGTGTTAACCAGGTATGTGTGTGTGTGTGTGTGTGTGTGCTTTCTGAAGTAGAACAAGGCCAATGGTATGGTACTAATGTAGAACAGTCTTATTATATGCGTCACCTCTCTGTACCAACCTAAGCCATTCAGCTGGAGGATGGGCATTTCCTTATTATTATTACAATCTGTATGTCACCTGAAATAGTTCTGTATGTCCTGTATTCCTTTATAGCCTTTACTAACGTGTAACACATGCATGCACACACAAACGCACACTTGTAGTTGAATAGAGAAACAGCTTGAATCTGCTCTACTGCCCTTTGACCCAATCTATCTCTATCTTTCTCCACAGTCATCCTCTAAATCAGAAAATACTTAAAAATAGATATTTAAAAACGTATGGAAAATTTCATTTATTATGAATACCATGCCATTAACTGAAGACGTATCACACTGGGGAGGATAAGAGAAGAGAGGAATCTATCTCAGGGGTTAACTTCTAAAAAGTAAATCCATTACAAATGGAAACTCCAGATTCCAAGCTGCACTCCTTACAATTACAGCTGAACCATCAATAATGCCGGTCTCCAGAGATCTATGAGAATTACCGTCAACAAATAGGTCAACTAAATAGACATCCCAGACATCCCAGTTTTAGGTGGTTACCTATATGAACCTCTCGTTCTTGCTAATGAGTTTGAACCTTTTGGCAAAGTCAGCTGATTGGCTGATCAAACAGGTACTGCAGTAGGTATATGACCGCATAAGAAGATGTCAGTCTTCATCAAGTTCCTATGGGTCTGGAAGTCGACATGGAAACTAACAAAGCCTTCTAGCAGGTTACCCTACCCTAACTCTTGAAAACAGTTTGATAGCTTAATCACCCCAATCAATAGCATTGTGCAGCAGCAGCTTTGGGGTATGGGGGGTGGGGAGTGCTAGGGGTGAGGAGGGGGGGTGGGGCTTAGGTGATGTGATGAAACATGCATGAGTCTGTGAGCTGAGGCGGGGGCCAGAAAATGAAACCAATCTCTGCTACATTTGCTGAGTTGCAATGGTGGTGGAGCTGAGATGGGGTGGGGAAGTGGGGAGTGTGGAGTGGGAGGGGATAAGCGGTTTCCCTCCCCAGTGTGTTTATACCTGGGTGAAGTAAAAAACACTTCCATTGGCAACGGGGAAGGAAAGGTGAGAGAAGTAACTCTGCACAACAAAGTTTAACAGAGGAACACAATGGTGTAATGGAATGCCATGCTCAACTTTCCTCTTGTTTCATTTCAGTCTCTCTTCATCATCATCATCATCATCCTCACCTCGATCTGGAAAAGCAGGCCAGAGGCAGAAAAAAGGGGAAAAAATATAAACAAAGGGATTATTCCTTTACTTTTTCATTTGGGGAATGAGTATAACGCTAAGCAGTGGGGCCAATGGGTTTTGTCGTTTTTGGGCCACTGACTTTGGTACCCGGTTTATGAGATATAAACCCCAGCCATAAGCCTAGTTATGCCCCCTCCACACAAACACACACACACGTGCACACACCAGCATCCAAACATTTGGACTGACCCTGAGCTCCAGGCTCTATTTTTAGAAACCTACTCTTAATTCCCTCTCTGCAAAGACCAGAACGCCTCTCCTCCATCCCACTGGGCCATGACATATTTAAGAACCGCTCCGGTACAAAATAAAGCATCAAAATACATGCTGCAAACCTGGTAAATATAAACTTTTTTTTTAAATGAACCTTTATTTAACTAGGAAGTGCCATTATTGAGGTCAGAATGTTTGTATTTGTATTTATTATGGATCCCCATTAGCGGCTGCCAAGGCAGGAGCTACTCTTCCTGGGGTCCAGCAACATTAAGGCAGTTATACAATTTTAAAAACATTACAATACATTCACAGATTTCATAAACACACTGTGTGCCCTCAGGCCCCTACTACACCACTACCACATATCTACAGTACTAAATCCATGTGTATGTGAGTGTATAGTGCGTATGTTATTGTGTGTGTATGCATGTGTCTGTGCCTATGTTTGTGTTGCGTCACAGTCTTCGCAGTTTCATAAGGTGTATTTTTATTTGTTTTTTAAATCACATTTTACTGCTTGCATCAGTTACTTGATGTGGAATAGAGTTCCATGTAGTCATGGCTCTATGTAGTACTGTGCGCCTCCCATACTCTGTTCTGGACTTGGGGACTGTGAAGAGACCTCTTGTGGCATGTCTTGTGGGGTATACATGGGTGTCCAAGTTGTGCACCAGTAGTTCAAACAGACAGCTTGGTGCATTCAACATGTCAATACCTCTCATAAATACAAGTAGTGATGAAGTCAATCTCTCCTCTATTTTGACATGCATATTATTAACGTTAGCTCTCTGTGTTCATCCAAGGGCCAGCCGTGCTACCCTGTTCTGAGCCAATTGCAAAAGTCCCTCTTTTTGGCACCTGACCACAGGACTGAACAGTAGTCCAAGTGCGACAAAACAACGGCCTGTAGGACCTGCCTTGTTGATAGTGCTGTTAAAAAAGTAGACCAGTGCTTTATTATGGACCGACCTCTCCCCATCTTAGCTACTGTTGTATCAACATGTTTTGACCATGACAGTTTACAATCCAGGGTTACTCCAAGCAGTTTACTTGCTCAATTTCCACATTATTAATTTAAGATTTAGTTGAGGTTCACGATTTAGTGAATGATTTGTCCCAAATACAATGCTTTGAGTTTTATAAATATTTAGAACTAACTTATTCCTTTCCACCCACTCTGAAACTAACTTTGTTAAGTGTTGCAGTCATTTCAGTCGCTGTAGTAGCTGACATGTATAGTGTTGAGTCATCCACATACATAGACACACTGGCTTTACTCAAAGCCAGTGGCATGTCGTTAGTAAATATTGAAAAAAGTAAGGTGCCTAGACAGCGGTCCTTGGGAATTCCTGATTCTACCTTGATGCAGCCTGCAGGCTGACCTTGGTCGTCAGTTGAACCGTGTTTCCTCCGACACATTGGTGTCTTCCGGGTTAAGAGGGCGGGTGTTAAGAAGTGCGGTTAGGCGGGTCATGTTTCGTAGGACACATGACCCAACCTTAATCTCCAAAGCCTGTTGGGGAGTTGCAGCAATGAGACAATATCGAATTGGGGAGATAAAAGGGGTAAAAATTACACCCTCTGTGTTCTGTTAATTGGGGATGAGCAGCTGAGGGGTCGGTTTTGGGGAGTCTGGCGTGCCTAAAGTAAAATGCTTTCCACTTAGGCTTTGAAAATAGGATATGCACATAATTAGTACTATTGGATAGGAAACACTCTGAGGTTTCCAAAAGTGTTAACATTTTGTCTGTGAGTGTAACAGAACTCATTTGGCAGGCAAAAACCAGAGAAAACTCCATCCGGAAATTGCATTCTGGTGGCTTATGGCTCACTTAGAGAGACTGCCTATTGAAAAGTATTTATACCAGGACACTGAATGTAGTACCTATTGCTTCCACTGGATGTCAGCAGTGTATAGGTAAAGTTTAATGGAAATCGGAACCATTGTGTTCAATCGGTAGACATTTTAGTCAGGGGAGCCATTTTTCAGTTGCACGTTTTTGGGCTTACGTTTGGCTGAGCGGTCCACTTTATTTGACTTATATAACGTTTAGGTGACCATCCAAGTGAAAGATTATCACTTTTCATAAAAGATAAGCTAAGGTTGCATTTTAATTGGTTTTTGTTTTGTTGAGTGAAAGTTTATAGGTTTAAATGAACGCGTTCACTTCACATTGGATTTTCTGAACACAAGGTGCCAACCAAACGGAGATTTAAGGATATAATAAATTACTTTTTCTAACCAAATACTCATGGATTGTCTTCGTTGGACACTTAGGAAGCCCTCTGCAGAAGTTCTACAAAAGGTAAGGCACAGGTTTTCCCTGTGAAATGCATTTTCTATCGACCGCGCTGGCTAAAGATTTCATGGTTATGGAAAATATTGAAGGTGCTACCCTCAAACAATCAAATGTAGTGCTTTCGCCGTAAAGCCTTTTTGAAATCCGACAACGCTGTGATATTGCCAAGAAGCAGAGCTTTTGATGAGTATGAAACACTTGTATATTGGTGCATTTTTAATAATTCAACTTTTGGATTTTGTCTTGCATTTCACCTGGTAGTGTCGGGAGTGGGGGCGCTAGCGCACCACTCATCCCTAAGAAGTTTTAAACAAGTCATTCTTTATCCCCAATATAGCAGGGGGTGTAAAGCCATAACACATACATGCTTTACAGCAGCAGACTATAATAGATCATGTAAAAAGCCACACTGAAGTCTAACAAAACAGCCCCCACAATATTTTGATCATCAATTTCTCTCAGCCAATCATCAGTCATTTGTGTAAGTGCTGTGCTTGTTGAATGTCCTTCCCTATAAGCATGCTGAAAGTCTGTTGTCAATTTGTTTACAGTAAAATAGCATTGTATCTGGTCAAACACAATTTTTTCCAAAAGCTTACTAAGGGTTGGTAACAGGCTGATGGGTCGGCTATTTGAGCCAGTAAAGTTTGCTTTACTATTCTTGGGTAGCGGAATGAATTTTGCATCGCTCCAGGCCTGAGGGCACACACTTTCTAGAAGGCTTAAATTGAAAATATGGCAAATAGGAGTGGCAATATCGTCCGCTATTATCCTGATAGACAACAATACTTTTTTTTATCTCTTCCACACTCACTTCACTGAATTTAAAATGACAATGCTTGTCTTTCATAATTTGGTCAGATATACTTGGATGTGTAGTGTCAGCGTTTGTTGCTGGCATGTCATGCCTAATTTTGCTAATCTTGCCAATGAAAAAATCATTAAAGTAGTAGGCAATATCAGTCGGTTTTGTGATGAATGAGCTGAGCTGAGTTTGCCTTTTTTTCCCAAATGTCATTTAAGGTGCTCCAAAGCTTTTTACTATCATTCTTTATGTGTCATTTATATTTGTTTCATAGTGTAGTTTCTTCTTCTTTTTATTTAGTTTAGTCCCATGCTTTCTCAATTTGCAATATGTTTGCCAATCGGTTATGCAGCCAGACTTCTTTGCCATTCCTTTTGCCTCATCCCTCTCAACCATCACATTTTTTTAATTCCTCATCAATCCACAGGGATTTAACCGTTTTACAGTCTTTTTCTTAATGGGTTCATGCTTATTAGTGACTGGAATAAGCAATTTCATAAATGTGTTTGCTCCTCATTACACACCACGGACCAACAAATATTCTTTACATCAACAACATAAGAATCACTACAAAACTTATTGTATGACCTTTTATACACTATAAGCTGGAAGTAGAAGCCCAGCCTTTGGAACTTTGGTTTTCCTAGATATGGCTACTATATTGTGATCACTACATCCGATGGATCTGAATACTGCTTTCGAGCTAATTACTGCAGCATTAGTAAAGAAGTGATCAATACATGTTGATGATTTCATTCCTGTGCTGTTTGTAACTACCCTGGTAGGTTGACTGATAACCTGAACCAGGTTGCAGGTACTGGTTACAGTTTGAAGCTTTTTCTTGAGTGGGCAGCTTGATGAAAGCCAGTCAATATTTAAATCACCCAGAAAATATACCTCTCTGTTGATGTCACATACATTATGAAGCATTTCACACATGTTATCCAGATACTGACTGTTAGCACTTGGTGGTCTATAGCAGCTTCCCACAAGAATGGGCTTTAGGTGAGGCAGATGAACCTGTAGCATATTACTTCAACAGTATTTAACATGAGACTTCTATCCCATTTGAGACCTGTTTATGGTTGTAGCAACGAAGCACCAGTTTGATTAAAATCCACTTTGTGGTTGAATAAGAGCAAACTGTCCAATGCAACTGTTCACTCAGCAGTAACATCAGAGATTGAAGTCATCTTCAGTATTTCATTCAGATTGGCATTTGTAATTATAGAGAGGAAAGGGAGATTGACCAAAACAATCTATTCTGTTAATCCCCTCAGCGAGTTTTTACTGAGGGTCGACGCTTGATATCTGATAGTCATGAAATGGCAATATTCAATATGACCCCTTGACCCCACTTCTCATCAGGTGACCTTATTGTAGGTAATTACGTTTTTACTTCATAGACTGACTCTTATTTTTTTTTGTCCTTTATCCATACAAGTGAGACTGAGGCTAAGACTGAGACTTTGACTTGAAATTATTATACAAAATGATTGCAACCAATAGAATGTTATTTACGGTATATGGGGGATACAACCATCCCAGCTCTGCAGATTTTGCTGCGAAGAGACAGAATCACTAGATCATTTGTTTTGGTACTGTCCATATGTAGCTTGTTTTTGGTCGCAAGTCCAGGAATGGCTGAAGAATTGCAACATTTACCTGGAGCTAACTCTGCAAATAGCACTGCTGGGTGATTTGAAAAGTCATAGTCAATCGATCAATAACATAATAATACTTTTATTTAAAAGGTTTATCTTTAATTTACAATCTGTAGAAACTATGAGAATAGAAAAGTTGAGAACTTTTGTGAAACATTACAGCACAGTTGAAGAATCTATGAAAAATAGAAATAAAAAATGCATGGTGTTAAGAGATACATAGTTGGGGGCGGCAGGTAGCCTAGTGGTTAGAGTGTTGGACTAATAACCGAAAGGTTGCAAGATAAAATCCCTGAGCTGACAATGTAATAATCTGTCGTTCTGCCCCCTGAACAAGGCAGTTAACCCACTGTTCCTAGGCTGTCATTGAAAATAAGAATTTGTTCTTAACTGACTTGCCTAGTTAAATACAGGTTAAAAAGATGGGAGGGGTTGAGTGGAGCTGAAGGGTGGGACTAAAAACAACAAGATAACTAATGTAAAAATATGCTATGTATATAGGTCCAGAACTTTTGTGAAACAGCACATTTAAAAATATATGGAAAATATAACTCAAACTGGATGGTCTTCAGAGATGGATAGGAGGGGTTGAGGGTAGCTGAAGGATGGGACTAAAAACAAACAAAAGATAACTATTGTAAAATATACTGTGTCTGTAAACTGCATATAGTATGTATAAGCTGGAAGTAGAAGCCTAAGTGGTGTTGTCTATTAGTTTACTCCAATTAGGGGAGGGGTGGTAGGGATAGGGGAAAATAATAAAGGAAAATATGTTTAAAGGAGATATCTACAGTATATATATATCTCTACATTACAAAGAAATATATGGGGGATTGGAAATGACGTAGACAATTACATTGATGGAAACTACAATTTATCTGCGATATTAAAGCCGATCTACCCCCAAAAAAAAACATTTATAATAATCCCTTTCCAAGGGAGCGTTGTCCCAACTCCCAAGATAGCAGCCCAAGCCAGACAGACCTGCCTAAAGACATTCAACAGCAGGCAAAAGCTTTTACAGTATTGTAGTCAATGTTCACTGTCCTATTCCATTGGCTGCGTAGAATATACTCTACCTCCAAGCTGCAGCTGTGGGAGCCCCTCTCTCATAGCTATGACTCCAACCTTCCTTTTCCCTCACTGTCGGGAGGCTACAGCCTGCAGCTACCTGCTGAGAGGCTGTGATCGCACCTGTCACAGTGAATTTACTGGCAGGTGAGCTCAGACGTGGTGGTGGGTAGTAGCTCCAGACTGCAGACTGGAGACCGCAGCCTTGTTTTACACTTCAGCTGTCTGTCTCCTGCTGAACATGATGCTGAGGGAACTGGACAATGAGCAGATGGGTGCACTAGTGTAGTAAAGAGACTTGGGTGTAGGTTAAGGAGGCTAGGGGGGTGGATTAAGGAGGCTAGGGGGCGGGTTAAAGAGGGTGTGGATTAAGGAGTCTACGGGGGCGGGTTAAGGAGGCTAGGGTGTAGGTTAAGGAGGCTAGGGGGGGTTAAGGAGGATAGGGGGCGGGTTAAGGAGGATAGGGGGCGGGTTAAGGAGGGTGTGGTTTAAGGAAGGTAGGGTGTGGGTGGGCCCTGGGGGTTAAAGACTGTAGGGTGTGGGTGGTCTCCGGCTGTTAAGGAGGCTAGGGTGTGGGTTAAGGGGGCTAGGGTGTGCGTGGTCACCGGGGGGTTAAAGAGGGGTGGTCCCTGGGGGCTAAAGAGAGTAGGGTGGGCTGTCGGGGCTAAAGAGGGTAAGGTATGGGTGGACCCTAGGGCTTAAAGAGGCTAGAGTGGGCTCCAGGGGGTAAGGAGGCTAGGGTCTGCTTGGGCCCGGAGGTTAAGGGATGGATCGAAATTGACATAATGGGTACCTGGAGGAAAATGGGCGAGTGTCATGCTTTTTCAATTTCAGTCACTGGGAGGGGTTAGCATTTTTTTTTAATCTAGTCCAGGGGAGGGTATTATAATTTGTAGTAGATGAAATGTCTATATTTCTCAGAGTTTTAGAATTAGTTGCTTATTAGGCGATATATCGATGTGTGCCCGATGCTGCCCCTCATCTCTGATTCTCTGCTGGGTGTGCAATATCAAGTGTGCCTATAGGCTATTTAGTGTGGTCTCAATCACATGATCTATAGGCTATAAGCAATGAAGAGAAGCACAGAGCAAAATTACATTTCTAAGACAGCTGCTGGGAGGTTTAAATAAAACTAGGCTGCATTACATACTGCAATGAATATTCCAACCCTGAGCCCCAGCCTGCTTTGCTCTTGCTGATCAAAAACGTTTTGGTGTGCTGCCTAACCAATGGCTGTGCTGTGTAAGGCCTACAGTGGTAGTTCAGGAAGAGAGTTAAAGGCTTCTCCTGATTATTTTTAGGATTAGGCCTGCTCTAAAAAATGCATTATCTTGCGTGCAGACTAGCCTATAGCCTATGTTCTGTTCAGTTTGAGAAGGAGAGCTAAAAATGCTGAAAGTAGGCAAAATTCATTTAAACCATATTCATTTTAATTTAACTTGACTAACAACAAGAGGGCTTTGTGTTGGAGCCTATTTCTTCCATTTAAGAAATAAGAGGTAGGCCTACATGTTTGACCAAAGAAATTAGGCTATAGCCTGCTATATCCATAGCTTTATCAGTCAATTCCTCCACCCACCATGCACTCTTTATATGTGTCAGTGTGTCAGTGAAGGGCTGTTAATTAAGTTAAAACCAAGACTCGAATTGAGGGGGCATGAGGGGGTATGCCATAGGCCTACCTTTTATTAAAGAAAATTGCAAAAAAGCACAGGCCTACCCTTGTTAGCTTAAGATTTTTAAGAAAATAAAACAGATCCAATCCATATATTTACGTGTACATATCCTTATTCCATCCTTTAGATTTGTGTGCATTAGGTAGTTGTTGTGGAATTGTTAGATTACTTGTTAGATATTACTGCACTGTCGGAACTACAGTGGCTTGCGAAAGTATTCACCCCCCTTGGCATTTTTCCTATTTTGTTGCCTTACAACCTGGAATTAAAATAGATTTTGGGGGGGTTGTATCATTTGATTTACACAACATGCCTACCACTTTGAAAATGCTAAATACTTTTTATTGTGAAACAAACAAGAAATAAGACCAAAAAAAAGAACTTGAGCATGCATAACTATTTACCCTCCCAAAGTCAATACTTTGTAGAGCCACCTTTTGCAGCAATTAGAGCTTTTTGCCCATTCTTCAAGGCAAAACTGCTCCAGCTCCTTCAAGTTGGATGGGTTCCGCTGGTGTACAGCAATCTTTAAGTCATACCACAGATTCTCAATTGGAATGAGGTCTGGGCTTTGACTAGGCCATTCCAAGACATTTAAATGTTTCCCCCCCTTAAACCGCTCGAGTGTTGCTTTAGCAGTATGCTTAGGGTCATTGTCCTTCTGGAAGGTGAACCTCAGTCCCAGTCTCAAATTGGACACTGTGTTAACAAACCTCCAAACGAGCTTCAATGCCATACAGCACTCCTTCCGTGGCCTCCAACTGCTCTTAAACGCTAGTAAAACTAAATGCATGCTTTTCAACCGTTCGCTGCCCGCATCCGCCCGCCCGACTAGCATCACTACTCTGGACGGTTCTGACTTAGAATATGTGGACAACTACAAATACTTAGGTGTCTGGCTAGACTGTAAACTCTCCTTCTAGACTCATAGTAAACATCTCCAATCCAACATTAAATCTAGAATCGGCTTCCTATTTCGCAACAAAGCCTCCTTCACTCATGCTACCAAACATACTCTCGTAAAAACGAACTATCCTACCAATCTTCGACTTCGGCGATGTCATTTACAAAATAGCCTCCAACATTCTACTCAGCAAACTGGATGCAATCTATCACAGTGCCATCCGTTTTGTCACCAAAGCCCCATATACCACCCACCACTGCGACCTGTATGCTCTAGTCGGCTGGCCCTCGCTACATATTCGTCGCCAGACCCACTGGCTCCAGGTCATCTATAAGTCTATGTTAGGTAAAGCTCCAACTTATCTCAGCTCACTGGTCACGATAACAACACCCACCCATAGCACGTGCTCCAGCAGGTATATCTCACTGGTCATCCCCAAAGCCAACACCTCCTTTGGCCGCCTTTCCTTCCAGTTCTCTGCTGCCAATGACTTGAACGAATTGCAAAAATCGCTAAAGCTGGAGACTTATATTTCCCTCACTAACTTTAAACATCAGCTATCTGAGCAGCTAACTGATCGCTGCAGCTGTTCATAGCCCATCTGTAAATAGCCCATCCAATCTACCTACCTCATCCCCATATTGTTTTTATTTACTTTTCTGCTCTCTTGCACACCAGTATTTATACTTGCACATCACCATCTGCACATCTATCACTCCAGTGTTAATATGCTAAATTGTAATTACTTTGCTACTATGGACAATTTATTACCTTACCTCCTCACGCCATTTGCACACACTGTATATAGACTTTCTTTTTTTCTATTGTGTTATTGACTGTACGCTTGTTTATTCCATGTGTAACTCTGTGTAGTTGTTTGTGTTGCACTGCTTTGCTTTATCTTGGCCAGGTCGCAGTTGTAAATTAGAACTTGTTCTCAAATAGCCTACCTGGTTAAATAAAGGTGAATAATATATATATATATATATATATATATTTTTTTTTAAACAGGTTTTCTCGCAAGAATATCCCTGTATTTAGCCCCATCCATCATTCCTTCAATTCTGACCAGTTTCCCAGTCCCTGCCAATTAAAAATATCCCCACATCAGCATCATGCTTCACTATGGGGATGGTGTACTCGGGGTGATGAGAGGTGTTGTGTTTGCGGCAGACATAGCGTTTTCCTTGATGCCCAAAAAGCTAAATTTTAGTCTCATCTGACCAGAGTACCTTCTTCCATATTTTTTGGGAGTCTCCCACATGCCTTTTGTCGAACACCAAACGTGTTTGCTTATTTTTTTCTTTAAGCAATGACTTTTTTCAGGCCACTCTTCCATAAAGCCCAGCACTGTGGAGTGTACGGCTTAACGTGGTCCTATGGACAGATACTCCAATCTCCACAGTGGAAATTGGAGTATCTCTTTGTTGCTTCTCTGATTAATGCCCTCCTTGCCTGGTCTGTGAGTTTTGGTGGGCGGCCCTCTCTTGGCAGGTTTGTTGTGGTGCCATATTCTTTCCATGTTTTAATAATGGATTTAATGGTGCTCTGTGGGATGTTCAAAGTTTCTGATATTTTTTTATAACCCAACCCTGATCTGTACTTCTCCACAACTTTGTCCCTGGCCTGTTTGGAGTGCTCCTTGGTCTTCATAGTGGCGCTTGCTTGGTGGTGCCACTTGCTTAGGGGTGTTGCAGACTCTGGGGCCTATCAGAACGTATATATACTGAGATCATGTGACACTTAGATTGCACACAGGTGGACTTTATTTAACTAATTATGTGACTTCTGAAGGTAATTGGTTGCACCAGATCTTATTTAGGGGCTTTATAGCAAAGGGGTGAATACATATACATGCACCACTTTTCTGTTTTTATAATTTATGGAAACAATTTTTTTTTCTTTTTTCACTTCACCAATTTGGAATATTTTGTGTATGTCCATTACATGAAATATAAATACAAATGCATTTAAATTACAGGTTGTAATGCAACATAATAGGAAAACGCCAAGGGGGATGAATACTTTTGCAAGGCACTGTAGATGCACAAGCATTTCGATACACATGGTTAGCAGATGTTAATGTGAGTGTATGTGACCAATAAAATGTGATTTGATTAGATTTAAAGTGATCTATACCAGTGCTTTGGTCCGTAATGCTTTATGCTATAAACAAGCTTTAATATAAGCCTGGAAAAAGACTCCGATGCATATGGGGATAGAATTGTTCTGTTTATTTGACATTCAGAGTCTGAGCTACAACCTTCTAAAATATGTACTTTGCTTGTACAGAAATGGATTAAGCTATTCACTTTCTGTACAATAGAAGATGTGTAAACTTAAGACAGCTTTTAGGGAAACACTTGTGACCTCTCCTTTGGTTCAGCTACGGAAGAAGAGTAGCCAGCAGTTAAAGATTACACTCTGTCTGGGGTGGAAAGGTAGGCCTATCTTTTGATAGTACCATGCTCAAATTCCTAATGGTGTTCCAGATTAAATTATTTGCAAACAGGGACAGTTTCATTGCAAACAAGACACACTGATTTGGCATTGGATAAATATGATAAGATGAACACATAGGCCTATCTCTCTGTCCATTCTTATCCAGTAATTTTAGTAATGTGTCTGTTATTAAAAAATATTCTGTTAATATGTAAAATGAGGTATAATTGCATGACATTTTTATAAAAGGAATTTGCAAATACAATGAAAGATGCAATGTTTTTACTATAAAGGAGATCTTTCCATCTCTACTCTTGTCCACAGTGGTCTGCGAACCCACAATCATCTGGCCCACAGCCCTGTGTTGCCATGTAATACTTACAGGACAAAGAACAGTTTCTAAAACTGCACGTGAGGGTAACAGGTAGACATGTTATCTGCTATCCACTTTATGTTGTAAGTATTATTTTGGGTATAGGGTAGGGTCACTTGTTTTCTTTTCAAGTGTTCAGGTAGGGTTTAGGTAAAATATATTTTGCTGAAGGGAGGGCCATCCATTTTCATATCGGAGGTCAAATGTTCTCCATGTAACCCTTATTATAAATAATGTTCACTCCCTAAGGAGGGTAGGGTGTGTGTGGGCTGTGGGGGCTGAAGGGGGCTGAATGGTTTCGCCCGGTTTACTTACTGAATAGAGTTTACTGTTTGGTTACATACTGCTGAAGTACTGAACATTCAGAAGGAGTGATGACATAATGCAATATCAATGCTGTTAACTTTTCTGTATGATGTCATATCATTCTGTGTCATGTGTGTAATACTGTATCGTGACATATCCTCTTATACCACATCATTGTTATTGTGATGTTTGGGAGGGGTAGTGGTACTGTATTACTGTGAAAGAGGTGGTGGGTCTGAGGGAGCTGCTGTTCTGTGTGACTTTGAGGACAAGCACCCTGCTATGCATTTAATTGTTCTTAAACTGGAGTATTTCAGGCGGCAACCCTCACTTTCCAGACCGATAAGATAAAGAATAGCTTGACCATTGTTCAGAGCGCACCCTCCCAAACAAACAAACAGGCATAACCAAAATGTGACTAGTTTCAGGAAACTAAGAGTAGGTCGCTACTTCACAGGAGAGGCATTTAAACATTAACATATTTTTTTTTAATCAAAATGCCTTCTGAAACATGTGAACTTTCATGTGCTTTAATAACAAACTTGTATGCCATCTGTAAATATGTCCTGGACTCCATCACTTCTATGATTACCTCCCCTATATCTGTCACTCCTTTTGATTCTTTCCCCAGGCAGTATTAGTCATGTTTCTCATGTCCAGACGCTACTCTTGTTGAGTATTGATCCATGTTCTATTTATTATTAAATTCACCCCCTATACTTGCTTCCTGACTCCCAGCGTCTGCGTTTCATGAATAAAATTGTTAAATTACGAGCCTAGTTGGTTAAGCCGCGGAAAAAGACAGGAACCTTCCCGCTAGCAATGATTGGCTGAGATAATGGATGGGCAGGACATGCCGAGAGATGAGTTCGGATTGGTCTGCCATGTAGCATGCTTCTGTCTGCTCAATATGTGTAGATAATCCTTTCTAATGTGGCTTTTTTTTAAAGATATCATTAAGAACTGCGAAAGTGCTGCCCTGAATTTAACAGGCGCTATCGTATCGACAAAGATCAGTGGGAAAAAGTTGTGATGGACTGCTTTCTGACTCTGAAAATGAAACAAATGATGAGGAAATCCCTGATTTAGGTAAAAACATTTTTGTTGAACCAGACATTGTAGAGTTCTGATGACAGTGATGGTGGAAGAAACGGCGATCAACAGTTGTTGTCATGGAAGAAGTTGACAAGAGTTTTGAAATCAGTGGAATTCCCAGTGAAAGCAAAGTATGATAGCATATCAGATGGAGAAAATTCTGGCGTTTGATTGGAAATATGCGGAGAGAGTCGAAAAGAGAACACAGAAGGCTGATAAATGAAACACCTCTCTCCGGATTACATCTTCAAACTAAGGGCAACCATGGCATCCGTGACAGAGAGGGAGAAGCGTTCATCCATGTATACGGGTAAGAGTCTAGCTAGCTACATTTTCAGATATTACAAGTTTCTAATTTAGTCAGAAAATCAATTTGATTGCAAGTTAAAGTGTACTATTAGCTAGCTACGTGTATGATCGTTTATTTTTTAAATATATTTTTTTATGGGGTGGATCAGCTATAATTTTGCGGATAGATTGTTGCTTCCATCAATGTAATTGTCTGCATAATTTCCAATCCCCCATATATTTTTGGGGTAAATATATATATTTATATATATGCAGACATATACCCACATATATTTCAAATCAAATCAAACTTTGTAATTGTCTGCATCATTTCCAATCCCCCATATATTTTTGGGGTAAATATTTATATTTATATATATGCATACATACATATACCCACATATATATCAAATCAAATAAAGCTTTATTTGTCACATGTGCCGAATAAAAAAACTTAACCAACAGTACAGTTCAAGAAGAGTTAAAACTACTTAAGGATCATTGGGGCGCTAGCGCCCCATTCCCGACACTACCCGGAGAAATGTAAGGCGCCAAATTCAAAATCCAAAAGTTTAATTATAAAACATTCATCAATATACAAGTGTTGCATAGTCATCAAAGCTTAGAGTCTTGGCAATATAACAGCATTGTCAGATTTCAAAAAGGCTTTACGGCAAAAGCACAACATTTGATTGTTTGAGGATAGCACCTCACATATTTTATGCATTAGCATAAATCCATAACCAGCTCGGGTCTCACAAAACACATATAAGAGCTAAAATAAATCGCTTACCTTTGATGATCTTCTGCTGAGGACAATCCGAAGTGTCCAAGCAAGACAATCCATGTTTCTTTTGTTAGAAGAAGTCATTGTTTATATCCATAAATCTCAGTTTGGTTGGCGCGTTATGTTCAAGGCCCCCCGGCCTTGAGAATGTTGACCTGTTTAAAGGTCTTGCTCACATCGTCTACCGAGAGTGTTATCACACAGTCATCCAGAACAGCTGGTGCTCTCGTGCATGCTTCAGTGTTGCTTGCCTCGAAGTGAGCATAAAAGGCATTTAGCTCGTCTGGTAGGCCCGCGTCACTGGGCAGCTTGCATCTAGGTTTCCCTTTGTAATAGTTTTCAAGCCTTGCCACATCCGACGAGTGTCAGAGCTGGTGTAGTAGGATTCAATCTTAATCCTGCATTGACGCGTTGCTTGTTTGATGGTTCGTCTGAGGGCATAGCGGGATTTCTTATAAGCGTCCGGATTAGTGTCCCACTCCTTGAAAGCGGCAGCTCTAGCCTTTAGCTCGATGTGGATGTTGCCTGTAATCCATGGCTTCTGGTTGGGATATGTACGTACAGTCACTGTGGGGACGACGTCGTCGATGCAATTATTGATAAAGCCGATGACTAAGGTGGTATACTCCTCAATACCACTGAATGAATCCCGGAACACATTCCAGTCTGTGCTAGCAAAACACTCCTGTAGCGTAGCATCCGGCCACTTCCGTATTGAGCGAGTCACTGGTACTTCCAGCTTTAGTTATAGCTTGTAAGCAGGAATCAGGAGGATAGAATTATGGTCAGATTTGCCAAATGGAGGGTGGTCGTCTAGAGTTAAACATTTGGTAAAACTGATTTAGTTTGCCTGCATTAAAACTACTTAGGGAGAAGCGGCGCACTAGCGGGCCACTCCAGACACTACCCGGTGAAATGTAAGGCGCTAAATTCAAAATCCAAAAGTTGAATTATTAAACATTCATCAATATACAAGTGTTGCATAGTCATCAAAAGCTCTGATTCTTGGCAATATCACAGTGTTGTCAGATTTCAAAAAGGCTTTACGGCGAAAGCACAACATTTGATTGTTTGAGGATAGCACCTCCAATATTTATGCATTAGCATAAATTCATGTCCAGCGCGGGTTACACAAAACCCATATAAGAGCTAAAATAAATCACTTACCTTTCGAAGAACTTCTGCTGAGGGCTTCCCAAGTGTCCAACGAAGACATCCAATGGTTCTTTTGTTAGAAAAAGTCATTTATTATATCCATAAATCTCAGTTTGGTTGGTGCGTTATGTTCAGAAAATCCACCGTCGAGTCGCCCATTGAACCGTAAAGAGAAAGCGTTCAAATATAGCTATCAGCTTTTCCCAAACAAATCAAAGATCATTTATAATGCACCCTTAGCTATCCTTTTATGAATATTAGCGATAATATTTAACTCGCATGATATCATAAATGATATAAAAGGAAAATAAAGTGGGGTGCGCTCACGGTCTCGCGCCCGGGAAACTTTGTTGACATCTGAGGTCCTTTGATTATTTCCTCTTCCTATCAGTTCTGCTCAGTGCTAAAGCCTCCAAACACTGTATAAAGACTGTTGACATCTAGTGGAAGCCATCGGTTCTGTAATCTAGGAGCTAAACCCCATGTATTTCAATAGGATGCTTATCAAACAGAGGAAATGTCACAACAACAAAGAAATTCTGGACAGAAAGTCCTTGGGTTTTCGCCTGCTATATCAGTTCTGTTATACTCACAGACATTATTTTAACACTTTTGGAAACCTCAGAGTGTTTCCTATCCAATAGTACTAATTATGTGCATATCCTATTTTCTGGGCCTGAGTGGCAGGCATTTTACTGTGGGCACGCCAGACTCTCCATAACCGTCACCTCTGCTGCCGCTCCCTAAGAAGTTAAAGTCCCTGGCCACTAGGAGCGCCGCTTCTGGAGGAGCATTTTCTTGTTTGCTTATGGCCTTCTAGAGTTGGTTGAGTGCGGTCTAATATAGATGAGAACTCTCTTGGTAGATAGTGTGGTCTACAGCTTATCATAAGGTACTCTACCTCAGGCGAGCAATACCTCGAGACTTCTTTAATATTAAACATCGCGCACCAGCTTTTATTGACAAAGAGACACACACCCCCACCCCTCGTCTTACCAGATGTAGCTTCTTCTCTGTTCTGCCGGTGCATGGAAAATCCTGCCAGCTCTATATTATCTGTTTCGTCGTCCAGCCACGACTCTGTGAAACATAAAATATTATAGTTTTTAATGTCCCGTTGGTAGGATAATCATAATCGTAGGTCATCAATTTTATTTTCCAATGATTGCATGTCAGCCAGTAGAACGGATGGCAGTAGGAATTTACTCGCTCGCCTATGGATTCTCAGAAGGTAGCCCGACCTACGCCCCCTTTTCCTTTTCTTCACACAAATGACTGGGATTTGGGCCTGTTCCCGGGAAAGCAGTATATCCTTCTCGTTGGACTCATTAAAGGAAAACTCTTCTTCTAGTTCATGGTGAGTAATCTCTGTTCTGATGTCCAGAAGTTATTTTTGGTCATAAGAGACGGTAGCAGCAACATTATGTACAAAATAAGTTAAAAACAACGCAAAAAAATGAACAACAGTTGGTTAGGAGCATGTAAAATGTCAGCGATCCTCTTTCGGTGGCATCTTTCCAATCCAATTTCCAATATAAACATGCATACATATACATAAATACAGATACATACATATATATATATATATATATATATATATATATTAGGGGAGGGGTGGTAGGGTTGTGGGAAATAATAAAGGAAAATATATTTAAAAATATATATATATATCTTTTTTTAATATATTTTCCTTTATTATTTCCCGCAACCCTACCACCCCTCCCCTAATTGGAGTAAATGAATAAACAAAAACACTTAGGCTTCTACTTCCAGTTGATACATTCTATATACATTTTACGGACACAATCTATATTACAATAGTTATATTTTGGTTGTTTTTAGTACTGACCTTCATCTATTTCTTATGTCCATCCAGTTAGATTTTTATTTGCCATATATTTTTAACTGTGCTATTTCACAAAAGTTCTGAACCTATATACATTTTACAGACGCAGTATATTTTACATTTGTTATCTTGTTGTTATTAGTCCCACCCTTTAGCTCCATTCAAGCCTTCCCATCTATCTCCTAACACCATTCTATTAGCCATATATTTTTCAACTGTGCTGCGATGCTTCACAAAAGTTCTGAACCTTTCTATTCTTATAGTTTCTACAGATTGTAAATGAAAGATAAATATTTTTACTTCATATTTTATTATTGATCGATTGACTATGACTTTTCAAATTACCCAGTATTGCTATCTGCAGTGTTAGCTCCAGGTAAGTGTTGCAATTATTCAGTCATTCCTGAACCTGTGACCAAAAACTAGCTACATGTGGACAGTACCAAAAGAATGATCTAATGACTCTGCCTCCTCGCAGCAAAATCTGTAGAGCTGGGAAGGTTAATTACGATATTTTGGAGATGATTTCGTTTTCAAATAACCAAAATTTAGCGGTTGTAATTTGAATAAAGGGATAAAGGCCATTCTTGAACATGGGGTGAGACATTCTTACTAATTTGCTAGAGAAACAGTTTGGATTTAAGTATAACTTTTGTATGACTTAAGCCTTTAGTGAGAGGTCTAATGCTTTAATATTTAATCATTTCTTCCCTCCGAATTCATATTCATTATATAAATAGGCCCTTTTAATTTTGTCTGGCTTGCCATTTCAAATAAAATTTAATATTTTTTGCTCATATAATTAAAAAAAACTAATCGCTAGTTGTTGGCAAAACCATAAGCAAACAGGTCAACTGTGATATGACTAAAGAGTTAATTAATCATGGTGATTTTTCCACAAATAGACAGGTATTTTCCTTTCCCTGGTAGCAAGATCTTATCTATTTAGCTAACTTGCTATAAAAATGTATTGGAATGAGATACTTTGTATACCGAGTATGTCCACATCCCCGTCAGACCATTTTATTGGTAAACTACAAGGTAATGTAAAAGTTGTATTTTTTTGTGATCCAATACACTTATCATACTTTGGTTGTAATCCAGAGAGGTTAATAAAAGTATCTAGATACTCTATGAGGCTGTGGAGGGATCCAAATTGTGGATTTTAAAGAAAACATGAATCATCAGCGTACATTGACAACTTTGTTTTTAAGCCCTGGATTTCTAAACACTTAATTGTATTGTTGGATCTGATTTTAACAGCTAACATTTAGATGGCAGTAATACATAGATATGCCGATAGTGGACAACCTTGTTTTACTCCTCTTAACAGTTTAAAACTTTCTGAGATGTAGCCATTATTTACTATTTTACATCTAGGGTTACTATACATAACTTTAACCCATTTTATAAGAGATTCTCCAAAATTGAAATATTCCAGGCATTTATACATAAACTCCAGTCGTACTTTATCAAAGGCCTTTTCAAAGTCACATGAATACCAGGGCTGGTTTCCCAGATATTTTATAGTGTTCTATTGTTTCCAGTACTTGTCTTATATTATCTCCAATGTATCGTCCATGTAAAAAACCTGTATGATTAGGATGAATAATATCCGACAATACCTTTTTAATTCTATGCGCTAAGCATTTAGCTAGTTTTTGCATCACATTTATGATCTTTGTAGTAATATTATTCGTATCTCAAAAATCCATTTGCATTGCTAGTTATAGCTTAATGTTATTTAGCTAGCTAACATTGAACCTAGTTGGTTAACTTAGCTACCTGCATGGTGGCTAGCTATAACAATCAGTTTGTATTGCTATGCCGTGTTCAAAACAACTGCGAACTCGGAAATCTCGGACTTCCGACAGTGCGTTCAAGACAAAAAATAGTTTTGAATGGTCATCCAACTTGGAATTCCAACTCCAAAACTCAGCCCTCTTTCTAGAGCCCTGACTTTTCGACCTGAAGATTACTGACGTCATGATTTGACCTTCTATTTTTCCAAGTTCCCAGTTGTCTTGAAAGCACCATTAGGAGAGAGAGAGAGAGAGAGAGAAAGAGAGAGAGAGAGAGAGACCCTTGTAGTGGATAATTTACATTTTAGTAATTTAGCAGACAATCTTATCCAGAGCGACATACAGTTAGTTCAGTCATCTTAAGATTGATAGGTGGGACAACCACATGTCATAGTAAGTACATTTTTTCTTTCTCAATAAAGTAGCTGTCAGCAAAGTCAGCTAGTAAGGGGGAAAAGAGTCAAGTGCAAGTGGTAGTTCACAAAAGGCTTTTTTTATTTAGAACTGGGAGGCCCAAGAGGCCTTCCCCGGGATGAAGAGCAGCTCCACCTTGTCGAGGTTGAGCTTGAGGTGGTGGGCTGACATCCAAGCTGAGATATCTGCCAGTCACGCAGAGATGGGTGTGAGAAGGGTGGAAGGAGAAAAGTAGTTGAATGTCATCTGCATAGCAATTATAGGAGCGACCAGGTGAGGATATGACAGAGCTGAGTGATTTGGTGTATAGAGAGAAGAGAAGAGGGCATAGAACCGAGCCCTGGGGGACACCAGTAGTGAGAGTACGTTACGCAGACACAGATTCTCTCCACGTCACCTGGTAGGAGCGGCCTGCCAGGTAGGATGCAATCCAAGAGTGTGCAGAGCCTGAGAAGCCCAGCCCTCCGAGGGTGGAGAGGTGGAGCTGATGGTTCACATTGTTGAAGGCAGCGGATAGATCTAGGAGGATGAGAACAGAGGAGAGAGAGTCAGCTTTGGCAGTGTGGAGAGCCTCCATGACACAGAGAAGAGCAGTCTCGTTTGAGTGACCAGTCTTGAAGCCTGACTGGTTAGGGTCAAGAAGATCGTTCTGTGAGAGAAAAAGAGAGAGTTGATCAGAGACAGCATGCTCAAGTGTTTTGGAAAGAAAATAACGTTTTTTACGTCAGAGGAGTGGAGTGTTGGTTTCCCAAGGAAGGGAGCGACTCTGGCCATTTTGAAGTCAGAGGGGACGCAGTCAGTGGTCAGGGATGAGTTGATGAGGGAAGTGAGGAGTGGGAGAAGGTCTCCAGAGATTGTCTGGAGAAGCGGATGGGGTTGAGTGGGCAGGTTGTCAGGCAGCCAGACCTCATTAGTTACAGGGTGTCATCTGGAGAGAGAGGGGAGAAAGAGGTCAAGGCATAGGGTAGTTCTGTGTGAGTGGGTCAGTGGACTCAATAGGCTGAGTGAATGAGGAGCGGATGTCGTCAACCTTCTTTTCAAAGTGGTTGTCAAAAGCGTCCGCAGAGAGGGAGGAGGTGGAGGATTAAGGAGGGAGGTGATGTTGGAAAAGTGTTTCCTAGGGTTAAAGGCAGAAGCTTGACATTTTGAGTGATAGAGAATGGCTTTAGCAGTGGATACAGAGGAAGAGAAGGTAGAGAGGAGGGAGTGAAAGGATGATAGCTCCTCCAGAAGTTTAGTTTTCCCGCAGCCCTGTTCTGTAAGCTCGCAATGAGTCACTCAGTCACGGAGCAAGAGGGGAAGGCCGAGCCAATCGGGAGGAAAGGGGGCAGTGCGAGTCATAGGATGCGGAAAGGGATTGATGAGGCAGAATCAGGTGACAGGAAAGAGAAGGATTTAGCAGAAGGGAGAGATGATAGGAGAGAAGAACAGAGAGTAGTGGGAGAGAGCAAAGATTGCGACGGAGTATGACAATCTGGGTAGGGGCTAAGTGGCTAGGGTTGGAGGAAAGGGAGACAGAAAAGGAAACAAAGTAGTGTATGTGTCACGTCCTGGCCATAGATAGCCCTTTTGGCTGCTCTATGGTGGTTTTGGTCAGGACGTGAGCAGGGGTGGTTTTTTGTTCTATGTTTTTATTTCTAGGTTTGGTTTGTGGATGGTTCCCAATTAGAGGCAGCTGAGTGTCGTTACCTCTAATTGGGGACCATATATATGTTTGTTCTTTTCCCCACTTGCGGTGTGGGTCATTGTTTAGGTGTGAGTACCTGTATGTGCTACACCTTCATTACGGTCAGTTTGTTCTTTATTTTTGTATTGAGTGAGTTAACCCAATAAATATGTTTAACTGCACCCGGGCACGCTGCGCCTTGGTCCGTTCTTCACGACGATTGTGACAGAATGACCCACCACCAAGAGACCAAGCAGCGTACCTACCTAGAGTCCTGGACATGGGAGGAGATCCTGGACGGGAAGGGACCCGGGAGGCAGGCGGGGGAATACCGCTGTCCGAAGGAGGAGCTGGAGGCAGCTAAGAAGGAGCGGCGCTTCTACGAACAAAAATATGCGGGAACACGTCTGGCCTTTAAGCCCGAGAGGCAGCCCCCAAAACATTTTTTGGGGGGGCACACGGGGAGTTTGGCTGGACCAGGTTGGAGACCTGGGCCAGCTCCCCGTGCTTACCAGAGGGAGCAGCGCACTGGTAGGGCACCGTGTGAGGCGGTGAAACGCACAGTGTTGCCAGTGCGTGTTCACAGCCCGGTGCGCGACATGCCAGCTTCCCGCATCGTTTTTGCGAGTAGGAGTGTTCAGCCTGGGAGGAGTGTGCCGGATCAGCGCTCTTGGCCTCCAGTACACCTCCTCGGACCAGGATATCCTGCGCCGGCTCTGCGTACTGTGTCTCCGGTGCGTCTCCACAGCCCGGTACGTCCTGTGCCAGCGCCCCGCAGGTGCAGAGCGGAGTTATCCATTCAGCCAGGACGGGTTGTGCAGGCTGTACGCCGGAGACCTCCAGTGCGTCTTCACGGCCCAGTGTATCCTGCCCCTGTTCCACGCTCCCGGATCCCTGTGCGTGTGGTGAGCCCAGCATGCACTGTCCCACGCTCCAGGATCCCTGTGCGTGTTGTGAGCCCAGCATGCACTGTCCCACGCTCAAGGATCCCTGTGCGTGTTGTGAGCCCAGCATGCACTGTCCCACGCTCCAGGATTCCTGTGCGCGTTGTGCGCCTCCAGAGCCCGGCGAGGCCTGTCCCTGCTCCATGCACCAGGTCCCTGTGCGCATCGAGCCCGGCACGTCCTGTCCCTGCTCCGGCGCACCAGGTCCCTGTGCGCCTTCAGAGCCCGGCACGGCCTGTGCATGCACCAGGCCCCTGTGCGCCTCCAGAGCCAGCGAGGCCTGTCCCTGCTCCACGCACCAGGTCCCTGTGCGCCTTCAGAGCCCGGCACGGCCTGTGCCCGCTCCACGCACCAGGCCCCTGTGCATCGAGAGCCCGGCACGTCCTGTCCCTGCTCCACGCACCAGGTCCCTGTCGCGCATCGAGCCCGGCACGTCCTGTCCCTGCTCCGCACCAGGTCCCTGTGCGCCTCCAGAGCCCGGTGAGGCCTGTCCCTGCTCCACACACCAGGCCCCTGTGCGCCTCCAGAGCCCGGCGAGGGTGCCCAGCCCGGGGCCCCGACGAGGGTGCCCAGCCGGGGCCCGCGACGAGGTCCCCAGCCGGGCCGCGGCGAGGTCCCCAGCCCGGGCCCGCGACGAGGTCCCCAGCCCGGGGCCGCGACGAGGTCCCCAGCCCGGGCCGCGACGAGGGTCCCCAGTCCGGGCCGCGACGAGGGTCCCCAGTCCGGTGCCCGCGACGAGGGTGCCCAGTCCGGGGCCGCGACGAGGGTGCCCAGTCCGGGCCCACAACGAGGGTCCCCAGTCCGGGGCCCTCAACGAGGTTGCCCAGTCTGGGGCCCGCAACGAGGGTACGGCCCACACCGGAGCCGCTGCCTAAGGCGAGGACCCACCCGAGAGACCCCTCCCAGTGACTTTTTGGGCGGTCGAGTCCGCACCTTTGGGGGGGGTACTGTCACGTCCTGGCCATATATAGCCCTTTTGGCTGCTCTATGGTGGTTTTGGTCAGGACGTGAGCAGGGGTGGTTTTTTGTTCTATGTTTTTATTTCTAGGTTTGGTTTGTGGATGGTTCCCAATTAGAGGCAGCTGAGTGTCGTTACCTCTAATTGGGGACCATATATATGTTTGTTCTTTTCCCCACTTGCGGTGTGGGTCATTGTTTAGGTGTGAGTACCTGTATGTGCTACACCTTCGTTACGGTCAGTTTGTTCTTTATTTTTGTATTGAGTGAGTTAACCCAATAAATATGTTTAACTGCACCCGGCACGCTGCGCCTTGGTCCGTTCTTCACGACGATTGTGACAGTATGTATACGGATATATATATAAAAAAATATATGGGGGATTGGAAATGATGCAGACAATTACATTGATGGAAGCAGCAATCTTTCCGCAATATTAAGCTGATCCACCCCTTAATAATATATATTTTTTTAAGTAGTGAACAGAAACCTGTAGGGGGGTTGCTGTGAGATTAGTAGGTGAACAGCCTCTAGTAAAGATGAGGTCAAGCGTATTGCCTGCCTTGTGCATGGGAGGAGACTGGGAAAGGGTGAGGTCAAAAGAGACAAGGAGGGGAAAGAAAAAGTTGGACAGAAATTAATTGAAGGCAGACGTCAGGAGGTTGAAGTCGCGTAGTATGAAGAGCGGTTAGCCATCGTCAGGAAATGAGCTTATCAAGGTGTCAAGCTCATTGAGGAACTCTCTAAGGGCAACTGGCGGGCGATAAATGACAACAATGTTAAGCTTGAGTGGACAAGTAACAGTGACAGCATGGAATTCAAATGAGGAGATGGACAGGTGAGTGAGAGACAAAAGAGAAAATCTCCATTTAGGAGAAATGAGCAGCCCTGTGCCACCACCGAGACAACCAGATGCTCTCAGACTATGAGAGAAAACGTTGTCAGATGAAGAGAGAGCAGCTGGAGTAGCAGTGTTCTCTGGGGTGATTCATGTCTCCGTCAGGGCAAAAAAATATAGGGACTGAAGGGCAGTTATTGAATTAGAACTGGGAAAGGTTGACACTGATTACCAAAACCACAACAATCACAAATTGCCCCGCCCCTTAATCCTGGTTGATGTGTCAACAATCATCTGCAAGTTATGAGTAGACAGCAGGAAAGACAGGCAGCACTTAAAGTAGATGGCCTTAGCTAGCAAAAAGACAGTACTAGACAACAACAGATTAAGACAAAAATGATATGTATCACTCCAGGAGATTACTATGTCACTAAAGCTTTATTTAAAGCTTTATCTACAGTCTTTAGCTCCTCTACCAAGTCGGATACATGTGCTTACAGTGTACTGTGTAAACAGTATTTTCATGCAGGGAAAATCTTCCATCAGCGGGAACAGAGCTTATTGAACAACAGCACCTGGCTTAAAGGTTATGCTACTGGACTCCAGGGAGAGAATACAGGAGCTGAATACCACTATGTCATAACAGCTATGTTACCGAGTCAAAAGCAAACGTGATCATTTTCTAAAAGTGGATGACATATCAATAGTCCTGTTTTACTAGGGTCTCGCAGAGCAGCAAGGGAGCCATTTGCATCTGATTACAAGCTGTAAATCTGAAGGATGATTCCGTGCTGGCTGGAAAGTAAGGCTCAGGGTTTCATATGTGTAGTAATCACAGGAGGTTGGTGGCACCTTAAGTGGGGAGAACGGGCTTGTGGTAATGACTGGAGCGGAGTCAGTGGAATGGTATCAAATACATCAAACACATGGTTTCCAGGTGTTTGATAGCATTCCATTTGCTAAATTCCATTCCATTTGCTAAGTTCCGGACGTTATTATGAGCCATTCTCCCCTCAGCAGCCTTAACTGGTAGGAATCGCTAAGTAGACAGTAAGGCTCAGGGTTTAATGTGTAGTAATCGCTAAGTAGACACGGGTGGAAAACACACCTATGTGCTCACAGACTGATATGACAATCATGAGACACCCACGTGCCTTACGGAGACATAGAAATACCCACATTCACACATACTGTACAGTTGAAGTCGGAAGTTTACATACACTTAGGTTGGAGTCATTACAACTTGTTTTTTCAACCACCACAAATTTCTTGTTAACAAGCTATAGTTTTGACAAGTCAGTTAGGACATCTACTTTGTGCATCACACAAGTCATTTTTCCAAACAATTGTTTACAGTTACAGACAGATTATTTCACTTATAATTCATTGTATCACAATTCCAGTGGGTCAGAAGTTCACATACATTAAGTTGACTGTGCCTTTAAACAGCTTAGAAAATTCCAGAAAATTATGTCATGGCTTTAGAAGCTTCTGACATCATTTGAGTCAATTGGAGGTGTACCTGTGTATGTATTTCAAGGCCTACCTTCAAACAAAGTGCCTCTTTGCTTGACATCATAGGAAAATCAAAAGAAATCAGCTAAGAACTCAGAAAAATATTGTAGACCTCCACAAGTCTGGCTCATCCTTGGGAGCAATTTCCAAACGCCTGAAGGTACCACGTTCATCTGTACGAACAATAGTACGCATGTATAAACACCATGGGACCACACAGCTGTCATACCGCTCAGGAAGGAGACGCGTTCTGTCTTCTAGAGATTAACGTACTTTGGTGCGAGAAGTGCAAATCAACCCCAGAACAACAGCAAAGGACCTTATGTAGATGCTGGAGGAAACAGGTACAAAAGTATCTATAGCCACAGTAAAACGAGTTCTATATCGACATAACCTGAAAGGCCGCTCAGCAAGGAAGAAGCCACTGCTCCAAACCTGCCGTAAAAAAGCCAGACTACGGTTTACAACTGCACATGGGGACAAATATTGTATTTTTGGAGAAATGTCCCCTGGTCTGATGAAACAAAAATAGAACTGTTTGGCCATAATGACCATTGTTATGTTTGGAGGAAAAAGGGGGAGGCTTGCAAGCCAAAGAACCACATCCCAACCGTGAAGTGCTTTGCTGCAGAAGGGACTGGTGCACTTCACAAAATAGATGGCATCATGAGGAAGGAAATGTATGTGGATATATTGAAGCAACTTCTCAAGACATCAGTCAGGAAGTTAAAGCTTGGTCCCAATGGACAATGATCCCAAGCATACATCCAAAGTTGGTGGCTTTGGAAGTATGCTTGGCAAAATGGCTTAAGGACAACAAAGTCAAGGAATTGGAGTGGCCATCACAAAGCCCTGACCTCAATCCATTAGAAAATGTGTGGGCAGAACTGAAAAAGTGTGTGCGAGCAAGGAGGCCTACAAACCTGACTTAGTTACACCAACTCTGTCAGGAGGAATGGACCAAAATTCACCCAACTTACTGTGGGAAGCTTGTGGAAGGCTCCCTGAAATGTTTGACCCAAGTTAAACAATTTAAAGGCAATGCTACCAAATACTAATTGAGTGTATGTAAACCTCTGACCCACTGGGAATGTGATGAAAGAAATACAAGCTGAAATAAATCATTCTCTCTACTATTATTCTGACATTTCACAATCTTAAAATCAAGTGGTGATCCTAACTGACCTAAGACAGGAATTTTTTTACAAGGATTAAATATCAGGAATTGTGAAAAACTGAGTTTAAATGTATTTGGCTAAGGTGTATGTAAACTTCCAACTGTAGACATGCACTCACACACACACACACACACAATGCAAATGTACTGTAATTGGAAGAAAAATCTGTTTTCCCCCACTTGAAGATCTGCACCAACCCAAAACAGGAGACAAACATTTGAAGGTTTAGCTTCAAATGACAGCTGAGGTACGAAAAAGGAGATAAATTACCAAATCACGTCAAACACATTCACTACAAAGAAACAAACCAAAACAAGCTAGAGTGGAAGAGTGCTTGTGACACCCTGAAGGGAAGAGAGGAACGAGAAAGTGACTGAGGGGAGGAGACAGACATTCACACACACACTCGCACACGCACACACACACACATACACACACAGACACACATACAAGTTTAGTCTAAGTGTCTATGAGGGAGGTTTTAGTGGTGACAGAGGGAGGGGGACGGAGAAGTAAACAGAAGGTTCTTTGATCCAGTTGAAACAGATGTTGAGGAAAACACAGCCTTTTCCCTCTGTAAAGACCCACCTGAGCAGGCAGGTAGCAGCACCCATATGGCTCTGTGTTCACATTGTAAGACTAATGAGACTGCAGGATTAGGTATGTGTGTGTGTGTTTGGATTTTTAGCAGTCATAAGAGTGTATTGCTGCCGATTAGGCATCATTTTCAAGCCTCATTTGTCATGTTGAGGAAGGAAAGAAATAGAGCAGGAAGTTAAGAAAGTACAACTATCTATATAATTTTTCACTTTGAATCACTTTAGAAATGTGTGTGTGTGTGTGTGTGTGTGTGATTGCATGTGTGCTTGCATGTGCTTATTCCTCATCGAGGACTCCAGACATTTATCAAGACTACTGTCAATATGGTCAATTTATTTTGTGCTAATTATTCAATTAATTAGTTACACTGATAGGTTGATCAAATGTATTTACTAGTCATTATTGTGCTGGGTATCATAACAGATTAGTTTATCCACTCTCTCTCCTTACCTGACTTTCCTTCCTCCTCGGTAGCTCGGTTGTACTCTACTAGTCAGACTGTTTCTCTGAAGGACATCCAAACACTTTCAAAAGGCTATAACAAATCAAACTGTTCCCTGAACCTAATATCAAACAGGCCTGGTGTCAGCATTTATTAGAGAAATCAGATTCTCTCACCCTCCCTCTAGCCAGCCCCCTTCGCAGTATTCCAACACGCAGTGGACCCTTTGAAGTTCGGAAGAATGCAGGATCTCAAATTACCCTGGAGACGAGGCTGATAGTCTTTGAAGTCCTCATTTGATAGCGCTCTTTTCTCTGCTCCCTCTCCATCTCTTTCCCTCGCTCCTTCTCTTCATACACAACGAGGTTTCCAAACACACACTCATGCATACATATGAACAGACACACACACACGCTAGCTTTTTAATCAGTGTACTAAATAAGACCCTAGGGATATGGACATAGTGGGGTGCCGGAGCAGCCCTCCAAGCAGCATTAGTAAACCCACTGACAGTGATGAATCAGGGAATACTCAGGGGAAACTGGGAATTATGATCCATTGAACACAGCCTGTAGCATGGGGAGGGGTGGGCAGAAGTCTCTCTAGAGTATTGTACGATGTAATGCCCATTACATCATTCTCACTACCCATTAGTACTATGCAATATGTAACTTTTGGTATTTTTTTATGTTCAAAAGCTCCAATAAGTCGCTAGTGGTCATCCAATGTGATGCAACAGTAACAAAATTGCACCTCTAGCCTGCCTAAGAACCACTTTATTAATTGTTTTTCATTTTCCCTGTCGGGTCGGATTTTCGGGCCAGATTTTATGGGCTTACAGACATGGCAGACGCAAGAGGCAAATGACCTGACCCAGCAGCAACTAGTGTTAGTCTTCCATCTAAGCCAAAGAAACAGAGAAATTATTTGGAAGCAGACAGGCAAAAAAGGAAAAGCTATAGAGCACGAGAGAGAGTAAACCTCAGATTTGTGTTCACACAGTGGAGAGAACTAAGAGAGTTGATAGGATTCAAAACCGAACCAGAATTTGCTTTTTTTTCTGCTGGAAAGGTAAGACATAGTTAGCTGGTGTCACACTTTCCCCCAGCCCCATAACTATCACACCTGATTAAACTAATTGCATTCTACACTGAAGACCATGATTAGTTGATAATTGGTGTCATGTGTTAGCTGGGTCTGGGGCAAAAGTGTGTCACCAATCAACCCCCCCGAGGATTGGAGTTGACCATTCCTGATCCAAGTCTACATCTGAGCTGGAGTCCTTCCAGAATCACATACTCATGTACTCGGTTTGCTTTCCCTCCTCCAGTCTATGAGGCTGGAACCCTACTGGTAGCACTTGACTACAACCTTTGTAACCATTGTCCAGCCTTGGAGAATGCGTAGGGCAACCAAATGTAAGTGTTAGTTGTCCTCTCGGTTGTGAAAAAGATTTGAATAATGTAAAACTAATAACAAACGTGTATTAGAACTCATTACAATATTATACATGTTATCGCTGTTATATGTCAACACTACAGTTCTGCACTGATAGTAATGCTACAACTTCCAGGAGACACGGGGTGCAGTAAGTACACCTTTGAGCTAGGGAAGGACCGGAGCTTTTCCTGTTGTCAGATTTGGTGGTTCTCGGGAATTGTGAAAACCTACAGAATACTCAGAATTGTTGTTGAATGAGATGGGCCTACAACCAAATATATGAATCATATAAATAAGGGAATTTTGTGTGGGCAGCAATAAACTTGTGTAAGAAACAATACTTGTGCATTTTTTTTTTTTAACCCTCATCCCGACCAGCCTCTTCTTGCAGTCGGGCAGCCCTTTCAAGGTTATCCTGTCCAATTCTTTCTCCACCCCTGCCTGTGCCCCTGGACGGTCTGCGGCTCTTCAAAACTGGAATCCTACTGAAAAAAATTAGGATTCTATTGTAATATTCACTACATGGTAATTTATGTATAACCAATAAGGATTTTAATGCAGAATACGTACACAACATATTCATAGCCATAGCTCTCGAGAATCAAGGGGCCATCACAGTAATGTTATTAGTGAGCTACAGTATTTGTGTTATTTATTTTTATTTCACCTTTATTTAACCACGTAGGCAAGTTGAGAACAAGTTCTCATTTACAACTACGACCTGGCCAAGATAAAGCAAAGCAGTGAGACACAAACAACAACACAGAGTAACACATGGAATAAACAAGCGTACAGTCAATAACACAATAGAAAGAAAGAAAGTCTATATACAGTGTGTGCAAATGGCGTGAGGAGATAAGGCAATAAATAGGCCATAGTAGCAAGTAATTACAATTTAGCAAATTAACACTGGAGTGATCGATGTGCAGATGATGATGTGCAAGTAGAAATACTGGTGTGCAAGAGAGCAGAAAAGTAAATAAAAACACTATGGGGATGAGGTATGTAGATTGGATGGGCTATTTACAGATGGGCTATGTACAGTTGCAGCGATCGGTTAGCTGCTCGGATAGCTGATGTTAAAAGTTAGTGAGGGAAATATAAGTCTCCAGCTTCAGCGATTTTTGCAATTCGTTCCAGTCATTGGCAGCAGAGAACTGGAAGGAAAGGCGGCCAAAGAGGTGTTGGCTTTCGGGATGACCAGTGAGATATTGTCAATGCCGGTGTGTGTAGCTGGTGTAGAAGTCAGGCGCAGGAAAGCAGAGATGAGTGAACAACGTATTTAATAAAATACGGAAAAAGGAATAACAAATCCAACGAGCCCTTAAAACACACGGGCGAATATAACCAGCCGTAAATAAAACCGGCAAAGAAACAACAAACAATCACACACAAAAAACATGGGGAAAACAGAGGGTTAAATAATGAACATGCAATTTGGGAATTGAAACCAGGTGTGTAAAACAAAGGCAAAACAAATGGAACATGAAAAATGGAACGCTATGTCTAGAAGGCCAGTGACGTCGACCGCCGAAAACCGCCCGAACAAGGAGAGGGACTGACTTCGGCGAAGTCGTGAGAGTACCCCCCCCTTGATGCGTGGCTCCAGCAGCGCGCTGACACCGACCTCGGGGACGACCCGGAGGACCAGGCGCAGGGCGATCCGGATGGAGACGGTGGAACTCCTGCAGCATCGAAGGGTCCAACACGTCCTCCACCGGCACCCAGCATCTCTCCTCCAGACCGTACCCCTCCCACTCCACAAGGTACTGAAGGCCCCTCATGGGCGGAGCTTCGGTGGCGTACCCGAGTGTTGAGAGAGCATGGCTCCTGTCCCAGCCTCGGATGCGTCCACCTCCACTATGAACGCCAAAAAGGGATCCGGATGAGCCAGCACGGGAGCCGAGGTAAACAGAGCCTTCAGGTGACTAAAAGCCCAGTCCGCCCCAGCCGACCACTGCAGTCGCACTGGTCCCCCCTTCAGCAGTGAGGTAATTGGAGCCGCTACCTGACCAAAGCCCCGGATAAACCTCTGGTAGTAGCTGGCAAACCCTAGGAACCGCTGCACTTTCTTTACCGTGGAGGGAGTCGGCCAATTACACACGGCTAAAATGCGGTCACTCTCCATCTCCACCCCTGACGTGGAAATGCGGTACCCTAGGAAGGAGACGGACTGTTGGAAGACTAGACATTTCTCAGCCTTGACGTACAGGTCATGTTCCAACAGTCGACCAAGCACCCTGCGCACCAGGGACACATGCTCGGCGCATGTAGTGGAGTATATCAGAATGTCGTCGATATACACCACTACACCCTGCCCATGCAGGTCCCAGAAAATCTCGTCAACAAAGGCCTGAAAGACTGATGGAGCATTCATCAACCCGTACGGCATGACGAGGTATTCATAGTGCCCTGAGGTGGTACTAAATGCTGTCTTCCACTCGTCCCCCTCCCGGATACGCACCAGGTTGTAAGCGCTCCTGAGATCCAATTTTGTGAAGAAGCGTGCCCCGTGCAATGACTCGATCGCACTGGCTATGAGAGGCAGCGAGTAGCTGTATCTCACAGAGATCTGAATGATACCCCGATAGTCAATACACGGGCGCAGACCTCCATCCTTCTTCTTCACAAAAAAGAAACTCGAGGAGGCAGGTGAAGTATGTCTCCATAGCCGCCGTCTCCTCCTGGGACAGAGGATACACGTGACTCCTGGGAAGTGCTGCGTCTACCAGGAGATTTATCGCACAATCCCCTCGTCGATGGGGTGGTAATTTAGTAACCCTCTTCTTACAGAAGGCGAGAGCCAAATCGGCATATTCTGAGGGGATGCGCACGGTGGAGACCATGTCTGGACTTTCCACCGTAGTCGCACCGATGGAAACCCCTACACATCTACCTGAGCACTTTCGTGACCACCCCTTGAGAGCCCTCTGTTGCCACGAAATAGTGGGGTCATGACAGGCCAACCAGGGTAGGCCCAGCACCACGGGAAACGCAGGAGAATCAATAAGGAAGAGACTGATTCTCTCCTTGTGACCCTCCTGCGTAACCATGTCAAGTGGAGCGGTGGCCTCCCTAATCAGCCCTGACCCGAATGGTCGGCTATCTAGGGCGTGCACAGGGAAGGGCATATCAACAGGAACAATGGGGATCCCTAAACTATGGGCAAAAGAACGGTCAATAAAATTCCACCAGCTGGTCCAATGTGAGGGTGGTGTCTCGGCAGGCCAACTCCCGACGGATGTCCTCGCGCAGACTGCACTGGTAGTGATTGATCAGGGCCCTGTCGTTCCATCCCGCGCTGGCGGCCTAAGCGAAATCCTGTGCACTCCTCGTCCTCTGCATCAGATGGAACAGACGTTCACCCGCCACTCGACCCTCAGGCCTGAAAGACTGATGGAGCATTCATCAACCCGTCGAAAACTGCCCAAAAGCTGCGGGTGAACTCTGCGTAATGATCCAAAGCCGCGTCTCCCTCACTACATATGGTGTTGGCCCATTCCAGGGCTTTGCCTGAGAGGCAGGAGACGAGGGGGACACACTCTCATGTCCCAAAGGAGCGGGGTGGACGGTCGCCAGGTAGAGTTCCAGCTGGAGTAGGAACCCCTGGCATCCGGCAGTCGTCCCATCGTACTCCCTTGGGAGCACGAGCCGAATCCTGCTGGGACCGGGTGAAGGAGGGGTGAACAGTGGGACCGGTTGTAGAGGTAGTGGTGGAGGCGCTGGCAGACCTCCTTCTCTCTCCCATCTATCCATCGTCTGCAGCACACGATCCATGGCGGTGCCCAGACACATGGTCGCGTGCTGCTGGATGCGCTCTTCTACAGCCACAGGGAGGGCTTCTGCTCCTGCTGACTCCATTCATTGTGGTGCGTGATTCTGTCAATGCCGGTGTGTGTAGCTGGTGAAGAAGTCAGGCGCAGGAAAGCAGAGATGAGTGAACAACGTATTTAATAAAATACAGAAAAAGGAGTAACAAATCCAACGAGCCCTTAAAACACACGGGCGAATATAACCAGCCATAAATAAAACTGGCAAAGAAACAACAAACAATCACGCACAAAAAACATGGGTAAAACAGAGGGTTAAATAATGAACATGTAATTTGAGAATTGAAACCAGGTGTGTAAAACAAAGACAAAACAAATGGAACATGAAAAATGGATTGCGATGGCTAGAAGGCCGGTGACGTCGACCGCCGAAAACCGCCCGAACAAGGAGAGGGACCGACTTCAGATACCTGCTGGAGCGCGTGCTACGGGTGGGTGTTGTTATCGTGACCAGTGAGCTGAGATAAGGCGGAGCTTTACCTAGCAAAGAGTTATAGATGACCTGGAGCCAGTGGGTCTGGCGACGAATATGTAGCGAGGGCCAGCCGATTAGAGCATACAGATTGCAGTGGTGGGTGGTATATGGGGCTTTGGTGACAAAACTGATGGCACTGTGATAGACTGCATCCAGTTTGCTGAGTAGATTGTTGGAGGCTATTTTGTAAATTACATTGCCGAAGTCGAGTATCGGTAGGATAGTCAGTTGAAAAGCATGCATTTAGTTTTACTAGCGTTTACGAGCAGTTGGAGGCCACGGAAGGAGTGTTGTATGGCATTGAAACTCGTTTGGAGGTTTGTTAACATAGTGTCCAAAGAAGGGCAGTCATTTGAGAAACCAAGGCTGTTGAGTCTGCCGATAAGATTACGGTGATTGACAGAGTCGAAAGCCTTGGCCAGGTCGCTGAAGACAGCTGCACAGTACAATCTTTTATCGATGGCGGTTATGATATCGTTAAGTACCTTGAGCGTGGCTGAGGTGAACCCGTGACCAGCTTGGAAACCGGATTGCACAGCGGAGAAGGTACGGTGGGATTCGAAAGGGTCAGTGATCTGTTTATTAACTTGTTAGGGATCGGCTCATGAGGTGACCGTTTTGGAGAGCCTGGCGTGCCCAAAGTAAAATGCATCCCATTCAGGCCCGGAAAATAGGATATGCACATATTTAGTACCATTGGATAGGAAACACTCTGAATTTTCCAAAAGTGCTAACCATTTGTCTGTGAGTAAAACAGAACGCATATGGCAGGCAAAACCCCGAGGAATTTCTGTCCTGGAAAAAGTGGTTTTGACAGAGTGCCTCATTGGGAACCCCTCCCTCATGAAAATGACCATATAAGGGCATATGAATGCAGTACCCATCGCTTCCTTTAGATGTCAACAGTCTCGAGAGTATAAAGTTTCATTTTGGATGAATTAGACCAGAGAATAAGAGCAAACCAGGAAGTGACCTTTTTATGTAAACAGTACCCAGTGCGCTGCCTCCCGACAAAGCGCGCAGTGTCTTTTTTTTACCGCCTTTATCGATCAGTTTATATTCCGGTTGATTTATAATAGTAAATATACGTAAAAGTGTTCCTAAGGATACATTTAAAACTATGTTTGATTGTTCTTGGACAAGTTTATAGGTATAAGATGAACGAGTTCTCGTCACGTTTCAATGGAGTAGTGGAGGCTGTCGTTTCTGATTATAACGCGCGAACCAAATGGAGGATTTATGGATAAAATACATTACTTTTTCTAACAAAAGAACCATGGATTGTCTTCATTGGACACTTAGGATGACCTCAGCAGAAGTTCTTCAACAGGTAATTGATTTGTTTTCGCTGTGAAATGTGTTATGTGTGTGCCATGATGGCTAATCGATTCATGGCTATGGGAAAAATATGTGAGGTGCTACCCTCAAACAATCAAATGTGCTGCTTTCGCCGTAAAGCCTTTTTGAAATCTGACAACGCTGTGATATTGCCAAGAAACAGAGCTTTTGATGAGTATGGAACACTTGTATATTGGTGGATGTTTAATAATTCAACTTTTGGATTTTGAATTTGGCGCCTTACATTTCACCTGGTAGTGTCGGGAGCAGCCCGCTAGCGCCCCAGCAATCCCTGAGAGGTTAACTTGGCTTTCGAAGACTTTAGAAAGGCAGGGCAGGATGGATATAGGTCCATAACAGTTTGGGTCTAGATTGTCACCCCCGCAGCTTTCCAATCTTTGGGGATCTCAGACGACACGAAAGAGAGATTGAACAGACTGGTAATAGGGGTTGCAACAATGGCAGCGGATACTTTTAGAAAGAGAGGGTCCAGATTGTCTAGGCCAGCTGATTTGTACAGGTCCAGGTTTTGCAGCTCTTTCAGAACATCTGTTATCTGGATTTGGGTGAAGGAGAAGCTGGGGAGGCTTTGGCAAGTAGCTGCGGGGGGTGCAGAGCTGTTGGCCGGGGTTGGGATAGCCAGGAGGAAAGCATGGCCAGCCGTAGAAAAATGCTTATTGAAATTATCGATTATCATGGATTTATCGGTGGTGTTACCTAGTCTTAGTGCAGTGGGCAGCTGGGAGGAGGTGCTCTTGTACTCCATGGACTTTCCAGTGTCCCAAAACTTTTTGGAGTTAGAGCTACAGGATGCAAATTTCTGTTTGAAAAAGCTAGACTTTGCTTTCCTGACTGACTGCGTGTATTGGTTCCTGACTTCCCTGAACAGTTGCATATCGCATATCGGGACTATTCGATGCTATTGCAGTCCGCCACAGGATGTTTTTGTGCTGGTCGAGGGCAGTCAGGTCTGAAGTGAACCAAGGGCTATATCTGTTCTTAGTTCTACATTTTTTGAAAGGGGCATGCTTATTTAAGATGGTGAGGAAATTACAATTAAAGAACAACCAGGCATCCTCGACTGACGGGATGAGGTCAATATCCTTCCAGGATACCCGGGCCAGGTCGATTAGAAAGGCCTGCTCGCAGAAGTGTTATAGGGAGCGTTTGACAGTGATGAGGGGTGGTCGTTCGACCGCGGACCCATAGCGAATGCAGGCAATGAGGCAGTGATCTCTGAGATCCTGATTGAAAACAGCAGAGGTGTATTTAGAGGGCAAGTTGGTCAGGATAATATCTATGAGGGTGCCCATGTTTACGGATTTAGGGTTGTACCTGGTGGGTTCCTTGATAATTTGTGTGAGATTGAGGGCATCTAGCTTAGATTGTAGGACTGCCGGGGTGTTAGGCATATCCCAGTTTAGGTCACCAGAACGAACTCTGAAGATAGATGGGGGGCAATCAATTCACATATGGTGTCCAGGCCACAGCTGGGAGCTGAGGGCGGCAACAGTGAGAGACTTATTTCTGGAGAGATTCATTTTTTTAATTAGAAGCTCGAACTGTTTGGGCATAGACCTGGAAAGTATGACAGAACTTTGCAAGCTATCTCTGCAGTAGATTGCAACTCCTCCCCCTTTAGCAATTCTATCTTGACGGAAAATGTTGTAGATGGGTATGGAAATCTCAGAATTTTTGGTGGCCTTCCTAAGACAGGATTCAGACACGGCAAGGACATCAGGGTTGGTGGAGTGTGCTAAAGCAGTGAGTAAAACAAACTTAGGGAGGAGGCTTCTGATGTTAACATGCATGAAATCAAGGCATTTTCGGTTACAGAAGTCAACAAATGAGAGTGCCTGGTTACACGCAGGGCCTGGGTTAAACTTCACATCACCCGAGGAACAGAGGAGGAGTAGGATGAATGTACGGCTAAAGGCTATCAAAGCTGGTCGTCAAGTGCATTGGGGACAGAGAATAAAAGGAGCAGATTTCTGGGCGTGGTAGAATAGATTCAGGGCATAATGTACAGACAGGGGTATGGTAGGGTGCGGGTACAGTGGAGGTAAACCCAGGCATTTTGTGACGATAAGAGAGATTGCATCTCTGGACTTACTAGTTATGCTGGGTGAGTGCACCACTAGGGGCTCCGCAGTAAACTAAAACAATGATAACTATCCTTGCGAGGCATAAAGCAATCACAGGTGTTGATTGGGAGAGCTAGCTAAGACAACAACGGGTAAGACAACAACAGCTAATCAGCTAAGACAACAACAACAGGTAAAATGGCAATGAATGGGCAGAGAGGGTCAGTTAACTACACACAGGGCCTGAGTTCGAGGCTGGGGCCAACAGATAAACAAAACAAATAAACAAAATGGAGTACTGTGATTAATGAACAGTCCAGAACAGTCCACTAGGCTACCTGCCGCGGGGGGTTGCAAGTTCGTAACCGGAGGTTTGCAAGTTCGAATCCCCGAGCTGACAAGGTAAAAATCTGTCGTTCTGCCCCTGAACAAGGCAGTTAACCCATTGTTCCCCGGGCGCCGAAGACGTGGATGTCGATTAACCTCTTAAGGAGCAGTGGGACGCTAGCACTACCCGGTAAAATGCAAGGTGCCAAATTCAAAATCCAAAAGTTGAATTATTAAACATTCATCAATATACAAGTGTTGCATAGTCATCAAAATATATGCTTCTTGGCAATATCACAGTGTTGTCAGATTTCAAAAAGGCTTTACGGCAAAAGCACTACATTTGATTGTTTGAGGGTAGCACCTCCAATATTTTTCCATTACCATAAATTCATAAACCATCGCGGTTCACACAAAACACATTTCACAGCAAAATCAAATCAATTACCTTTTGAAGAACTTCTGCTGAGGGCTTCCCAAGTGTCCAACGAAGACAATCCATGGTTCTTTTGTTAGAAAAAGTCATGTATTATATCCATAAATCTCCGTTTGGTTGGTGCGTTATGATGAGAAAATACAGCGTCCACTCACCCATTGAACCGTGAAGAGAACTCATTCAAACTATACCTATAAACTTGTCCAAGAACAATCAAACATCATTGATAATGTATCCTTAGGAACCCTTATGTATATTTAGTATAATATTTCAACCGGAATATAAACTGGGCGATAGGAAAGGAAAAAACCACAGTGCGCGCAAGCCTGTGAACGCGCATCCTCTTCTGTTTACTTCTTGTGACCACTTCCTAATTCTTCTTCTATTACCATCCAGATCAACTACAGTGAGGGAAAAAAGTATTTGATCCCCTGCTGATTTTGTACGTTTGCCCACTGACAAAGAAATGATCAGTCTATAATTTTAATGGTAGGTTTATTTCAACAGTGAGAGACAGAATAACAACAAAAAAATCCAGAAAAACGCATGTGAAAAATGTTATAAAATGATTTGCATTATAATGAGGGAAATAAGTATTTGACCCCCTCTCAATCAGAAAGATTTCTGGCTCCCAGGTGTCTTTTATACAGGTAACAAGCTGAGATTAGGAGCACACTTTTAAAGGGAGTGCTCCTAATCTCAGCTTGTTACCTGTATAAAAGACACCTGTCCAAAGAAGCAATCAATCAATCAGATTCCAAAGACTCCACCATGGTCAAGACCACAGAGCTCTCCAAGGATGTCAGGGACAAGGTTGTAGACCTACACAAGGCTGGAATGGGCTACAAGACCATCGCCAAGCAGCTTGGTGAGAAGGTGACAACAGTTGGTGCGATTATTAACAAATGGAAGAAACACAAAAGAACTGTCAATCTCCCTCGGCCTGGGGCTCCATGCAAGATCTCACCTCGTGGAGTTGCAATGATCATGAGAACGGTGAGGAATCAGCCCAGAACTACACGGGAGGATCTTGTCAATGATCTCAAGGCAAATGGGACCATAGTCACCAAGAAAACAATTGGTAACACACTACGCCGTGAAGGACTGAAATCCTGCAGCGCCCGCAAGGTCCCCCTGCTCAAGAAAGCACATATACATGCCCGTCTGAAGTTTGCCAATGATCATCTGAATGATTCAGAGGACAACTGGGTGAAAGTGTTGTGGTCAGATGAGACCAAAATGGAGCTCTTTGGCATCAACTCAACTCGCCGTGTTTGGAGGAGGAGGAATGCTGCCCACCGTCAAACATGGAGGTGGAAACATTATGCTTTGGGGGTGTTTTTCTGCTAAGGGGACAGGACAACGTTACCGCATGTACCGTCAAATCTTGGGTGAGAACCTCAGCCAGGGCATTGAAAATGGGTCGTGGATGGGTATTCCAGCATGACAATGACCGAAAACACACGGCCAAGGGAACAAAGGAGTGGCTCAAGAAGAAGCACATTAAGGTCCTGGAGTAGCCTAGCCAGTCTCCAGACCTTAATCCCATAGAAAATCTGTGGAGGGAGCTGAAGGTTCAAGTTGCCAAACGTCAGCCTTGAAACCTTAATGACTTGTAGAAGATCTGCAAAGACGAGTGGGACAAAATCCCTCCTGAGATGTGTGCAAACCTGGTGGCCAACTACATGAAATGTCTGACATCTGTGATTGCCAACAAGGGTTTTGCCACCAAGTACTAAGTCATGTTTTGCAGAGGGGTCAAATACTTATTTCCCTCATTAAAATGCATTCACATGCGTTTCCTATCCAATAGTACTAATTATGTGCATATCCTATTTTCTGGGCCTCAGTGGGAGGCATTTTACTTTGGGCACGCCAGGCTCTCCAAAACCGTCACCTCGGGAGCTGCTCCCTAAGAAGTTAAGTCAGCCCCCCGCACCTCTCTGATTCAGAGCGGTTGGGTTAAATGCGTAAGACACATTTTAGTTGAAGGCATTCGGTTGTACAGCTGACTAATAATGGTGACTTTGACTTTGACTTTGACTTTGACTTTGAGCTATGTAGCCAAGTGATCATAGGGTCCAGTGAACAGCAATAGATGAAACAGGGAAGCCGCTGGGTAGTCGTAACTAGTATAGGAGTCAGAGAAGAGCTAAGGAATTGCCAAAACCAATGTTATTTTCCATGAATGCAGAACTATGAGTCAAAATTCATTATTTTTCACTGCTTTTTAACTAATGTACTAAAGCTATTGTCATATTGTTTATGTTCACTCCGGGCCTGAAACGCCTCATAATTCAATTCGCGATGATTGTACATCCGCTAAGAAAAGTCATCCAAAACTTAAAACCAACATTAATATTCAGAAGTCAACATTTCAGTGTAAGTAAAAACAAATTTAAATAAGTTAGAAATTGTGCTACTAATTCACTAATTCACGATTCAACACGTGCCATTATGTTTGAGTAAGTAATTATGTTTTTGTTTGGTTAGCTTTTGGAAACATTAGCCAATCTGTCACATTCATCGACGTCCGAGTCCCAAGGCCATCGATGTAATGACCATCGACATACTGATCCATGTTCTGGCCTGTAGTGTATAGTTTACTTTGATTGTTATCACTGAACACTATTTGAACGCATACTAATGTACCATTGATTCATGAGAAACAAAGACAGGTGTCAAAACGCTGACAAAAAAGTTTGAAAGGGAAACAAAATATTTGATAATCTAATTGATAGTCTAGTTGATAGTCTTCCTCTTCTTCAGTTTCAGTAAAGTTTCAGTTTCTCATTCCAAACAGCTCCTTGTAGATCACGTGTCAAACTCATTCCACAGAGGACAGTGTGTCTGTGGGTTTTTGCTCCTCCCTTGTACTTGATTGATGAATTAAGGTCACTAATCAGTAAAGAACTCCCCTCACCTGGTTGTCTAGATCTTAATTGAAAGGAAAAACCCAAAACCCGCAGACACGAGGCCCTCCATGGAATGAGTTTGACACCCCTGTTGTAGATGATGCAACCACTTTAAATCTCAGTGTAATTCTCTGTTGTACTTTGAATATTAAACTCTTTCATTATTCACCTAGTATATTTTGTATCGTTAAAACCCTGTTGTTTTTGTGTGCGCGCATACTGCATGTATGTGACTGCTTATGTGCCTATGTAAATGTGTGTGTTGCTGTATGAGTATGTTTGCATTTGTGTGAATAATCTGTGTGTATGAAGTGGTGAATGGGAAAACCTGGTGTATTTGATGATAATTATATGCACAAATGCACGTACACACATTCCCACACATTCCCCCCTCCCACACATCCCCCCACTTTCCCCCTCCCACACATTCTTCCCTCCCACACCCCCTCCCACACATCCCCCCTCTCCCTTCCTCACAGTCACACATGACCATACTCTGGTAATTTCGGGGCCTAACGTCCCCTCCCGTAATGCACAATGATCAAGGGCCGTCCCGGCTGTCATAGTTACCTCGTGTTATTGCCTATTCAAAAGGACTCAAAACTCCCCTGGCCTGAGTCAAAAGGAAAACTACACACACACATGCTCATATCACATCCAATCAGGAGTAGTGTAAGTATGCGCAGTGGGGCCTGGAATCTGACTTATTTAATATAAACAAAGGAAGATAAAGCGTGCCTCCCATTCCCCGCATCTATGGAATAGTTTTCCAGAGATCCCAAATCAAACAATCATCTACATACCCTATTTCAGTGTACAATCCTGTTTCAATGAACAGTAGTATATCATTGAACAGTAGCAGCACCACACAACACTTGAGTATGTTGATACAACGTAGTGAACACAACAACCTGTATGTGAGCTCGGCCAACAGGGATGCATTGGTGACAGTTAGGACAGTGATTCTTAGACAGGGACAGAACTTTAGTAACACACACATACACACACAAACACAAACACAAACACAAACAAACAAACACACACTCCTGTCAAACACATTTGCTTTATTTTACCACAACCATACAGTATGACCAGACCCCAGTACGAGGGTACAACGTATGGTCTTCTGATCAGCCGTTTGATCAACAGCCACCCAATCACCACAATTTAAAAATATATATATATATTTCACCTTTATTTAACCAGGTAGGCAAGTTGAGAACAGGTTCTCATTTACAACTGCGACCTGGCCAAGATAAAGCAAAGCAGTTCGACACATACAACAACACAGTTACACATGGAGTAAACAAACATACAGTCAAAAATACAGTAGAAAAACAAATCTATATACAATGTGTGCAAATGAGGTAAGATAAGGAACGTAAGGCAATAAATAGGCCATGGTGGCGAAGTAATTACAATATAGCAATTTAACACTGGAATGGAAGATGTGCAGTAGATGAATGCGCAAAGTAGAAAGATTGGGGTGCAAAGGAGCAAGATAAATTAATGAATACGGTAGGGGATGAGGTAGTTGGTTGGGCTATGTACAGGTGCAGTGATCTGTGAGCTGCTCAGACAGCTTGTGCTTAAAGCTAGTGAGGGAGATAAGTGTCTCCAGTTTCAGTGATTTTTGTAGTTCGTTCCAGTCATTGGCAGCAGAGAACTGGAGGAGGAATTGGTTTTGGGGGTGACCAGTGAGATATACCTGCTGGAGCGCGTGCTACGAGTGGGTGCTGCTATGGTTACCAGCGAGCTGAGATAAGGCGGGGCTTTACCTAGCAGGGACTTGTAGATGACCTGGAGCCAGTGGGTTTGGTGACGAGTATGTAGCGAGGGCCAGCCGACTAGAGCATACAGGTCGCAGTGGTGGGTGGTATAAGGGACTTTGGTGACAAAGCGGATGGCACTGTGATAGACTGCATCCAGTTTGCTTAATAGAGTATTGGACGCTGTTTTGTAGATGACATTGCCGAAGTCGAGGATCGGTAGGATAGTCAGTTTTACTAGGGCAAGTTTGGCGGCGTGAGTGAAGGAGGCTTTGTTGCGAAATAGAAAGCCGATTCTAGATTTATTTTTGGATTGGAGATGTTTAATGTGAGTCTGGAAGGAGAGTTTACAGTCTAGCCAGACACCTAGGTATTTGTAGTTTTCCACATATTCTAGGTCAGAGCCATCCAGGGTAGTGATGCAGGCAGCGAACGGTTGAAAAGCATGCATTTGGTTTTAGTAGCATTTAAGAGCAGTTGGAGGCCACGGAAGGAGTGTTGCATGGCATTGAAGCTTGTTTGGAGGTTAGTTAACACAGTGTCCAAAGAAGGGCCAGAAGTATACAGAATGGTGTCGTCTGCATAGAGGTGGATCAGGGAATCACCCGCAGTAAGAGCAACATCATTGATATATACAGAGAAAAGAGTCGGCCCGAGAATTGAACCCTGTGGAACCCCCATGGCTTTTAACACCTCTACAATATATTTTAACACTTCTAAAGAGGTGTGTGTGTGTTTGTGTGTATATGTGTGTGTGTTTGTATATGTGTGTGTTCACGCACGTGTATGAATGAGAGAAAGGGAGTAAAACAGTCACAGACAGACAGATAGAAAGAGTAAATTAGGAAAAATCTTTACTCACATTTCTGGGGTTGGTTGCCACAAGAATCTACTTACTGATAGATCAAAAAGGATGTACTCAGTTTCTGGAAGATTGTGGCAATCCAGTAAACAAAATATGAAAATGACATACTGCAGATGATGTTACTTTCAGGTTTCTGTGGATACAGGTGTAGGACTATGATCTGATGCAGATAGACTGTCATAGTGTCAATCACTAACTACACGAACTTTGGCTTCTGGAACATTCACTGAGCCCTAGACACCTGCAAATACATTTTTATTTCTTTACTTCATTTATCCTTTCTTCCCTCATACATTCTCTTGGTCACATACATTACAGAGACAAAAGCCTCTCAGTGGGCCTTCCCATCCTCACTGTGCTCTCTCTCACACACACACACACATGCACGCACACACACACAAGCTAGGGCTGGGAATTGCCAGGGCCCTCACGATACAATGTTATCACGATACTTTGGTGCCCATCAGAAGAGGCTGGTGGGAGGAGCTATAGGAGGAAGGGCTCATTGTAATGTCTGGAACAGAATAAATGGAACAGAGTCAAACATGTGGTTTCCATATATTTGATGTGTTTGATACCGTTCCATTTATTCCATTCCAGCCATTACAATGAGCCCGTCCTCCTATAGCTCCTCCAGCCAGCCTCCTCTGGTGCCGATACAATATGTATTGCGATTCGATTCTGTGATTATATTGCGATTCGAGGTTCCATACATATTGCTCATCATATATCTGCTGCACAGTGACAAGAGGGAACCATGAGAAAACAAATTTTGATCAATCATGGACATAAAAGTGCTGAAAACAAATTGGCTCCATTTTTAAAAAGAAGATGTAGAACAAGCTATGAAGGAAAATACTGGAGTTTTGGTACAGACAATATTGCAGACAAAATGGTATTGCGATATTGCCAAAACTATAACATTACGATATATCGTCAAAAATATCAGTAATGCGCACACACACCCTCCCATCCTCCCACTCTGCTCCACGTCGCCTCGTCTCTACGAACAGCACTTCAACAACACACACAACGCCTCCTAACTCTGATGAGATGATGAGTGGTGTAATGCATAGCGTAAGCTCATCATAAAACAATACTAAACACACACAGGCACACCAAAGCTTTTTATCTGCTGTCTTAGTGCTGTGAGATTACTAATGAGGGCTTTTGTGTTTGAGTGGAACCGTCTATTCACTGCTTTATAATACTATTAGGCTCACTGCCAGTTTTCGGGTATTATACGAATAGAGGAGAGAGACGATACACACGGACACAATGGGGTACCGCGCTGGAGCATCTGGGAAATGAGAGAGAAGGACAGTGGATTTTTTGTATTATTATTGTGGTGTGATGCAGTGCGAGTCGGGGAGTGGGAAAGGGGGTGGGCGCCCCTACTGGGACGTGTTGGGAAGTCTAATCTTAGGGTTGAGGGGGTGGAATTAATGCCTAATGTACATTAGGAATGGGGGAATAGAATGGAAAAACAAACAAAGTTAATTTTCTTATGACCTTGTTAGCCTTCCTTTTACTTGTGTGCAGAAAGTGTTTTATTTATTCATTTAAAGTTGGATGCTTGGTTTTACAGTGGCGTGTATTCATGGATGCCAAGGGAAGCCAGTCTTCCCCAAACAATGTACCTTGAAAAAAAGAAAAATACATATAAAATCATTAATTTTTCGTCTCTCACGTGATTCATAATCGTCTTTCAATTCGCAAGAGGCTGAATGTATCTCACCGGAGAAAGCATCCGAGAAAGCATCCGAGCAAGCGTCGCTGTCTCTCTGTATGTGTACCCCATTTATCCGATCGATCTCCCTTAGTAAAAAAAAGTATAAAATAAAGGCCAATCAGCGTTGAGCTAAACTAAGTGAGCTCAACTGTGAATGGTCCTGGCACACCAAAAAAAAGTGTCAAGGGAAGCCAGTATGGATTTGGCTTCACACCAATCGCATCAAAAGCAAAACGTCATTGACTGAAAACTTGAATTGTTGCATCTCCCTGTGTTGTTGCCCTCCGGTGGCTCAGCCAGATCATCCGTGATACAAGTCAGTATTCAATGTCCATCCATGTCCCTGGACGTCGTGAGATGAAGTGGAAACCGGCCATTAGGGGCAACAGTGAGCGCTGTTGCTTGGGCAGTTTTGCTCGGGCGTTGTGAATGTTGCATGTTCGAATCCAGCAATAGAAAGTTGTTTTTATTTTTTTTGTTTTAAGCCTATCCCAAACCTTAACCCTTACCTTAACCATTTGTAGATAGTGCCTAATAATTACATGCACGAATGCACGTACACGCATTCCCACACATTCCCCTCCCACACACCCCCCCACTTTCCCCTCCCACACATTCTTCCCTCCCACACCCACACATTCCCCCTCTCCCTTCCTCACAGTCATACATTACCATACTCTGGTAGTTTCGGGGCCTCACGTCCCCTCCCGTAATGCACAATGATCAAGAGCCTTCCCGGCTGTCATAGTTTATCGCCTATTATCGTCTATTCAAAAGGACTCAAACTCCCTGGCCTGAGTCAAAAGGAAAACTACACACACACATGCTCATATCACATCCAATCAGGAGTAGTGTAAGTATGCGCAGTGGGGCCTGGAATCTGACTTATTTAATATAAACAAAGGAAGATAAAGCGTGCCTCCCATTCCCCGCATCTATGGAATAGTTTTCCAGAGATCCCAAATCAAACAATCATCTACATACCCTATTTCAGTGTACAATCCTGTTTCAATGAACAGTAGTATATCATTGAACAGTAGCAGCACCACACAACACTTGAGTATGTCGATACAACGTAGTGAACACAACAACCTGTATGTGAGCTCGGCCAACAGGGATGCATTGATGACAGTGATGTAAAAATGGCGCTGGAGCAGAAGGCAGACGTTTTACGTGCCCCCAACGTTTTTTTGTTCGTTTATCTGCATTGTTTGAAACTTATTTTTTTACTATTTTTGTACATAATGTTGCCGCTACCGTCTCTTATGACCGAAAATAACTTCTAGACATTCTAGATTACTCACCACAGACTAGCAGAATCCTTTTTCTTCTTCCACGACTCAGGATATACGGCTCCCTCGGGAACAGGCCCCGACCCCAGTGATCTGCATGAAGAGGAGGCGGAGAAAGAGAGGCCGGAGGGCAGGCTGCCTTCTGAGGAGTAGGAGGCGATCGAATAAACCCCCACTCCCCTCAATTCTGCTCGCAAACATGCTATCTTTGGACAATAAAATGGACGGTTTATTGGGAAGATTAAACTACCAATGGGATATTGAAAACTGTAACATCTTACACTTCACGGAGTCGTGGCTGAACGACGACATTATCAACATACAGCTGGCTGGTTATACAATGTATCGGCAGGATAGAACAGCGGCGTCTGGTAAGACAAGGGGCGGCGGTCTATGTATTTTTGTAAACAACAGCTGGTGCACGATATCTAAGGAAGTCTCCAGCCATTGCTTGCCTGAGGTAGTTTCTCATGATAGGCTGCAGACCACATTACCTACCGAGAGAGTTTTCATCTATATTCTTTGTAGCTGTTCACATACCACCACAGTCAGAGGCTGGCACCAAGATAGCATTGAATGAGCTGTATTCCGCCATAAGAAAATGCTCACCCAGAGGCGGCGCTCCTAGTACCCGGGGACTTTAATTTAATGCAACTTTAATTTAATTTAATGAACTTAAATCAGTTTTACCTCATTTCTATCAACACGTTAAATGTGCAACCAGAGGGAAAAGAACTCTGGACCACCTATACTCCACACACAGAGATGCAAGACTCTCCCTCGCACTCCATTTGGCAAATCTGACCATAATTCTATCCTCCTGATTCCTGCTTACAAGTAAAAATTAAAGCAGGAAGCACCAGTGACTAGATCAATAAAAAAGTGGTCAGATGAAGCAGATGCTAAGCTACAGGACTGTTTTGCTAGCACAGACTGGAATATGTTCCGGGATTCCTCTAATGGCATTGAGTACACCACATCTGTCATTGGCTTCATCAATAAGTGCATCAGTGACATCGTCCCCACAGTGACCGTACGTACATACCCCAACCAGAACCCATGGATTACAGGCAGAATCCGCACTGAGCTAAAGGCTAGAGCTGCCGCTTTCAAGGAGCGGGACTCTAACCCAGGAAGATTATAAGAAATCCTGCTATGCCCACCGACGAACCATCAAACAGGCAAAGCGTCAATACAGTACTAAGATCGAGTCGTACTACACCGGATCTGGCGCTCGTCGGATGTGTCAGGGCCTGCAAACAATTACAGACTACAAAGGGAAGCACAGCTGAGAGCTGCCCAGTGACATGAGCCTACCGGACGAGCTAAACTAATTCTATGCTCTCTTCGAGGCAAATAACACTGAAACATGCATGAGAGCACCAGCTGTACCGGAAGACTGTGGGATCACGCTCTCTGCAGCCGATGTGAGCAAGACCTTTAGACAGGTCAACATTCACAAGGCCACAGGGCCAGACAGATTACCAGGACGTGTACTACGAGCATGCGCTGACCAACTAGCAAGTGTCTTCACTGACATTTTCAACCTCTCCCTGTCTGAGTTTGTAATACCAACATGTTTCAAGCAGACCACCATAATGTCTGTGCCCAAGAACACTAAGGTAACCTGCCTAAATGACTACTGACCCGTAGCACTCACGTCTGTAGCCATGAAGTGCTTTGAAAGGCTGGTAATGGCTCACAACACCATCATCCCAGAAACCCTACACCCACTCCAATTTGCAGACACACACAGAAAACACACACACACACACACACACACACACACACACACACACAGAAACACACACACACAGAAACACACACACACACACAAACACACACTCAAACACAGACAAGCACACACTAAAACACAGACAAGCACATACACACACACACAAAATAGTTTTTGGTATCTTTTAGTTATTACTGTATTGGACTAAGCAGAGGTGATTTGATGATGTTGAAGTTAAAATGGTTCTGGAAAAGTGGAGGCAGCTCCTGTTTTCTTTGCGACTTGCAGTAACTCTTTGTAGTTCTAAATCAATAGTTGTTTAGTAGTCCTTGCTGTAGGTCATGTAACTGTTTGTAACATGTAATATGCTTTGTGGGCTTCACCGGACTGAGGTTGCGCTCTGGCTTTGTGATGAAACAAAGGTGTGGTTGAATTTATTCTACCACTGTGTCTTCATATTGTCTCAGCCTTAGGCCTATATGTCATGGTGGCAATGCATAGGAACTAACAAGTTATAGAGCAAACAATGCAATTATAACAACACGTAGGTGGTAATATCGCTTTTTTCTGGCTTGGCTTCCCCAGTGATTTTCCCCACGCTACTGTAGTTTTAAATCTTTGTGGTCCTCTGAAATGTTGCTGTGTCAGTGTGTATAGGCCTACAATTTAGCAATGTCATAGTTTCCTATTAGTAAATGTGATACAGTCACATATTATATCATGTTGATCGTATATCTGTTTAGTTACGCTGTACTACAGTCATAAAATTGTATTAACATCAATGAACTCCATTACTATGGAAATACAAAGCAATTACAAAAGTACTACATTTATTTACAATTCTATTATTATCATATTGATATGCACTAGATCCAGCAGATATAAAAGGAGGAGCATCTGTCTCTCTCTCTCTCTCTCTCTCTCTCTCTCTCTCTCTCTCTCTCTCTCTCTCTCGGATGCATCCAGTGAGGAGTGTGTGTGAGAGAGTGAGAAAAATAGATAAAGATTGAGATGGATATGGAGGGAGAGGAGGGAGGGATAGAGGGAAAGGAGGAACAGAGTGAAGGAGGGAGGGAGAGATAGAGTTTAGCGTCACAGTGCCCAAGTGCCCAATAAATTAGCCAGGAAAATGATTTCTGTGATCGCAAACAAATTAGACTTTTCCTCTGATTGAACATCCACTCAATAAGGTAAGAGTACCGAGATAGCACGATAGAGATGAATAGAGTATTGAGATAGCACCATAGAGATAGATAGAGCACTGACATAGCACCAACAGAAATGTGTACATATTTAAAGATCTTCAAAAACATCTTAAAAAACATATATTCAACTGTTCCTAATATTGAATATCTCTTATGCTGGATGAGGAATCATTATTTTCTCTATTTTACAACATAGGCTGATGTTGACATACTTCTTTCAAACACAAATTATCATAGACACAGTCACCTGAAAAGGCACCAAAACATCACTCCTTATGCCATACAAAGCTGCCAAGAATACACACACACTTAACAGCTGAACAGTTTGAACTGACACAACAAAAGAAAGATATCTCTAAAGTATATCCTACTCAGAGTGAAACAGGAGAATTGGAAACTAGAGACATTATCAAGCAGCGTTGAGGAAAATGCAGAAACAGCCATTAATATTTCATATGCAATAGACCCCACGCATCCCTCCCTCCCTCTTTCCCTCCCTTCTACCTTTAACGTTTGCTTATTAAATTCACAGCTGTCAAAGCATACCTCAAAGCCTTGCTGCACACCCACACGCAAACACTCAAAGCTCTGACACACACACAGACATGCACATACATGTATGTGCAGACACACACACACCTCTATCTCTCCCTCCTGTCCTGAGACAGGTGCTCTGAGTTTAAACTCGTTACTTCAGACAGGCTTTTAATGGAGGCTGGAGCCAAAGCACCACCAGGGCCCAGAAAGAGAGAGGAAGACAGAGAGAGATGGAGAGAAGGGGGGCATGGAGAAAGAGACAGAGAAAGATCACAGGAGCATTAAGAAAGAATGAAAATTACTTAACTGTTGGACACCACATTGTGCCTCTTACCTGGCCTGTCTGAATGTGGTGGCAGGAAACTTCTGGGATGGCAACATTGACACTTTTCTTGTCCAGACTCTTTTCCACACTTGGGTGTGCAAAACCACACCCTTCTCAGAGACAGTAAGGTCTGAAAGACAAAAAGAGATCCAAGGTTTCCCTAAGAGACAGAAAGTTACCTCATTCCAATATTTACAACTCACACTCAACCCTCTGACATGGCTCTGTAAATCTGACTTTAGCTGAGTGGACACAGCGCATAATAACACAACTATCAGCCAGGGAGTCATTGACCAAGAGCAGACGCCTGGGGTGACATAATTACAATATTGTGCCGGCGAAGCGCTAAATGACAGTGAGCTAAGGGACAGGGAGATGGAGCAAAGATGGCCGATCGATGTAGGATCAATAGAACCCTGCCAGGTAATCACAAAGCTTGGTGATTAACAACAGCTGATCAATCCACCACTAACCTCTCGCTGGACAAGTGTGTGTTTCTGTGTGTGTGTGTGTGTGTGTGTTTCTGTGTGTGTGTATATGTGTGCGTGTGTGTGTGTTTGAGTGCGTGCGTCCCTGCATGTTTAAGCAGACAGTTGGGAGCGACGTTTATGATAAATGTCCAAGATAGGGAACAATGGGAGACAATGTTGAAAGCTTGTTAGATACAATTCATTTATGTAAACGTGAGGTACAGTGGCTTGCGAAAGTATTCACCCCCCTTGGCCTTTTTCCTATTTTGTTGCCTTACAACCTGGAATTAAAATATATTTTGGGGGGGGGTTGTATCGTTTGATTTACACAACATGCCTTTGAAACTACAAAATATTTTTATTGTGAAACAAACAAGAAACAAGACAAAAAAAACGAAAACTTGAGCGTGCAAAGTCAATACTTTGTAGAGCCACCTTTTACAGCTGCAAGTCTCTTGGGGTATGTCTCTGTAAGCTTGGCACATCTAGCCACTGGGATTTTTGCCCATTATTCAAGGCAAAACTGTTCCAGCTCCTTCAAGTTGGATGGGTTCCGCTGGTGTACAGCAATCTTTAAGTCATACCACAGATTCTCAATTGGATTGAGGTCTGGGCTTTGACTAGGCCATTCCAAGACATTTAAATGTTTCCCCTTAAACCACTCAAGTGTTGTTTTAGCAGTATGCCTAGGGTCATTGTCCTGCTGGAAGGTGAACCTCTGTCCCAGTCTCAAATCTCTGGAAGACTGAAACAGGTTTCCCTCAAGAATTTCCCTGTATTTAGTGCCATCCATAATTCCTTCAATTCTGACCAGTTTCCCAGTCCCTGACGATGAAAAACATCCCCACAGAATGATGCTGCCACCACCATGCTTCACTGTGGGGATGGTGTTCTCGGGGTGATGAGAGGTGCTGGGTTTGCGCTAGACATAGCGTTTTCCTTGATTGCCAAAAAGCTCAATTTTAGTCTCATCTGACCAGTGTACCTTCTTCCATATGTTTGGGGAGGCTCCCACATGCCTTTTTGTCACGTCCAGGCCTGAGAAGACAGGCTGGCGTGTTTTTTGTTTTGGTGTAGGGTTTTTTCTGTTCTAGGTGTTGTGTTTCTATGTTGGGGTAATGGTTCCCAATTAGAGGCAGCTGAGTGTCGTTGTCTCTAATTGGGAACCATATATATGTTTGGGGTTTTCAATAGTATGTCGTGGGTTATTGTTTAGGCATAGCGTCTGTGTGTTGTAAGTCTATGTTATATGTTACGATCTTCGTTTCGTTCTGTTTATAATTTTGCCCGGTTGCGTGAGTATCGTTTATGTTAATAAATATAACATGTATACTGGATGCCTCGCTGCACCCTGGTCTGTCCTTTCCGAAGATCGTGACACTTTTGGTGAACACCAAACATGTTTGCTTATTTTTTTCTGTAAGCAATGGCTTTTTTCTGGCCACTCTTCCATAAAGCCCAGCTCTGTGGAGTGTACGGCTTAAAGTGGTCCTATGGACAGATACTCCAATCTCTGCTGTTGAGCTTTGCAGCTCCTTCAGGGTTATCTTTGGTCTCTTTGTTGCCTCTCTGATTAATGAGTTCTGAGTTTTGGTGGGCGGCCCTCTCTTGGTTTGTTGTGGTGTCATATTTTTTATACTGGATTTAATGGTGCTCCATTGGATGTTCAACGTTTCGGATATTTTTTTGTAACCCAACTCTTATCTGTACTTTTCCACAACTTTGGCCCTGACCTGTTTGGAGATCTCCTTGGTCTTCATAGTGCCGCTTGCTTGGTGGTGCCCCTTGCTTAGACTCTGGGGCCTTTCAGAACAGGTGTGTATATATATCTTATTTAGGGGCTTCATAGCAAAGTTGTTTTTTTCACCTCACAATTTTTTGTATGTCCATTACATGAAATATAAATAAAAATATATTTAAATTACAGGTTGTAATGCAACAAAATAGGAAAAATGCCAAGGAGGTGAATACTTTTGCAAGGCACTGCACTTCATCCTGCAATTAATGGCAGACATACACTATACAATGAGGGAAAAAAGTATTTGATCCCCTGCTGATTTTGTATGTTTGCCCACTGACAAAGAAATGACCAGTCTATAATTTTAATGGTAGGTTTATTTGAACAGTGAGAGACAGAATAACAACAAATAAATCCAGAAAAATGCATATGAAAGATTTTATAAATGGAATTGCATTTTAATGAGGGAAATAAGTATTTGACCCCTCTGAAAAACATGACTTAGTACTTGGTGGCAAAACCCTTGTTGGCATTTTGGCATTTTGTCCCACTCCTCTTTGCAGATCTTCTCCAAGTCATTAAGGTTTCGAGGCTGACGTTTGGCAACTTGAACCTTCAGCTCCCTCCACAAATTTTCTATGGGATTAAGGTCTGGAGACTGGCTAGGCCACTCCAGGACTTCTTGGGGACCAGTGGGGCGCTAGCGGGCTCCTCCCGACACTACCAGGGAAAATGTAAAGCGCCAAATTCAAAATCCAAAAGTTGAATTATTAAACATCCACCAATATACAAGTGTTCCATACTCATCAAAAGCTCTGTTTCTTGGCAATATCACAGCGTTGTCAGATTTCAAAAAGGCTTTACGGCGAAAGCAGCACATTTCATTGTTTGAGGGTAGCACCTCACATATTTTTCCAATAGCCATGTATCGATTAGCCATCATGGCACACACATAACACATTTCACAGCGAAAACAAATCAATTACCTGTTGAAGAACTTCTGCTGAGGTCATCCTAAGTGTCCAACGAAGACAATCCATGGTTCTTTTGTTAGAAAAAGTAACGTATTTTATCCATAAATCCTCCATTTGGTTTGCGCGTTATAATCAGAAACGACAGCCTCCACTAGTCCATTGAAACGTGACGCGAACTCGTTCAACTTATACCTATAAACTTGTCCAAGAACATTCAAACATAGTTTTAAATGTATCCTTAGGAACACTTTTACGTATATTTACTATTATAAATCAACCGGAATATAAACTGATAGATAACGACGGTAAAAAAGACACTGCGTGACTTCTCGTGCGCGCGCGCTGGGTGCTGTTGTCATCAAGGGGTGACTCACTTGTTTGGTCTTTTTCTCTGGTGTTATTCATCCAAAATGGAAGAAATACACTGTCTCGAGACTGTTGACATCATAAGGAAGCGACGTGTACTGCATTCATATGCCCTTATATGGTCATTTTCATTAGGGAGGGGTTCCCAAATGAGCAATGTGTCAAAATCACTTTTTCCAGGACAGAAATTCCTCGGGGTTTCGCCTGCTATATGCGTTCTGTTTCACTCACAGACAAATGGTTAACAGGTTTGGAAAATTCAGAGTGTTTCCTATCCAATGGTACCAGATATATGCATATCCTATTTTCTGGGCCTGAATGGGAGGCATTTTACTTTGGGCACGCCAGGCTCTCTAAAACCGACCCCTCAGCTGCCTCTCCCTAACAAGTTAATGTGCTTCTTCTTGAGCCACTCCTTTGTTGCCTTGACCGTGTGTGCACCTCAGATGCACCTCAGATGTCAGCCACACTGAACATTTATCAGTTGTGATTAGAATTGTGTCACTGAAGGAGGAGCCCCACATAAAGGAACATTGTATGTGGTTTTTGGAGGCTGAGGAGTCCACGGGCCAACATTTGGCATCCCTGATTCTCAAAAGATTAGCGGAGGACTGCAGAGAACAGTATTATGATAATGGGGCCAACATGAGAGGCAAAGAAAAAGGTGTCCAAACCAGACTCCTGGAAATGAATCCAAGAGCTCTATTTGTGCCATGTGGGGCTCACACATTAAACTTGGTGGTGGCTGATACTGCTAAAAGTTCTGTCGATGCCACAGGTTACTTTGGCATCTTACACAAACTGTACACCTTGTTCTCAGCCTCCACACAGCGCTGGGCCATCCTGAAAAAACATGTGGACATCACTTTGAAGATGTGGACTGAGACAAGGTGGGAGAGTCAAGTTAAGAGTGTTGAGCCACTGAGGTATTAGGCAGCAGCGGGGAGAGAGGCACTGATTGAGGTGAGTGGATCAAACCAAAGACCCTGTGATAAAGATTGAGGCCTAGTTCTTGTCAGAGGAGGTGGGATCATACCGCTTCAGCATCTGTACACTGGTGTGGTATGACATCTTGAGCCAGAACCAACATGTGAGCAAGCTGATGCAGTCTCCCAGTATCCACAAAGTTTTTAATGCTGGTCAATTGCCTTGCACAAAGTAGGAAAATACAGAGAGGTGTTGGTAAGAGTCTATTGTCCTGCTAATAGACCATAATGGGCAAGTATAATACATGGTGTCCAGGTCAGGATAACCAAAACAGTTATTTGTTAAACACTATCAGAAAACATGTTGGTACTTATTTATTTTGAACCAAAGCCATGAATGAGTGAGTCACTCAGCTTTATGTAGGTACCGAGGCTATATGACTGCGCCATCAACTTAATAATTTAGCAGGCATCACTTGCTTATATTCAGTTAACACATATATCTTAAGAATATCATGGACTATAATTAAACATTTTAGTTTCTCTTAGAATAAAAACCTTAGAGTAACAACAGTTTTAGTAAGTATTGCTGATGGTTATAAACAAAAAAAAAAAGTATTTTTCATGGTGTGCGCATTCAATTCTTACACTATGGTTTTAAATTCAATCACCTTCATCCTCATTGTTCGGTTCAATGAAATTCAATTATCAGTTTCTATTTGGTTTATGCCGCCCATTCATTGTCAGTTAGAGACACAGTAGCGCCTTGGGACCCAAAAGCATAATCAGTGCTCTAACTCCCTTGCGCTGGTCTGGAGCAATGAAGTAGTGACGCGGGGTACCGTACTAAACCACAAGTTACCTCCAAGTCCCGCAGCATAATCGCAAAACTTTTAGTTGAGCAACCACTGTACCTTTGATAAAGTGGGCACTACTTATCACAGGGTGGCATCAGCGCTCACCCTAAAAGCCCATATGTCACTGGTTGAGAGAAATTATCATTGTTTTGGGGCTTATGTGAGGTTTTATGTGTTGTTTGAGGTGTGTCTTGGTCAGTTTAGCTCAGAAAATGCTGCTCTCATCAATCTGCTGCTTGGGCAGCTGCATAATTCTGCCTAATGAGCAAAACCAGAAGAAAGGAGCGAAAGAGATGTCTCGCTTCCTCTTCCGTCTCTGACTATACTCATCGAGGACTTCAGGTGGGTTTTCATCTCCCCTCTGGCAATGCACATTACTGATTTTAAAGGTCTAAATAAGGCCGTGGTGGTTTTTTTTTAATTTTATTCAAAAAATAATCTGTTACCATGTTACAACACATATGCTTTCTGTTTCATAGTTGTAACAAAGGCACACCACGAATAAAATTGATTGAACACTTGAATTTGGCATTTTTTTTGTTTTTTTGTTTGTTTTACGTATAGCCTACAGAAACATAAACGAATGAAAATGCTATTATTTTATTTGAAATAATATACAAATCATATTCTAATGTTACCCAAGACCTTCATAAACACAATCAAATCATTATTTTTGCGATACCATATATTAAATATATTTATTACCATGTTAGAATGTTGCAGTCAGAATCACTACTCATTATCTTGAAGGGGGGTCCATTGAGGCCCGGCGTTTCTACTGTTAATAGATTATGTAGAACATGACAGCTTTCAGGCAACTCATGTGAAATTAGCCTACTTAAAGTATAACTTTACTCAAAAACTCTATCTTGGTATTTTGGTAATTAGTCCAATGTTAATATAATCGACAAACATTTTAGTTAACTATCAGTTGGTGAGGTCCCTTATCCATTTAAAAAGTGCTCAGTAATCAGCAAGGCAAATATAGGCTATTGATTCAAAAGGGACGACAAATAGTCAAACAATACTCTACTGCTAGGTTTTAGTGGACAAGGAACAAGATGGGGAGGTGGCAGGCAGCTGGGTAGAAAAGAAAGAAAGAAAGAAAAAAGAGAAAGATACTGTAGTGAGACACATCTGAGATTGGGAGTTCGTTCCCCCCCTTTCCCTTGATCATGTGTCTCACTTCATGTTGTCCCCGGCAAGCTTGTGACTGCTCTGAGAGAGGTATAGGAGGGAAATTGAGTGAGTATGCACAGCATACATTATATATTTTTAACCAGAGCCCTCTGGCACAGATGCATAGGGAGGAATACACAGTTTGGGAATCAAGTTGACTGAGCAGAGAGACGGACTCCACACATTAGAGTGAATTTTGCATTGCATTAATTTGCCAAAATAATATATTCTAAAGATGGGGGTTGGGGGGTATGAAACTATACCAAAGATGGTGGATAAATGAAGATGTCTCCGGTAGACACCAATGTGATAGCAACTTCGTTGACCGGTATAAACCAGAAGAAAGGAGCGAAGGAGATGTCTCGCTTCCTCTTCCGTCTCTGACTATACTCATCGAGGACTTCAGGTGGGTTTTCATCTCCCCTCTGGCAATGCACATTACTGATTTTAAAGGTCTAAATAAGAAACTAATCAGAACAAAAGACTGTAGCCATTCAGGGCTGTCTGACAACGTTTCTAAAATAGAATCAAATAAAATCAAATGTTATTAGTCACATACACATGGTTAGCAGATGTTATTGCGAGAGTAGCGAAATGCTTATGCTTCTAGATCCAACCGTGCAGCAGTATCTAACAGGTAATATCTAACAATTTCACAACAAAACCTTATATACACAGTCTAGTAAAGGAATGGGATGAGAATATATAAGTATAAAATATATGGATGAGCAGTGACAGAGCGGATAAGATGCAATAGATAGTATAGAATAGTGAAGGATACAGTATGTAGTATATACATATGAGATGAGTAATGCAAGAAATGTAAACATAATTAAAGTGGAGTTATTAAAGTGTCTAGTGTTCCATTTATTAATGTGGCCAATGATATCAAGTCTGTAAGTAGGCAGCCGCCTCACTGTGCTAGTGGTGGCTGTTTAACAATCTGATGACCTTGAGATAGAAGCTGTTTTTCAATCTCTCGGTCCCAGCTTTGATGCACCTGTACTGACCTCGCCTTCTGTTTGGAAACGGGGTGAACAGGCAGTGGCTCAGGCGGTTATTGTCTTTGATGATATTTTTGGCCTTCCTATGACATCGCCTGTTGTAGGTGTCCTGGAGGGCAGGTAGTTTGCCCCCGGTGATGCTTTGTGCAGACCGCACCACCATCTGGAGAGCCCTGCGGTTGTGGGCGGTGCAGTTGCCGTACAGGCGATGATAGAGCCCGACAGGATGCTCTCAGTAGTGCATCTGTAAATGTTAGTGACGGTTTTCAATGACAAGCCCCATTTTTTCAGCCTTCTCCGCTGCTGTCCCGTCAATGTGGATGGGGGGTTCTCCCTTTGCTGTTTCCTGAAGTCCACGATCATCTCCTTTGTTTTGCTGACATTGAGTGAGAGGTTATTTTCCTGACACCACACCCCGAGAGCCCTCACCTCGCCCTCGTCTCGTCGTTGGTGGAAATCAAGCCTACCACTGTTGTGTCGTCTGCAAACTTGATGATTGAGTTGGAGGCGTGCAGGGCCACACAGTCGTGAGTGAACCGGGAGTACAGGAGGGGGCTGAGAACGCACCCTTGTGGGGCCCCAGTGTTGAGGATCAGCGGAGAGGAGATGTTGTTTCCACCTGGAGGTGGCCCGTCAGGAAGTCCAGGACCCAATTGCACAGGGCAGGGTCGAGACCCAGGGTCTCAAGCTTAATGAGGAGTTTGAAGGGTACTATGGTGTTGAATTCTGAGCTGTAGTCAATGAACAGCATTCTTACATAGGTATTCCTCTTGTCCAGATGGGATAGGGCAGTGTGCAGTGTGATGGCGATTGCATCATCTGTGAACCTACTGGGGAGGTAAGCAAATTGAAGTGGCTCTAGGGTGACAGGTAGGGTGGAGGGGATATGATCCTTGACTAGTCTCTCAAAGCACTTCATGATGACAGAAGTGAGTGCTACTGATCGATAGTCATTTAGTTCAGTTACCTTAGCTTTCTTGGGAACAGGAACAATGGTGGCCATCTTGAAGCATGTGGGGACAACAGACTGGGATAGGGATTGATTGAATATTCCCGTAAACACACCAGCCAGCTGGTCTGCGCATGCTCTGAGGACGCGGCTAGGGGTGCAGTCTGGGCCGGCAGCCTTGCGAGGGTTAACACGTTTAAATGTTTTCTAGACAGAACATCCTTGTTTCTTCTGTCCTTGTTTCCTCCACTTCTCTCAAAACTCATTGAAGGAGAGGATCCAAGATCCCTCCCTTCAATGAACTTTGACAGGAATTGAGGATACAAGGACGGAGGAAGCAAGGATTTGATAGCTAGTAACGAAGGTTACGTATGTAACCATGGTTATGTATGTAACCATGGTTATGTGAGCTATTGGATCACTCCAATATGATACCCCTCAGCACGGCAGGATACATTCCGAGTAAGGATTTCAGATTGGTCCTGTGTGCCGGGTAGTGCTGAGAGAAGCTTCAGAACACACCATCTCTCTGTGGTGGACTCTGAAAAAGGCTCACCCCCTTTAATAGGAAGGAGTGGGATAGCCACTTCAATAGGGTCCTCAAACATACACTCATCACCAACAGTTGACGGTATCTGTGTTGTTTTGTGTGTCGGTCGTGGGAGTTGAACCATCTCTGGAGTGGCCTGATGGAGAATGCCCAGCCAAACCAACAGTGAAGCCACCGTCAGTAGGCCGAGGAAACTGTTGGCATTCTAACACCGGCATGGCTCTATTTTGTTACTCTCACCTGAGGGAGACGTGCCCTCATGGGAGTCGAGTCTAAGGACATCCTGAGGTAGAGGTTGGGGCTCCCGAGTGGTCTAAGGCACTGCATCTCAGTGCTAGAGGCGTCACTGCAGACCCTGGTTCGATTCCAGGCTGTATCACAACTGGCCGTGATTGGGAGTCCCATAGGGCAGCTCACAATTGGCCCAGTGTCATCCGGGTTAGGGTTTGGCTGGGGTAGGCTGTTATTGTAAATACGAATTTGTTCTTAACTGACTTGCCTAGTTAAATAAAGGTTAAATAAAATAAAAAAATAAAAAGGTAGGGGTCAGGTGACTCTTCTCCTCGTTCAGCGTGAGGCCTAGAATATGCTCTTGTCTGTTGTGGCCTGTTTCCTGGATGGGGCAGAATATCCAATCGTCCGGGTAAGGCAGTTACTCCTCCAGTAGAATGTGCCACCACAGAAAAAGGCAAAAGCAGGCAGGCCAATCAAATTTCTGCAATAACAGTGTCTACCATGCAATGATTGAATAGGCCCTGGTCCAGAACTCTCTCACCATAGTAAAGGAAAGCTGATAAAGCTTTTGTATTGTCTGTGAAAACTAAGTGCCCATTGCGCTAGCCAAGCACAACACACTAGGTGAAGCCCCTAGTTCACCCGCAACAGCGAGAGTGGCGTATGTGGACAACTGTAATGACCGGTTAATGTGGTTGTCATACAGAACCCTTGGCCAGAATGAAGGGTTAGGTAGTACGTTGACACTCCTTTCATCTGATCTCATTCAGAGACGTTCAGTCAACCAGGGCTTCAACACAAGAAGACCCTGAGACGTAAGAGGAGCCAGAACTATAACCGTGGCTAGCATCGGAATTGGAGTTCGTAGCCTTCCAACACTGTATTCAGTACCTATGGGGACACCACTTACCTCTCTCAGTTTGGCCTTTGGGGCTGTGAAAAACTGCCAATCCCGGTGGCAAGCACCTCAAGATGACTGCCGGGTGCCACCCTTCTGAGACGCAGTCCACTGCCTGTGGGCAGGGACACCTTGCATTTCTCAAGGCGAAACGCCATACTGGAAATGGTAGTTTCTCTCTGTGGAAGAAGGGAAGGGTAGTGTACACCCTGCAATGTAACAGAAACATATGGCAACCCCAGCTGCACACTGAGTGAGAGCAGCAGTATAATCTAGCTGTTTTGTGAGTTAAGGGAAACTAGGATAGTTACTGTCTGTATTGTAACAGAACTATAGTTAAACCCAGCTATAACCTGAAACCTTCAGTGTCACAGAGCTGAGTTATGAGTTTCCAAGGGAAACTAGCTAGGATCGTGTCTGTATGTACTGTAAAGTAGTGCAACAGAACAACTATAGTAAACCCAGCTACACACTGTGTGGAAAGCTGTAGTGTAATAGTGCTATCATTTTCCAATGAAGGGATAGTTACTGTCTGTACTGTAAAGTAGTGCAACAGAACTTTCATAAACCCAGTGTAATAGAGCTGAGATGTGTTTCCATGGGAAACTATGATAGTTACTGTCTGTACTGTAAAGTAGTGCAACAGAACTACAGTAAACCCAGTGTAATAGAGCTGAGATGTGTGTTCAAATAGTGTAACAGAAAGTATTGCAACCCAGCAACTGTGTAATCTCACTATGGCAGGGCTAGCATAAACTCAACAGTGGAAATTAAGCCAAAAGTGTAATATTGCTGTGTCTATAGTGTTCACCGCACAATACTGTATATTAGTAAGGAGACGTTGAGCGTGAACTGCCTGACGGTGAAGGGGCAGGGCATTCTACCTCACACACGTTTATAGCTTATCTCTGCTATATACGTGGGGGTTCAGGTTGGCAGGACTTAAGGGGAAGTGTTAAATAACTGTGCTTAGTCCTGCATAGCTCATTCACCGTGGAACAAACAAGAGTCTAGGCAAGATGGCTGTGCCCTGTGAGAGATGAAACGTGGTGCGCCTCGCAACACCTAGCTTACTCCTAGTGGAGAACTGCAAAAAGAATGGTAAAAAAACAGCGAAACATACAGTTTCCCGATCTTGCGGGGTAGGCACGGTGCTAGAGCCCGAAGGCTAAACTGGGAGGGTTCCGGCAGACAGACAAGTTACACAGACAACTAGGATAAACCCTCAGAGCCACAATACTGGTCGACTAAACCAATACCACCCATGTTGGTAGACTGTCACAAGTAATTAAAACAAGGACAAAACCCAAACGAAATGGCACAAGCCAAACCGAGTTGGGGTACAGTAGAGCACCCTGATGGAGAGGCTAGCTAGCTGCTACAAGCTATTGAATAGCTGCTGGTATACTTCTGATAGACTCTTCTGATGGAGAGGCTATGTCACGACTTCCGCCGACGACACCGGTCTACTAGCCATTGCCGATCCACTTTTCATTTTCCATTTGTTTTGTCTTGTTTTCACACACACCTGGTTTTAATTTTCATCATTACTGTTGGGTATTTAACCCTAGTTTTCACATATGTCTGTGTGGGGAATTGTTTGATGCATGTCGGTTTACGTTGAGTTGTATGTTTCACCCGTGCTTTTTGTTGGCTAGTATTTGTGCGGTTTATTGTACTTTCGTACTGCCTTACTTGTTTTGGGCATTTGTTTTATTTAACGCGGTTGCGTTATGTATTCTGCCTAGTAAAGTGCTTAGTCCACTCATCTCTGCTCTCCTGCGCCTGACTTCTTCACACCAGCTACACCCACCGTTTGACAGGCTAGCTAGCTAGCTGCTACAAGCTATTGAATAGCTGCGGGTATACTTCTGCTCTTGTACACTCGAATAGAGCTCTTACAAAGCGAATCCTCTCTGGAATGAGACAAGAAAAGGAAGAGGTGGAAGTAGTGCGGGGGTCAGCCACAGCCTAAGCACTACCAGTTACACGGGACCAATCTGAAAAACTTACTCGGAATGTATCCTGCCGTGCTGAAGGATACCATATTGGAGTGGTCTAATATAGTGCTACATAACGTTTTCAGTCAGAGCCCAGGAGTTGAGTTTGACGAGGGAGATAGTTTGTGCTGCAGTGCTAGTGTGAAACAGCAGAGGGAGCGTCTCAGTGTGTGTCTACAGGCCAGATACATTCCCACTTCAGTAAAATAGGTCAGAGAATTATCAGGCACTCTCGCCTACATGCAGGCACGCACGCACACACACACACACACACACACACACACACACACACACACACACACACACACACACACACACACACACACACACACAGACACACATACACACAGGCTTTTCCATCTCTTCATTATTACCATTCCACTTCCTCTCTATGTTTACACCTTTCTGCTCTTTGTTTTCTCCTCTCCTCCTCTCCCCCTCTTTCCTCTCTCCTCCTCTCCTCTCCCCTCCCTTATCTAACTGCTCTGCTCAGCAAAACTCTGAAACTTCAGCCGTCACCAAACCCCAACAGCATTGCCACAGACCCAAGCATTCTGATACTGCGCTTAGCTACTTGGCTAATGCGGTAACCTTGAGTCTGTGGAGGGTGTGTGTGTGTGTGTTTGTCATATTTTTATGAATGCAGATCAATAGCAGCACAAGGTCACTTTAAAATTCAATTAATAACTAAGTAGTGATCAACATTACATCCCCAGTGCCCCTCACCACCCCTGAAGGAGCAGGCCAAAGACATAGAATTACTAGAACGGGTAATGGAGCAGCCCCTACATAACCCAATCTCACTGCAGGAGAGGGAGATAGAGAGGAAGAAGGGGACAGAAACAGACGGAACGAGAGGAAGAGAGGGAGATAGAGAGGAGAGAGGAAGAAGGGGACAGAAACAGACAGGACAAGAGGAAGAGAGGGGGATAAAGAGGAGAGGGGAAGAGGGGTACAGAAACAGACAGGACAAGAGGAAGAGAGGGGGATACAGAGGAGAGAGGAAGAAGGGGACAGAAACAGACAGGACAAGAGGAAGAGAGGGGGATAAAGAGGAGAGGGGAAGAGGGGTACAGAAACAGACAGGACAAGAGGAAGAGAGGGGGATAGAGAGGAGAGAGGAAGAAATGGACAGAAACAGACAGGACAAGAGGAAGAGAGGGGGATAAAGAGGAGAGGGGAAGAGGGGTACAGAAACAGACGGAACGAGAGAAGGCAAAGGGGATAGATAGATTCCTACCTGTATTCTTAACGACAAAGTGTGTGTTTGGAGATTAGTTTTGTCTGAAATTAATGTCTCCCCAACACACCATGGTTTATTAATGCTAAATAAACGGGGAATCCAACAAAGGCATATTTGTATTTGGTATCACCATCTGCATGTGTATTTCTACAGTATTGGGGGCGGGGGCTCAGGGGGGGTTGTGTGTGTCCATGTGTGGGTGTCCATTTGTGTATAGAAAGGTGTGTGTCTGTCTCCAACAATCTTTTCCTCAATATGTGTCCTATAAAATGTACACTGCATACAACAGCATACAGAAAGGTTAGGTTTAACAAGCTTATACTGTATCTAAAATGTAATGGATTGTGTTTAGAGAAAGATAAAGAGAGAAAGATACTGTAGAGTACGACATTTGTTGAGGCTGTAAGTCCAGCCAGGTCACCCATGATACAAGTCAGAATTCAACGTCCATCCATGTCTGAGCATGTCGGTAGATGACGTGGAAACTGGCCACTAGGGCGTTGTGAAGGGGGATGGCGGAAGGGCGTAAGCATCTGCCTCTGATTTCAAAGGTTGCCAGTTTGAATCCAGCAATAGAAAGTTGTTTTTTGTTGTTGTTTGTTTTAAGCCTATCGCAAACCTTAACCTTTACCATTCCGAGTTAATGCCTAAGCTTAACCCCAACCTTTAAAAATGTAAAGTTAATGACTAAACATTTTGAAATGTGATGATTGCAACAACTTTGACATTTGATGTTTGAGAAACATGGATGAACATCTAATTCTGACGTGAGACTGTGAGAGCTAGTTGGTAAGTTAGTTGTGTTTGGAACCTGTGCTACTCCATCAGCACAAGGGCCTGTGCTACTCCATCAGCACAAGGGCCTGTGCTACTCCATCAGCACAAGGGCCTGTGCTACTTCTCCATCAGCACAAGGGCCTGTGCTACTTCTCCATCAGCACAAGGGCCTGTGCTACTTCTCCATCAGCACAAGGGCCTGTGCTACTTCTCCATCAGCACAAGGGCCTGTGCTACTTCTCCATCAGCACAAGGGCCTGTGTGTTAAATATACATGTGGAGACACCACTCAGTCTTAATATTTAAAATAGCCTGGAGTCAGACCCACTTCAACACGCCAATAATAGACCATGTGTACCAAACACTGGTTGCCTGCCTGCCATTCACACACATGCACGTATACACACACCCACACAACACACATCCCTAACACACACTCCTAAGAGAACAATGCTGTTAAACCATAGGTTGGCACCTGGGTTTGTTTGTGGTGTCCATGCCAGTCCGAGGTGGAGGCAGAGTGTCAGAGAGAGAGATAAAGAAAGAGAGAGAGCGACCAGAGCCAGAGAGACCTGGGTCATCCAGGCGTTAATTACAGTCTGCTAATTACCTCGGAGACGCGTCATTAAGCAAAAGGAAGAGGAGAGGACTCCTCTCTCGCTCATTCTCTTGATCCTGGCCTTTTCTGGCCCAATTAGCATTGCCCTGCTCCCTTTCTCTCCATCTTTCACTCACTCTCTCGCTCTTCCACTGTCTCACTCTCTTTCCCTCCCTCTCTCCATCTTTTACCGCTCTCTCTCTCTCTCTCTCTCTCTCTCTGCCTTCCCCCTCTACCAGCGCTCTCTCTCCCCTTCCCCCTCTACCAGCTCTCTCTCTCCCCTTCCCCCTCTACCAGCTCTCTCTCTCCCCTTCCCCCTCTAACCATTTACTAAACAGACTCTAAACACAGAGAGAGGCATGAAGGAACATGGCCATCCGCTCTACTCCTCCAACACACTCATTATGTAAGTGTGTGTGTGTGTGTGTGTGTGTGAAGTAACACGACACGGGCCATCAGCTCTGCTCCTGCTCCAATACGTTCATTAAGAGAGACGGACAGTGTAGATGGCCGCTAAACAGGCCGTACACACACACACACCAGAAGTCTCGTCACCACTCCTCACACAATGTATGCTTCCCAAATGGCACCCTATTCCTTATTTAGTTCATTACTTTTGACCATTACTTTTGACCTAGACGGCTCTGGCCAGAAGTAGTGCACTATATACATAGGGAATAGGGTGAGAGAAGAGGGTGTCATTTGAGACGCAACCCATGACTAATGTGGCATCACAAGCTGTCAGCCGTGCTCTGGTGAGCACTCTATCGGTCTCCTCTCCTTCTCTCCATCTCTTTCTCTCTCTCTTCACAGGTCTCCTGACCTTAAACAACCCTGGAGTGATAAGGTGTGTTCTTATGAGTCCTGGTCTAAAGTAGTGCACTATATTGGAGATCAGGTGTGTTCTTTGAGCCCTGGTCTAAAGTAGTGCACTATATAGAGGATATGGTGTGTTCTTTGAACCCTGGTCGAAAGTAGTGCACTATATAGAGGATATGGTGTGTTCTTTGAACCCTGGTTTAAAGTAGTGCACTAAATAGGGGATAGGGTCTGTTCTTATGAACGCTGGTCTAAAGTAGTGCACTATATAGGGGATAGGGTGCCATTTGGGACACACACATAGGCTGTACATCTCTATTTTCACTTTTATAAAAAAACACAACATATTTTAGGGATACTGTACACTCAAATACTCAAAGAGTCCCTGTCGCAGTCTCTCTCCTCCTGTGAATCTCTCTCCTCTGTGACCATTGACACTGACCTAGGGCCAGCATCCCCTCCCTAATCCAACCCCTAACCATTAGGGAGGGAATACAACGGACCTTAGATCAGTGTCTTGGAGTAACACCAAATAAGTTACGTGTGGGATAGGAGGTCAGCTGTTCTTGAGTCAGTTGTTGTGGTCGGTGTGCCAGTCGGGCCATCTGGAAGACTATAGCTCACGGGTCTGGGCCAATCATCCACCACCGGAGGAGAGAGGGAGGGGAAGGAGAGAGGGAGGAAGGAAGGAGAGAGGGAAAGGGGAAGGAGAAGGATGGAGAGAGGTAGGAGAAAGTGAGAGAAGGAGGGAGGGATGGAGAGGGAGAGTGAGAATAGGAGGGAGAGGGAGAGAAGGAGGGATAAAACACAACTATTTCCCTGAGGCAGCTGTATCAGTTGTGGCTTGTGTACAGGGTGTTTTCTCCTTGTGGTCTGCTGAGGACATACAGTACAGTGCTAGGCTACCAGACTTCAAGTGGAACCGACAGCATCTTAGCAACATGAAATATTATTCAAGTCTGTTCATATACACCACCAGGAAGAATATTACACTTTTTAAAACATTTTCTGACAACCGAGCACTTAGATATGGTCATTTTCACGTTTTCACAAATTCTTAGAATGTTTGGGAATGACGTAGACTATTGATGTGAGGGTTGACTCATAACTTGCAGTCCCAGCGGTTATATCAGTGGTTATATCCACAGGCCGGACTGGTTTAGGGTCATTATATATTGTGTGGCTGAAGAACGTATAATTATTGTGCAATTTATATACTGTAGGCTACATTGCGTTGTGCCTAAGAACAGCTCTTAGCCGTGGTATATTGGCCACATAACACACCGCCTTATTTCTTAATTATCCTTTAGTGTACTGCAGTTATACTGTACTCTGACTGCAGTCTTTTTGTAAGATTAGCCACTGAAAATGTATATTAGGCTCTGTGTTTGTAGCTTGCTAAATAAATACGCTAGCCTATTAGCCACGTTATGACTGACTTGTGATCATTGCCCTTGCTAGTTTGATTATGTTGACATTCATTCACAGGCAGGTGGGTTCAGAGTCAAGGCAGCCAAGGGTCAAAAAAAGGAGGAGTGGCAAAAGAACGATAAGCAAAAGCACGGAAAACCACGCTGGTTGACTTGACAAGACAAGACGAACTGGCAACAGACAAACAGGGAACACCGGAATAAATACTAAAGATATTCCACCCTGGAAATCGTGTACTTGTGTGACAAATAGAGAAACTATAATCAGAGAAACTGTAATCCTCTAATTGTGTGTATATAATACAATTTCAGTAGGGCTTGCAACTAATAGGGCTTGCAACTAACAGACAGCAGTCCCACTCGTAGGGAGTAGTCTATATTATTAAGACCACTGTAACTGTGAAACTGCAAGAACAGGAAAGAGGCCTTAGACAGGGGAACTGCTTAGGCTTACAAAAATAGTCAGCATGTTGAAATGTGTGATAAACAGAAGCACGTAGCCGAATAGAGATGTGTTCAATGTACCTGTCAACATCTTATTGGTGTACTCCTGGGTGGGTCTGGGATATAACAAGCTCTGTACATTGTGTGATATTCAGAGCTCTCTAAGTAAAGTGCTGATCAAATTGCAGACTGGGGTTTTGTCTAATTCTTTATTGACCAGAGCCTTGCAACCTCTGGGAATTATTCAAAACGTGAGTGATAGTTTATGTCAACAATCGAGATAGCAAAATTCTCGTGACACACTGACACTCACTCACAACATTACAGTACAGGTGAAGCTACTGGACGTAACACTGCCACTCACTCACAACAGTACAGGTGAAGCTACTGGACGTAACACTGCCACTCACTCACAACAGTACAGGTGAAGCTACTGGACGTAACACTGCCACTCACTCACAACAGTACAGGTGAAGCTACTGGACGTAACACTGCCACTCACTCACAACAGTACAGTACAGGTGAAGCTGACTAGATATAACACTGCCACTCACTCACAACAGTACAGTACAGGTGAAGCTGTGGTACATCTGTATCTGACATCAGGGTCCGTATCTCAGAGTAGGAATGCTGATCTAGAATCAGATCATTCAAAACTGGTTCTACTGTAGGTCAGCACTCCTACTCTGATACGCTTTATCAATACAGGCCCCAAATTAAACTACTACTAACATTCTATTACTTTAAACAAAATGATACCATGCCAGGCCAGACAAAACTATTGAATCCCACATTATAGCAGTTCCCATAATAATTATATATCTCTAGTATTAACATGCATGTCATGCAAACAGAAATGACTTAATGTAGATGTAACTGAGGCAACCGAGACAGAGCTGTCAATCACAGGCTCTCCTTAACTCTGGTTGGCTGACAGGGGTTCCTCTGTGGCCGGACTTCCTTTGCCGCTGCACTCGGGTAGGCCAGGCGGCTGTCAACGATCCACCCGTCAACTTCCTGAATCTATATCCTGGCTAGAAGACACTCAGAAGGTGTCCTGGCTAGAAGCCACTCCGAAGGTGTCCTGACTAAAAGACACTCAGAAAGTGTCCTGGTTAGAAGACACCCAGACAGTGTCCTGGTTAGAAGACACCCAGACAGTGTCCTGGTTAGAAGACACCCAGACAGTGTCCTGGTTAGAAGACACCCAGACAGTGTCCTGGCTAGAAGACACTCGGAAGGTGTCCTGGCTAGAAGATACTCAGAAGGTGTCCTGGCTAGAAGATACTCGGAAGGTGTCCTGGCTAGAAGACACTCAGAAGGTGTTCTGGCTAGAAGATACTCAGAAGGTGTCCTGGCTAGAAGACACTCAGACGGTGTCCTGGCTAGAAGACACTGAGAAGGTGTCTTGGTTAGAATAGTTTTGTTACTCAGATGCTGTATTACTGTAATGTCTTATCCTCTAGTCAGAGAAGGTGACGTATACAGCAGGAAGGGTAAATGTAAAACGCACCTCTAGCTCTGCTCTCTCTCTCGCTCTCTCTCTCTTTCTCTCTCTGCATTTCTCTTTATCCATCTTTCTTTTGTCTGTCTATCGCTCTCTTGCTCTCTCTCTCCCCATTTCTCGCTCTCTCTCCATCTCTATTTCGTCTGTCTATCTCTCACTCTCCCCTTTTCTAACACTGTTTTCTTTCTCTATGTCTCTCGCTCTCCCTGTCTCTCTCTTTCTGATGTCCTTGTTGTTTCTGGTGTCAGCATTTTCATCAGCAATCGTTGGAACCGTTGGCCCATCACCCCACCTTAAGGACGCAGAGAGAGGAAGCAGGGGGAGGAGAGGGGACTCACCTTTGCCACCGTTGACATTTTAATTTGTCACTGTTCCCCGTCCCCCGTCTCGTCAATAGCGCGTCAATGCATCAAAACAAACGTACAGGCCACCAGAGGGGTTACAGGACTCAATAGCATTGATAGGTGTTTACTGATTAAGGCCAGGCCTTGGATTCTGCTGGTCTGTTGCTTCTATCTGGGTCTTACTGCAGAGGGAGGGAGGGAGGGGAGGGAGGGAGGGAGGGAGGGAGGGAGGGAGGGAGGGAGGAGGGGAGGGGAGGAGAGAGAGAGAGAGATGGAAAGCAAGAGAGAGAGAGAGAGAGAGATGGAAAGCAAGAGAGAGAGAGAGAGAGAGAGAGATGGAAAGCAAGAGAGAGAGAGAGAGAGAGAGGGATGGAAAGCAAGAGGGAGAGAGAGAGAGAGAGAGAGAGAGAGAGAGAGAGAGAGAGAGAGAGAGAGAGAGAGAGAGAGAGAGAGAGAGAGAGAGAGAGAGAGAGAGAACCTATTACCATTACCTATTGGGAAGCACAAGCACAAAGCAAACTGAAGTGCTATCTGGCCCTAAATCAACAGTACACCATGGCAAACTATTTGATCATGATTGCTGATCAAAACCTTAGAAAAACCTTGACAAAGTACAGGCTCAGTGAGCACAGCCTACAATTAGAGAATGTAATTTCCCCAAATTTGAAACCCTTATTCAAGGTTTCTAAGACCTCTCTGATGAGAATAGGCTACCCGCAGAGAGCTGTGGGTTGGCAGCGCACTACATTGCTGCCTCTGCTATAAGATGAGGGACAGTGTCTGACAGACCAAACAACCTGCACATGTCCTCTATGCTTATTGTTCAATGTATGGTTATTTTGACCCTTGATTATTGTAGTTTTTGCTGTCCCGTTGACAATATTGATCATTATTATTTGAATTATGTTAATATTGTAAATCTCCAAGGTAAGCATTGGCAATATGTATATTTTTACTTCATGAGTCAACCTACGCATCACAAGTATACGTCATTCCCAAACATTCTAAGAATTTGTGAAAACGTGAAAATGACCATATCTAAGTGCTCGCTTGTCAGAAAATGTTTTAAAAAGTGTAATATTCTTCCTGGTGGTGTATATGAACAGACTTGAATAATATTTCATGTTGCTAAGATGCTGTCGGTTCCACTTGAAGTCTGGTAGTGTACTGTATGTCCTCAGCAGACCACAAGGAGAAAACACCCTGTACACAACATACGTGAGTTTGTCTCTGTGTCTGTTTGTCTATGTGCGAATAAGGAGAGGTGTAATTATACGCATAGGTTTGTTCAAGCAAGCTTTTATGTGTGTGTATTAGCAAGCATCTGCGTATGTGTTTGTGTGTCTGTGGGTGCGTGTGAGCTTCCTCTCGTATATATGCTTATAGAGCAGGGGAGAGTTGAAAACCAAGGTGGCGGTGTGAAAAGGTCCTCCCACCCTCTCCCCCCCTCTCTCCCACTCCGGTCATTAAGAGACGACACCTCTCCCCCCCTCTCTCCCACTCCGGTCATTAAGAGACGACACCTCTCCCCTCTCTCCCACTCCGGTCATTAAGAGACGACACCTCTCCCCTCTCTCCCACTCCGGTCATTAAGAGACGACACCTCTCCCCTCTCTCCCACTCCGGTCATTAAGAGACGACACCTCTCCCCCTCTCTCCCACTCCGGTCATTAGAGACGACACCTCTCCCCCTCTCTCCCACTCCGGTCATTAAGAGACGACACCTCTCCCCCTCTCTCCCACTCCGGTCATTAAGAGACGACACCTCTCCCCCCTCTCTCCCACTCCGGTCATTAAGAGACGACACCTCTCCCCTCTCTCCCACTCCGGTCATTAAGAGACGACACCTCTCCCCCTCTCTCCCACTCCGGTCATTAAGAGACGACACCTCTCCCCTCTCTCCCACTCCGGTCATTAAGAGACGACACCTCTCCCCCTCTCTCCCACTCCGGTCATTAAGAGACGACACCTCTCCCCTCTCTCCCACTCCGGTCATTAAGAGACGACACCTCTCCCCCCTCTCTCCCACTCCGGTCATTAAGAGACGACACCTCTCCCCCCTCTCTCCCACTCCGGTCATTAAGAGACGACACCTCTCCCCTCTCTCCCACTCCGGTCATTAAGAGACGACACCTCTCCCCTCTCTCCCACTCCGGTCTTTAAGAGACGACACCTCCCCCTCTCTCCCACTCCGGTCATTAAGAGACGACACCTCCCCCTCTCTCCCACTCCGGTCATTAAGAGACGACACCTCCCCCTCTCTCCCACTCCGGTCATTAAGAGACGACACCTCTCCCCCTCTCTCCCACTCCGGTCTTTAAGAGACGACACCTCCCCCTCTCTCCCACTCCGGTCATTAAGAGACGACACCTCCCCCCCTCTCTCCCACTCCGGTCATTAAGGCGGGTGACAGTGGCTCCATCAGCGCCACTGTCAGCACCAGAGACAACACCTCTCACCCCTCCCCCCAGACGTCGATACAAGCTTGGCACATATTTCGCCCCGCCTGCGCCCTCTGAGACCCCACCTCTGTCCCGGATGGTTCGCGTCAGCAGAAAGAGGAGCCACAGTGTCAGCCGTGCTGTCTCTCCATCCTCCAGCCCATCCCTCTCCCAGGGGCTGCGGGGCAATCCTAATTGTATGCTAATCAGGGCCTTGGTGCTTCGTGGCTCTAAGTGCTGACAATTGATGAGCCACATCAAGGTATCATAGCCAATGCAGGAGAGAGAGAAGCATTGGAATAAAAAGGGAGGAGGAAGACGGAGATGAGGATGGAAGGGAAAGAGGAAGTGGGACATCTATCTCTGGTACTGTATTTCCTGGTATCTCCTGTATTTCCTGGTATCTACTGTATTTCCTTGCATCTCCTGTATTTCCTGGTAACTCCTGTATTTCCTTTTATCTACTGTATTTCATTTTATTTCCTGTATTTACTGGTATCTCCTGTATTTCCTGGTATCTACTGTATTTACTGGTATCTACTGTATTTCCTTGCATCTCCTGTATTTCCTGGTATCTACTGTATTTCCTTGCATCTCCTGTATTTCCTGGTAACTCCTGTATTTCCTTTTATCTACTGTATTTCATTTTATTTCCTGTATTTACTGGTATCTCCTGTATTTCCTGGTATCTACTGTATTTACTGGTATCTCCTGTATTTCCTGGTATGTACTGAATCTACTGTATCTACTAAAATCTACTGTATTTTTATTTATTTCACTTTGTTTTAATCAGAGAGACATGCTGAGACCACAGACTATTTTACAGATGAGTCCTGCACAAACACATCAATGAACAACAATTACACTATACATTTGAATATTCATATCTGTATACATATCAATTACACAATACATGAAAAGAAAACACAAAATACGAAAAGCAAAACACCATCATCTGAAACAAACATTCAGGGAAAAGGCCCTCTAACATCTGCCTGGTTGTAACTAACCTGATTCAGCTTATCAACCAGCTATTTATTAAAATCAGGTGCGCTAGATTAGGGTTGGAGCTCCAGGAACAGGGTTGGAGAGCCCTGCCCTAGAGGCACTAACTTTAAGGTCTTCCCTTCTCTTTTTCACTCACACCCCTCTCTCTTCCGAGTTTCTCTCTCTCCCTCTCTTCCGCTCCCCTTCTCTCCCTGTCTCCCTCCCTCTCTCACCATGACTCAGCCATGTCTAAACCTGATGTGACACGCAATAAAACATAACATGACATTGTTAATATAATAAAACATGGACAAGAGGAAATTACACCACATCTACTGAATAAACCTGTGTGTGTGTGTGTGTGTGTATGACTCACTGCGTTACAGGAAATAAAGGTGACTTGTGGTCAATGACTTGTGGCTTTCCGCTATAACAGACAAAACCCTGCATCACAGAGAACTGGCAAAGATCAGTTCATTATTATAACAGCATTGATGTTACATCACAGAAGGGCTTCATCAAAATGCTCAGAAATTACAAATGGTGGCTTTAAATCTTCCTCAGTTGCATTCAGTTGACCACTACTGAAGTCTCCTTGTATTGGGGGAGGGAATGACATGCTACACCAAAACATTTCCAGAACTACATGTGGTTAATAAAACAACCACTATAGGTTGCAGGCCAAGTAGAGAAACCAGTAGATCTCACTGTCTGCTTGCTGGTCTGATAACAACCTTTCCCTTTGCCCCACCCATCCTTCCCCCAGCCCAGCCCTCCCTCTGTCCTCCACCCATCCTCCCCCAGCCCAGCCCAGCCCTCCCTCTGTCCTCCACCCATCCTCCCCCAGCCCAGCCCAGCCCTCCCTCTGTTCTCCACCCATCCTCCCCCAGCCCAGCCCAGCCCTCCCTCTGTCCTCCACCCATCCTCCCCCAGCCCAGCCCAGCCCTCCCTCTGACCTCCACCCAGCCCAGCGCACCCTCTGTCCTCCACCCATCCTCCCCCAGCCCAGCCCTCCTCTGACCTCCACCCATCCTCCCCAGCCCAGCCCAGCCCTCCCTCTGACCTCCACCCATCCTCCCCCAGCCCAGCCCAGCCCTCCCTCTGACCTCCACCCAGCCCAGCGCACCCTCTGTCCTCCACCCATCCTCCCCCAGCCCAGCCCTCCCTCTGTCCTCCACCCATCCTCCCCCAGCCCAGCGCTCCCTCTGTCCTCCACCCATCCTCCCCCAGCCCAGCCCTCCCTCTGTCCTCCACCCATCCTCCCCCAGCCCAGCCCTCCCTCTGTCCTCCACCCATCCTCCCCCAGCCCAGCCCAGCCCTCCCTCTGACCTCCACCCATCCTTCCCCCAGCCCAGCCCTCCCTCTGTCTTCCACCCATCCTTAAACCAGCCCTCCTTCTGTCCTCTATCCATTATTCCCACCCATCCTTCCCCCTTTCTCTTTAATAGCCTTGTACCATCGCCCCCCACCCCTCCCTTCTTTTCCCACCTCGCACAGCTCTACCCTCTCACCCACTCCCCCTGGGCTCCCCCAACCCTACTCTCCCTCCCTTGTCGCTACCCCCCTCTCACCCATCCGCCAACCCTCCTGATATCGGGGTCAGTGTAATCCGTCCGTACATAATCTAATCTCCTCAATCTCCCACGATTTAACACAAAAAGATGTCCCTAACAAGAGCTGCAAACAGCACAGAGGTTACGCAACAGCCAGCACCACAGTGTACAGTCTACTCTGATGGGAGGGGGAGGGATGTTGTAGGTTGAGGTTTAGAAAGAGGACAAGGAGGAAAATAAAAATATTAACTAAAGAAAAGGAGAATTAATAGATCAGAACGATGGGTTAAGGGTTTATCAGAGGTTTAAGAGGCCTTCATATCTGTTCTGTACTTCATCCCATAGAAATACAATTAATTACATGGTTCCTCCATGCCTGTTCTATGGAATGGAATGTCATTGTTAAGTCATGCCCTTGTAATAACCTTAGTCTCCCTCAAGACGAAGGAAATTATTGTGGACTACTTGAAAAAGAGGACCAAGCAAGCCCCCATTCTTATGGACGGGGCTGCAGTGGAGCAGGCTGAGAGCTTCAAGTTCCTTGGCGTCCACATCACCAACAAACTAACATGGTCCAAGCACACCAAGGCAATCGTGAAGAAGGCACGACAAAACCTATTCCCCCTCAAAAGACTGAAAAGATTTGGCATGGGTCCTCAGATCCTCAAAAGGTTCTCCAGCTGCACCATCGAGAGCATCCTGACTGGTTGCATCACTGCCTGGTATGGCAACTGCTCGGCCTCCGACCGCAAGGCACTACAGAGGGTAGTGCGAACGACCCAGTACATCACTGGGGCCAAGCTTCCTGCCATCCAGGACCTTTATACCAGGCGGTGTCAGAGGAAGGCCCAAAAAATTGTCAAAGACTCCAGCCACCCTAGTCACAGACTGTTCTCTCTGGTACTGCATGGCAAGCGGTACCGGAGCGCCAAGTCTAAGTTCAAGAGGCTTCTAAACAACTTCTACCCTCAAGCAATAAGACTCCTGAACATCTAATCAAATGACTACCCAGACTATTTGCATTGCCCCCTCACCCTCTTTTACACCGCTGCTACTCTCTGTTGTTATCAACTATGCATATGCATAGTCACTTTAATAACTCTACATCTTTGAGATTCTTCAAAGTAGCCACCCATTTCCTTGATGACAGCTTTGAACACTCTTGGCATTCTCTCAACCAGATTCATGAGGTAGTCACCTGGAATGCATTTCATTTAACTGGTGTGCCCTATCAAAAGTTAATTTGTGGAATTTCTTTCCTTCTTAATGCGTTTGAGCCAATCCGATGAGTTAGGAGTGGTATACAGAATATAGCCCTATTTGGTAAAAGACCAAGACCATATTATGGCAAGAACAGCTCAAATAAGCAAAGAGAAACGACAATCCATCATTACTTTAAGACATGAAGCTCAGTCAAGCTGGAAAAATTCAAGAACTTTTAAAGTTTCTTCAAGTGCAGTAACAAAAACCATCAAGCGCTATGATGAAAGTGGCTCTCATGAGGACCGCCACAGGAAAGGAAGACCAAATCAAATCAACTCCCTAGAAAGGCCAAAACCTAGGAAGAAACCTAGAGAGGAACCAGGCTGTGAGGGGTGGCCAGTCCTCTTCTGGCTGTGCCGGGTGCAGATTATAACAGAACATGGACAAGATTTTAAAATGTTTATAAAACAGGCAGAACAGTTGAAACTGGAGAAGCAGCACGGCCAGGTGGACTCGGGACATCAAGGAGTCATCAGGCCAGGTAGGCCTTGAGGAATGGTCCTAATGCTCAGGTCCTCCGAGAGAGAGAAAAAAGAAAGAAAGAGAGAGAGAGATAATTAGAGAGAGCATACTTAAATTCACACAGGACACCAGATAAAAGAAGAAATACTCCAGATATAACAGACGGACCCTAGCCCCCCGACACATAAACTACTGCAGCATAAATACTGGGGGCTGAGACAGGAGGGTCGGGAGAGACACTGTGGCCCGTCCGACGATACACCGGACAGGGCCAAACAGGCAGGATATAACCCCACCCACTCTGCCGAAGCACAGCCCCCACACCACTAGAGGGATATCTTCAACCACCAACTTACCATCCTGAGACAAGGCCGAGTATAGCCCACAAGACCCAGAGTTACCTCTGCTGCAGAGGATAGGTTAATTTGAGTTACCAGCCTCAGAAATTGCAGCCCAAATAAATGCTTCACAGAGTTCAAGTAACAGACACATCTCAACATCAACTGTTCAGAGGAGACTGTGTGAATCAGGCCTTCATGGTTGAGTTACTGCAAAGAAACCACCACTAAAGGACACCAATCAGAAGAAGAGACTTGCATGGGCAAAGAAACACAAGCAATGTACGTTAGACCTGTCCTTTGGTCTGATGAGTCCAAATTTGAGATTTTTAGTTCCAACCGCCGTGTCTTTGTGAGACGCAGAGTAGGTGAACGGATGATCTCTGATTGTGTGGTTCCCACCATGAAGCATGAAGGCACACTTCAAGGCACACTTGACCAGCATGGCTACCACAGCATTCTGCAGTGATACACCATCCCATCTGGCTTTCTCTTAGTGGGACTATCATTTGTTTTCAACAGGACAATGACCCAACACACCTCCAGGCTGTGTAAGGGCTATTTGACCAAAAAGGAGAGTGATGGAGTGCTGCATCAGATGACCTGGCCTCCACAATCACCCAACCTCAACCTAATTGAGATGTTATGGGATGAGTTGGACCGCAGAGTGAAGGAAAAGCAGCCAACAAGTGCTCAGCATATGTGGGAAGTCCTTCAAGACTGTTGGAAAATAATTCCAGGTGAAACTGGTTGAGAGAATGCCAAGAGTGTACAAAGCTGTCATCAAGGGTGGCTACTTTGAAGAATCTAAATAAAATATATTTTGATTTGTTTAAAACTTTTTTTGGTTACTACATGATTACATGTGTTATTTCATAGTTTTGATGTCTTCACAATTTTTATACGGTGTAGAAAATAGTACAAATAAAGAGAAACCCTTGAATGAGTACAGTGAGGGAAAAAAGTATTTGATTTTGCTGATTTTGCTGATTTTGTACGTTTGCCCACTGACAAAGAAATGATCAGTCTATAATTTTAATGGTAGGTTTATTTGAACAGTGAGAGACAGAATAACAACAACAAAAATCCAGAAAAACGCATGTGAAAAATTTTATAAAATGATTTGCATTTTAATGAGGGAAATAAGTATTTGACCTCCTCTCAATCAGAAAGATTTCTGGCTCCCAGGTGTCTTTTATACAGGTAACAAGCTGAGATTAGGAGCACACTTTTAAAGGGAGTGCTCCTAATCTCAGCTTGTTACCTGTATAAAAGACACCTGTCCAAAGAAGCAATCAATCAATCAGATTCCAAAGACTCCACCATGGCCAAGACCACAGAGCTCTCCAAGGATGTCAGGGACAAGGTTGTAGACCTACACAAGGCTGGAATGGGCTACAAGACCATCGCCAAGCAGCTTGGTGAGAAGGTGACAACAGTTGGTGCGATTATTCGCAAATGGAAGAAACACAAAAGAACTGTCAATCTCCCTCGGCCTGGGGCTCCATGCAAGATCTCACCTCGTGGAGTTGCAATGATCATGAGAACGGTGAGGAATCAGCCCAGAACTACACGGGAGGATCTTGTCAATGATCTCAAGGCAAATGGGACCATAGTCACCAAGAAAACAATTGGTAACACACTACGCCGTAAGGGACTGAAATCCTGCAGCGCCCGCAAGGTCCCCCTGCTCAAGAAAGCACATATACATGCCCGTCTGAAGTTTGCCAATGAACATCTGAATGATTCAGAGGACAACTGGGTGAAAGTGTTGTGGTCAGATGAGACCAAAATGGAGCTCTTTGGCATCAACTCAACTCGCCGTGTTTGGAGGAATGCTGCCCACCGTCAAACATGGAGGTGGAAACATTATGCTTTGGGGGTGTTTTTCCGCTAAGGGGACAGGACAACGTTACCGCATCAAAGGGACAATGGACAAAGGCAACAAAGGAGTGGCTCAAGAAGAAGCACATTAAGGTCCTGGAGTAGCCTAGCCAGTCTCAAGACCTTAATCCCATAGAAAATCTGTGGAGGGAGCTGAAGGTTCAAGTTGCCAAACGTCAGCCTTGAAACCTTAATGACTTGGAGAAGATCTGCAAAGACGAGTGGGACAAAATCCCTCCTGAGATGTGTGCAAACCTGGTGGCCAACTACATGAAATGTCTGACATCTGTGATTGCCAACAAGGGTTTTGCCTCCAAGTACTAAGTCATGTTTTGCAGAGGGGTCAAATACTTATTTCCCTGTGGAGTCTTTGGAATCTGATTGATTGATTGCTTCTTTGGACAGGTGTCTTTTATACAGGTAACAAACTGAGATTAGGAGCACTCCCTTTAAAAGTGTGCTCCTAATCTCAGCTTGTTACCTGTATAAAAGACACCTGGGAGCCAGAAATCTTTCTGATTGAGAGGGGGTCAAATACTTATTTCCCTCATTATAATGCAAATCATTTAATAAAATTTTTCACATGTGTTTTTCTGGATTTTTTTGTTGTTATTCTGTCTCTCACTGTTGAAATAAACCTACCATAAAAATTATAGACTGATCATTTCTTTGTCAGTGGGCAAACGTACAAAATCAGCAGGGGATCAAATACTTTTTTCCCTCACTGTATGTGTGTCCAAACTTTTGACTGATACTGTACACACACACACATGCGCACGCGCACACACCTTAGCCTCATCATTACAGACATGCTGATAGTACAGCATTGCCTATGAATGGCAATGGGTTCCACAGTTCCACCATTAGAACCAGCCCTAAAGGGTGCAACTGCCCAGGAGATTTGACCATGTGACTTTCTCTAGTTATCCATGCCTGGCTTCCCTGGTGACAGGAACATGGCAGTAGTGACATGACAGGACAGGACAGCAAGGTTACTCTGGATTAAGTCCTCAAGGATACAGTAAAGCTCAGAGAGAGATGGACTCTCTGATTGGCTAAACTTGAGACTTTCCACCATGTTTCTGATCTGGGGGAGGTGACCTTGTTGTGCTTGGTGTGTTTCCTGCGAAAACACTCTTTATCTCTCACTTCACTATTTCTCTCTCTCACTCTCTGTGACACACACACAGGTGTGCTCGTGTGGGCACCCATGCATGCACGCATATACTGACGCACATATTGTAGGCATACAGTAGTACATCCTTTGGTGCAGTTTGTATGGGTCATTTTTTTACCTTTATTTAACTAGGCAAGTCAGTTATGAACAAATTCTTATTTACAATGACGGCCTAGGAATAGTGGGTTAACTGCCTTGTTCAGGGGCAGAATGACAGATTTTTACCATGTCAGCTCAGGGATTTGATCTAGCAACCTTTTCAGTTACTGGCCCAACGGTCTAACATCTAGGCTACCTGCCGCCCCCAATCACGGTGGACTTTTGCCATAGTGACTCTCATTGAGAAACATGAGCCAACAGAGCACATGATTCTTCGTAAACACAGCCAGGTCACCCGTGATACAAGTCAGTATTAGACGTCCATCCATTTCTGAGGATCTTGGTAGATGACGTGGAAACTGGCCATTAGGGGCAACAGTGAGCGCTGTTACCTTCAAGTAGGTTTCGGCAGATGAACGTGAGCATCTGCCTCTGGTGCAAAAGGTTGCATGTTTGAATCCAGCGATAAAAGTTGCTTTTGAGATTTTGTTGTTTTTGAGCATGACAATAACCCAGTGCACAAAGCGAGATAACAGGATAGATAATAAACAGAAGCAGCAGCGTATGTGATGAGTCAAAAAACGTAGTGCAAAAAGGGTCAATGTAGATAGTCCGGGTAGGTTTTTGGTTAACGATTTAACAAAATATTTAGCAGTCTTATGGCTTGGGGGTAGAAGCTGTTCAGGGTCCCACTGGTTCCAGACTTGATGCATCGGTACTGCTTACCATGCGGTAGCAGAGAGAACAGTTTATGACTTGGGTGGCTGGAGTCTTTGACAATTTTTAGGGCCTTCTTCTGACACCTCTGGTATAAAGGTCCTGGACGGCAGGGAGCTCAGCCCCAATGATGTGCTGGGCTGTACGCACTACCCTCTGTAACGCCTTGCGGTCGAATTCCAAACAGTTGCTAAAGCAAGAGATGACGCAGCCAGTCAAGATGCACTCAATGGTGCAGCTGTAGAACTTAGGATCTGAGGGCCCATGCCAAATCTTTTCAGCCTCCTGAGGGGGAAGAGGCATTGGCGTGCCCTCTTCACGGCTGTGTTAGTTTGTGTGGAGCATGATAGATCCTTAGTGATGTGGACACTGAGGAAATTAAAGCTCTCGACCCACTTCATTACAGCCCTGTCAATGTGATCGGTAGCGTTCTTGGCACTCCATTTCCTGTCATCCACGATCAGCTCCTTTGTCTTGCTGACGTTGAGGGAGAGGTTGTTGTCCTGGTACCACACTGCCAGGTCTCTGACCTCCTCTCTACATTATATGATAACAGAACAGATTATATTATATGATGACAGAATACGTGGAAAATACAAATACCTAGGTGTCTGATTAGACTGTAAACTCTCCTTCCAGACTCACATTAAGCATCTCCAATCC